>CM075071.1:66923847-68123847 GCA_037428765.1 Rubia yunnanensis | reverse complement strand
TTGATGCTCAACATAATCTAGTGAAGTATCTTGATTGGGAGCGACAGATTGAGAATTTGTTTGATCTCAAAAATTATCGAGAGAAGGAAAAAGTCAAAGTGGCATAGTATTCTTTCATTCACTATGTGGCTGAATGGTGGAAAAATAAAAAGGAGTCGCAATTTCTTTCCGGAAAGAAACCTATCTCTACCTGGGAGAGATTGAGATCCGAGCTTCACCAATATCATGTTCCGCCTACTTACTTAATGGAAAAACATTCTTATCCATCTAACATGAAGCAAGGAAATCACACAGTTGATGAATACTGGCAAGATCTTGAGTTGACCATGAGAAGGGTTGGAATGAAAGAAGAAGACGCATTCATCAAAAATCGATTCATTGAAGGCTTGCGTGAAAACCTTCAAACGAAAGTCAAGCTTTAACATCACATATCTATGAATGATTTATTGGTGAAAGAAAGGTTGTTTGAGAGTACCCCGTGACCAAGGAGGCCACATCCCGGATTTCCCAGTCAACGACCGGGTTTGACTTCGAAAATCCTAGTTATGGCCGTAGTACCACTTCCATGAGAGGAAGAGGATCTGTTCAGAATTATTCAAATCCAATTTTTAATCCTACTGAGAGGAGGGTGGCACCACCAACCCAACTTGTTTAAAACATTCCAGGCAAGTCCACTACGTCTTCATCACATTCGGTTTCTGTTAACTATCCTACTTGTTTTCATTGTAAAAACATGTCCCAATAACTATCCTCATGCACGCTTGTTAACAAATATTGAGGAAGGAGATGATGAAGATGGATATCCTGAGATGCCACCATAAATGATCATGGTGAACAAGGTCCAGAAACAAAAGGTAACTTTGTGTCGTTAAAAGTTCTAAAATCTCAAATGGCTGAAACACAGGTACAAATGATTAACATTTTTCATACCTGTTTCCTTGTGAAAGATAAGAATTTTTTAATGATCATTGATTGTGGTTCTTGTGCTAATACTGTGTCTAATCTTCTTGTTAAATCATTGTCTTTGCCTGTGACTACTTATCCATCACCATATAAACTTATTTGGTTAAATGGTAGTGGTGATATTAGGGTTAACAAACAATGCATGATTACCTTTAAGATTGGAAAATTCCATGATTCTATCTTATGTGATGTTATACCTATGGAAGCTAGTTATATTTTGTTAGGGAGACTTTGGTAGTTTGATCGTAAATCTATGCATGATGGTTACACTAACAAAATTACTATGATTAAGGATAGAACAAGGTATACTTTGGTTCCATTATCTCCACTGGAAGTTTTAGAGGCACAGAGACGCATGAAAGTTGATAAAGAGAAGTTTACGACTGATGTGCAAATGGCCGACCAAAACCCTAGCTAGGTCTTGAAGGAGATCGGCTAGAATGTGAAAAATGAAGGCAAAAACCTTGATAATTTCGACCAAAAATCAAGGGAGTCCGTCCCAAGTAAGCCAAGTAAGTCTAAGAATGATTCTGATAAATCGCGTAAAATCATATCTTCACATCTTAGTCCTTCGCCATCGATTTACATGATGAGACATGAACTTCCTAATGATTCTAGTAGATCATTTTATGCATCAATTAGGGATGTGAATCGTGCTTTTTCTTATCATTCTTATGTGCGTATCATGCATTTTAAAGAGATCTACTTTACTAGTGATGATATTCCTATGCATATTCCTCCACGGTTTGCTCAGATGTTATAGGAATTTGAGGATGTCTTTCCGGAAGCTTTACCTGCAGGTTTACCACCATTGCGAGGTATTGAACACCAGATTGACTTGATTCTGGGTCCGGCTATCCCAAACCGTCCGACGTATAAAGCAAACCCTGAGGAGACAAAGGAACTAAAGCGGCAATTCAAAGAGTTACTTCAAAAAGGTTATGTGCGAGAATCCCCATCTCCTTGTATTGTGCCTATCATTTTAGTTCCTAAGAAAGATAAAACTTGGCTTATGTGCATTGATTGTCATGCTATTAACAAGATTACCATTAAGTATCGCCATCATATCCCTAGGTTAGATGATATGCTCAAAGATTTGCAAGGATTTGTGATTCATACTAAAATTTATTTAACTCAGGGTTATCATCAGATTCAAATTAATGAGGGGGATGAATGGAAAACTGCATTTACGACTAAGTTTGGGTTGTATGAATAGATTGTTATGCACCTAGTACTTTTATGCAGGTGATAAATCATGTCTTAAGAAAGTTTATTGGTCGGTTTGTTGTGGTCTATTTTGATGATATATTGATTTATTCTAAGGCAACTGATGAACATATTGAGCATGTTAAAATGGTTCTTGTTTCACTCCGTGAGTCTTGTTTGTATGCGAACATCAAGAAGTGCACATTTTCTCTTTGGAGTGGTGTTTCTCGGTTTTGTGGTCTCTAAAGAGGGCATAACAGTCCACAAAACCAAAATTGAGGCCATTAAGACCTGGCCGAGACCTACTAATGCCAACCAGGTACGTTCTTTTCATGGTTTAGCTAGTTTTTATAGACGGTTTGTGCGTGATTTCTCATCTATTTCTGCACCTCTAATTGAAATAGTTAAAAAGGATGTGAAATATTTTTGGACTGAGGGTCAAGAGAATGCAGTTAATGAATTGAAAGTATGATTATGTAATGCTTCTGTTCTTGCTTTACCTAATTTTAATGGTACTTTTGAGATTCATTGTGATGCTTCTAGTGTTGGTATTGGTGTTGTTTTGATGCAAGAGGATTGACCTATAGCTTATGTCAGTGAAGAGATAAAGGGCGGTGCTCTAAACTATCATGTGCATGATAAAAAAATTTATGCCATTGTGCGTGCATTAGAAACTTGGCAACATTATTTATTGCATGAAGAATTTGTCATTCATAGTGATCATTAATCCTTGAAATACTAGAAGAGTCAGATGAAGTTGAATAAGCATCATGCTAAATGGTCTAGTTTCATTGAATCTTTTCCTTATGTGCAGCGTTACAAAAAGGGTAAATAAAATGTTGTTGTTGATGCTTTGAGTCGTAGACATGTTTTACTTACACACTTGGAATGCATTATGTTAGGGTTTTCATTCGTGCGAGATTTATATGCGACTGATTCTGATTTTTCATCTATTTATGCTGCATGCAAAAATGGTGCTTATGAGAAGTTTATTCGGCATGATGGTTTCTTGTTCATGAATAATAGGTTGTGTATTCCTCAATGTTCCTCAATAATAGGTTATTTATTACTTGTTAGAGAAGCTCATTCAAGTGGTTTAATGGGACATTTTGGTGCATTTAAAACTTATTATTTGCTGCAAGAACACTTCTATTGGCCAAAAATGACACTTGCTATTGACAGAGTTGGTATGAATTGTCTTGATTGCTTGAAGACTAAGTCTAAAACTAAACATCATGGTCTTTATACTCCATTACCTGTTCCTACACATCCTTGGGTTGATATGTCTACGGATTTTGTCCTAGGCTTACCACGTTCTAAGTCAGGTAATGATTCTATCTTTGTGGTTG
Source organism: Rubia yunnanensis (assembly GCA_037428765.1). NCBI lineage: Eukaryota > Viridiplantae > Streptophyta > Magnoliopsida > Gentianales > Rubiaceae > Rubia > Rubia yunnanensis. Next base: position 68,120,329 of record CM075071.1, on the reverse strand, counting down.
TGGATAGATTTTTTAAAATGGCACATTTTATTCTTTGTAGGAAGATAGATGATGCAAAGCATGTTGCGGATCTATTTTTGAAGGAAGTAGTTCGGTTACATAGCATTCCTGTGTCCATGTCTCTGATCGCGATATTAATTTTTTATCCTACTTTTGGAATATGTTGTGGCGCAAGTGAGGGATAAAATTGTTGTTTTTGACTGCCAGTCATCCTCAAACTGATGGACAAACATAAGTGACCAATCGAACCCTAGGGGCTCTCCTGCATACCCTAGTTCAGAAAAACTTGAAGAATTGGGAAAAATGCATTCCGATTGCAGAGTTTGCTTATAATCGCACCATTCATTCAACTACTTCTTTACCTCCATTTGAGAATTTTTATGGTTTTTTACCTAATACACCTCTTGACTTACTTCCTTTGCATTTTAAACGAGTTAAAAATCTTGATGGAGAAAAGAAAGTTGATTTTGTGAAGAAACTTCATGAGAAGGTGCGCATGAAAATTGAATGAACAAATGTACAGAATGCTGATAAAGCTAATCAGGGCTGCAAGTTGATGAGGTTTAACACGGGAGATTATGTTTTGGTTCATCTGCGGAAAGAGGGGTTTCCAAATGCTTGGAAATCTAAGTTGAGTCCACATGGAGATGGTCCTTTTAAAGTTGCGACCTTCAATGTTGCTTATTTATCTCCTTTTACATTTGTAGACGAATTGGTTTTGAGGGAAAAACCTTTTGACCATAGAGGGAATGATAGAGATGCCTATGCGACTACCACCATAAATGAAAACATTCAACGACTTGATCAAACATTTAAAGGATATGTTCGGGATTCTCTATGTGACATGGAAGGACCTATGACTAGGTCAAGGACTAAGCTTAGTGATGCTACTTTAAATGCTTTGATTGATCGTCTTTATGATGGCGAATTAAAGAAGGAGCCATCATCGACATCTTGGATTTATTGTTCAAGACTGTCGAAGAACTGAAGACTTCACGAAGAACACTATACTCCTTTTCCCACTGGGTGTTTAATGAGGTAGTGTGATCGCTATAAAATAATTATTTCATTTTGGGTTTATTGGACTAATAGCTCGACTATGTGGGCTTTGAAGAGATTATTTTCGGCCCAGTCCATTAGGGTTTAAAATATTGAGTTTAATTCTGATTAGACCTGGATTTGGTAAGATTAGATAAGGTAATATTCTTCAAGGTTGCTTCTTGAAGAATTCAACCAGATTACCTTAGATTACTATTTATTTTTAGGTATTTTAGTTAGATATAGTTTTAGCTTTTTAAAGTTGACATAAGTAGATTCAGTTTCCATTTGTGATTAGGGTTTGGGACAAGATTGTAACCCTATAAATAGGGAGGCCTTATGGACGAATTTACCACCACTTTTATCAATCAAATATACAACATTTTGAGTTCATACTCTTTTCTTGTGAGCTATTCAATTTTTGCTTAATCCCGATGGCTAGTTAAGTATCAATAAATCTTGTAATCTGATTCGAGGGCTAGTTAGAGAGCAAATCGAGATTAGGCGTACCCCGAGGGCTAGACACCTGAATTTCTTGCGAGATAGTGATGGTTTACAGATCCCTTCACTTGATCAAAGATATTAATTCCGCAAATTTTGAGTTTTCACAAGGAGATTCATATCAAGTGGTTTTTAAATTTCCTTTTATCATTTCATATTATAAAAATAATTATGAAAAGTACTACAATACATATCCATGTGTATTAAATTTCATATAGTGTACTAATGTGTGTGTCTGTGAGTTAAGTGTGTGTGTGAGTTAAATGTGTGTGTGTGTGTGCGTGTGCGTGTGCATGTGCGAGTGTACGTGTGTGTGTGCGCGTGTGCGCGTGTGTGACTGAGTTAAATGCGTGTGTGTGTAAGAGTGAGTTAAATGTGCGCGTGCGTGTGCACGTGCGTGTGCGTGTGCGTGTGTCCGTGTGTGCGTGTGTCCGTGTGTTTGTGTGTCCGCGTGTGCGTGTGTGCGTGTGTCCGTGTGTGTGTGCGTGTATCCGCGTGTGCGTGTGTGTGTGCATATGTGTGTGTGTTGTATGTGTGTGTGTGTGTGTTGTATGTGTGTGTGTGTGAGTGAGTTAAATGATGTAGATACAAAATATTAATGTTGTAAAATACATTTAATAACGTGCTAGGTTAAATGACCGTAAGTAAATTTTTTAAATAAAGTGAGAAATTATTTGTAAAATGGGTTTCCGATCCTTGTTTGAAGATATATGGTTCATGTGTTCTAAATATAAGAATTCCTTTGTATTTGATGTTTGCAGTCTTAAAAGAGTTTTTTTTCTATAAAGACCCTTCCTAGGTTTCTAGTGTGCATTTATGAAGGCACTCAAAAAGGTTAGAGGATTTATTTTTTTTTACTATTATTGCTAATAACAGTATCAAATAAGATAAATAATTGTGATTACCGGCCAAAAATAGAATATAATGGAGAAAAATGTCCAATTACCTAAAAACCTTTTTTTAGAACAAAATTGAAATGAAATCAAGTTTCACGTATGTTATGACAAATTTTTAAAAGCAAAAAACATTCTTCTAATCACGACACAACATCATCAGCGTTCCTTTAGAATCATTTTTGGATGGGCATGTAGCTTTTATCACATTGTTATGTTAAGTGGAGAATCATTCATCATATATATACGTTATCAGTGATCTATAAGCAACTCTGATTTGAAATAATCAAGGAAAGAATCAAATCATAATTCAAATCAATTCTTTGATTTCAACAATTATTCTTTAAACTAGGACATGTAGATTCAAGTCACACAAATTTGTGTGGCAAGTGAAAAGACATTGCAACTAGGAGGGAGAAACAACATCCTTCATTTCCTAAATTCTGTAATATCACACTGTTTTAGAATGATTATTCGAGATGAATATTAAAATAAAAATATTGTTGATTAAGCGTGGGTATAGAAGCATACATTATTTGACGAAGAAAGAGTAATAAACGGCCTGTTCATCTTAAAAACTTCCTAATCATCCATATAACATTTGTTGCTGGTATCTTCTTCATCCTACTAACTGTTGCTGGTATCTTCTTCCTCTTGCTACCATCTAAAGTTGCGTGTAGGGGACACTTCTCGCCACATGCATCTTTCTTGCACCTAGTAGCTTCACCACAACCATAGTCGGGGGATTGGTTTGCTTGTGACTGGCATCCTGGATTATTTTTGTTTGGTATATCACAACTACCACCTGCAAATGAAAGATGTCCATGTTTGTTGGAACAAGCCCTATGTTCAGAATAGGATCGCAGCTCACTCAGATGTATCACACAAAAAGCATATCCAGGATTGCATCATATCAAGTGAAAACTATAATTTTCTTCTGCTAACTCTGATACCAATCGGTTGGTATCTATAATTCAGGGAGTGTCCAAAATCACTCATTCATCTCAGTAATGGAGATGATGAAACATGGAGTGTCCAAAGAATCACTCATTCTACTTTGTAATAGTGAGACCATCAAACGTGGTGTGTCCGAAAACACTCTTATCTCCTCAGTAAAATGAGACCAAAGAGGAGGTGTGGGAGTATCCGTAAACACTCTGTCTTCTCAGTGAAAAAGGAGACCTAAAAAAGAAAATGTGGGAGTGTCTGCAAACACTCTTCTTTCTAAGTGAAACAGAGACAAAAATAGAAGTTTAGAGTGTCCAATGAAATGCTCATTCTCCTCAGTGATAAGGAGACGACTTCAACTTGGTGCTTGAAGGAGTGCGTGAGAGTTCAATGATGTGAAGGATTTTACCTTAATTTGAATAAGGGAGTGAATGTTGGATAAACAAATTAGTTTTTACTATTTTACCAAGATTATATCAAGTTATGTATGTTAATTAAGTTTAAATTAAATTGATACTCAGTAAAATCAACAGACTTTGTACGTGTGTAGAAGTTGTTACTAGTTATGGCTTAAATGTAGGAGCCATGGCTAGAATTTAGGAGTTATTGTTAGTCATCTATTTAAATAGAACATATATGCATCCTTTGTAATTATGTCGGCAGAAGTCAGAAATCTAGTTTCTCATAAATGTTAGTTTTCTTATGTCCTGCTTATGAATTTTAGAAGTGTAATATCAAAACGAATTTCCATGTTTTTTAAACTTTGTTTTTGTGAGTTATGAGTGTATCAAAAAATATGCAGTAAACATATTTTTGTTTAGGGCTTGTTCCAACAATTGGTATCAGAGCAAGGCAGAAGATGGCAAACGTGAGAGATTGGTATAATTTTTCATTCTCAACGAATGCTCAATAATTGCAACTCCAACACCAAGGCAACACGTAGGAAGGCCAGTCTGAAAGCTCAAGGTGTCCGAGATAGAGTTGTGTCCAAGTGCTCCGACGTCAGGAAGGATCAATTGGGTAGGGTATCTATAGATTAGGGAGTGTCCAAAATCACTCAATCTTCTCAGTAAAATGGAGATGACGAAACATGGAGTGTCCAAAGAATCACTCATTCTCCTATGTGATAAGAAGACCGTCAAACATGGAGAGTTAAAAAACACTCTTATCCCTTCAGTAAAAAGGAGACCAAAAAGGAAGTGCGGGAGTTTCCATAAATACTCTGTAGACTGAAAAAAGGAAGCGTGGGAGTGTCCGTAAGCACTCTTTCTTCTCAGTGAAATGGAGACAACAATAGAAGTTTAGAGTGTCTGATGAAATGCTCATTTTCCCCGGGGATAAGGAGACAACTTCAACTTGGTGCTTGAAGGAGTTCTTGCGAGTTCAACCAAGTGTAGGAGTTTACCTTAATTTGTTAAGGGAGTGAATGTTGGATAGTCAAATTAGTTTTTACTGTTTTACAAAGATCAGATCAAGTCAAGTGATTAAGTTTAAGTTAAATTTTTTCTCAGTCAAAGCAAAATAATTTGTACGTGTTGTGACTGGAATTCAGGAGTTATTGTTAGTCATCTATTTAAATAGAACATGTACGTACCCTTTGTAATTATGTCCGCAGAAGTAAAAAATGTAGTTTCTCAAAAATGTTAGTTTTCTTATGTCCTTCTTATATGTTCTAGAAGTGTAAAATCTATAGGACTTTGTGTGTGTTTTAAACATTGTGTTGGTGAGTTACATGTGTATCAAAAAATAAGCAGCAAATATATTTTTGTTTAGGGTATGTTCCAAAAATTGGTATCAGAGCAAGAAAAAAGAAGGTGAATGCAAGAGTTAGATATAATTCTCTCATTCTTGAAGAGTGCTCCAAAATCACAACTCCAACACCAAGGCAAACCGTAGGAAGACGTGTCTAAAAGCACAAGGTGTCCGAGATAGAGTTGTGTCCAAGAGCTCCGATGTCAGATAGGATCAAGTGCGTAGGGTATCTATAATTCAGGGAGTTTCCAAAATCACTCAATCTTCTCACTAAAATGGATATGACAAAACATGGAGTGTCTGAAGAATCACTTATTCTCCTCTATGATAAGGAGACCGTCATACATGGAGTGTCCGTAAACACTCTATCTCCTCAGTAAAAAGTAGATCGAAAATGAAGTGTCTGTAAACACTCCGTCTTCTAAGTGAAAGGGAGACCAAAAAAAGGAAGTGTGGGAGTGTCTGTAAACACCCTATTTTTTTCAGTGAAATGGAGACAACAATAGAAGTTTAGAGTGTCCGATGAAATGCTCATTCTCCTCAGTGATAAGGATACGACTTCAACTTGATGCTTGGAGGAGTTCTTGCGAGTTCAACCAATTGAATGAGTCTACCTGAATTTGATTAAGGGATTGAATGTTGGATAATGATGTGTGTTATATTGTGTTCATATTTTGTGGGATTATTATGATTTTATTGAGATATAATTTGCACTTTAAGGTGTTTTTGGTGCAGGAATTCATTGATTGCGGAGAATTGAGAGGGAGCTATACATTGTACTCTTTTTCCCTTAACCAACGATTTTTTCCCACTGGGTTTTCCAGGTTAAGGTTTTTAATGAGGCGATATGCTCCAATGGAAAATGTTCTTATCTTATAAGACATTTTTCCAGGGATGAAGGAAGAGAGGAAAAAGAATAATTGCTGAAGTTATGGGGTGAAAAGTGAATTATTGAAGAGATTTGGATTTGAAGAATTAAAGATATTCACTTCCCATATTGATAAAGATTGTATTATCTCCTTCCATTTAAAATTCCTTAACTGTAGGAATTAGCTATTTAGAATTAGAATAGATATTATCTTATTTCCTTATTTCTTCCATAAGAAGAAAAGTAATTAGAAGTTGATTTGGATTTGGTTTTGGTTTGGTGTATATAAATACACGGCCGGAACGCAAAAGCAGACTTGAGATTAAGGTTCATTAGTTTAGCTTCATATTAGATACTGAGTTTATTTTGGTGCATATTTATTCATTGAATTTCGTTCACAAATTGTGTTGATATTGCAGCCATTTTTTGAATTAAGTGCACTGTTTCGGCGATCGGCAATTCTGGTTTGTTTAATTAGTTAGTATTTTATTGTATTGATTATGTTTAGATTTTATATTATTTATTTGTTTAGTTTAATTATTATGAGTAGCTAATTTATATATCGGCATGGAATAACAAGCGTTAGTTTATGAATCGTGAGGCCTAATTGTTTTATAATTGTTTCTTATGTGTTCTTGATTGTTCTTGGTTTATTTTATTCTTGATAGATTTAAGCCTGATCAACTTGAATATTATTGGGATAATGCTATCTAATTCTACCAATACGTAATCGTTGGAAAGGGTTAGTAAGTAGCGAGTTCTTGTGAAAAACAGCTAACTAGCTAAGACTGTAATAGCAAGATGGGGAACAATTAAGTGTGCGTTACTATTTGCTTTTACTTTGGTAATTGCTATGTCGGGTTCTTTTCATTCTTAGTGCTATCGAGGTGTGTATCTGGTTCAGCGAATACTTTCCGGAGGCATCTTGGTAAGAGAAACAATTAATTAATTATAATTGGTTAATTGTCGATAAAGTACGAAAGAATTGGGGAGGTTAAGCGTACCTACTTTTCTATAACTGATAGATGGATGTGAATTGATTTATCTTTGCGCCTATGATCGATGTTTAACTAATGTGAGTTATTCCGAGCCGATTACCTTATTCATATATTTTATAGACAATTATATATATTAGTTTGCATTATTATTTCATATTTGATAGTTGCATTATTAGTTGTTAAATAAATCTGAAAATAAAGGCGTGGTGGCTACACCAAAAGTGTTCTATATTAGTAGGTATTTTATTATAGATTTTGCTCCGTTCCTCGTGGGATCGACTCTGCTTGCTACTGTACTAATTTCATCATTAGAGTTTGCAGATTATTTTGGTGAGTTAAACGACGTTCACCAAATTGGCGCCGCTGCCGGGGAACGGTTTGTCAATTTCTATATATTTTTACCTACTAATATGTGTTACTGCTTGTTATAAGACCAGATCAGAGCAGCTGGATTCGATATTTGACCTGGAGATGGAAAAGACAACCAAGTGTAACAAGGCGGTGTTGGAACATGGTTCTGTCGTAGGCCTTCAGTTTGGCCAAACGGGACCTGTTACAATAGTAGAAGCTGAATTTTGTCCGACAAATAGCATAATGGAAGAAATTCCATTGTGCCATACGATGGATAATTAACGGCATCTGAAATTCTAGCCAAAGATTATAAACAAAAGCGCTAGTTGGGAGGCAACCCAATTTTCTTAGTTTTTTTTTATTCTTTTAAGTTTTTTTTAATCTTTTAGGAATTTCAATGTCTCATCGGATCTCAATTCTTGATCTACATATTTAAAGCACTTGAATTTGCACCATGGAGAATTCACACATTTGGAAGGCTGGACTCGCAGGGTTCCATTTGGACAAACGGGAGGCCTGCGGCAGAACCTGATTATGATGAAACGCTTTCCTCTTGATTGAGAATTTCTCTGAAACCCACCACTATAAGTTCCCTCTTTCCCTTTTATTTTTTTTATGATGTTGACTCTGTGTTAAACCTTTTCTCATAAGAGCTTTGCATTATTTGCTTGAGGGCAAGCAAAGTTTAAGTGTGAGGAGGTTTCTTGTGTGTTTTGTTTTGTATTTTTGGAAAATAAAAAAAATTATTTTGGGTTTTTTTTACAGTGAAAAATGTGTTTTTTGTGTTGTTTGAGCCAATAATTTGACATGAGAAAATTCTAGTGGCTCTTGATAAAAGTACCCTGCCGGTTGTAAACTTCATTGTAACAAACTTGGTAAATCTAATATGCCTTGAAGTTATTGAATGAGATTTTCTATGATTTGTGAAATTTGATTGATATGATTTTTGGGATGACGAAAAAGGACGAGTTTAATTGAATATTTTAGCCTACTAAAGTGAGGTTTGAGCTAGAGTAGAGCACTCTCTACATCAATCTTTGTTCTGAGAGATCACATTATTATAATTGGAGTTGTTATGTGTGAAAGTGATGGAAGGCACTAGGATGAACCACACAGCTGAAATTGCCTACCAATTACATTAACCCCTAGTGAAACACTTTGAAGCTTTGACTATGTTCTTTGATATGAGTTACTATATATTTAGCCAAAGCCTTGTTTTATCCTTTCTCTTGGCCCTATTATGCATGTTCTTGGAGTTAATGTTGATGAATTCATCCATTGTGTTCTCTTGAGTTGAAGACATTACTGAGTATGTGTCCAGTTTGGCCAGACTGAACGGTTTCAGAAAAATAAAGGCTGAATTTTATGATGAACAGTGACACTGGGGTTCCGTTTGGCCAAACTGGAGGGGTGTAACAGTGAAAAAAGAGAGAGAGAAAAATCATATTTTTATGTTGTAATTTTTCTCTAAAAAAAAGTACCAGTTTTGGACTGTATTGAAGAATGGTGTTGGAAAAAAAAGGAAAAAAAAGAAAAAAAAGAAAAAAAAGGGAAAAAAAGAAAAAAAAGAAAAAAAAAGAAACAAAAAGAAACAAAAAGAAACAAAAAGAAAAATGAAAAAAAGAAAAAAAAAGAAAAAAAGAAAAAAAAAGAAAAAAAGAAAAAAAAGAAAAAAAGAAAAAAAAGAAAAAAAAGGAAAAAAAGAAAATAAAGAAAAAAAAGGGAAAAAAAATAGCACCTACTTTGATGTGATCTTACTTGGCTTTCTCATAATAGCAATGAGATGAAGATTGTTGGTGAATGTCTACTATACATGGATGATGGTTGAAGAAGAAGAAAACATGCATAATATTTTGATCGATATTGTTTGAGCTTAGAACCCTTAGGATCTCACCAATCTGAATAGTCCCTAGCCCCGTTACAACCCTTGAGAAAGACCTTCCCGATTTGCATATTAACTTCTCTATATTATAACTTGTGAATTATTTGAGTGAATGTCCTTCATATATTGAGAGTGATTGAGTGAAACTGTGAGAAAATATTCATTGCTTGTCCGATTTTGACTGAATTGATGATTAGATTTCCTGATCTTGAACATTTTCATTCCAATTACTTTAAGGGTTGATGATTTCCAGGTGCGTTAACGTGATCCTTTACTCCTTGGCAGGGAAAAATTTATCGTTATAAGAGTAGAATCTAGAGTTTTTGAATGTTGAATTTTTATCTGTTTAGTTGTGTGATTTGTGTTTCTATCTTACCTTTTCTTTTTAGGGTCATTTTAGATAGAGTCATATGAGGGAATGAGAATTTATGAACGTTGTGGATTGTTGATTACTCTTATATTCTTCACTTCATACTTGAGGGCAAGCATGATTCAAGTGTGAGGATATTTTATGTGTGTTATATTGTGTTCATATTTTGTGGGATTATTATGATTTTATTGAGATATAATTTGTACTTTAAGGTGTTTTTGGTGCAGGAATTCATTGATTGCGGAGAATTGAGAGGGAACTATACATTGTACTTTTTTCCCTTAACTAACGGTTTTTTCACACTGGGTTTTCCAGGTTAAGGTTTTTAATGAGGCGATGTGCTCCAATGGAAAATGTTCTTATCTTATAAGACCATTGTCCAGGGATGAAGGAAGAGAGGAAAAAGAATAATTGCTGAAGTTATGGGGTGAAAAGTGAATTATTGAAGAGATTTGGATTTGAAGAATTAAAGATATTCACTTCCCATATTGATAAAGATTATATTATCTCCTTCCATTTAAAATTCCTTAACTGTAGGAATTAGTTATTTAGAATTAGAATAGATATTATCTTATTTCCTTATTTCTTCCATAAGAAGAAAAGTAATTAGAAGTTGATTTGGATTTGGTTTTAGTTTGGTGTATATAAATACACGGCCGGAATGCAAAAGCAGACTTGAGATTAAGGTTCATTAGTTTAGCTTCATATTAGATACTGAGTTTATTTTGGTGCATATTTATTCATTGAATTTCGTTCAGAAACTGTGTTGATATTGCAGCCATTCTTTGAATTAAGTGCGCTGTTTCGGCGATCGGCAATTCTAGTTTGTTTAATTAGTTAGTATTTTATTGTATTGATTATGTTTAGATTTTATATTATTTTTTTGTTTAGTTTAATTATTATGAGTAGCTAATTTATATATCGGCATGGAATAACAAGCGTTAGTTTATGAATCGTGAGGCCCAATTGTTTTATAATTGATTCTTATGTGTTCTTGATTGTTCTTGGTTTATTTTATTCTTGATAGATTTAAGCCTGATCAACTTGAATATTATTGGGATAATGCTATCTAATTCTACCAATACGTAATCGTTGGAAAGGGTTAGTAAGTAGCGAGTTCTTGTGAAAAACAGCTAACTAGCTAAGACTGTAATAGCAAGATGGGGAACAATTAAGTGTGCGTTACTATTTGCTTTTACTTTGGTAATTACTATGTCAGGTTCTTTTCATTCTTAGTGCTATCGAGGTGTGTATCTGGTTCAGCGAATACTTTCCGGAGGCATCTTGGTAAGAGAAACAATTAATTAATTATAATTGGTTAATTGTCGATAAAGTACGAAAGAATTGGGGAGGTTAAGCGTACCTACTTTCCTATAACTGATAGATGCATGTGAATTGATTTATCTTTGCGCCTATGATCGATGTTTAACTAATGTGAGTTATTCCGAGCCGATTACCTTATTCATATATTTTATAGACAATTATATATATTAGTTTGCATTATTATTTCATATTTTATAGTTGCATTATTAGTTGTTAAATAAATCTGAAAATAAAGGCGTGGTGGCTACACCAAAAGTGTTCTATATTAGTAGGTATTTTATTATAGATTTGTCTCCGTTCCTCGTGGGATCGACTCTGCTTGCTACTGTACTAATTTCATCATTAGAGTTTGCAGATTATTTTGGTGAGTGAAACGACGTTCACCAGATAATCAAATTATTTTTTACTCTTTTGCCAAGATTAGATCAATTCAAGTATGTTAGTTAAGTTTAAGTTAAATTGTTGCTCAATAAAAGCAACATAATTTGTACGTGTGTAGAAGTTGTAATTAGTTGTGGCTCAAATGTAGGGGTTGTGGCTAGAATTTAGGAGTTATTGTTAGTCATCTATTTAAATAGAACTTGTACGTACCATGTGTAGTTATGTCCGCAGAAGTAGAAAATATAGTTTCTCATAAATGTTAGCTTTCTTATGTCCTTCTTATGTGTTCTAGAAGTGTAATATAAATAGGACTTTGTGTGTGTTTTAAACAATGTGTTAGTGAGTTACGTGTGTTTAAAAAAATGTGCAGCAAAGATAGTTTTGTTTAGGGTCTATTCCAACAATTGGTATCAGAGCGAAGCTGAAGAAGGTGCATGCGAGAGTTATGTATAATTCTCTCATTCCTGATAAATGCTCAAAAATCACAACTCCAACCCCAAGGTAACACGTAGGAAGCCCTGTCTGAAAGCACAAGGTGTTCGAGATAGAGTTGTGTCCAAGAGCTCTAACGCTAGATACGATCATGTGGGTAGGGTATCTATAATCAGGGAGTTTCCATAATAAATCAATCTTCTCAGTAAAATGGAGATGACTAAACATGGAGTGTCCAAAGAATCACTCATTCTCCTATGTGATAAGAAGACCGTCAAACATGGCTGAAAACACTCTATCTCCTCAGTAAAAAGTAGATCGAAAATGAAGTGTCCGTAAACACTATGTCTTCTAAGTGAAAAGGAGACCAAAAAAAGGAAGTGTGGGAGTGTCTATAAACACTTTGTCTTTTCAATGAAATGGAGACGACAATAGAAGTTTAGAGTGTCCGATGAAATGCTCATTCTCCTCAGTGATAAAGAGATGACTTCAACTTGGTGCTTGAAGGAGTTCTTGCGAGTTCAACCAAGTGAAGGAGTTTACCTTAATTTGATTAAGGGAGTGATTGTTGGATAATAAAATTAGTTTTTACTGTTTTACCAAGATTAGATCAAGTCAAGTACGTTAATTAAGTTTAAGTTAAATAGTTGCTCACTAAAAGCAACATAATTTGTACATGTGTAGAAGTTGTAATAAGTTGTGGCTAGAATTTAGGAGTTATTGTTAGTCATCCATTTAACTAGAACATGAACACACCCTTTGTAATTATGTCCGCAGAAGTAAAAAATGTAGTTTTTCATAAATGTTAGTGTTCCTGCTATGTGTTCTAGAAGTGTAATATCAACAGAACTTTGTGTGTATTTTAAACATTGTGTTAGTAAGTTACGTGTGTATCAAAAAATATGCAGAAAATATATTTTTATTTTGGGTCTGTTCCAACAATTGGTATTAGAGCAAGGGAAAAGAAGGCGAATGCAAGAGTTAGGTATAATTATCTCACTCCTGACGAATGCTCAAAAATCAAAACTCCAACACCAAGGAAACACGTAGGAAGACGTGTCTGAAAGCACAAGGTGTCTAAGATAGAGTTGTGTCCAAGAGCTCCAACGTCAGATAGGATCAAGTGGGTAGGGTATCTATAATTCATGTAGTTTCCAAAATCAGTCAATCTTCTCAGTAAAATGTAGATGACGAAACTTGAAGTGTTAGAAGAATAACTTATTCTCCTTTGAGATAAGGAGATCGTCAAACATGGCCAAAAATACTCTATCTCCTCAGTAAAAAGTAGACCGAAAATGAATTGTCCGTAAACACTATGTATTCTAAGTGAAAATGAGACAAAAAAAGGAAGCGTGGGAGTGTCTGTAAACACAGTTTTTTTAGTGAAATGGAGATGACAATAGAAGTTTAGAGTGTCCGGTGAAATGCTCATTCTCCTCAATCATAAGGAGATGACTTCAACTTGGTGCTTGAAGGAGTTCTTGCGAGTTCAACCAATTGAATAAGTCTACCTTAATTTGATTAAGGGATTGAATTTTGGATAATCAAATTATTTTTTAATCTTTTACAAAGATTAGATCAATTAATGTACGTTAGTTATGTTTAAGTTAAATTGTTGCTCAGTAAAAGAAACATAATTTGTACGTTTGTAGAAGTTGTAATTAGTTGTGGCTCAAATGTAGGAGTTATTGTTGGTCATCTATTTAAAGAGAACATGTACGTATCTTGTGTAATTATGTCTGCAGAAGTATAAAATGTAGTTTCTCATAAATGTTAGCTTTCTTATGTCCTGCTTATGAGTTCTAGAAGTGTAATATAAATAGGACTTTGTGTGTGTTTTAAACATTTTGTTAGTGAGTTACGTGTGTATCAAAAAATATGCAGCAAATATATTTTTGTTTAAGGTCTGTTCCACCAATTGGTATCAGAACAAGGCAAAAGAAGGCGAATGCGAGAGTTAGCTATAATTTTCTCATTCCTGACGAATGCTGAAAAATAACAACTCCAACACCAAGGCAACACGTAGGAAGGCTTGTCTGAAAGCACAAGGTGTCCGAGATAGAGTTGTGTCCAAGAGCTCCGATGTCAGATAGGATCAAGTGGGTAGGGTATCTATAATTCATGGATTTTTCAAAATCACTCAATCTTCTCAATAAAATGGAGATGACGAAACATGGAGTGTCTGAAGAATCACTTATTCTCCTCTGTGATAAGGAGACCGTCAAACATGAAGTGTCTGAAAACACTCTATCTCCTCAGTAAAAAGTAGACCAAAAATGAAGTGTTCCTAAACACTCTGTCTTTTAAGTGAAAAGGAGACCAAAAAAAGGAATTGTGGGAGTGTCTGTAAACACTCTGTCTTCTCAATGAAATGCTGACAAAAATAGACGTTTAGAGTGTCCAATGAAAAGCTCATTGTCTTCGGTGAGAAGGAAACGACTTCAACTTGGTGCTTGAAGGATTTCTTACGAGTTCAACCAAGTGAATGAGCCTACCTTAATTTGATTAAGGGATTAAATTTTGGATAATCAAATTAGTTATTACTGTTTTACCAAGTTTAGATCATGTCAAATACGTTAATTAAGTTAAAGTTAAATTGTTGCTCAGTTAAAGCAACATATTTTGTACGTGTGTAGAAGTTGTAATTAATTGTGGCTCAAATGTAGGAGTTGTGGCTAGAATTTAGTAGTTATTGTTAGTCATCTATTTAAATTGAACATATATGTACCCTTTGTAATTATGTCTGCAGAAGTGAAATTTGTATTTTCTCATAAACTGCTTATGTGTCCTAGAAGTGTAATATCAATAGGACTTTGTGTGTGTTTTAAACATTGTGTCAGTGAGTTACGTGTGTTTTAAAAAATATGCAGCAAACATATTTTTGTTTAAGGTTTGTTGTAATACCTGGTATAAGAGTGAGGCAGAAAAAGGCGAAAGTGAAGGTTAGATATAATTCTCTCCTTCCTGAAAAATTCTCAAAAATCATAACTCAAATACCAAATCAACACGTAGGATGGTGTGTCTAAAAGCACAAGGTGTCCGAGATAGAGTTGTGTCCAAGAGCTCAGACATTAGATAGGATCAAGTGGGTAGGGTATCTATAATTCAGGGAGTTTCCAAAATCACTCAATCTTCTCAGTAAAATAGAGATGACGAAACATGGAGTGTCTTAAGGATCACTCATTCTCCTCAGTGATAAGGAGACCGTCAAACATTGAGTGTCCAAAAACACCCCATCTCCTCGGTAAAAAGTAGACAAAAAATGAAGTGTCCGTAAACACTCTGTTTCTAAATGAAAAAGAGACCAGAAAAAGGAAGTGTGGGAGTGTCTATAAACACTCTGTCTTCTCAGTGAAATGGAGATGACAATAGAAGTTTAGAGTATCCAATGAAATGCTCATTCTTCATTGTGATATGGAGACGACTTCAACTTGGTGCTTGAAGGATTTCTTGCGAGTTCAACCAAGTGAAGGAGTTTGCCTTAATTTTATTAAGGGAGTGATTGTTGAATAATCAAATTAGTTTTTACTGTTTTTCCAAGATTAAATCAAGTCAAAGTAGTTAATTAAGTTTAAGTTAAACTGTTTCTCAGTCAAAGCAAGATAATTTGTACGTGTGTAGAAGTTGTAATTAGTTGTGGCTTAAATGTAGGAGTTGTGGCTAGAATTAAGAAGTTATTGTTAGTCATCTATTTCAATAGAACATGTACGCACCCATTGTAATTATGTCCGTAGAAGTAAAAAATGTAGTCACTCATAAATGTTAGTTTTCTTATGTATTTCTTATGTGTTCTAGAAGTGTAATATCAATAGGAATTTGTGTGTGTTTTAAACATTGTGTTAGTGAGTTATGTGTGTATAAAAAAATATGAAGCAAATAATTTTTGTTTAGGGTCTATTCCAACAATTGGTATCAGAGCAAGGCAAAAGAAGACGAATGCGAGAGTTAGGTATAATTCTCTCATTCTTGACGAATGCTCAAAAATCACAATTCCAACACCAAGGCAACAAATAGGAAGGCATGTTGAAAGCACAATGTGTGCGAGATAGAGTTGTGTCCAAGAGCTCCGACGTCAGATAAGATCAAGTGGGTAGGGTATCTATAATTCAGGGAGTTTCCAAAATCACTCAATCTTCTCAGTAAAATGGAGATGACAAAACATTGAGTTTCTGAAGAATCACTTATTCTCCTCTGTGATAAGGAGATTGTCAAACACGGAGTGTCTGAAAACACTCTATCTCCTCAGTAAAAAGTAGACCAAAAATGAAGTGTCTGTAAACAATATGTCTTCTAAGTAAAAAGGAGACCAAAGAAAGGAAGTGTGGGAGTGTCTGTAAACACTCTTTCTTTTCAATAAAATGGAGATGACAATAGAAGTTAGAGTGTCCGAGGAAATGCTTGTTCTGTTCAGTGATGAGGACATGACTTCAAGTTGGTGCTTGTAGGAGTTCTTGCGAGTTCATCCAATTGAACAAGTCTACCTTAATTTGATTAAGGGATTGAATGTTGGATAATCAAATTAGTTTTTACTTTTTTACCAAGATTAGATCAACTCAAGTATGTAAGTTAAGTTTAAGTTAAATTGTTTCTCAGTCAAAGCAACATAATTTGTACGTGTGTAGAAGTTTTAATTAGTTGTGGCTTAAATGTAGGAGTTGTGGCCAGAATTAAGAAGTTATTGTTACTCTTCTATTTAAATAGAACATGTACGTACCCTTTGTAATTATGTCCACATAAGTAAAAAATGTAGTGTCTCATAAATGTTAGTTTTCTTATGTCTTGCTTATGTGTTCTAGAAGTGTAATATCAATAGGACTTTGTATGTGTTTTAAACATTGTGTTAGTGAGTTACGTGTGTATCAAAAAATATGCAGCAAATACATTTTTGTTTAGGGTCTATTCCAACAATTGGTATCAGAACAAGGCAAAAGAAGGCGAATGCGAGAGTTAGGTATAATTCTCTCATTCCTGATGAATGCTCAAAAATCACAACTCCAACACCAAGGTAACACATAGGAAGGCATGTCTGAAAGCACAAGGTATCCAAGATAGAGTTGTGTCCAAGAGCTCTGACGCCAGATATGATCAAGTATGTAGGGTATCTAAAATTCAGGGAGTTTTCAAAATCACTCAATCTTCTCAATAAAATGGAGATGACGAAACATGGAGTGTCTAAAGAATCACTTATTCTCCTCCGTGATAAGGAGACCGTCAAACATGAAGTGTCTGAAAACACTCTATATCCTCAATAAAAAGTTGACAAAAAATAAAGTCTTCGTAAACCCTCTGTCTTCTAAGTGAAAAGGAAACAAAAAAAAAAGGAAGTGTGGGAGTGTCTGTAAACACTCTGTCTTCTCAATGAAATGGAGACAAAAATAGAAGTTTATAGTGTCCAATGAAATGCTCATTGTTCTCGGTGATAAGGAGACGACTTCAACTTGGTGCTTGAAGGATTTCTTATGAGTTCAACCAAGTGAAGGAGTCTACCTTAATTTGATTAAGGGATTAAATTTTGGATAATCAAATTAGTTTTTACTATTTTACCAAGATTAGATCATGTCAAATACGTTAATTAAGTTAAGGTTAAATTGTTTCCCAGTTAAAGCAACATAATTTGTACGTGTGTAGAAGTTGTAATTAGTTGTGGCTCAAATGTAGGAGTTGTGGCTAGAATTTAGGTGTTATTGTTAGTCATCTATTTAAATAGAACATGTACGTAGCTTTGTAATTATGTCTGCAGAAGTAAAAATTGTAGTTTCTCATAAATGTTAGTTTTCTTATGTCCTGCTTATGTGTTCTAGAAGTGTAATATCAATAGGACTTTGTGTGTGCATTAAACATTGTGTTAGTGAGTTATGTGTGTATCAAAAAATATGCTGCAAATATATTTTTATTTAGGGTCTGTTCCAATTATTGGTATCAGAGCAAGGCAAAAGAAGGCGAATGTCAGAGTTAGGTATAATTCTCACATTCCTGACGAATGCTCAGCAATATAAACTCCAACACCAAGGAAACACGTAGGAAGGCATGTCTTAAAGCACAAGGTGTTCGAGATAGAGTTGTGTCCAAGAGCTTCGACGTCAGATAGGATCAAGTGGGTAGGGTATCTATAATTCAGGGAGTTTCCAAAATCACTCAATCTTCTCAGCAAAATGGAGATGACGAAATATGGAGTGTCTGAAGAATCACTTATTCTCCTCTGTGATAAAGAGACCGTCTAACATGGAGAGTCCGAAAACACTCTATCTCCTCAGTAAAAAATAGATGAAAAATGAAGTGTACGTAAACAAACTGTCTTCTAAGTGAAAAGGAGACTCATAAAAGGAAGTGTGGGAGTGTCTGTAAACACTCTGTCTTTTCTGTTAATTGGAGACAACAATAGAAGTTTAGAGTGTTCGATGAAATTCTCATTCTCCTAAGATGACTTCAACTTGGTGTTTGAAGGAGTTCTTGCGAGTTCAACCAATTGAATGAGTCTACCTTAATTTGACAAAGGGATTGAATGTTGGATAATCCAATTAGTTTTTACTTTTTTAACAAGATTAGGTCAAGTCAATTACGTTAGTTTTGTGTTAAATTGTTGCTCAATAATAGCAACATAATTTTTACGTGTGTAGAAGTTGTAATTAGTTTTTGCTCAAATGTGGGAGTTTTGGGAATTTAGGAGTTATTGTTAGTCATATATTTAAATAGAACATGTGCGTACCCTTAGTAATTATGTCCGCAGAAGTAAAAAAATGTAGTTTCTCAAAAATGTTAGTTTTCTTATGACCTGTTTATGTGTTCTAGAAGTGTAATGTCAATAGGACTTTGTGTGTGTTTTAAACATTGTGTTAGTGAGTTACGTGTGTATAAAAACATGTGCAGCAAACATAGTTTTGTTTAGGGTTTGTTCCAACAACTGGTATCAAAGCGAGGCAGAAGAAGGTGAATGCGAGAGTTAGGTATATTTATCCCATTCCTGACGAATGCTAAAAAATCACAACTCTAACACCAAGGAAAAAAGTAGGAAGGTGTGTCTTAAAGCACAAGGTGTCCGAGATAGAGTTGTGGCTAAGAGTTCGAACGTCAGATAGGATCAAGTGGGTAGGGTATCTATAATTCAAGGAGTTTCAAAAATCACTCAATGTTCTCAGTATAATAGAGATGATGAAACAAGGAGAGTCTTAAGGATCACTCATTCTCCTCTGTGATAAGGAGACCTTCAAACATTGAGTGTCTAAAAGCATTCTATCTCCTCGATAAAAAAGTAGATAAAAAATGAAGTGTCCACAAACACTCTATATCTAAGTGAAAAGGAAACCAGAAAAAGTAAGTGTGGGAATTTGTGTAAACACTCTGCCTTCTCAGTGAAATGGAGATGACAATAGAAGTTAGAGTGTCCGAGGAAATGCTTATTCTGCTCAGTGATAAGGAGATGACTTCAACTTGGTGCTTGTAGGAGTTCTTGCGAGTTCAACCAATTGAACAAGTCTACCTTAATTTGATTAAGGGATTGGGTGTTGGATAATCAAATTAGTTTTTACTTTTTTACCAAGATTAGATCAACTCAAGTATGTAAGTTAAGTTTAAGTTAAATTGTTGCTCAGTCAAAGCAACATAATTTGTACGAGTGTAGAAGTTGTAATTTGTTGTGGCTTAAATGTAGGAGTTGTGGCTTAAATGTAGGATTTGTGGCTAGAATTAAGAAGTTATTTTTAGTCATCTATTTAAATAGAACATGTATGTACCCTTTGTAATTATGTCCGCGGAAGTAAAATATGTAGTGTTTCATAAATGTTAGTTTTCTAATGTCTTGCTTATGTGTTCTAGAAGTGAAATATCAATAGGACTTTGTGTATGTTTTAAACATTGTGTTAGTGAGTTACGTGTATATCAAAAAATATGCAGCAAATATATTTTTGTTTAGGGTCTGTTCAAACAATTGGTATCAGAGTAAGGCAAAAGAAGGTGCATGCGAGATTAGGTATAATTATCTCATTCCTGACGAATGCTCAAAAATCACAACTCTAACACCAATGCAATAGGTAGGAAGGCGTGTCTGAAAGCACAAGGTGTCCAAGATAGAGTTGTGTCCAAGAGCTCCGGCGTCAGATAGGATCAAGTGGGTAAGGTATCTATAATTCAGGGAGTTTTTAAAATCACTCAATCTTCTCAATAAAATGGAGATGACGAAACATGGAGGTCTGAAGAATCACTTATTCTCCTCTGTAATAAGGAGACCGTCAAACAACGAGTGCTTGAAAACACTCTATCTCCTCAGTAAAAATTAGACAAAAAATGAAGTGTCCGTAAACACTCTGTCTTATAAGTTAAAAGGAGACCAAAAAAAAGGAAGTGTGGGAGTGTCTGTAAACACTCTGTTTTCTCAATGAAATGGAGACAAAAATAGTAGTTTAGAGTGTCCAATGAAATGCTCATTGTCCTCGGTGATAAGGAGATGAATTCAACTTGGTGCTTGATAGATTTCTTACGAGTTCAACCAAGTGAAGGAGTCTACCTTAATTTGATTAAGGGATTAAATTTGGATAATCAAATTAGATTTTACAGTTTTACTCAATTAGATCATGTCATATACGTTAATTAATTTTCATTTAAATTGTTGCTCAGTTAAAGCAACATAATTTGTACGTGTGTAGAAGTTGTAATTTGTTGTGGCTCAAATGTAGAAGTTGTGGCTATAATAGGAGTTATTGTTAGTCATCTATTTAAATAGAACATATACATACCCTTTGTAATTATGTCTACAGAAGTAAAAATTGTAGTTTCTCATAAATTTTAGTTTTCTAATGTCCTGCTTATGTGTTCTAGAAGTGTAATATCAATAGGACTTTGTGTGTTTTTTAAATATTGTGTTAGTGAGTTACATGTGTATTAAAAAATATGCAGCAAACATTTTCAATTAGGGTCTGTAGTAGCACTTGGTATCAGAGCAAGGAAGAAGAAGGTGAATGCGAGGGTTAGGTATAATTCTCTCATTCCTGACAAATGCTCAAAAATCACAACTCAAAAACCAAGGCAACACGTAGGAAGGTGTGTCTGAAAGTACAAGGTGTCCGAGATAGAGTTGTTTCCAAGAGCTCCGATGTTAGGTAAGATCAAGTGGGTAGGGTATTTATAATTCACGGAGTTTCTAAAAATCATTCAATCTTCTCAGTAAAATAGAGATGGCGAAGCATGCAGTGCCTTAATAATCAGTCATTCTCCTCTGTGATAAGGAGACTGTCAAACATTGATTTTCCAAAAATACACTATCTCCTTGGTAAAAAGTTGACTGAAAATGAAGTGCCCATAAACACTCTGTCTTCTTAGTGAAAAGGAGACCAGAAAAAGGAAGTTTGGAAGTGTCTATAAACACTCCGCCTTCTCAGTGAAATGGAGATGATAATAGAAGTTTAGAGTGTCCCATGAAATGCTCATTCTCCTCGGTGTTAAGGAGACGACTTAAACTTGGTGCTTGAAGGAGTTCTTGAAAGTTCAACCAAGTGAAGGAGTTTACCTTAATTTGATTAAGGAAGTGATTTTTGGATAATCAATTTAGTTTTTTCTGTTTTACCAAGATTAGATCAAGTCAAGTACGTTAATTGAGTTTAAGTTAAATTGTCGCTCAGTTAAAGCAACATAATTTGTACGTGTGTAGAAGTTGTAACTAGTTGTTGCTTAAATGTAGGATCTGTGGCTAGAATTAAGAAGTTATTTTTAGTCATCTTTTTAAATAGAACATGTACAAACCCTTTGTAATTATGTCCACAGAAGTAAAAAATGTAGTTTCTCATAAATGTTAGTTTTCTTATAACCTACTTATGTGTTTTAGAAGTATTATATCAATAGGACTTTAAGTATGTTTTAAACATTGTGTTAGTGAGTCACGTGTGCATAAAACAATATGCAGCAAACATAGTTTTGTTTAGGGTTTGTTCCAACAATTGGTATCAGAGCGAGGCTGAAGAAGGTGAATGTGAGAGTTAGGTATAATTCTCTCAGACCTGACAAATGCTCAAAAATCACAACTCCAACACCAGGGCAACACGTACGAAAGTGTGTCTCAAAGCACAAGGTGTACGAGATAGAGTTGTGTCCAAGAGCTCCAACGTCAGATAGGATCAAGTGGGTAGGGTATCTATAATTCAGGGAGTTTCCAAAATTACTCAATTTTTTCAGTAAAATGGAGATGACAAAACATGGAGTGCCTGAAGAATCACTTGTTCTCCTCTGTGATAAGGAGACCGCCATACATGGAGTGTCCAAAAACACTCTATCTCCTTAGTAAAAAGTAGACCGAAAATGAAATGTCCGGAAACACTATGTCTTCTAAGTGAAAATGAGACCAAAAAAAAGGAAGTGGGGGTGTGTTTGTAAACACTCTATCTTCTCAGTGAAATGGAGACAAAAATTGAAGTTTATAGTGTCCAATGAAATGCTCATTGTCCTCGGTGATAAGGAGACGATTTCAAATTAGTGCTTGAAGGATTTCTTGCGAGTTCAACAAAGTTAAGGAGTCTACCTTAATTTTATTAAGGGATTAAATGTTGGATAATCAAATTAGTTTTTACTGTTTTACCAAGACTAGATCAAGTCAAATGTGTTAATTAAGTTTAAATTAAATAGTTGCTCAGTTAAAGAAACATAATTTGTATGTGTGTAATAGTTGTAATTAGTTGTGCCTCAAATGTAGGAGTTGTTGCTAGAATTTAGGAGTTATTCGTAATCATCTATTTAAATAGACCATACACGTACCCTTTGTAATTATGTCCGCAGAAGTAAAAAATGTAGTTTCTTATAAATGTTAGTTTTCTTATGGTCTGTTTATGTGTTCTAAAAGTGTACTATCAATCGGACTTTGTGTGTTTTTTAAACATTGTGTTAGTGAGTTACGTGTGTATCAAAAAATATACAACAAACATAGTTTTGTTTAGGGTCTGTTCCAATAAATGGAATCAGAGTGAGGCAGAAGAAGGATAATGCGAGAGTTAGGTATAATTATCTCATTCCTGATGAATGTTCAAAAATCACAACTCCAACACCAAGGCAACACGTAGAAGGTGTGTCTGAAAGCACAAGGTGTCCAAGATAGAGTTGTGTCCAAGAGCTCCGACGTTGAATAGGATCAAGTGGGTAGGGCATCTATAATTCAAGGAGTTTCCAAAATCACTCAATCTTCTCAGTAAAATGGAGATGGCAAAACATAGAGTGTCTGAAAAATCACTTATTCTCCTCTGTGATAAGGAGATCGTCAAACATGAAATGTCCAAAAACACTCCGTATTCTATGTGAAAAGTAGACAACAAATTAAGTGTCTATAAACACTCTTTCTTCAATGTGAAAAGGAGACCACAAAATGCAAATGTGGGAGTGTTTGCAAACACTCTGTCTTCTTAGTGAAATGGTGACGAAAATAGAAGTTAAGAGTGTCCGATGAAGTGTTCATTCTCCTCGGTGATATGGAGACAACTTCAACTTGATGCTTGAAGGATTTTTACGAGTTCAACCAAGTGAAGGAGTCTACCTTATTTTGATTAAGGGATTAAATATTGGATAACCAAATTAGTTTTTACTGTTTTACCAAGACTATATCAAGTCAAGTACATTAATAATGTTTAAGTTAAATTGTTGCTTACTTAAAGCAACATAATGTCTACGTGTGTAGAAGTTGTAATTAGTTGTGGTTCAAATTTAGGAGTTGTGGCTAGAATTTAGGAGTTATTGTTATTCATCTATTTAAATAGAACATATACGTACCCTTTGGAATTGTGTCCACGGAAGTAAAAAAATGTAGTTTCTTATAAATGTTTGTTTTCTTATTTCCTGCTCATTTGTTCTAGAAGTGTTATATCAATAGGACTTTGTGTGTGTTTTAACCTTTGTATTAGTGAGTTACGGGTGTATCAAAAAAATTAACAAACAATTTTTTGTTTAGGGTCTATTCCAACAATTGGTATCAGAGCAAGGCAAAATAAGGCGAATGCGAGAGTTAGGTATAATTCTCTCATTCATGACGAATGCTCAAAACTCACAACTTCAACACCAAGGCAACACGTAGGAAGGCGTGTCTGAAAACACAAGGTGTTCGAAATAGACTAGTGTCCAAGAGCTCAAATTTCCGATAGGATCAAGTGGGCAGGGTATCTATAGTTCCGGGAGTTTCCAAAATCACTAAATCTTCTCAGTAAAAATGGAGATGACGAAACATGGAGTTTCTCAAGAATTACTCATTCTCCTCTGTGATAAGGAGACCATAAAACATGGAGTGTCCAAAAACACTCTATCTCCTCAGTAAAAAGTAGACTGAAAATGAAGTGTCCGCAAACACTCTGTCTTCTAAGTGAAAATGAGACCAAAAAATGGAAGTGTGGAAGTGTCTATAAACACTCTGTTTTCTCAGTGAAACGGAGACGAAAATAGAAGTTTAGAGTGTCCGATGAAATGCTCATTCTCCTGGGTGACAGGGACATGACTTCAAATTGGTGCTTGAAAGAGTTCTTGCGAGTTCAACCAAGTGAAGGAGTCTACCTTAATTTGATTAAGGGATTAAATGTTGGATAATCAAATTAATTTTTACTATTTTACCAAGATTAGATCTAGTCAAGTACGTTAATTAAGTTTAAGTTAAATTGTTGCTTAGTTAAAGTAACATAATTTATATGTTTGTAGAAGTTGTAGTTAGTTATGGATCAAATGTAGGAGTTGTGGCTACTCATCTATTTAAATAGAACATATATGTACCCTTTGTAATTATGTCCGCAGAAGCAGAAAATGTAGTTTCTTATAAATGTTAGCTTTCTTATGTTACTTATGTGTTCTAGAAGTGTAATATCAATAGGATTTTGTGTGTGTTTTAAACATTGTGTTAGTGAGTTCCTTGTGTATCAAAAAAATATGTAGCAAACATAGTTTTGTTTAGGGTTTGTTACAACAATTAGTATCAGAGCGAGGCAGAAGAAGGTAAATGTGAGAGTTAGGTATAATTCTCTCTTTCCAGATGAATGCTAAAATATCACAATACTACACCAAGGCAACAAGTAGGAAGGCGTGTCTGAAAGCACAAGGTGTCCGAGATAGAGTTGTGTCCAAGAGCTCTGACTTCAGATAGGATCAAGTGAGTAGTGTATCAATAATTCAGGGAGTTTCCAAAATCACTCAATCTTCTTAGTAAAATGGAAATGACAAAACATGGAGTGTCTTGAAAATCACTCATTCTCCTCTGTGATATGTAGACCGTCAAACATGGAGTTTCCAACAACACTCTATCTCCTCAATGAAAAGTAGACCGAAAATAAAGTGTCTATAAACACTCTGTCTTCTAAGTGAAAAGGATACCAAAAAAAAGGAAGTGTGGGAGTGTCTGCA
Organism: Rubia yunnanensis; assembly: GCA_037428765.1. NCBI lineage: Eukaryota > Viridiplantae > Streptophyta > Magnoliopsida > Gentianales > Rubiaceae > Rubia > Rubia yunnanensis. Next base: position 68,095,245 of record CM075071.1, on the reverse strand, counting down.
AACACTCTATCTTCTCAATGAAATGGAAATGAAAATAAAGTTTTGAGTGTCCGATGAAATGCTCATTCTCCTCGGTGATAAGGAGACAACTTCAACTTAGTGCTTGAAGGATTTCTTGCGAGTTCAACTAAGTGAAGGAGAGTATCTTAATTTGATTAAGGGATTAATGTTGGATAATCAAATAATTTTTTACTGTTTTACAAAGACAAGATCAAGTCAAGCATGTTAATTTTGTTTAAGTTAAATTGTTGCTTAGTTAAAGCAACATAATTTGTACGTGTGTAGAAGTTGTAATTAGTTGTGGCTCAACTGTAAGAGTTATGGCTAGAATTTAGGAGTTATTGTTATTCATCTATTGAAATAGAACATGTACGTACTCTTTGTAAATATGTCCACAGAAGTAAAAAATGTAATTTCTCGTAAATGTTTGTTTTCCTATGTCATGCTTATTTGTTCTTGAAGTGTAATATCAATAGGACTCTGTGTGTGTTTTAAACATTATGATAGTGAGTTACGTTTGTATAAAAAATATTTAGCAAACAATTTTTTGTTTAGGGTCTGTTCCGACAATTGGTATCAGAGTGAGGCAGAAGAAGGCGAATGCGAGAGTTAGGTACGATTCTCTCATTCCTGACGAATGCTCAAAAATCACAACTCCAACACCAAGGTAACACGTAGGAAGGCGTGTCTGAAAGCACAAGGTGTCCAAAATAGAGTTGTGTCCAAGAACTCCAATGTCTGATAGGATCAAGTGGGTAGGGTATCTATAATTCAGGGAATTTAAAAAATTAGTCAATCTTCTCAGTAAAATAGAGATGACGAAGCACAGAGTTTCTCATGAATTACTCATTCTCCGATGTGATAAGGAGACCATCAAATATGGAGTGTCCAAAAACACTCTATATGCTCAGTAAAAAGTAGAATGAAAATGAAGTATCCGTAAACACTCTGTCTTCTAAGTGAAAAGGAGACCAAAAAATGGAAGTGTGGGAGTGTCTCTAGACACTCTGTCTTCTCAGTGAAATGGAGACGAAAATAGAAGTTTAGAGTGTCCGATGAAATGCTCATTCTTATCGGTGATAGGGAGACGACCTGAACTTGGTGCTTGAAAGATTTCTTGCGAGTTCAACCAAGTGAAGGAGTCTACCTTAATTTGATTAAGGGATTAAATATTGGATAATCAAATTAAGTTTTACTGATTTGCCAAGATTAGATCTAGTCAAGTACATTAATTAATTTTAAGTTAAATTGTTGATTAGTTAAAGCAACGTAATTTGTATGTGTGTAGAAGTTCTAATTAGTTGTGGCTAAGATATAGGAGTTGTGGCTAGAATTTAGGAGTTATTGTTAGTCATCTATTTAAATATAACATGTATGTACCCTTTGTAATTATGTCCGTAGAAGTAGAAAATGTAGTTTCATATAAATTTTAGCTTTCTTATGTCTTGCTTATGTGTTCTAGAAGTGTAATATCAATAGGACTTTATGTGTGCTTTAAACAATTTGTTAGTGATTACGTGTGTATAAAAAAATATGCAGCAAACATAGTTTCGTTTAGGGTCTGTTCCAACAATTGGTAACAGAGCGAGGCTGAAGAAGGTAAATGCGAGAGTTAGGTATAATTCTATCATTCCTGATGAATGCTAAAATATAAGAATACTCCACCAAGGCAACATGTTGGAAGGCCAGTCTAAAAACACAAGGTGTCCGAGATAGAGTTGTGTCAAAGAGCTCCGACGTCAGATAGGATCAACTGGGTAGGGTATCTATAATTCAGGGAGTTTCCAAAATCACTCAATCTTCTCAGTAAAATGGAGATGACAAAACACGGAGTGTCTTAAGAATCACCCATTCTCCTCTGTGATAAGGAGATTGTCAAACTTCATGTGTCCAAAGACACTCTATCTCCTCAGTAAAAAGTAGACCAATAATAAAGTGTCTATAAACACTCTGTCTTCCTAGTGAAATGGAGACATAAAAGAGGAAGTGTGGGAGTGTCTGCAAACACTCTGTTTTCTCAGTGAAATGGAGACGAAAAAAAAAGTTTAGAGTGTCCAATGAAATGCTCATTCTCCTCGGTGATAAGGAGACAACTTCAACTTGGTACTTGAAGAATTTCTTGCGAGTTCAACCAAGTGAAGGAGTCTACCTTAATTTGATTTAGGGATTAAATGTTGGATAATCAAATTAGTTTTTACTATTTTACAAAGACTAGATCAAGTCAAGTATGTTAATTATGTTTAAGTTAAATTGTTGCTCAGTTAAAGCAACAAAATTTGTACGTGTGTAGAAGTTGCAATTAGTTGTGGCTCAAATGTAGGAGTTGTGGCTAGAATGTAGTAGTTATTGTTAGTCATCTATTTAAATAGAACACATACGTACCCTTTGTAATTATGTCTACAAAAGTGAAAATTGTATTTTCTCATAAATGTTAGTTTTCTTATGTCATGCTCATTCTCCTCGTTGATAAGGAGACGACTTCAACTTGGTGCTTGAAGGAGTTCTTGCGAGTTCAACCAAGTGAAGGAGTCTACCTTAATTGGATTAAGGGATTAAATGTTGAATAATCAAATTAATTCTTGGTGTTTTACCAAGTTTAGATCTTGTCAAGTACGTTAATTAAGTTTAAGTTAAATAGTTTCTCAGTTCTAAGCAACATAATTTGTATGTGTGTAGAAGTTGTAATTAGTTTTGGCTCAAATGTAGGAGTTGTGGCTAGAATTTAGGGGTTATTGTTATTCATCTATTTAAATAGAACATGTACGTACCCTTTGTAATTATGTCCACAGAAGTATAAAATGTAGTTTCTTATAAATGTTTGTCTTCTTATGTCCTAGTTATTTGTTTTAGAAATGTAATATCAATAGGATTTTGTGTGTGTGTTTTAACCATTGTGTTAGTGAGTTACGTGTGTATCAAAAAATATGCTGCAAGCATATTTTTTGAAGGGTCTGTTCCAACAATTGGTATCAAAAAATGAGGCAGAAGAAGGCGAATGCGAGAGTTAGGTATAATTCTCTCACTTCTGAAGAATGCTCAAAAATAAAAATACAACACCAAGGAAACATGTAGGAAGGCGTGTCATTAAGCACAAAGTGTCCGAGATAGAGTTGTGTCCAAGAGCTCCGACTTCAGATAGGATCTAGTGGGTAGGGTGTTTATAATTAAGGGAGTTTGCTAAATCACTCAATCTTCTCCGTAAAATGGAGATAACGAAACATAGAGTGTTTGAAGAATCACTTATTCTCCTCTGTGATAAGGAGACCGTCAAACGAGGAGTGTCCGAAAACACTCCATCTCCTCAGTAAAAAGAAGAACGAAAATGAAGTGTCCGTAAACACTCTGTATTCTATGTGAAAAGGAGACCAATAAAATGAATTGTGGGAGTGTCTGCAAACACTCTGTCTTCTTAGTGAAATGGAGAAGAAAATAGAAGTTTAGAGTGTCCGATGAAATGCTCATTCTTCTCAATGATAAGGAGACAACTTCAACTTGGTGCTTGAAGGATTTCTTGCGAGTTCAACCAAGTGAATGAGTCTACCTTAATTTGATTAAGGGATTAAATGTTGGATAATCAAATTAGTTTTTACAGTTTTACCAAGACTAGATCAAGTCAAGTATGTTAATTATATTTAAGTTAAATTGTTGATAAGTTAAAGAAACATAATTTGTACGTGTGTAGAAGTTGTAATTAGTTGTGGCTCAAATGTAGGAGTTGTGGCTAGAATTTAGGAGTTATTGTTATTCATCTATTGAAATAGAACTTGTACGTACCCTTTGTAATTATGTCCGCAGAAGTAAAAAATGTAGTTTCTCATAAATGTTAGTTTTCCTATGTCCTACTTATGTGTTCTATAAATGTAATATTAATAGGACTTTGTGTGTGTTTTAAACATTGTGTTAGTGAGTTACATGTGTATCAAAAAAATATGCTGCAAACATATTTGTTTAGGGTCTGTTCCAACAATTGGTATTAGAATGAGGCAGAAGAAGGCGAATGGGAGAGTTAGGTATAATTATCTCACTCCTGATGAATGCTCAAAAATAACAATACAACAACAAAGCAACCTGTAGGAAGGCATGTCATTAAGCACAAAGTGTCCGAGATAGAGTTATGTCCAAGAGCTCCGACTTCAGATAGGATCAAGTGGGTAGGGTGTTTATAATTAAGAGAGTAAAATCACTCAATCTTCTCAGTAAAATGGAGATAACGAAACATGGAGTGTTTGAAGAATCAATTATTCTCCTCTGTGATAAGGAGACCGTCAAACAAGTAGTGTCCGAAAACACTCCACTCCTCAGTAAAAAGTATACCGAAAATGAAGTGTCCTTAAACACTCTGTCTTCTATGTGAAAAGGAGACCAAAAAAAGGAAGTGTGGGAGTGTCTGCAAACACTCTGTCTTCTTAGTGAAATAGAGACGAAAATAGAAGTTTAGAGTGTCTGATGAAATGCTCATTCTCCTCGGTTATAAGGAGACAACTTCAACTTGGTGATTGAAGGATTTCTTGCGAGTTCAACCAAGTGAAGGAGTCCACCTTAATTTGATTCAGGGATGAAATATTGGATAATCAAATTAGTTTTTACTGTTTTACCAAGACTAGATCAAGTCAAGTATGTTAATTAAGTTTATGTTAAATTGTTCCTCAGTTAAAGCAACAAAATTTGTACGTGTGTAGAAGTTGTAATTATTTGTGGCTCAAATGTAGGAGTTGTAGCTAGAATTTAGGACTTACTGTTATTCATCTATTTAAATAGAATGTGTACATACCCTTTGTAATTATGTCCACTGAAGGAAAAAATGTAGTTTCACGTAAATGTTTGTTTTCTTATGTCCTGCTTATTTGTTCTAGAAGATTAATATCAATAGGACTTTATGTGTGTATTAAACATTGTGTTAGTGAGTTACGTGTGTATCAAAAAATATTTAGCAAACAATGTTTTTTTAGGGTCTGTTCCAACAATTTGTTTCAGAGCGAGGCAGAAGAAGGCGAATGTGAGAGGTATAATTTTTTCATTCCTGACGAATGCTCAAAAATCACAACTCCAACACCAAGGAAATACGTAGGAAAGCGTGTCTGAAAGCACAAGGTGTCTGAAATAGAGTTGTGTCCAAGAGCTCTGACGTCTGTCAAGTGGGTAGGGTATCTATAATTCAGGGAGTTTCAAAAATCACTAAATCTACTCAGTAAAATAGAGATGACTATAAATGGAGTTTCTCAAGAATCACTCATTCTCCTTTGTGATAAGGAGGCCGTCAAAGATGGAGTGTCCAAAAAAACTCTATCTCCTATGTAAAAAGTAGACTGAAAATGAAGTGTCCGTAAACACTCTGTCTTCTAAGGGAAAAGGAGTCAAAAAAATGGAAGTGTGGGATTTTCTCTAAACACTCTGTCTTCTCAGGGAAATGGAGACGAAAATAAAAGTTTAGAGTGCCTGATGAAATGCTCATTCTTCTCGGTGATAAGGAAACGACTTCAACTTGGTGCTTTAAGGAGTTCATGCGAGTTCAACCAAGTGAAAGAGTCTACCTTAATTTGATTAAGGGATTAAATGGTTGATAATGAAATTAATTCTTGGTGTTTTACCAAGTTTAGATCTAGTCAAGTACGTTAATTAAGTTTAAGTTAAATTGTTTCTCAGTTCTAAGCAATATAATTTGTATGTGTGTAGAAGTTGTAATTAGTTGTTCAGCAAAATGTAGGAGTTGTGGCTAGAATTTAGGAGTTATTGTTAGTCATCTATTTAAATAGAACATGTACGTACCCTTTGTAATTATGTCCACAGAAGTAGAAAATGTAGTTTCCTATAAATTTTAGATTTCTTATGTCTTGCTTATGTGTTCTAGAAGTGTAATATCAATAGGACTTTGTGTGTCTATTAAATATTGTGATAGTGAGTTACATGTGTATCAAAAAATATGCAGCAAACATAGTTTTTTAGGATTTGTTCCAACAATTGGAATTAAAGCGAGGCAGAAGAAGGTAAATGCGAGAGTTAGGTATAATTCTCTCATTCCTGATAAATGCTAAAAGATCACAATACATCACCAAGGAAACATGTACGAAGGCGTGTCTAAAAGCACAAGGTTTCCGAGATGGAGTTGAGTCCAAGAGCTCTGACGTCAGATAGGATCAAGTGGATATGGTATCTATAATTCAGGGAGTTTCCAAAATCACTCAATCTTCTCAGTAAAATGGAGATAATGAAACATGGTGTTTTTGAATAATCACTCATTTTCCTTTGTGATAAGGAGACTTTCATATATGGAGTGTCCTAAAACACTCTATCTCCTCAGTAAAAAGTAGACCAAAAATGAAGTGTCCGTAAACACTCTGTCTTCTAAGGGAAAAGGAGTCAAAAAAATGGAAGTGTGGGATTTTCTCTAAACACTCTGTCTTCTCAGGGAAATGGAGACGAAAATAAAAGTTTAGAGTGCCTGATGAAATGCTCATTCTTCTCGGTGATAAGGAAACGACTTCAACTTGGTGCTTTAAGGAGTTCATGCGAGTTCAACCAAGTGAAAGAGTCTACCTTAATTTGATTAAGGGATTAAATGGTTGATAATGAAATTAATTCTTGGTGTTTTACCAAGTTTAGATCTAGTCAAGTACGTTAATTAAGTTTAAGTTAAATTGTTTCTCAGTTCTAAGCAATATAATTTGTATGTGTGTAGAAGTTGTAATTAGTTGTTCAGCAAAATGTAGGAGTTGTGGCTAGAATTTAGGAGTTATTGTTAGTCATCTATTTAAATAGAACATGTACGTACCCTTTGTAATTATGTCCACAGAAGTAGAAAATGTAGTTTCCTATAAATTTTAGATTTCTTATGTCTTGCTTATGTGTTCTAGAAGTGTAATATCAATAGGACTTTGTGTGTCTATTAAATATTGTGATAGTGAGTTACATGTGTATCAAAAAATATGCAGCAAACATAGTTTTTTAGGATTTGTTCCAACAATTGGAATTAAAGCGAGGCAGAAGAAGGTAAATGCGAGAGTTAGGTATAATTCTCTCATTCCTGATAAATGCTAAAAGATCACAATACATCACCAAGGAAACATGTACGAAGGCGTGTCTAAAAGCACAAGGTTTCCGAGATGGAGTTGAGTCCAAGAGCTCTGACGTCAGATAGGATCAAGTGGATATGGTATCTATAATTCAGGGAGTTTCCAAAATCACTCAATCTTCTCAGTAAAATGGAGATAATGAAACATGGTGTTTTTGAATAATCACTCATTTTCCTTTGTGATAAGGAGACTTTCATATATGGAGTGTCCTAAAACACTCTATCTCCTCAGTAAAAAGTAGACCAAAAATGAAGTGTCCGTAAACACTTTGTCTTCTAAGTGAAAAGGAGACAAAAAAAGGAATCGTGGGAATTTCTGTAAACACTCTGTCTTCTCAGTGAAATGGAGACGACAATAAAAGTTTAGAGTGTCCGATGAAATGCTCATTCTCCTCGGTGATAAGGAGTTCTTGCGACTTCAACCAAGTGAAGGAGTCTACCTTAATTTGATTAAGGGATTAAATGTTGAATAATCAAATTAGTTTTTAATATTTTACCAAGATTAGATCAAGTACGTTAATTAAGTTTAAGTTAAATTGTTGCTAAGTAAAAGCAACATAATTTGTACGTGTGTAGAAGTCGTTGTGGCTCAAATGTAGAAGTTGTGGCTAGAATTTAGGAGTTATTGTTATTCATCTATTGAAATAGAACATGTACGTACCCTTTGTAATTATGTCCGGAGAAGTAAAAAATGTAGTTTCTCATAAATTTTAGTTTTCTTATGTCCTACTTATGTATTCTAGAAGTGTAATATCAATAGGACTTAGTGTGTGTTTTAAACATTGTGTTAAGGGAGTTTCCAAAATCAATCAATCTTCTAAGTAAAATGGAGATAATGAAACATGGAGCATTTGAAGAACCATTTATTGTCCTTTGTGATAAGGAGACCGTCAAACAAGGAGTGTCCGAAAACACTCTAACTTTTCAGCAAAAAGTAGATCGAAAATGAAGTGACCGTAAACACTATGTCTTCTATGTGAAAAGGAGACTCATAAAAGGAAGTGTGGGAGTGTTTGCAAACACTCTGTCTTCTCAGTGAAATGGAGACAAAAAGAGAAGTTTAGAGTGTCCGATGAAATGCTCATTCTCCTCGGTTATAAGGAAACAACTTCAACTTGGTGCTTGAAGGATTTCTTGCGAGTTCAACCAATTGAAGGAGTCTACCTTAATTTGATTAAGGGATTAAATGTTGGATAATTAAATTAGTTTTTATTAGTTTTACCAAGACTAGATCAAGTCAAGTATGTTAATTATATTTAAGTTAAATTGTTGCTCAGTTAAAGTAACATAATTTGTACGTGTGTAGAAGTTGTAATTTGTTGTGGCTTAAATGTAGGAGTTGTGGAAAAAATTTAGGAGTTATTTTTATTCATCTATTTAAATAGAACATGTACGTACCCTTTGTAATTATGCCCATTGAATTAAAAATGTATTTTCTCATAAATGTTAGTTTTTTATGTCCTGCTTATGTGTTCTAGAATTATAATACCAATAGGATTTTGTGTGTGTTTTAAACATTGTGTTAGTGAGTTACGTGTGTATCAAAAAATATTTAGCAAACAATGTTTTTTTTAGGGTTTGTTTCAACAATTAGTATTAGAGCGAGGCAGAAGAAGGCGAATGCGAGGGTTAGGTATAATTCTATCATTCCTGATGAATGCTCAAAAATCACAACTCCAACACCAAGGCAACACGTAGGAAGGCGTGTCTGAAAGCACAAGGTGTCCGAAATAGAGTTGTGTCCAAGAGCTCCAACGTCCGATAGGATCAAGTGGGTAGGGTATCTATAATTCAAGGAGTTTCCAAAATCACTAAATCTTCTCAGAAAAATGGAGATGGCAAAACATGGAGTTTCTCAAGAATCACTCATTCTCCTCTGTGAGAAGGAGACCGTCAAACATGGAGTGTCCAAAAACACTCTGGCTTTTCAGTAAAAATTAGACTGAAAATGAAGTGTCTGTAAGCACTCTGTCTTCTAAGTGAAAAGGAGACAAAAAAGGAAGTGTGAGAGTGTCTCTAAACACTCTGTCTTCTCATTGAAATGGAGACGAAAATAGAAGTTTAGAGTGTCCAATGAAATACTCATTTTTCTCGGTGATTAGGAGACAACTACAACTTGGTGCTTGAAGGAGTTCTTGCGAGTTCAACCAAGTGAAGGAGTCTACCTTATTTTGATTAAGGGATTAAATGTTGGATAATCAAATTAATTTTTACGGTTTTACCAAGATTAGATCTAGTCAAGTACGTTAATTAAGTTTAAGTTAAATTGTTGCTCAGTTAAAGCCGCATAATTTTTATGTGTGTAAAATTTGTAATTAGTTATGGCTCAAATGTAGGAGTTGTGGCCAGAATTTAGGAGTTATAGTTTGTCATCTATTTGAATAGAACATGTACGTACCCTTTGTAATTATTTCCGCAGAAGTAGAAAATGTAATTTCTCATAAATGTTAGCTTTCTTATGTCTTGCTTATGTGTTCAAGAAGTGTAATATCAATACGAATTTGTGTGTGTTTTAAACATTGTGTTAGTGAGTTACGTGTGTATCAAAAAATATGCTGCACACATAATTTTGTTTACCAATAATTGGTATCAGAGCGAGGCAGAAGAAGGTCAATGCGAGAGATAGGTATAATTCTCTCATTCCCGATGAATGCTCAAATATCACAATACAACACCAAGGCAACCTATAGCAAGGCGCGTCTGAAAGCACAAGGTGTCTGGGATAGAGTTGTGTCCAAGAGCTCTGACGTCAGATAGGATGAAGTTGATAGGGTATCTATAATTCAGGGAGTTTCTAAAATCACTCAATCTTCTTAGTAAAATTGAGATGATGAAACATAGAGTGTCTGAAGATCACTCATTCTCCTTTGTGATAAGGAGACCTTCAAACATGGAGTGTCCTAAAACACTCTATCTCATCAACAAAAAGTAGACCGAAAATGAAGTGTCCATAAACACTTTGTATTCTAAGTGAAAAGGAGACCAAAAAAAGGAAGTGTCAGAGTTTCTGTAAACACTCTGTCTTCTCAGTGAAAAAGAAACGACAATAGAAGTTAAGAGTGTCCAATGAAATGCTCATTCTCCTCGGTGATAAGGAGACGACTTCAACTTGGTGCTTGAAGGAGTTCTTGTGAGTTCAACCAAGTGAAGGAGTCTACCTTAATTTGATTAAGGGATTGAATGCTGGATAATCAAATTAGTCTTTACTATTTCACCAAGATTAGATCAAATCAAGTACATTAATTAAGTTTAAGTCAAATTGTTGCTCAGTAAAAACAACATAATTTGTACGAGTGCAAAAGTTGTAATTAGTTGTGGCTCAAATGTAGGAGTTGTGGCTAGAATTTAGGAGTTATTGCTAGTCATCTATTGAAATTTAACATGTACGTACCCTTTCTAATTATGTCTGCAGAAGTAAAAAAATGTATTTTCTCATAAATGTTAGTTTTCTTATGTCCTACTTATGTGTTCTAGAAGTGTAATATCAATAGGACTTTGAGTGTGTTTTAAACATTGTGTTAGTGAGTTACGTGCGTATCAAAGAATATGCTGCAAAAATAATTTTATTTAGGGTCTATTCCAACAATTGGTATCAGAACGAGGCAGAAGAAGGCGAATTCGAGAGTTTGGTATAATTCTCTCATTCTTTACGAATGCTCAAAAATCATAGTAAAAATCAACCTGTCTGATGAAATGCTCATTCTTCTCGGTGATAAGGAGACGACTTCAACATGGTGCTTGAAGGAGTTATTGCGAGTCCAACCAAGTTAAGGAGTCTACCTTAATTTTATTAAGGGATTAAATGTTGGATAATCAAATTAGTTTTTACTATTTTACCATGATTTGATCTAGTCAAGTACGTTAATTAAGTTTAAGTCAAATTGTTGCTCTGTTAAAACAACATAATTTGTACTTGTGTAGAGGTTGTAATTAGTTGTGGCTCAAATGTAGGAGTTGTTGCTAGAATTTAGGAGTTAATGTTAGTCATATATATAAATAGAACATGTACGTATCCTTTGTAATTATGTCCATTGAACTAAAAAATGTAGTTTCTCATAAATGTTAGTTTTCTTATGTCCTGCTTATGTGTTCTAGAAGTGTAATATCATAGGACTTTGTGTGTGTTTTAAACATTGTGTTAGTGAGTTACGTGTGTATTAAAAAATATGCAACAAACATATTTTTTTAGGGTCTATTCCAACAATTGGTATCAGAGTGAGGCAGAAGAAGGTGAATGCGAGAATTAGGTATAATTCTCTCATTCCTAACGAATGCTCAAAAATCACAACTCCAATACAAAGGCAACATGTAAGAAGGTGTGTCTGAAAGCACAAGGTGTCTGAGATACAGTTGTGTCCAAGGGCACCGACGTCAGATAGGATCAAGTGGGTAGGGTATCAAGAATTCAGGGTGTTTCAAAAATAACTTAATCTTCTCAGTAAAATAGAGATGATGAAACATGTAGTGTCTGAGGAATCACTCATTCTCCTCTGTGATAAGGAGGCCATCAAACACGGAGTGTCTGAAAACACTCTATCTCCTCAATAAAAAGTAGACCAAAAATGAAGTGAACATAAACACTCTGTCTTCTAAGTGAAAAGGAGACCAAAAAAAGGATGTTTGGGAGTGTCTGTAAACACTCTGTCTTCTCAGTGAAATGGAGACGAAAATAGAAGCTTAGAGTGTTTGATGAAATGCTCATTCTCCTCGATGATATGGAGACGACTTCAACTTGGTGCTTGAAGGAGTTCTTGCAAATTCAACCAAGTGAAGGAGTCTACATTAATTAGATTAAGGGAATAGTTGTATGATAATCAAATTAGTTTTTGTTGTTCTAACAAGATTAGATCAAGTCAAGTACATTAATTAAATTTAAGTTACATTGTTTTTTAGTTAAAGCAGCAAAATTGGTACATGTGTGGAAGTTGTAATTAGTTGTGGCTCAAATGTAGGAGTTTTGGATAGAATTTAGGAGTTATTGTTAGTCATCTATTTTAATAGAACATGCACGTACCTTTTCTAACTATGTCCACAGAAGTAAAAAATGTAGTTTCTCATAAATGTTAGTTTTCTTATGTTCTTTTTATGTGTTCTAGAAGTGTAATGTCAATAGGACTTTGTGTGTGTTTTAAACATTGTGTCAGTGAGTTACGTATGTATCAAAAAATATGCAGCAAACATAATTTTGTTTAGGGTCTATTCCAACATATGGTATCTTTACAAGGCAGAAGAAGGCGAATGTGAAAGTTACATATAATTCTCTCATTCCTGAGGAATGCTAAAAAATTGCAACTCCAACACCAAGGCAACAAGTAGGAAGACGTGTCTGAAAGCACAAGGTATCCGAGATAGAGTTGTGTACATGAGCTCCGAAGTGGGTAGGGTGTCTTTAATTCAGGGAGTTTAAAAAATCACTCAATCTTCTCAGTAAAATGGAGATGACGAAGCATAGAGTGTCCGAAGAATCACTCATTCTCCTTTGTGATAAGGTGACCTTCAAACATGGAGTGTCCGAAAACACTCTATCTCCTCAGTAATAAGTAAACTGAAAATGAAGTTTCTATAAACACTCTGTCTTCTACTTGAAAAGGAGACCAAAAAAAGAAAGTGTGGGAGTATCTGTAGACACTCTGTCTTCTCAGTGAAATGGAGATGACGACAATAGAAGTTTAGAGTTTCCGATGAAATGCTCATTCTCCTTGGTGATAAGGAGACGACTTCAACTTGGTTTTTGAAGGAGTTCTTGAGATTCAAACGATGTAAGGGATTTTACGATAATTTGATTAAGTGAGCGCATGTTGGATTATCACATTAGTTTTTGCAATTTTACCAAAATTAGATCAAGTCAAGTATGTTAATTAAATTTAAGTTAATTGTTGCTTAGTCAGAGCAACATAATTTGTATGTGTATAGAAATTGTAATTAGTTGTGGCTTAAATGTAGGAGTTGTGGCTAGAATTTAGGATTTATTTTTAGTAATCTATTTAAACAAAACATGTACGTACCCTTTGTAAATATGTCCGCAGAAGTAAAAAATGCAGTTTCTCATAAATGTTAGTTTTCTTATGTCCTGCTTATGTGTTCAAGAGTGTAATATCAATTGGACTTTGTGTGTGTTTTAAACATTGTGTTAGTGAGTTACGTGTGTATCAAAATATGTGCAGCAATCAAATTTTTTTTTAGGGTCTGTTTCAACAGTTGGTATCAAATCTAGGAAAAAGAAGGTGAATTCTAGAGTTAATTATAATTCTCTCATTCCTGACGAATGCTCAAAAATCACAACTCCAACACCAAGGAAACACATAGGAAGGCATGTCTAAAAGCACAACGTGTCCGAGATAAAGTTGTGTCCAAGAGCTCCGACATCAGATAGGATCAAGTGGGTACGGTATCTATAATTCAGGGAGTTTCCAAAATCACTCAATCTTCTCAGTAAAATGGAGATGACGAAACATGGAGTGTCTGAAGAATCACTCATTCTCCTCTGTGATAAGGAGACCGTCAAACATGAAGTGCCCGAAAACACTCTATATCCTAAGTAAAAAGTAGACCAAAAATGAAGTGTTCGTAAAGACTCTGTCTTCTAATTGAAAAGGAGACCAAAAAAGGAAACCTTGGTAATGTCTGTAAACATTCTGTCGTTGCAGTGAAATGGAGATGGCAATAGAAGTTTTGAGTGTCCGATGAAATGCTCATTCTCCTCAGTGATAAGGAGACGACTTCAACTTGTTTCTTGAAGAAGTTCTTGCGAGTTCAACCAAGTGAAGGAGTCTACCTTAATTTTATTAAGGGAGTGAATGTTGGATAATCAAATTTGTTTTTACAGTTTTACCAAGATTAGATTATGTCAAATACGTCAATTAAGTTTAAGTTAAATTGTTGCTCAGTTAAAGCTACCCAATTATTATGTGTGTAGAAGTTGTAGTTAGTTGTGGCTCAAATGTAGGAGTTGTGGCTAGAAATTAGGAGTTATTGTTAGTCATCTATTTAAATAGAACATGTACGTACCCTTTGTAATTATGTCCGCAGAAGGAAAAAATGTATTTTCTCATAAATATTAGTTTTCTTATGTCCTGCTTATGCGTTTTAGAAGTGTAATATTGATAGGAATTTTTGTGTATTTTAAACAATGTGTTAGTGAGTTATGTGTGTATCAAAAAATATGCAGAAAACATATTTTTATTTAGGGTCTGTTCCAACAATTGGTATAAGAGTGAGGCAGAAGAAGGTGAATGCTAGAGTTAAGTATAATTCTCTCATTCCTGAAAAATGCGCAAAAATCACAACTCCAACACCAAGGCAACACGATTAAAGGTGTGTTTGAAAGCACAAGGTGTCTGAGATAGAGTTGTGTCCAAGAGCTCCGACATCAGATTGGATCAAGTGGGTAGGGTATCTATAATTCAGGGAGTTTCCAAAATAACTCAATCTTCTCAATAAAATGGAGTTGACGAAACATGGAGTGTCTGAAGAATTACTCATTCTCCTCTGTGATAAGGAGACTGTCAAACTTCATGTGTCCAAAACAATTCTCTCTCATTCGTAAAAAGTAGACAAAAAATGAAGTGTTTGTAGACACTCTGTCTTCTAAGTGAAAAGGAGACCAAAAAAAGAAAGTGTGGGAGTGTCTGCAAACACTCTTTCGTCTCAGGGAAATGGATACAACAATAGATGTTTAGAGTGTCCGATGAAATGCTTATTCTCCTCAGTGATAAGGAGACAACTTCAACTTGGTGCTTGAAGGAGTTCTTGCGTGTTCAACCAAGAATGATTTTACCTTAATTTGATTAAGGGAGTGAATGTTTGATAATCAAATAAGTTTTTACTTTTTTACCATGATTAGATCAAGTCAAGTACATTAATTAAGTATAAGTTAAATTGTTTCTGAGTTAAAGCAACATAATTTGTACTTGTGTAGAAGTTTTTCTTAGTTGTGGCTTGAATGTAGGAGTTGTGGCTAGAATTTAGGAGTTATTGTTAGTCATCTATTTAAATAGAACATGCACATACCCTTGGAAATTATGTCCGCAGAAGTAAAAAATGTAATTTCTCATAAATGCTAGTTTTATTATGTCCTACTTATGTGTTCTAAAAGTGTAATATCAATAAGACTTTGTGTGTGTTTTTAACATTTTGTTAGTGAGTTACGTGTGTGTAAAAAATTATGAAGCAAACATATTTTTGGTTAGGGTCTGTTCTAACAATTGGTATCAGATCAGGTCAAGAGAAGGCGAATACGAGACTAACGTATAATTCTCTCATTCCCAATGAATGATAAAAAACCACAACCCAACCACCAAGGCAACACGTAGGAAGACGTGTCTAAAAGCACAAGGTGTCCGAGATAGAGTTGTGTCCAAGAGCTCTAACGTCAGATAGGATTAAGTGAGTAGGGTATCTATAATTCAGGGAGTTTTCAAAATCACTCAATCTTCTCTGTAAAATGGAGATGATGAAACATGGAGTGTCTGAAGAATCACCCATTATCCTCTATGATAAGGAGACTGTCAAACTTCATGTGTCAAAAACAATTCTATCTCATCAGTAAAAAGTAGACCAAAAATGAAGTGTCTGTTAACACTCTGTCTTCTAATTGAAAAGGAGACCAAAAAAAGAAAGTGTGGGAGTGTCTGTAAACACTCTTTCTTCTCAGTGAAATTGAGACAACTATAGATGTTTAGGGTGTCTAATGAAATGCTCATTCTCTTCGGTGATAAGGAGAGGACTTCAACTTGGTGCTTGAAGGAGTTCTTGGGAGTTCAACCAAGTGAAGGATTTTACCTTAATTAGATTAAGGGAGTGAATGTTTGATAATCAAATAAGTTTTTACTGTTTTACCAAGATTAGATCAAGTCAAGTATGTTAATTAAGTATACGTTAAATTGTTTCTGAGTTAAAGAAACATAATTTGTACGTGTATAGAAGTTATAATTAGTTGTGGATTAAATTTAGGAGTTGTGGCTAGAATTTAGGAGTTATTGTTTGTCATCTATTTAAATAGAACATGTACGTACCCTTGGAAATTATGTCTGCAGAAGTTAAAAATGTAGTTTCTCAATAATGTTAGTTTTCTTATGTCCTACTTATGTGTTCTAAAAGTGTAATATCAATAAGACTCTGTGTGTGTCTTAAACATTGTGTTAGTGAGTTACGTGTGTATCAAAAAATATGCAGAAAACATATTTTTGTTTAGGGTCTGTTCTAACAATTGGTATCAGATTGGGGCAGAAGAAGGCGAATGCGAGAGTTACATATAATTCTCTCATTCCTGATGAATGCTCAAAAATCATAACTCAACCACCAAGGCAACACGTAGGAAGGCGTGTCTGAAAGCACAAGGTGTCCGAGATAGAGTTGCGTCCAAGAGCTACAACATCGAATAGAAATGGAGATGACGAATCATGGAATGTCTGAAGAATCACTCAATCACCTACGCCAAGGAACCATGTACGAAAGCATGTTTGAAAGCACAAGGTGTCTGAGATAGAGTTGTGTCCAAGAGCTCCGATGTCAGATAGGATTAAGTGGGTAGGGTATCTATAATTCAGGGAGTTTCCAAAGTCACTCAATCTCCTCGGTAAAATGTAGATGACGAAACATAGAGTGTCTGAAGAATCACTCATTCTCCTCTGTGATAAGGAGACCGTCAAACATAGATTGTCCGAAAACACTCTATCTCCTCAGTAAAAAATAGATAAAAAATGAAGTGTTCGTAAACACTCTGTCTTCTAAGTGAAAAGGAGACCAAAAAATGGAAGTGTGGGAGTGTCTGTAAACACTCTTAGTTTTAAGTGAAATGGAGACGAGAATAGAAGTTTAGAGTGTTCGATGAAATGCTCATTCTCCTCGGTGATAAGGAGACAACTTCAACTTGGTGCTTGAAAGAGATCTCGCAAGTTCAACCAAGTGAAATAGTCTACCTTAATTTGATTAAGGGATTAAGTTTTGGATAATCAAATTAGTGTTTACTGTTTTACCATGATAAGGTCAAGTAAAGTACATTAATTAAGTTTAAGTTAAATTGTTGCTCAGTTAAAGCAATATAATTTGTACGTGTGTAAAAGTTGTAATTAGTTGTGGCTCAAGTTGTAATTAGTTATGGCTAGAATTTAGGAGTTATTTTTTGTCATACATTTAAATAGAATAGGTACGTACAATTTCTAATTTTTTCCGCAGAAGTAGAAACTGTAGTTTCACATAAATGTTAGTTTTCTTATGTCCCGCTTATGTGTTCTAGAAGTGTAATATCAATAGGACTTTGAGTCTGCTTTAAACATTGGGTTAGTGAGTTACGTGTGTATCAAAAAATATTCAATAAACATATCTTTGTTAGGGTCTGTTCCAACAATTTGTATCAGAGCGAGGCCGAAGAAGGTGAAAGCGAGAGTTAGGTATATTTCTCTCATTCCTAACGAATGCTCAAAAATCACAACTCCAACACTAAGGCAACACGTAGGAAGGTGTGTCTAAAAGAACAAGATGTCCGAGATAGAGTTGTTTCCAAGAGCTCTGACGTCAGATAGGATCAAGTAAGTAGGGTATCTATAATTCAGAGAGTTTCCAAAATCACTCAATCTTCTCATTAAAAGGAGATGACAAAAAAATGGAGTGTCTGAAGAATCACTCATTCTCCTCTGTGATAAGGAGACCATGAAACATGGAGTGTCAGAAAACACTCTATCTCCTCAGTAAAAAGTAGACCGAACATGAAGTGTCCGTAAATGCAGCAAACATATTTTTTTAGGGTATATTCCAACAATTGGTATCAGAGCCAGGCAAAAGAAGGCGAATGCTAAAGTTAGGTATAATTCTTTGATTCCTGATGAATGGTCAAAAATCACAACTCCAAAACCAAGGCAAAACGTAGGTAGGCGTGTTTGAAAGCACAAGGTTTCCGAGATAGAGTTGTGTCCAGAGCTCTGACGTCAGACAGGATCAAGTGGGTCGGGTATCTATAATTCAGAGAGTTTCCAAAATCACTCAATTTTTTCAATAAAATGGAGATGACAAAACATGGAGTGTCAGAAGAATCACTCATTCTCCTCTGTGATAAAGAGACTGTTAAACATTGAGTGTCCGGAAACACTCTATCTCCTAAGTAAAATATTAGACTAGAAATGAAGTGTCCGTAAGCACTTTGTCTTCTAAGTGAAAAGGAGACCAAAAAAAAGAAAGTGTGGGAGTGTCTGTAAACACCCTGTCTTCTCAGTGATATAGAGGTGACAATAGAAGTTTAGAGTGATCAATGAAATGCTCAATCTTCTCAATAATAAGGACAACATCAACTTGGTGCTTGAAGGAGTTCTTAGGAGTTCAACCAAGTGAAGGATTATCAAATTAAAGTTCAACCAAGTGAAGGATTTTACCTTAATTTGATAAAGGGAGTGAATGTTGGACAATCATATTAGTTTTTACTATTTTACAAATATTAGGTCAAGTTAATTGCGTTAATTAATTTTAAGCTAAATTGTTGATCAGTCAAAGCAACATAATTTGTACGTGTATAGAAGGTGTAATTAGATGTGGCTTAAATGTAAGAGTTGTGGCTAGAATTTAGTTTCTCATAAATGTTAGTTTTCTTATGTTCTTCTTATGTGTTCTAGAAGTGTAATATCAATTGGACTTTGTGTTCTATTTAAACATTGTGTTAGTTAGTTATGTGTATATAAAATAATATGCAGCAAACATTTATTTTTTAGGGTCTGTTCCAACAATTGGTATTAGAGCAAGGCAGAAGAAGGCAAATGCGAGAGTTAGGTATAATTCTCTCATTCCTGATGTATTCTCAAAAATCACAACATCAACACCAAGGAATTACCTAGGAAGGCATGTCTGAAAGCACAAGGTGTCCGAGATAGAGTTGTGTCCAAGAACTCCGACGTCAAATAGGATCAAGTGGGTAGGGTATCTATAATTCAGGGAGTTTCCAAAATTAGTCAATCTTCTTAGTAAAATGGTGATGAAAAAACATGGAGTGACTGAAGAATGATGCATTCTCCTCTGTGATAAGGAGACCGTCAAACATGGAGTGTCCGAAAACACTCTATCAACTCAGTAAAAAGTAGACCAAAAAAGGAAGTGTCCGTAAACACTTTGTCTTCTAAGTGTAATATTAATTGGACTTTGTGAGCTATTTAAACATTGTGTTAGTTAGTTATGTGTGTATCAAAAAATATTCAGCAAACATATTTTTTTAGGGCATGCTCCAACAATTGGAATCAGAGCGTGGCAGAAGAAGGTGAAGGCGAGAGTTAGGTATAATTCTCTCAATCCTGATGTATGCTAAAAAATCACAACTTCAACACCAAGGAAACACATAGGAAGGCATGTCTGAAAGCAGAAGGTATCCGAGATGGAGTTTTGTCCTAGAGCTCCAACGTCAGATAGGATCAAGTGGGTATGGTACCTATAATTCAGGGAGTTTCAAAAATCTCTCAATCTTCTCAGTAAAATGGAGATGATAAAACATGGAGTGTCTAAAGAATCACTCATTCTCCTCTTCGATAAGGAGACCATCAAACATTGAGTGTCCAAAAACACTCTATCTCCTTTGAAAAAAATTGACCGAAATTGATGTGTCCGTAAACACTCTATCTTCTAAGTGAAAAGGAGTCCAAACAAAGGAAATGTGGAAGTGTCTGTAAACACTCTGTCTTCTCAGTCAAATTGAGATGACAATAGAAGTTTAGAGTGTCCGATGAAATGCTCATTCTCCTCGGTGATAGGGAGACAATTTCATATTGGTGCTTGAAGGAGTTCGTGCGAGTTCAACCAAGTGAAGGAGTCTACCTTAATTTAATTAAGGGATTGAATGTTGGATAATCAAATTAGTTACTACTATTTTACCTAGATTAGATCAGGTCAAGTACGGTAATTAAGTTTAAGTTAAATTGTTGCTCAATTAAAGCAACATAATTTGTACGTGTGTAGATGTTGTAATTAGTTGTGGCTCAAATGTAGGAGTTGTGGCTAGAATTTAGGAGTTATTGTTAGTCATCTGTTTAAATAGAACATGTACATACCCTTTGTAATTATGTCTGCAGAAATAAAAAAATGTAGTTTCTCGGAAACGTTAGTTTTCTTATGTCCTGCTTATGTGTTCTAAAAGTGTAATGTCCATAGGACTTTGTGTGTTTTTTAAACATTGTGTTAGTGAGTTACGTGTGTATCAAAAAATATGCAGCAAACATATTTTTGTTAAGGGTTTATTCTAACAATTGTTATCAGAGGGAGGCAGAAGAAGGCGAATGCGAGATTTAGGTATAATTATCTCATTCCTTATGAATGCTCAAAGATCACAACTCCAACACCAAGATAACACGTGGGAAGGCATGTCTGAAAGCACAACATGTCCGAGATAGAGTTGTGTCCAAGAGCTCCGACGTCAGATAGGATCAAGTGGGTAGGGTATCTATAATTCAGGGAGTTTCCGAAATCGATCAATCTTCTAAGTAAAATGGAGATGATGAAACATGGAGTTTCTGAAGAATCACTCATTCTCCTCTGTGACAAGGAGACCTTCAAACATGAAGTGTCCAAAAACACTATATCTCCTCAGTAAAAAGTAGGCCGAAAATGAAGTGTCTATAAACACTCTGTCTTCTAAGTTAAAAGGAGACCAAAAAATGGAAGTGTGGGAGTGTCTGTAAACACTTTGTCTTCTCAGTGAAATGGAGATGATAATAGAAGTTTAGAGTGTCTGATGAAATGCTCATTATCCTCAGTGATAGGGAGATGACTTCAACTTGGTGTTTGAAGGAGTTCTTGCGAGTTCAACCAAGTGAAGGAGTCTACCTTAATTTGATTAAGGGATTGAATGTTTGATAATCAAATGAGTTTCTATTGTTTAACCAAGATTAGATCAAGTCAAGTGCGTTAATTAAGTTTAAGTTAAATTGTTGCTCAATTAAAGCAACATAATAGGTACATGTGTAGAAGTTGTAATTAGTTGTGGCTAGAACTTAGGAGTCATTGTTAGTCATTTATTTAAATAGAACATTTACGTACCCTTTGTAATTATGTCCGCAGAAGTTAAAATTGTAGTTTCTCATAAATATTTGTTTTCTTATCTCCTGCTTATGTGTTCTAGAAGTGTAATATTAATTGGACTTTATGTGCTATTTAAAATAAATTTAGTTAGTTATGTGTGTATTAAAAAATATATGCCGTAAACATATTTTTTTAGGGTATGTTCCAACAATTGGTAGCAGAGCGAAGCAAAAGAAGGCGAATGAGAGAGTTCGGTATAATTCTCTCATTCCTGATGTATGCTCAAAAATCACAACTCCAACACCAAGGAAACACATAGGATGGCATGTTTGAAAGCACAAGGTTTCTGAGATAGAGTTGTGTCCAAGAGCTCCGACGTCAGATATGATCAAGTGGGTAGGGTATCTATAATTTAGAGAGTTTCCAAAATCACTCAATCTTCTCAGTAAAATGGAGATGACAAAACAAGGAGTGTCTGAAGAATCACTAATTCTCCTCTGTGATAAGGAGACCCTCAAACATTGAGTGTTCGAAAACACTCTATCTCCTAAGTAAAAATTAGACTAGAAATGAAGTGTCCGTCAGCACTCTGTCTTCTAAGTGAAAAGGAGACCTAAAAAGGATGTGTGGGAGTGTCTGTAAACACCCTGTCTTCTCAGTGAAATGGAGACGACAATAGAAGTTTAAAGTGTCCGATGAAATGCTCATTCTCATCCGTGATAGGGAGACGACTTCAACTTGGTGCTTGAAGGAGTTCTTGCGAGTTCAACCAAGTGAAGGATTCTACCTTAATTTATTAAGGGATTGAATGTTGGATAATCAAATTCATTTCCACTGCTTTACCAAGATTAGATCAAGTCAAGTACGTTAATTAAGTTTAAGTTAAATTTTTGCTCAGTTAAAGCAACATAATTTGTACGTGTGTAGAAGTTGTAATTAGTTGTGGCTCAAATGTAGGAGTTGTGGCTATAATTTAGGTGTTATTGTTAGTCATTTGTTTAAATAGAACATGTATGTACCCTTTGTAATTATGTCTGTAGAAGTAAAAAAATCTAGTTTCTCAGAAATGTTATTTTTCTTAAGTCATGCTTATGTGTTCTAAAATTGTGTCCAAGAGCTCTGATGTCAGAAAGAATCAAGTGGGTAGGGTAACTATAATTCAGGTTGTTTCCAAAATCACTCAATCTTCTAAGTAAAATGGAGATGGTGAAACATGGTGTGCCTGAAGAATCACTCATTCTCCTTTGTGATAAGGAGACCGTCAAACATGTAGTGTCCGAAAACACTCTATCTCATCTGTAAAAAGTAGACAAAAAATGAAGTGTTTGTAAACACTCTGTCTTCTAAGTGAAAAGGAGACCCAAAAAAGGAAGTGTGGGAGTGTCTGTAAACACTCTGTATTCTCAGTGAAATGGAGACGACAATAGTAGTTTAGAGTGTCCGATGAAATACTCATTCTCCTCGG
Source organism: Rubia yunnanensis (assembly GCA_037428765.1). NCBI lineage: Eukaryota > Viridiplantae > Streptophyta > Magnoliopsida > Gentianales > Rubiaceae > Rubia > Rubia yunnanensis. Next base: position 68,072,722 of record CM075071.1, on the reverse strand, counting down.
TGATAGGGAGATGACTTTAACTTGGTGCTTAAAAGGAGTTCTTCCAACTTCAACCAAGTGAAGGAGTCTACCTTAATTTTATTAAGGGATTGAATGTTGGATAATAAAATTAGTTTTTACTGTTTTACCAAGATTAGATCAAGTCTAGTACGTTAATTAAGTTTTAGTTATATTGTTGCCCTATTGAAGCAACATAATTTGTACGTGTGTCGAAATTGTAATTAGTTGTGGCTCAAATGTAGAAATTGTGGCTAGAATTTAAGAGTTATTGTTAGTCATCTTTTTAAATAGAACATGTACGTACCCTTTGTAATTATGTTCGCAGAAGTAAAACATGTAGTTTCTCATAAATGTTAGTTTTCTTATGTCCTGCTTATGTGTTCTAGAAGTTTATTATCAAGGACTTTGTGTGTTATTTAAACACTGGGTTAATGAGTTATGTGTATAAAAAAATATACAGCAAACATATTTTTGTTTAGGGTCTGTTCCAACAATTGGTATTAGAGTGAGGCAGAAGAAGGCGAATCTGAGAGTTACGTATAATTCTCTCATTCCAGATGAATGCACAAAATTCACAACTCTAACACCAAGGAAACATGTAGGAAGGTGTGTCTGAAGGCACAAGGTGTCCAAGATGGAGTTGTGTCCAACAACTCCGACGTTAGATAGGATCAAGTGGGTAGGGTGACTATAATTCAGGGAGTTTCCAAAATCACTAAATCTTCTCTGTAAAATAGAGATGATGAAATATGGAGTGTCTGAAGAATCACTCATTATCCTCTTTGATAAGGAGACCGTCAAACATGGAGTGTCCGAAAACACTCTATCTCCTCAGTAAAAAGTAGACCGAAAATGAAGTGTTTGTAAACACTCTGTCTTTAAAGTGAAAAGAAGATCAAAAAGAGGAAGTGTGGGAGCTTCTATAAACACTATGTCTTCTCAGTGAAATGGAGACGATAATAGAAGTTTAGAGTGTCCGATGAAATGCTCATTCTCCCCGGTGATAGGGAGACGACTTCAACTTGGTTCTTGAAGGAGTTCTTGCAAGTTCAACCAAGTGAAAGAGCCTACCTTAATTTGATTAAGGGAGTGAATGTGGATAATCAAATTATTTTTTACTTTTTTGCCATGATTAGGTCAAGTCAAGTATGTTAATTAAGTTTAAGTTAAATAGTTTCTTAGTTAAAGCAACATAATTTGTACTTGTGTAGAAGTTGTGGCTCAAATGTCGAAGTTGTGGCTAGAATTTAGGAGTTATTGTTAGTCATCTATATAAATAGAACATGTACGTACCCTTTGTAATTATGTACGCAGAACTAAAAAAATTTAGTTTCTCATAAATGTTAGTTTTCTTATGTCCTGCTTATGTGTACTAGAAGTGTAATATCAATAGGACTTTATCTGTGTTTTAAACATTGTGTCAGTGATTTACATGTGTATCAAAAAATAGGCAACAAATATATTTTTGTTTTGGGTGTGTTCCAACAATCGGTATCACAGAAAGGCAGATGAATGCTCAACAATTGTGAGAGTTAGGTATAATTCTCTCATTCCTGACAAATGCTCAACAATATGCAGTAAACATATTTTTGTTTAGGGTCTGTTCTAACAATTAGTATCAGAGCAAGACAGAAGAAGGCGAATGCGATAGTTGGGTATATTTCTCTCATTCCTTATGTATGCTCAAAAACCACAACTCCAACACCAAGGCAACACGTAGGAAGACATGTCTGAAAGCACAAGGTGTCTGAGATAGAGTGTTGTCCAAGAGCTCCGATGTCAGATAGGATCAAGTGGTTAGGGTATCTATAATTTAGGGAGTTTATAAAATCACTCAATCTTCTCAGTAAAATGGAGATGATGAAACATCCAGTGTCTGTAGAATCACTTATTCTCCTCTGTGATAAGGAGACCATCAAACATGGAGTGTCTGAAAACACTCTATCTCCTCAGTAAAAAGTAGACCAAAAATGAAGTATCCGTAAACACTCTGTCTTCTAAGTGAAAAGGAGACCAAAAAAAGGAAGTGTGGGAGTGTTCGATGAAATGCTCATTCTCCTCGGTGATAGGGAGATGACTTCAACTTGTTGCTTGAAGGAGTTCTTGCAAGTTCAACAAAGTGAAGGAGACTACCTTAATTTTATTAAGGGATTGAATGTTGGATAATCAAATTTGTTTTTGCTGTTTTACCAAGATTAGATCAAGTCAATTACGTTAATTAAGTTTCAGTTAAATTGTTGCTTAGTCAAAGCAACATAATTTGTACGTGTGTAGAAGTTGTAAGTCATGTGAATAGCATTGATTATTCAGGTTGCATTTGTGAACTAATTTGGAAAAGAAAAACTTTTCATGTTGGAACATACGAAAAGCCGAAACCTAAAGGTTTAACCGATGATAGAATATTGCGGTGAAATTGATTTATGGAAGATTGTAGATTTTGCAATATTTATTTAGGCGTGTTATTCAAGCATGATGGGTTTGTGGAAAATCCCCGTAATTATGGAATTGGATTTATGGAATATGATGTGATGTATTGAGATAAGGAAAATTCCTTTATTTATGTGATTTGGATATGCTTCAGAAACAGATATGGAATTGAAATATTGTAGAGATAATCATGGAGAATTTCGATCGGCTCGTGGAATGTTTATAGAGGACATCATAGAAGCACAACTTACAAACTTAATTACGAAAACAGGCATCCTGATTTTCTATCTTTCTGAGATTACTGCGAGAGCTAGAATATATATATTCCAACATACCGTACCATGTTGATCAAGTTCAGAATTATATGCCTTAATTCCCCGGGAGGAGGAGATTCAGCATCGACGAGTTTCAGAGGAATTTGTCCCTTGTGTTAGTGACTATCATAAAGTTGTGTTTATTTGATGTGTGATATTTAGTTGTTCATTCCTGAAGGAATTTAGTGCTCTTTTATGTGATTTTTGGTACTTAATTGATTTATTTTGTTGATTAGATCACTATTTTTGGAGCAAAGCTGTAGTGGAGCAGAGTAGCTGTGTTTTGGAGCACTATGATGTTGTTCCAGCTGATCCTTCGCTGGAATCCTTCGTGTGGCAGAGTTGTGCTTCGTTTAACGATCACTAAGTTGCTCCGTGAAGTCGATCCGGTTAAGGTGAAGCTGATGAAAGGGAGATTGTTATACTTTTTTCCCGAAAGGGTTTTTAATGAGGTAACGATCTCGATCCTTCGTTAGGGAGTTTACGGAGTTGCAGTCCAGAAGAAAAGAAGGCCAAAAATTCAGCACTGTGATTGGGCCGAAGAGAAGCCATGTAGCCCAAAACTTGGATTAATTATTTATTCCAAGTTAGAATTTAATTGTAATTAGGATGAAATTAAGTGGCAGAATATTTTGGATAAGAATTGCAAACTCTCTAATTAGTTAGGATTTTCTTATTTTAGTAAAATAACTAATCGTGTGCTGTACACGATTTGTACTCAGCAAAATATGGAGTTGGTACGGAATTAAGGAGAAGGAGGGAGGAAAACTTTGAAAAAAGAAGTAATTATTCATTGTTTTTCTTGGTGATAGGAACGAAATCACCAAAGTAATTATTCATTGGTAATTTCTTCTTCTCATTACTTTTCGATTGTCAACATGTTTAATTTCGAATGGCTTGATCTATTTAATTTAATCATGAGTAGCTAGATTCTTAATCGGCGAGGTTAATTCGATGGTTCATGGATTGTGAGGCTTAAGGTTTTCAGAAATTTAATCCTATGAGTTTTTAATTGTTTATGCCTACAATCTATGCTTGATTGTTTGAGTTTGATCGCCTCAATCTTGTTAGGCTAGGGCTAACTAAGTAGCACCTCCTGTGAAAAACAGATAACAATTATGACTGTACTAACAGGATGATAAACAATTAATTGGATAAACTGCATGCAAATATGTGCTTATAGTCTAAATTGGGTTTCCTAGGTTTTAAGATCGTTAAGATATAACTAGTTTAGCAAATACTTGCTAGGAATATCTTAATTAGGAAGATTGCGGGTTAGCAAATACTTGCTTGCGACCGGAAATTTAAGGGGAATTGAGGGGAAATAGCTAATACTGTTCCTGCTTATAACCAATTAATTCATAGGGGTTAAATGAATTGTGAGTAGTCGATGATCAAGGAATGAACCAAAGATTAACTTATGCCGGTTATTTGTTATCCATATATTGTTCGTAAGTTATCTCTGCATTTTTAAATCTCAAATCATAGGCGTGGTTGCTAAACCAAACCATGTTGGTAGTTTGAATTTGATAGAAATTATACCGTTCTCTGTGGATACGACCTGCTTCTACTATACTAAGTTGTGTGCTAGTTTGCAGTTTTCTTGGTGATAGGAACGACGTTCACTAAAATGGCGCCGCTGTCGGGGAGCGGTAGTTAATTTCTATTTATTTTGCTACTAATTTTTGTTCTTTAGTTATTGGTATATGACCAGGTCCCAGGGGCAAGAATTGATATTTGATTCTGAAGTTGAAAAGACAGCCAGGAAGAATTGGAAACTCGCCAGGGAGAGGAAGGTGAAAGCTGCTGCAGACTCTCTAGTTGCCCAAACAGAGGCTGTTTCCGGAGCAGAATCCGAATCTGAGCCCAAATCTGTTTCCGACACTGAGATGGGGGACAGAGTAGAGCCTGATCCGACCGCCGATAATCCGTACATGTAGGAATTGACCGGTCATAGTGAAGAAGACCCTCCCACTCCGATCTCATTGCCAGCAACTGCGACTCCTGTGGAGATTAAGTTTGCATTGTTGAACGTGCTTCCGAAGTTCTATGGGAAGAGTAATGAAGACCCTTACAATTTCTTGAACGAGTTCATCAAGATTTGTAAGGTTCAAAATAGACCAGCTGGTGTCACAGAAGATCAGTTCAAGTTGGTGGCTTTTCCATTCAGCATGTCAGGAGCAGCGAACCAGTGGTTTTCAAGCTTGGCTCCTAACTCCGTCACTTCATGGAGTGCTCTCAAGAGGCTATTTTTGGACTATTTCTTCCCAGCCACTAAAACGGATGCCCTGAGGAAAGAAATTTCGAGCATCAAGCAGGAGTATGATGAGCCGCTGAGTACATTTTGGCTGAGGTTTAGATGATTGGTAGATCGTTGCCCTAACCATCGATACACAGAGGGGCAACTGCTACAGTATTTCTACCAAGGATCCACAGCTGCGAACAAGGATTTGCTGAATACCGCAAGCAATGGTGGATTTTCGGAAATCAGAGTCAATGAAGCAAAGGAGATAGTGAAGAAGTTGATCAATTCCAAGAAGGAGTATGACACTGATGAGATCTGAATCCTGAAAAGAGTGGCACAAACAGAGCCCTTAAGCCAAGATGATTTTAAGGAGAGGATGGACAGGATGGAGAGGGTACTATCCAAGGTGGTGGATAAGGTCACCGTTGCTAGCACCTCAGTTGGTCCTGAAGAAAAACCTTGTGACATCTGCTGCAGTCCAAGCCACGTCACTTTAAAATGCCCTTTTGCAATGGATGAACAAGCTAATGCCATGGGGAATTGGAATGATAGGCAACAAAAGAGGGACCCGTACTCAGCTACCTATAATCCGGGATGGAGAGATCACCCCAACTTTCGATGGCGAGATCCGGGAAATCCAGTACAACAACCATATGTTCCACCCCATCGAGCTCCCCCCCTTCATATTCTCAGAATCCACCACCTCCTCAAGGGAAGTCTATGGATGACAAGCTAGACATGATGATGGGCATGCTTCAAACCCAGATACAAAGTTCGAAAAAGACTGAGGCCACCTTGGAGGAGCACACACGTCATATTTCACAGCTGTCAAACTCGATGAATGAGCTCCAAATGAAGCAACCTGGATTGCCATCTCAAGTGCAACTCAAACCCAGAGAGACGGCCAATCAAATCACGTTAAGAAGTGGCAAGGAGCTTGAGCCACTACCTCCTAAGACCGCAGCAAAAGGAACTAAGAAGCAGTCGGAGCAGTCTGCAGGAGGCCCCCAGTTGGCCAAACAAGGGCTGACGACAGAAACAGAAAGTGAGGTACAAGGGCATTTTGATCAAACCAAGGAGTCAAATCCAAGGTTGGGTCAGAATGATCCTCTAATTAAAATTCTTCCTCCTTTTCCTCGTAGTTTAGCTAGAAAGAAATATGATTCTGTTGATTTCCTATCTATCTTTGAAAAAATGGAGATTAACCTACCTTTCTTGCAGGCTATAAGGCTTCCACCTGTGAGCAATTTTTTGAAAGATTTTATTGCAGGGAAACCTAAAGACTCAAGCAAGGTCATAATGGGCGAGTCGGTTTCAGCTGTAATTCAAAGAAATTTGCCTCAGAAGTGCAAGGACCCTGGTATGTTCTCTTTGCCATGTTTTATTGGAGATGTTAACATTGATTCTGCCATGTGTGACTTAGGAGCATCTATCAATGTGATGCCACTATCTGTTTATAATTCTTTGAATGGGGCAGAAATGGTAAATACTAGAGTAATAATCCAAATGGCAGATACATCATGTGTATATCCAGAAGGGTTGTTAGAGAATGTGCTCGTAAGAGTCAATGATTTTGTTTACCCTGCGGATTTTTATGTGGTAAAGATGAATCATGCTAGTGGTACAGGGACCTCAGGTGTATTGTTAGGTCGCCCTTTCTTAAGGATGGCTAATATGATAATTAATGTGGGGAAGGGAACTATTTGTCTCGATTATTATGGTGAAAAATATACTTTCAGTATTGACGATGCAATGAAAAAACCCATAGATGCTGAAAATATTTATGCCATTGATGTCATTGACCCTCTTGTCCAAGAATATCTTGACACTGAATTTCTGCAGGATGAGATAGAAATCCCATTACCCACTGGTCTGAACGATGTGAAGGTGCAGAATATGAGTAACGAGGAGATCACCAAATGGCTGTGTTTGATTTGCTCTGATGAAGAAGCAAACAGTACTGACGCAGACCTCTACTTGGCCAAACAGGGACTGTCGGAGAGTGGAATAAAGTACGAAAGCCCATTCCATCCGATATTTCACCACCTATCCTGGAGTTGAAGGATCTGCCATCTAATCTGAAGTATGTGTACTTGGGGGATGGTGAAACTCTTCCGGTGATTGTCAGTGCAAGGTTGTCAGATTCTCAAGAGGAGCAGTTGATTGCAATGTTGAGAAAGTACAAGAAGGCGATTGGGTGGACCCTCGCAGACATTACAGGGATCAGCCCCGACATTTGTATGCATCATATTTTGATGGAAGACGATGCCAAGCCTGCTCGAGATGCTCAGAGGAAGCTGAACCCCAACATGAGAGAGGTTGTTCTCAAGGAAGTCCTCAAACTCCTTTCCTTGGGAATTATCTACCCTATTTCAGACAGTAAGTGGGTGAGCCCGGTTCATGTGGTGCCGAAGAAATTTGGCTTTCAAGTGGTAAAGAACGAAAAGAATGAGTTAGTGCCTACTCATTTGGTCACTGGATGGAGGATGTGCATAGACTACCGGAAATTGAATGCCGTGACTCGCAAGGATAATTTTTTGCTGCCCTTCATCGATCAAATGCTGGAAAGATTGACAGGGAATAGTTTCTTTTGCTTCTTGGATGGATACAGTGGGTACTTTCAGATCTGTGTGAACCCCGAAGACCAGGAGAAGACCACATTTACATATCCCTTTGGCACTTATGCATATAGGAGAATGCCCTTTGGATTATGCAATGCTCCAGGCACCTTCCAGAGATGCATGATGAGCATTTTCTCCGACTTGATTGAGAAAAGCATTGAGGTGTTCATGGATGACTTTACAGTTTATGGGAATTCGTTTGAGGTATGCTTGGGTCATTTGGAACAGGTCTTGATTCGATGTGTGAAGCGGAACCTTGTGTTGAATTATGAGAAATGCCACTTTATGGTGAATGAAGGCATAGTTTTGGGACATGTGGTTTCGGAAAGAGGAATTCAAGTGGACAAGGCTAAGGTTGAGAACATAGAGAAACTTCCATATCCTACCAATGTTCGTGAGATACGTGATTTTTTGGGGCATGCTGGATTTTACAGAAGGTTTATTAAGGACTTTGCAAAGGTTGCACAACCCTTAACAAAGCTCCTTCAAGATGATGTTCCTTTTGAGATGACCGAGGGGCGCAAACGGTGTTTCGATATACTGAAGGAGAAGCTCATCTCACCCCCTATCATGCAACCGCCGAATTGGGATCTGTCATTTGAGTTAATGTGTGATGCAAACGACTATGCGGTTGGAGCAGTCTTGGGACAAAAGGTAGGGAAAGAGAGCCATGCGATTTATTATGCATCAAAGACATTGAACCCAACTCAATGTAACTATACAACCACCAAAAAGGAGTTATTGGCAGTGGTATTTGCTCTTGAGAAGCTTAGATCGTACTTGCTTGGATCGAAGATCATCGTCTACACCGATCACTCAGCCTTGAAGTACTTGTTCACAAAGAAGGAGTCAAAGCCAAGGCTTATTAGATGGATCTTGTTGTTGCAAGAGTTCGATTGGGAAATACGAGGCAAGAAGGGTGATGAGAATCATGTGGCAGATCATCTCAGTCGCTTGGTGAAACCCGATGATGCAAACCCCATCTAGGAATCTTTTCCTGAAGAATACCTTTATGCTGCGATAGGCCTCTACTTGGCCAAACAGAGGCCCTCGACAGAACCACCGCATGGTAAATCGGCGAAAGATCCATGGTTTGCCAATATTGGGAACTTCATTACCACTGGAGAGATGGCGGTTACTCTCAGTCCTGCTCAGAAGTTGAAGTTAAAGATGATAGCAAGCATTATATTTGGGATGAGCCTTACCTTTGGAAGATAGGCTCCGATCAAATCATTCGACGATGCATTTCTGAAGAAGAACAAGGTACAATTCTTTTGCATTGTCATTCTTTTTCTTGCGGTGGTCACTTTGGTCCTAAACGCACTGCTCGTAAGGTGCTTGATAGTGGTTTCTTTTGGTTAACTCTTCATAGAGATGCTTATATTTTTTGCAAGAGTTGTGAAAATTGCCAAAGGACAGGAAACATATCTAAACGTGATGAAATGCCTCAAGTACCTATAATTGTGTGTGAAATATTTGATGTGTGGGGCATGGATTTTATGTGTCCTTTTCCTAGTTCTTGCGGTTATTTGTATATTTTACTTACGGTTGATTATGTTTCGAAGTGGGTGGAAGCAAAAGCCACCCGGACTAATGATTCTCAAGTTGTGGCAGGATTTTTGAAATCTAACATATTCAGCAGATTCAGCGTGCCACGAGCGATCATTAGTGATCAAGGAACTCATTTCAAAAACCGCATCCTTTAGGCCCTCATGAAGAAGTATGGTGTTCATCATCGGCTTGCTACCACTTACCACCCTCAGTCTAATGGCCAAGCAGAAGTATCCAACAAAGAGATAAAGCAAGTGTTGGAAAAGACAGTTAATCCTTCAAGGAAGGATTGGAGTAAGAGGTTGGAGGATGCTCTGTGGGCCTATCGCACCGCTTACAAGACGCCTATTGGAATGTCTCCTTATAGACTTATCTTTGGAAAGATGTGTCATCTACCAGTGGAGCTTGAGCACAAGGCATACTGGGCTGTCAAGGAAATGAACATGACAACAAGCAAGTGTGAGGAAGAGTGAAAATTACAGCTTCAAGAGTTGGAAGAACTGCGATTGGAGGCATATGATCATGCTATGTGGTACAAGGAGCGAACAAAGTTGTGGCATGATAAGAATCTGAGATCTAAGGAGTTCATGGTTGGGCAGAAGGTGTTACTTTTTCAGTCCAAGCTTCTGTTAATGCCAGGGAAACTTAAAACAAAGTGGATAGGACCTTTTGTGGTGGTTTCTGTTAGGCCGAACGGAGTTGTACAGATTAAAAGTTTGGACACGGAAAAGACACTCCTCGTCAATGGTCATCGCCTCAAGCCATTTTATGATGCTTCTCAGGTCGCAATAATGGAAGAAATTCCATTATGCCCACCCCACTTTGATTGACCGCATCAGAAAGTCTAGCCAAAGACTGTAAACAAAGGCGCTACTGGGAGGCAACCCAGGGTTTTCTTTTATTTTCTTTCTCTTGTTTTGTTTCAATTTCAAAAAAAAATCTAGTTTAATTCATTTTTTTATGATGCAGGGATGCAATATGGCGAGACAAAAGATATCTGGGCAATTCTGCAAATAATTCAAGGCTTTGAGTGGTTTATGGAAATTGTGGGTTCCAATTAGGAAAAGGAAGAAAGTGCAGGGACTATGTTGCAAATGAAGGTATTAAATCCCTTTCCCCAAATCGCATTCTGCAGAACCATCTTCTCCTCCAAAATTCAGAGCCGCGGCCACAATCTCCCACCCCAAAATCGCCGCCACCACTCCACCGTCTTCCCTCCATCCGCGACCACCTGCCGCAGCGAGTCTCCACCGCCAGCCTGGGCAACCATCCGTCCGCGGAGATGGCGCCGAAGGGGAGCCAAAAATCCACCGCCGCATCTAAGTCCAAACTGTCCTGCCACAAGAAGCTCGGCCAGAAGAAAACGTCGGGAACCACAAAAACCGCCGCCAACCACCACCTAGAGCCTGCCGTTGAATCTGCTCCGGCTAGCCAGCAATCATCCATCCTATCACCGCCCTCCCCCGACCATGAGGTACCGAAATTATTCACGAAGAAAACTATGAGAAAATCCGTCAAACCGCCGCCACCAACCTCGGCATTGGCGTTGTCCCAGCAGTGAAAACTCACAACTTCAATCCTCATTGAAGCACCGCTGGAGCAACCCTCTTCACCGCCATCTTCTCCGGTGACCGAGGAACTGCCACCACCTCCCGTGCCCAAGCCGAAGAAGCCGAAGAAGCCGACGAAACGCAAGTCCAAGAAACCTTCAGCTCAAGGGCCACTGCGAAGAGGCCCTCTAAACGAAACTGTCGAGAGACCGCTCCGGCTGATTCCACCACCAAGGAGATGCCAGACAACATGGGCAGATTGCGTGGCCTATCACCGGAGATAGTTGTTGATTCCCGGGAGGAACTTCTTCACTTTGATGATGAGAAGCTGTACACAAAGATGATAAAAAAAAGGAAAAAAACAATTTTCCTCAAGTTTGCGTCTATGTGTTCCCTCTCTTCAATCCTTAGGAATTCATGATCAGTTCATGCAATATTTTGGTAATGTGGGATGGTCAAAATTTTTGAATTTGCACTCTTTGACGATGTATGCCCCGTTATGTGAAGAGTTGATGATTAGTTTTAAGTTAACAAAACCTGTGTCTATACTTGATACTTGTATCTCATTTAGATTGGGTTTGCACTCTGTTTCTTTAAATCTAAATGAGTGGAGTGTGGCTTTAGGTTTGGTCACGGTTGAGGATTTGAGTTCAGCCGCTTACACTGATGCTTTTATTGGCAATCACCATGATTTTCCAAATTATACGCCTTCTGATGCATGGAAATTGTTGGCACCAGCTTGCCCGTTTCCTTATGATACTAATTGCCCTAAGAGTTGTAATGTGCATTGGATTGCTGATCCTGTGTTGAGATTATGTTGCCATTATTTGTTGAGGAACGTTTTTGGGCGCTCTACTACGTTTAGTAAAGTGAATCACCCTGTGTTATTTGTGCTTTGGAGTATGATTCGTAAGGAAAAACTTAATCTTTCTTTCTATTTGGCTGACGCCTTACGTGATATTGCCAACGATAGTGGTCGGCATATGACTTTGTGCACTTTGGTTGGAGTCTTACTTGATAACTCTGTGAATTTGATTGTTCCTCCTTCCTTTGAGCTTTTGCCTGCACCTGCAGTGTTTGACTTAAAGTATTTGGAAGAGAGCAACTTGGTTTACTTGGAAAACAGGGTTTACAGATTTCTTGAGCCGGGTCTACCAAGCCCGAGCACTGTTTTTTCATCTTCTCGTGCAGGACGTGTGACCATTTCCTCAGTGCATGATGAGGTTCAGTTTCTGCACGGCAGATTAGATGGTTTGGTTGCTCAGAATGAGCTCATTCTGCGGAAAAATGAGTTGATCATGCAAGCTTTGTGAGGTAAACACCCGGGCAGCCCACCCCGCTAAGTTTCCTTCTTTTATTTTTAATTTTTTTTCTCTTTCTTTTATGTATATTGTATCTAGGAATCTTCTCGCTTTTAACCCGAGCTTGCTTGAGGGCAAGCAAGGCTTAAGTGTGAGGAGGTTTAGGTGTCGTTTTTACATTTTAGTGTCTTGTTTGTGTGCCGTTTTATATGCTTTGTTTGCTGACAGCGAGTAATGAATTGGCTTTGAGATAGATGAACTTTGCATGTTGAGAGAATCTGATTAGTAACCTTTGTTGTTTGATATCTTCCTAAGAGCATTAAATGAGAAATCCTTGAAATCGGTTTTAACTTGCTTAAATGATACTTGGTATGACGAATAAGACTTGTAATGAACAAAGCCTAGTATAAAGTGAGGTTTGAGCCAGAGTAGAGCACTTTCTACATCAAGCTTTTTTCTGAGAGTTGTGGTAGCTAAGGTTGATGCATAATGAGTAAAAAAAGAGGCAAATTAGGATTAACCACACATCGTATATAGCCTACCTTTAATATCCTCTAGTAAACCCTTTTGAGCCTTGACCTTTTCTTTGTGTAACCCACTATAAAAACCTAGCCTTTTCTCTTTATACTATTCTTGCCCCATGCATGTATGTTCTTGAACTGAAAATTTCTGCTCTTGCTTGATATTGCATATTCATGATTCGAGTGCCCGGTTCTCATTGAAAAAATAGTCTTATGGCACTGTAGAGGTAAATGAGCATGTCATTTGAAAATTTTTGGTCTGGACAGAAAAAAGAAAGAGAGTAAGGGTGTTGTTTCTCCCAAAAAAAAAAGAAAAAAAATTTAAATAAATATGGGGGAAAAGAAAAGAAGTCCAGAAAATGAAAAAAAGAGAAAAAGAAAAAAATTCCAGACCTGAATTAGTCTTTTAATCAGTCCAGAAAATTGGTTTTGATGATGTGTATTTGCTGGAATTTTCTACTGATTTGTTCTTGAACATAAGTGCATGTTTGTATGAACCTTAGAGCCCTAGGATCTCACCAATGTTACAACCCCTAGCCCCGTTACAACCTTTAAAGACCTTTTTGGCTTGTCATGTATTGGCTAAGGCTACCGCATGAATATCATTGAGTGACTGTCCTTACTTATTGAGTGCCTGTCCTTACTTATTGAGTGCTTGAGTGAAAATCTGTGAGGAAGTTCTTACATATCTATTTTTTATCAGTTGATATGCAAGTTTGACCGCGGTAGGGGGGATTGAATTGAGGGCTCGAGGGGGGATGATGCACTTTGTTTACGAAAGGGGACTTGATCATGTTTTGGGAGTTTGTTGATGAGCCATGAAATGAAAACTTAATGCTGAATTGTTATTTTTATAGAGTCCGGGTAATAGAGTCTTACGTGTGTCATGTATATAGTTGGTCTGTTATTTTTATTTTCTCTTTTCTGTTGAGTCAGAGTCAGTTTAGGGATGGGATTTTGAATGAACAACCTGCTTTGAAATTGCTCATCTCATACTTGAGGGCAAGTATGACTCAAGTGTGAGGATTTGATGTGTGATATTTAATTGTTCATTCTTGAAGGAATTTAGTGCTCTTTTATGTGATTTTTGGTACTTAATTGATTTATTTTGTTGATAGATCACTATTTTTGGAGCAAAGCTGTAGCGGAGCAGAGTAGATGTGTTTTGGAGCACTATGATGCTGTTCCAGCTGATCCTTCGCTGGAATCCTTCGTGTGGCAGAGTTGTGCTTCGTTTAACGATCACTAAGTTGCTCTATGAAGTCGACCCGGTTAAGGTGAAGCTGATGAAAGGGGGATTGTTATACTTTTTTCCCCGAAAGGGTTTTAATGAGGTAACGATCCCGATCCTTCGTTAGGGAGTTTACGGAGTTGCAGTCCAGAAGAAAAGAAGGCCAAAAATTCAGCACTGTGATTAGGCCGAAGAGAATCCATGTAACCCAAGACTTGGATTAATTATTTATTCCAAGTTAGAATTTAATTATAATTAGGCTGAAATTAAGTGGCAGAATATTTTGGATAAGAATTGCAAACTCTCTAATTAGTTAGGATTTTCTTATTTTAGTAAAATAACTAATCGTGTGCTGTACACGATTTGTACTCAGCAAAATATGGAGTTGGTACGGTATTAAGGAGAAGGAGGGAGGAAAACTTTGAAAAAAAAAAGTAATTATTCATTGTTTTTCTTGGTGATAGGAACGAAATCACCAAAGTAATTATTCATTGGTAATTTCTTCTTCTCATTACTTTTCGATTGTCAACATATTTAATTTCGAATGGCTTGATCTATTTAATTTAATCATGAGTAGCTAGATACTTAATCGGCTAGGTTAATTCGATGGTTCATGGATTGTGAGGCTTAAGGTTTTCAGAAATTTAATCCTATGAGTTTTTAATTGTTTATGCCTACAATCTATGCTTGATTGTTTGAGTTTGATCGCCTCAATCTTGTTAGGCTAGGGCTAACTAAGTAGCACCTCCTGTGAAAAACAGATAACAATTATGACTGTACTAACAGGATGATAAACAATTAATTGGATAAACTGCATGCAAATATGTGCTTATTGTCTAAATTGGGTTTCCTAGGTTTTAAGATCGTTAAGATATAACTAGTTTAGCAAATACTTGCTAGGAATATCTTAATTAGGAAGATCGTGGGTTAGCAAATACTTGCTTGCGACCGGAAATTTAAGGGGAATTGAGGGGAAATAGCTAATGTTGTTCCTGCTTATAACAAATTAATTCATAGGGGTTAAATGAATTGTGAGTAGTCAATGATCAAGGAATGAACCAAAGATTAACTTATGCCGGTTATTTGTTATCCATATATTGTTTGTAATTTATCTCTGCATTTTTAAATCTCAAATCATAGGCATGGTTGCTGAACCAAACCCTGTTGGTAGTTTGAATTTGATAGAAATTATACCGTTCTCTGTGGATACGACCTGCTTCTACTATACTAAGATGTGTGCTAGTTTGCAGTTTTCTTGGTGATAGGAACGACGTTCACTATTATTTTACTAGACTTCGTCTGTATCTTCTTGATTTCAAAAGGGTGCTACTATCAACCTTCGTTAAAAGTGCTTTTAGAAATTCCACAATCAGAGTCTTCCAAAGAGATTCATATCATTCAATCATGTCCTCCCTTAGCACCTACGCTAAATTCCATTGCACATTTTATAATGTTTACTATTCAATATTCATGGTCTTGTCAATTTATTTTAAAATATCTATTTAAATTTTCATGTAATATTAAAATGTTAATGCTTTTCTGATTCATCAAGAATATTCTAATTTAAAATTTATAAATAACAAGTAGTTCATTAAAAATATTTTATCAAATTAATATATCAGAAAGATAGTGTGATTCTTAATTTTCTTTCATCATTTGATATTATAAAAATATTTATGTAAAGTACTGCAATACATATCCATGTGTATTAAATATAATATAATTTACTAATATATATGTGTGTGAGAGAGAGAGAGTTAAAATGATGTAGATACAAAATATTATACATTTAATAACGTGTCAGGTTGAATGACCGTAAGTCAAAAATTTAAATAAAGTGAGAAATTCTTTGTAAAATGGGCTTCTAATCCATGTTTGAAGATTTATGGTTCAAATGTTTTAAATATTATAATTCCTTTGTATAGGATGTTTGCAGTCTTAAAAGAGTTTTTTTCTATAAAGAGCCTACCTATGTTTTCTAGTGTGCATTTACATAAGCATTCATAAAGGTTGTTACATGATTTGTTTTACTATTATTGCTAATAATAGTATTAAATATGATAAATAATTGTAATTACCGGTCCAAAATAGAGTTTATTGGAGAAAAATGTCCAATTACCTAAAAACCTTTTTTTTAGAACAAAATTCAAATCACATCAAGTCTCATATATGTCATGACAAATTTTTAAAAGCAAAAAACATTCTTCTAATTCAAAGGAAAGAAGCAAATCATAATTCAAAGCAATTCTTTGATTTTAACAATTATTCTTCAAACTAGGACATTTAATTAAAGTCACACAAATTTGTTTGAGAAGTGAAAAGACATTGCAACTAAGAGGGAGAAACGATCTCATTCATTTCCTAAATTCTGTAATATAATTGTTTCAGAATGAATTCGAGATGAATATTAAAATAAATATACTATTATTGATTGTGACTTGGGTATAGACACATACATTATTCGACGAATATAGAGTAATAAGCTGCATGTTCATCTCAAAAACTTCCTAACCACCCACATCACACCTTTTGCTAGTATCTTCTTCATCCTACCACCAACTAGAGTTGAGTATGAGGGACACTTCTCACTTCTTCATCCTACCACCAACTAGAGTTGAGTATGAGGGACACTTCTCACTACATGCATCTCGCTGCATCTGGTAGCTTCAGTACAACCACGGTTGTGGGGATTGGCTTGTTGTGATTCGCATCCTGGATTACTTTTGTTTGGTCCATTACAACCAACGGATTGCAAATGTCCATGTCCATCATTTTTGCTCTGGACAGTAGAGGCATCGGTAGCTTCTGCAGGTGGCTGGACAGAGTTTTGGGGAACTACAACCCCTACGGGTGGTTGGACATGCATTTGGGGCTCTATGGAACGGTAGGGGTGGCACTCGGGGTAGGAGCTATTGCTATTGCGGTCTCCAGCGTAATTTTCTTAATTGGCTCACTAGTACAAGTAGATGAAAGGACAAATGAAACTAGGATGAGAGACATCAGTATTATTTTAGTTGTTGATGTTCTCATTTAATTTTGAAATATTGTATAACAAAAAGTACGCACAGATGATATAGATGTATTGCTTGTTTTACATCATTTCAGGTAAGTCCCCTTTTATACATACGAAATTGCATGTTTGAGATGGTCAAATGCAGAAAAACCTGGGCTTGGTACTCCATGCCAATACACGTAATCCTATTTACTTGGTTTTTTTTTACTAGGTCTCCGTGAGAATCTTCCTTATTATGCACATTAGATTCAATTTTGTCATTCAACCATTAGGGGTGGAATATGAGATGTGTATTGTTATTTCGTAAATTATACTGTGACCGGGGATACCGTGTTTCCAGTATCCGATTTAAATATAAATATATGATTACATGTATACCTAAAATATCTCATTACATTGTGTGTAATAAGTCAATGTTTTACTACCGCCGTTAATATTGAGGATGCAATAAATATTGTATACCTGTGGTACCATATACAAACGGTTATATATATTATACTCAAGAAAAAAATGAGTTTAAACACAACATAATTTTAAAAATGTTTGATTTAAAAATTTGTAAAATATTTTATAGACTAAACATCGATCATTATTCAACAAATTTTTTTGTTAACCAAAAATTTGTTTAACTAAAGTTGTGATTATAATAATAATTTATAGAATGTAAAACCCACAAATAATTGTGGATGTGTGTATTGATATATATAGTGAGTACAAAGGGTATACAAGACCTAAACAAATATGGAACAGGATATATACAAAATCAATCAGAAAGGATATTATTTTCGTATTCTAATTCTAACAGGACTAGTCCGAACGATGTTAGAATATTGCGATGACATTAATAGGAGGAATCTAAATATGCATTATATAAAACTTAATTATATACAAATCATGGGCGATTAAATGAATTGTTTCTAGTTCAATACATGGTTTTCTTGTGCATTAATAAAATAAAGTATATTTTATTGAGTTATTGAAGAAAAAGTTGTCAAAATATATCAAATACAATTTTTGAAAGAAATATTTTGATATTATATTATTCATACTGAGATTAAAGTTTCACTCATATATATTTCATTTATACTTTATTTTCAAATAAACAAATAAATATTATTAAGGTGCCCTTACTAAATCTATTATCTGAATCTACCACCACATGTTACATTCTTGGTGTCAATTGATACACACTAGTGCAGGCTGCACACACTAACGGTACTCTGTGCGAATTACACACACTGAAGGTGCAATTTTCCACGCTCTGTATCTTCATCCCCGCTCATCTCCGGCGCCGCTGATATGGCGGAGCCACCGCCTACTTTTGCAAATTCGCCGCTCTCTTATGCCCAGGCCGTGAACCAGGAACTTCGCGAAGCACTAAACATTCCCCCCCCCAAATCCTCACGAGGTTCACAACGCGGCTTTCGCCCCTAAACCAGCTATTGATCATCTAGGAGAACTGGGTCTCCATTTCTCGGAGGAGGAGTGTCTCCGTCTAGAGGCGCCACTCAAATGGACCTTGATTGGTAAGTTCTCACGCAGCAGACCTCAACTGGAGAAACTCCGAAAAGACTTCCACACAGCCGGATTCAAAGGGCATAACAGTATCACTCTGCTGGACAACAAACAGGTTTTGATATCCTTTTCCCTTGCTGATGATTACTACCGCTGTTGGTTGCATAAAATATGGAACTTCGGTTCATACTCTATCCGCATAACAAAATGGGTTCCCAATTTCAATCCCAACGCAGACTCCCCTATTGTACCAATTTGGGTCTCCATGTATGGTCTGCCACAATAATTTTTCGATTTCAATGTCCTCATGTCAATAGGAAACATTATTGGTACCCCAATTAGGGTGGATAGAGCCTCCCTGAATAGGACTAGACCCCATGTTGCTAGAATTTGTGTCGAATTGGATGTCACTAAACCTAGGATGGAAAGAATTTGGCTGAGTTTCAAAGACATGGGATTCTGGCAATACCTAGAATATGATGGAGTTCCTTATTATTGCTCTAATTGCCTCAAACTTGGCCACCTAGATACAACTTGCAGGTCCGAGAAGATCTCTTCTAGATTTATCCCATGGAAACCCCAAGGCAGCTCCTCATATGAAGGTAACAAATCCATTTCCATAGATGAACAGGGCAGACTAAAAGGTAAAGGAAATGGTACCTCTTCCAAAGTTATTTATGTACCTAAGACACAGTATACTCAAAAGAATATTACTGACTTTAAGACTCAGCAGACAGTTCAGGTACCTGACCCCAAGCATGGAAATGTTCAAAGGAATATTGAATCAAGTACTGAAGTATTGATCCTTGGACAAGGATCACATGTTCCTTCTAAATCCCTTCAGAATGATAATGTGACTCAATCTCCTGAAAAACAACTATCTGTCAATGCGTTAGTTTTAGACAGTTGGATAATAGTGAAGTAATTCAAGCGAAACTACCTGAATCTTTTGGCCTAAAACCCAGGTCCCCCAAACCGAGCTCTGGCTTTACTACCCCCATCACACACCAAATCTCCCAGGACAGAATCACAACCCCAATTCCAGAAAATTCCCATCTCCAGAACCATTCCACTGATCCAACCAATGAGCCAAATGATAGTTCAATTAAACATCCTCAGACCCAACCCCCTAGCAAAGACCTGGTTTGTATAGAGATACATGGAGCTGCCTTTCCTGTCATGCCATCTGACTGGAAGCCGCATAAATCCCTGGACTGGATTAATACAGAAATCTCAATCAAACAAAAGGAAAAATTTTTGGAAAATGCTCAACTAGATTTTGAACAAGTTAAGGCAAATCTACTACTAAGACTAACCAATACCCTCAAACTAATCCATCCACAACCAGAACATAAACACAGAAAATATACCAAAAAAACTACTCCTCCATCCCAAAGACGGTTTTCACCCGTTCCTCATTAAACCTCTCTAAAGATTATCCATGAATAGTTTGAACATATGCGCATGGAACATTAGAGGAATAGGAAATAAACCCACTCAAACCCGTTTGAAAAATATTAGAAGGCGTAACTCCGTTAAACTTTGTGCTCTAATAGAACCAATGCTTAACTCAGACAAAATCCAAAACATTTCCAGAGAAATTGGTTTCAGCAACTCCTATGCTAATCCTATCAACAAAATTTGGCTAATGTGGGATGCAGACATTACTTTAGACATTTCAAAAGTGGAGGAGCAGTTGATTATAGTGATTATCAAAGCCCCCTCCCTATCCGCAGACTGCAGGATAGGCTTTGTCTATGCAAAGCACTCAATCCATGAAAGGAATAAATTGTGGCAAGAGCTAGCAACTCTAAAACAGGATCTAATTTGTCTAATAGGCGATGTTAATGTAATCACCAAAAATGAGGAATACATAGGAAACTCTACTCCTAATCAAAACAGTATAAGAAACTTTAATCAATTCCTTAATGATCAGAACTTCTCTGAAATTCCAACCTCGGGTAGCCTTTTTACCTGGACAGGGATGCGAACGAAGGGAAGGGTCTGGAAATGGCTAGATAGAGGAATTTAAAACTCCCTTTGGTGGTCAACCTTTCCCAGTTCTAAAATCAAAACCCTGTCCAGGGAGGGATCGGACCACACCCCCCTAATGCTCTTTGTCTCTAACTCCTCTCCCAAATCTGCCCCAAAATCTTTTAAATTTCAAGAATGTTGGGTAAACCATCCCACTTTTATGAAGCTTGTGGAAAATGTTTGGAACTCTAACACAAACCACAAAGGGATGAAAAGGCTAGTTTTCAAACTCAAAAACCTAAAATCGGCACTCAAAAGCTGGAACAAAGAGGTTTTTGGCAATGCGTTTGACAATGTACAGTTCAGTGAGGACCTTGTTTTCAATGCTGAAAGATATTTACAAAGTCATGAAACCATTGAAAACCTACAAGTTTTGAATTTAGCTAAGGCAAAACTTAGACTGGCACTTAAAGACCAGGAATCTTTTTTGAAACAGAAATCAAGACTCAAATGGATGAAAGAAGGGGATGCTAATTCCAAATTCTTTCATCACTCAATCCAATCCAAACAAAAAAGGCAAAGCATTTCTCTCATCAAATCCAGTGGAGGAACCTGGTTAAATTCTCCTGAAGATATTGAGAAAGAAGCAATCAGCTTCTTCTCCAATCTTCTCACTGATGTACCTTCAGACCCATCAGGAATTAATACTTCATGGCTCCTAGAGAACATTCCGAATGAAGTAACTAATGAAATGAACTCGAGCCATCTTAAACAAGTCAGTATGGAGGAGCTGACTGACATAGTCACTTCTATGAATAGCCATTCTGCTCCAGGTCCGGATGGTTTCTCTGGTTTTTTCTTCTAGAAATGCTGGACCATCATTAAAACTGATGTCATGCTGGCTGTGGAAGACTTCTTCGCTGGGACAGAAATTCCCAGAGCCACATCATCAACCCAAATCATCTTAATTCCCAAAAAAGATGTCTGTTCCTCCTTCCAAGACTACAAACCCATAAGCCTTTGTAATTTCTCAAATAAAATTTTCTCAAAATTACTCTCATCGAGGCTCAAGGTCTATCTGGATTCTCTCATCAGTCCGGAGCAATCTGCTTTCATCCCTGGAAGAGAAATAGCAGATAATATCCTACTCATGCAAGAATTCACCAACCACCTACACTCGAAAACTAAAGGAACCAATATGATAATCAAATTAGACATGATGAAAGCATTTGATAGGGTCTCATAGCCTTTTTTAACTAAAGTCCTCCTCAAACAAGGATTCTCAGGCGTTTTCGTTGAGCTAATCATGAGGAACATCCGCTCTGCGCACTTCTCCATACTCATAAATGGAAAAACTGTAGGTTTCTTCCCTGTATCGAGGGGTATCAAGCATGGGGATCCCCTTTCCCCTTGCTTTTCATTCTGATGGCTGAAGCCTTCTCACATAACCTACGTTTTTTATACCAGTTTGGAAACATTCAACCCTACAAACTCCCTAGAGGGATGATTACCACTTTGCATCTTTCCTATGCTGATGATATAGCAATTCTTCTAAAATATTCCAAATGGGGTCTACAAACGATAATGAACTTCCTGAAATCTTTCGAATTAGCCTCTGGCCAAAAGGTCAACTTTGAGAAGTCCATTTTCTTCATATCAAAACACACCCCGAACAGAATCGTCTCTTCGATCAAAAGAAAATCAACTATGATGAAAGGATCCATACCTTTCAAATACTTGGGGTGCCCCATTTTCACAGGAAGAGCAAAAACCTCTACCTTTCAAAGCATGTTACAGTCTGTGCAAAACAAAATTAACCATTGGCACAATAAGACTCTATCTCCTGCAGGAAGGACAACCTTAATTAAACATGTTCTGTCTTCAATGCAAATTCATCTCATAACGGTGTTCAAACCAACCACACACATCATTAACCAAATTCATAAGACTCTAGCTAGATTTTTCTGGAAAAATAAATCAGATAATTCACAGAAAAATAGATCATGGAGATCATATCCTAACCTCTGCTATCCCTCAGAAGAAAATGGCCTTAATTTCAGAAACCTGAACACATTAACAACAGCCTTTGCACTAAAGCTGTGGTGGAAACTACAAACAGGGAAGTCATTATGGGCAAAATCCATGCGGTCAATCCCTGACACATATAAGACATCCAGAACCTGGAAACGAATCAAAGAGATTAACAACACAGCACTAGAAGACACTAGGTTTAGGACTGGTCACTTTTTGGTGCTCTAACTGGACCTCTAAGGGCCCTTTATCCGATCACTTAATTGATTCTTCTGACCCCCCATATCAGGATCTAACAGTGGCTGAGTTCCTAAACAATAAACCATTCTACATTGACCAGCTCAAAAACGTTCTTCCGGAACAAGTTTTACAAAACCTGGATCAAATCTACTCCTTATCCCCAGGTTATGAAGACGCTCTAATCTGGAAACCTTCAATATCTGGAGTCTTCTCTGTCAAATCAGCTTATGAGCTACTCAGAGCCAAGAAAATGATAATCCCATCCTATTCCCATCTATGGTCTAATTTACTACCGAGAAAGCCAAGTATATTTAATTGGAAACTTTTGAATAGACTACTTGCTTTTCCGGATATCCTAGAGGAATTCAAATTCCAGCTCCCCTCACAATGTTGTTTCTGTTTTAGCGAATCTGAAAGTATTCACCATTGTTTCAACTCCTGCCTAAAGGTAGACCAAATCTGGAGGAGAGTGAATGCTACCTTTAATTTGCCAAATAGCTCTTTCCAACTTCTATGGGATAGGTTCTATTTCTATTGGAATGTTAACTCCAATACTGGCCCATCTTTAAAACTGATCTGTATCATTCCCTACGTTGTGAATTGGTACCTGTGGTGTGCCAGGTGTGCATATTTATTCGAGGGAACAAAGCCAAACATACAGAACATATTCACACAAATTCTGTATCACTTCAATGACACCCTCCTGGCTTTTAAACTAGATTACAAATGGGATATTTCGAATACACCAAAGCTGCTGTATCATAAACCAATGAAACAAAGAAATATCAGAATCATTAAATGGCTTCTGCCTCAAGCTTTCAAACTCAATTCTGATGGTGCCTTTACTATTAAGGGAACTGCAGGCATTGGTTGTATAATCAGGAATCATTCTGGTCATGTAATAGTCGCATTGTCGAAATCCATTCCAGCTGAAACTGTTTTGCAGGCAGAAACTACAGCACTGCTGCAAGGACTTCACCTAGCCCATGACAGGGGGATCACTGTCATTGACATAGAAACCGATTCAAGAATTCTCATCGGGCTGCTTCAACATCAATTCAAGATACCATGGAAGATTATGCCTATGATCAGAGAGATTTGGGATCTTCTTAAGGGCATGACTTACTCACTGCATCATATTTTCAGAGAAGCTAATGGAGCGGCAGACTCACTGGCAAAAATGGCCATCTCCAAACAGGTAAATTCCACAGATTTGCCTAATTTAGTGGCTGGACATGTAAAGATCGATGCTGAAGGAACTCCTCATATTCGGTTAATGTAAAATAATGAATTTTAAGGCCACAATTGTCCTCTGATGATCTTCAGGGTAGCAATAGATTGATGTTTAGATTCTAAGATCATCGGATGAATCCACAGAGGTACGGTATTAAACCCCCCTCTTTATTTGTATCCTTCTTTTAATTAATAAATGGGTAGGGGTCTGCCAAACCCCCCACCATCACAGGTGGATTTACTTTAAAAAAAATTTGTGTCAATTGATACTCCCTTACTATTGGAAGGAGGCTTTCAAGAAATATAACCTTATTTCATTTTAATACTGTTCAAAGGGATTCTTACTTATAACAATGTGTTGCGTCCATTGCCATATTTTTATCGTTGACTGTACACTGCATCATTGATCTTGTCCTGGCACCTGCGCCAAATTCCACCACACCTTTTATAATGTTTAGTATTCATTATTTATGGTCTTGTGAATTTAATTTTTGAACACTTGTTTTAAATCAGTATGTTAAATAATATATAAAATTTTTTGTTATTTATCAAGAATATTATAATTTTAAATTTCAAAAATCACGAGTAATTTATTTATCAAGAAGAGGAGTATTGGTTAAAGAGTAGTTGCTTGGACTTTTCTTTCTTATTAGAGATTGGGGGTGGGTGAGACAGAAATGGGGGTCGTGAAATAGGAAAGGTCAAATTGGTAATTTTTCTTACATCCCCCTTCCCGGAGCCCAGGTTTGTCGCTTTTCTGGGCCGAGATGGATAAGTGAAATTCATTGGCTGAGCTAACTGATAAGTGCCGTTTTAGCCTTTAGAAAAAGGCTCTCATGTGGAGTTAAGGTAAATAAACCTACGTATAGACGAGATGCAACCAGTGGTGGAACCAACCTAGTGCGAACTGGTGCGGCTGCCCCCCCCCCCCCCGTCCTGGCTCAATAAAATTGAAAAGGCTTCCGTCAATAAGGGAATTCGTCCGCCCCAAAAATACCAGTGTAGTTCAGCCCCCCCCCCCTGGGCCCTCCCCTCCCCTCAAAACGTCCGCCACTGATGCAACAATAATAAAATTTGTAGACTATGAAAAGAATTTTTTTTCATCTATGTCTCCTTCAATCAAGTGTCGATGGAGGAGAGGAGAAGAATCATTTCATCGGTGTTTACGTTGGTGGAAGATTGAAGGCTCTTCACGTTTCTTCATTTAAGTGTTAAATAACTTTTCTCTAAATAATTTTACAGATCACATTCTTTTTCTAAAAAATTTAAAAACCACCTATGGTGAGTTTTTTATTATTAAGGGCCCAATTCCTTTGTAAAATAAAGGATACATATGTGTAGTTCATAGGCTACATATGATTGAAATAAGTCAAAACATTTCCCTTCAAAAGGTAATCCTTCGCTTGTCCCAAACTGATAAAAACATTTGCCTTACATATCACATTCAAATGGGGTAACAAACTACATATTGCTTTTTATTTTTAATGTTAATTCATTAATGTTTTTCAGTCGATTTTTATATCTCATATTTGTAAGTCATATGAATAGTATTAATTATTCAGTTGCCATTTGTGAACTAATTTGGAAAAGAAAAACTTTTCATGTTGGAACATACGAAAAGCTTAAACCTAAATGGTTAAACCGATGATAGAATATTGTGGTGACATTGATTTATGGAAGATTGTAGATTTTGCAATATTTATTTAGGCGTGTTATTGAAGCATAATGAGTTTATGGAAAATCCCGGTAATTATGGAATTGGATTTAGGGAATATGATGTGATATATTGAGATAAGGAAAATTTCTTTATTTATGGGATTTGGATATGCTTCAGAAGCATGTATGGAATTGAAATATTGTGGAGATAATCATGGATAATTTTGATTGGCTCATGGAATATTAATAGAGGATATCACGGAAGCACAACTTACGAACTTAATTGCGAAAATATGCAGCCTGATTTTCTATCTTTCTGAGATTACTGCAAGAGCCAGAATATATATGTTCCAACATACCGTAACATGTTGATCAAGTTCAGAATCATATGTCTTAATTCCCCGGGAGGAGGAGATCCAGCGT
This sequence comes from Rubia yunnanensis, assembly GCA_037428765.1. NCBI lineage: Eukaryota > Viridiplantae > Streptophyta > Magnoliopsida > Gentianales > Rubiaceae > Rubia > Rubia yunnanensis. Next base: position 68,046,876 of record CM075071.1, on the reverse strand, counting down.
CGACGAGTTTTTGGGAAATTTGTCCCTTGTGTTAGTGAATATCATAAAGTTGTGTTTATTTTACTAGACTTTGTCTGTATCTTCTTTATTTCAAAAGGGTGCTACGATCAACCTTCGTTAAAAGTGTTTTTAGAAATTCCACAAACCGAGTCTTTCAAAGAGATTCATATCATTCAATCATGTCCTCCCTTAGCACCCTACGCTAAATTTCATTACACATTTTATAATGTTTACTATTCAATATTCATGGTCTTGTCAATTTATTTTAAAAAAATATATTTTAAATTTTCATGTAAAATTAAAATGTTAAAGTTTTTCTGATTCATGAAGAATTTTCATGTGTGTGTGTTAAATGATGTAGATACAAAATATTAATGTTGTAGAATACATTTAATAATGTGGCAGGTTGAATGATCGTTAGTCAAAAATTTTAATCAAGTGAGAAATTATTTGTAAAATGGGTTTTTGATCCTTGTTTGAAGATTTATGGTTCCAGTGTTCCAAATATTAGAATTCCTTTGTATCGGATGTTTGCAGTCTTAAAGGAGTTTTTTCTATAAAGAGCCTACCTAGGTTTCTAGTGTGCATTTATGTAAGCATTCATAAAGGTTGTTACATGATTTGTTTTACTATTATTGCTAATAGCAGTATCAAATAAGATAAATAACTGTGATTACCACCCCAGAATAGAGTATACTGGAGAAAAATATCCAATTATCTAAAAACCTTTTTTTTAGAACAAAATTCAAATCACATCAAGTCTCACATATGTCATGACAAATTTTTAAAAGAAAAAAACGTTCTTCTAATTCAAAGGAAAAAAGCAAATTATAATTCAAAGCAATTCTTTGATTTCAACAATTATTCTTCAAACTAGGACATGTAAATTAAAGTCACCCAAATTTGTATGAGAAGTGAAAAGACTTTGAAACTAAGAGGGAGAAATAATCTCCTTCATTCCTAAATTATGTAATATCACATTGTTTTAGAATGATTATTCGAGATGAATATTAAAATAAATCTACCGTTGATTGAGCGTGGGTATTATTGTTTCAGAAGCAAGGAAAAGAAAGCAAAGAATTATTGCAAAGGATTTTTGGTGCAGTATGTTCACTGCAATTTCTTATCTTCAATTTATAAGCAACAATGAGTACTACAATCATGCAACGCGTTCAAACTACATTGCAACAACCATGCAAGTGCTTGCTACATTCATGCAACTAACTACTGACTTGGTCTTGAAAGTTGAAAGCTTTACTAAAAATAGAGAAGTGTTGCAATAATGCTGCAACAAACACAAAGAAGGAGATTATCCAACAAATCACCCCCTTAAGCTTCTTCTTCATTCTGAACTTGAATGATTCCAAGCTTCTTCCACATCTCGACGAACTTAATCCTTGGAAATGCTTTTGTTATGATTCCAGCTAGTTGCCCGTTGGTGCCAACATGTTCGACATTCATCCTCCCGGTTTCGATACACTCTCCAATGTAGTGAAACTTGGTGTCAATGTGCTTGCTACTACTATTGTGCACCGGATTCTGAGTAAGAGAAATTGCAAATTTGTTATCTATCAGAAGTTTGAAACCAAGTTCTTCATGCCCAAATAGTTCGCCAATGAGTCAACTTAGCCAAACGCCTTGACATGCTGCACTTGCTACTGCAACATACTACGCTTCGCAAGAAGACAAAGCAACAATCTTTTGCTTTTGTGAAGTCCACAAGACCATGTTATTCCCATGGAAGAAAGATATCCCGGAAGTGCTTTTTTGGTCATCTATATCGCCGGCGAAGTCACTATCGCTGTAGCCAACTAGTTTAGCATTGCCTCCACCTGACTTGTAGCAGCATCCATACCTTAGAGTACCTTGAATGTACCTAAGTATTTTTTTAATTGCAGCCCAATGTTGAGCACTTGGAGCTTCCATGTATCGGCTTGCGACGCCAACTGTATGAGCTAAGTCTAGCTATGTATTCACCAATTATCGAAGGCTTCTAATAACACTCTGATACTTCGTTGCATCCACATAACCGTTGCCATCTTTCTTGCTTAAACGAAGTCAATTTTCCATTGGAGTATGACATGGATTACAACCACTCATACCTGTAAACTCCAAGATCTTTTCTGCTTGAGCTCCTTGGCAAACTGTGATTTCACCATCACCTTGACTCACCTCAATTCCTAGGTAATAGCTAAGAAGACTGAGATCGCTCATCTTAAACACTTGCTGCATTTAGGTCTTAAACACAACAATTTCTTGAACACTCATCCTTGTAATAATTAAATAATCAACATAAACACCCACAAGCAGAAAAGTTTAAGCAATACCGCTCCAATAAACGGCATGCTCGAGTTGGCTTCTCGTGAACCCAAGTGCAGTGAGTGAGGCGTCTAGTTTGGAATTTCATGCACGCAGCGCTTGTTGAAGCCCGTACAAAGCCTTACGTAGCTTAATCACCTTCCTTTCATTGGCGTTCTAGGTAGTTGTTTCACATAAACATCCTCCACAAGGTTGTCGTTCAAGAAGGCCGACTTGACATCCACGTGTTGTACCTGGCATTTATTGTGTGATGTGAGTGCAAAAAATAATCGCACTATCTCCAGTCTTGCCACTGGAGCAAACACCTCCTCGAAATCCACCCCCTGCCGCTGTGCATATCCCTTTGCGACGAGTCTCGCCTTGTGTTTAACAATGTTACCAGCAGAGTCCTTTTCACTTTAAAAACCCATGTGAGCCTGATAGCATGTTGGTTGGATGGAAGAGATGTAAACTCCCATATCTTGTTGTCGACGATCGATTTTATCTCCTCCCACGTGGCGTTCCTCCAAGACACATCTAAGAGTTCTTCTTTGATGATAGTGGGCTCCTCCGTGGCCAAGAAAAAGTCACCTCCTTCTATTACGTTGTTGATCTCATTTGTGGCATTATAAATGTCCACAATTCGTCGGTATCATCAAGGTACTGAGTTGGAGCTTAGATTTCCATCGTGTGTAGGTGGCGTAGCCCACTGAATCTGTGTCGGCATCGCTGTTGGTGTTCTCGGATCAGCTTTCGGTGTGATGGGTTCAGGAGTTGGTTCCTATAGGCTGATGAACTCACTGAACTGGTCTCTGTGTTGTAGACTACGGTGAACATGATTGGCATTGTTGTGCCCATGCCACTTGATGTCTCTCAGCTCCACCCGTAATGTTCTTCAAAAATAACATCCCTTGTTACGTATAGCCATTTGTCTACCGGATCGTAAACCTGGTAAGCCTTTGAACCTTCCTCGTAACCCATGAACACTCCCAGTTTCGAACGCTCTGTAAACTTGTCCATGCCTGGTCCAACTTTCTTGACATGTGCGACACATCCGAAAATCCTCAGATGGTGCACGCTCGGCTTCTTCTTGTGCCATGCCTCGTAAGGCGTTATGTCATCCAATATTCTTATTGGTGCACGGTTGAGGATGTATACAGCGGTTTTCACCGCCTCTCCCCAAAACATCCCTGGCACAAGCATCGATTTCATGAGATATCGAGCCATTTTAACCACTATTTGATTGCACCTATCCACTACGCCATTTTTTTGTGGCGAGTAAGGTGCCATAGTGTTATGCTTAATCCCATTTTGCTCGCAGAACTCCACAAACTCACTACAGTTGAATTTGTTCCGCTACGATTGGAACGAAATGCAAGCAATTTGCATTCACGTTCTGCTTCAGCCATTGCCCTGATTTTCTTGAAGCACTTAAATGCCTCATCTTTCGTCCTAAGCAACTCAATTCATATAAATTGACTAAAATCATTGACTATGAGTAGAAAGTACCTTTTACCTCATGCGGTCGTTGGCGTGATTGGGTCACACAAGTTGATGTGCACCAACTCCAAAGGACGTTGTGCACCAAATGTCGAGGCTTGTGGAAATGGCGTTATGTGCACCTTCCCAAGTGCACATCCACCACAAAGTTTCTCCACATGCTTTATGTATGAAAGGCCCCGTACCATCTCCTTCCACGAAAGGTTTTGCAGAGCACGAAATTGTAGATGCCCAAAGCGAGCATGCCACAGCCAAGAAATGTCATCATTTTGCATCATCAAACTCACCGGCGTCGCAAGATTTAGGCTCAAAGTTTAGAGTCATTTGCATGTGCGTGATACCCGTGTGAGCACCTTGCGTGTTCGATCAAGGATACAAAGCACCCCACCTTCTATAAAAATCTTGCATCCATTTTCATCGAGTTGTTCGAGTGAAATAATGTTGCTCCCCAAGATTGGAATGGATTATACGTCCGAAAGAATGCGATGGTCACCGGTGAGACACTGGAATATCACTGAGCCCTTTCCACAAATATTTACCACTGAACCATCGCTGAATCATACCATCTCATGCACCATTTCATTAAGGGTCCTGAAAGCCTTCTTGTCTCCGATCATGTGGCTATTGGCGCCAGTGTCGAGATACAATACGCCATTACCTGCATCTACTGGCAACACCTTCTCCTCATTCAAGTATACTTTTTGAGCCGCATCATCCAACATCCCAATCTGCACCGTGAATAAGGTTGGTTCATCATCACCCTCCGCCTCAGTTTGAGGGAGATTAGCCTGCTCTTGCTGGTCCAGATCACGCACTTTCTTGCGACACTCCTTGGCCCAATGTCCTGGAATACTACAGTGTTACACCTTCCTTTTCTGCATTCACGTTTGCCATCGTTGCTTGACTTTTCCTTATCCCCGAATGAAGACTTTGGTTTTGCTGCAGCCTTGGCTTGCTTGTTGTCGCTGTTAGACGAGCCATGTCCACGTTGTTGCTGTCGTTCTTGCCACTCCTCCTCAATGATAAGTAAATGGCCTCCTCCAGGTGCAGGGTCATCAAGTTCACCACGCTCCTCGATGACTAGAAGTAGGCCTTTGAGGTCTTCGATGGACAAGGGGTGGAACATGGGATGTGTATTGTTATTTTGTAGGGATGCCATGTTTCCAGTATCCCTTGGGCCTATTTAAATATAAATATATGATTATATGCATCCCTAAAATATCTCATTAAATTATGTGTGATAAGTTAATGTTTTACTACTACCGTTATTATTGAGGATACAATAAATATTGTATACTCAGGGTACCGTATACAAACGGTTGTTATATATTATACTCGAGAAAAAAATGAGTTTAAACACAACATAATTTTGAAAATGTTTGATTTAAAAATTTGTAAAATATTTGATAGACTAAACATCAATCATTATTCATAAATTGTTTTTGTTAACCAACAATTCATTTAAATAAAGTTGTGATTATAATAATAATTTATAGAATGTAAAACTTTCATATAATTGTGGATGTGTGTATTGATATATATAGTGCGTACAAAGGGTCTACAAGACCTAAACAAATATGGAACACGATACATACAAAATCCATCAGAAAGGGTATTCCTTGCTTATTCTGATTCTAATTGATTTACATCTCTATTACCCCCAAAGCGAAGAGTAGGTCTGGTTCCAACACAAAACTTGGAATGTAGAAACTCAAACTGAGGATGGGGTAGACCCTTCGTAAAGATGTCAGAAATCTACAAGTCTGAAGAAACATGAGCAACCTTGAGCTTGCAAGAAGACACCATCATGGTATCAGTCGGGTTTCTCTAAATACTCTCTGGCTTTTCCTTAATATTTCCATACTCTTTCTTCCCAATTTTCTTATCATAGGCCGCGCTCATCCGCCTTCAACTATCGATCTTCGTTGCTGCAAACTCTCCTCGTCAGAATTGGCCGATCGGATCTTTCTCAACCACCACCACACAATTTTAGCCATTGATCGCACGCACCCCTGTTGTGATCTCACGAGCTACCGATCGAACATGTCACCAGTGCCGCGGTCTACTTTTTCCTATTTTGCATATTAGTTAAATCAGTCGTCCACTATCATTCACTAGCTTGATGTGTGTTTGGTGTGATTTGATTTCTCTCTTGTGTTTGGATTTGTTCCTGCTTTCCTGATGACGTCAATTACGCTTGCATCGTTGATCAGCTGCATCACCATCAAGCTTGATGGTTCCAACTATGCTTATTGGCATATTCAGGTTACTTTTGTTCTTTATATAGGTTAATTTGATTGGTTTTGTTGATGGATCTGCCACGTGCCCCGATCTCCCTGCGAGCTCGACTTCCAAAGAAATCGATGACAAGGCTTCCGAGGAGGACAAGACCCATGATGCTTGGGTCCAGGAGGATTAACTGGTCCAGACTGCTCTTTTCTCATCCTTGTCACATGCTGCAATGTCATTGGTTGATGGTATGGTCACTGCTGCTCAGGTATGGGATGTTTTAGCTACAAAGTACCAAAACAATTCTCATTCTCATCACCTTTCTCTTTGTGATCGTATGTACGAGGTTCGTTAAAATGACCATTCTGTTTAGGATTACTATTTTTGCTTTAAGGACATTATTGATGAATTGCGTGTAGTCAAACATCCTCTCCATGATGATGATGTTACTGTTATTTTTTGTCGTGGTTTGAATCAACACTTCTCTGAGTTTTCCAATTCTTTTACATTGAGAGATCATTTGCCACCTTTATACTCTATTGTTGCTGAGGCTTTCGAGTTTCATCTCAAAGCTGGTTCGTCAACTTCTGGACCTGTACCTGCTGCTTTTTCTGCTAGTCAATAAGCGTCTGGCCAAGCTGGCCGCAGTAGGGGAGGCCGCGGAGACGGACACAGAAGGGGGAGAAGCCGTGGTGGCGGTCGGAATCCGTCGCCGGCCGACGGCTGACGGCCCTCCAACCGCTTTAGGTGGTCGTGGCCATAACATGTATGTTTGCCAGTGGTGTCATCGCCCCGGCTATCATGCTAAATTATGCTACAAGCTTTATCATGTTTCTCGCAATGATATTGCAAATATCGCAGACACAGCTCAACCTCAGCACTATCAGCAAAACAGTGCGACTCTAGATTGGTACGTGGATGGACAATAAGCTTCCAGTAATCTTAGTAACTACCAGAACATCATTAACAGAGAAACCAGAGAAATGGCACTGGCCGATGTCAGAAATAGATAATGATTCACCATTGCCAACAAGAATAAAATAAGAACCACAATAAGATTGTACCTTATCAAGATGACTGGTGCGAGCAGTGATGTGAGATGTAGCACCCGAATCAACGATTCACTGATTTGATGAAGGATAACGATTTAGACCATTCACACTGTCCTGAAACAAAACTTTGTCCGCAATCCAATTAGCGGAGCCATCGGCCCGAGAAAAAGGCGCCATAAACCATAGCAAGAAGATGCCCAAAAAATGCACAAAATGACTGAGCGTGTGCAAAGACGCCCAAAAAATGCCATTGAGTCGCCAGGCGCGTGACTTCACATGCGGAAGAGTGTGTGCGCGCGTCTGCACACACAAGCACGTGGCGGCATGCGCTTCTGGAAGGACTGTGGCACGTGGATCTGGATGTGGCTTGGTTCGGCCGAGACATGATGAGCATGCCGGAGGGTATGTTTGAACGCGATGAGCACGAAAACGAGCACGGCGAGCACGCGACGCAGCGAGAAGAAGCTGAAATTTGATATCCGGAAAAGAAGTCGCTGCCGAAGAAGAGCCTAATGACGAAGATGACTTGAAGGTTTGAACGCAGGGGAAGTTCGCCGCCAGGGGGTATGTTTGAACGCCGACGATGCCGAATACGGACGCCGGGGATGAGGAGTTTGATTTTTCAAAAAGAAAGAGACACTGGCAAAAAGGATGTTGGACGAAATAGGCTGTCGGGAGATGGCTGAAAGTCACCGGAAATTGATCGGAGATTCACCGGAAACAGTTGCCTTGGCCGGCCGGAAAAAGAAATAAAAATAAATTTATGATTTAGGATTTAGGATCATAACTTGCTATGATACCATGATAGAATGATTTGCAGTGAGTGATTGTGTTTTTGATAACTGAATATAAAAAGAGTACAATAGAGGTGTAATAAGAAAAGAACTCTAATCATGATAAATCATAATCTAATCAGTAATCTGATTTATCCTAACACACAACATAATTTTTTTTAAAATCGAGAAGTTTAAACACAAAATAATTTTAAAAAATGTTTGATTTAAATATTTTTTTTAAACTTGTAAAATATTTGAAATAGGCGACTGTGTCTGTGTAGGTTACGAAAGGAAAGCCACTGCAGAATGGAGGAAGTTACAGATCAGGCGGAGGTTGCTAGAGAGTTGCGAGAGAAAGATGAAAACTGCGAGAGAATTGCAAGACGTAATTGAAAATACTAAATGAAAATTTGTTATGTATATTAATCCATCAAATTTTGTTGCCCTATTCTATCTTTTAAATTTTGTTAATCCATAAAGAACTTTCTCAACACAAAATATAACTTTTGTGAAACCGTCGCGTGCGGATTTACAAAACATGAATATAACTCCCTCCGTTCCATTAATGGTAGCATCATATGTTTAAGTGCTTAGATTTAAGTGAAGAAAATAAGTGAATGAATTTAAAGGTAGAAAGTAAAATGTAGAATGAGTGAATGAAATTGGAGGAATCTTGCAAAAAAATCAAAAGTGTGCCAATATAAAAGAAACAATCCAAAAAAAAAAGTGTGTCACTAATAAAGAAACATGGAGAGTAGGTTAGCAGAAGCGCGTGAAGTAGATTGATTGGAAAGAGCGCGTGGTGCAGCGTGGATGCAAATGTCGTTACAAATTCTAACAAAATTACATTAAGTAGGAATTGATCCCGGAACCGATACGCCCTCACAATTGTCAAAAAAATTAAAAGTGTGCCAATATAAAAGAAACAACCCAAAAACAAAAGTGTGTCACTAATAAAGAAATATGGAGAGTAGGTTAACTGAAGCGCGTGAAGTAGATTGATTGGAAAGAGCGCATTGTGCAGCGTGGATGCAAATGTCGTTACAAATTCTAACAAAATTACGTTAAGTAGGAATTGATCCCGGAACCGATACGCCCTCACAATTGTCCTAAACAACCCAAAAAGAAAAGTGTGTCAATAATAAAGAAACATGGAGAGTAGGTTAGCTGAAGCGCGTGAAGTAGATTGATTGGAAAGAGCGCGTGGTGCAGCGTGGATGCAAATGTCGTTACAAATTCTAACAAAATTACGTTAAGTAGGAATTGATCCCGGAACCGATACGCCCTCACAATTGTCCTAAACAACCCAAAAAAAAAGTGTGTCAATAATAAAGAAACATGGAGAGTAGGTTAGCTGAAGCGCGTGAAGTAGATTGATTGGAAAGAGCGCGTGGTGCAGCGTGGATGCAAATGTCGTTACAAATTCTAACAAAATTACATTAAGTAGGAATTGATCCCGGAACCGATACGCCCTCACAATTGTCAAAAAAATTAAAAGTGTGCCAATATAAAAGAAACAACTCAAAAAGAAAAGTGTGTCACCAATAAAGAAACATGGAGAGTAGGTTAGCTGAAGCGCGTGAAGTAGATTGATTGGAAAGAGCGCGTGGTGCAGCGTGGATGCAAATGTCGTTACAAATTCTAACAAAATTACGTTAAGTAGGAATTGATCCCGGAACCGATACGCCCTCACAATTGTCCTCAAAAAGAAATCCAAACCAAATTATGCCACTCGGCAAAAGGCGATCATCCGCTCGCCCTCAGCGGCCCATATCAGCCCACACCCATGCCATCATATGAGAGGTAAATCACAGTAGCCCAGCACCAGGACCCATGGGCTCGGCATTGCCTCGGTGCGCACAAGGGAGCCTTGCAAAGCAAAAACTCCCCACACTACCGCTGCCGAAGATCGAACCTGGGATCATTGGCTTACCCACCTATGTCCCAACCACTGGGGTACACCCGTGGGTGTACCAAATTATGCTACTCGGATCACTACTTTAAACTGTGTATTTCATTTTAATTTTGTTGAGCCTTATTTATAACAAGAAAGAAATAGATACTAGTTCTTGTTTTCATAATGTTTATTAGTCGAATTTATTAATGTCTTATTTTAGTTTTTTAGACTAAATTATATTTTCATATTATGTGTTTAGAATTTTAGTTAATAGTTTGCTAGAAATTTAGTTCAACTTTTTTTTATGAGACTTATATCTAGCATCGGTATACTAATTCACGTGTTTAGAATATTTGTTGACCGTTTACAATGACTTAGTTCAAAAATTTCTTTTTTTGCTAAAATTGAGACTATTAAATATATATTACTTCATGTGTCTATATAGTTTGTTAATCGTTTTAAGAAATTAATTCAAACTTTCCTTTTTCTACAAATTTATTATTAAAGATATATTAGTTCGTGTGTTTAGAGTGTTTGCTAATAGTTTGAAAGACTTAGTTCAAATTTTCATTTTCTACAAGACTTATATCTAACATCGGTATAGTTAGTTCATGTGTTTAGAATGTTTGTTAACCATTTTAAGGACTTGGTTCAAACTGCAAAATTTGCGACTATTAAAGGTATAATATTTCGCGTATGTAGAATATTTGCTAATAGTTTAAATTTTAGTTTATACTTTCATTTATAAGACTTATAGCTAGAATCGGTATACTAATTAGTTTATGTGTATAAAGTATTTTTTAAAACTATTTAAAGATTTATTTCAAACTTTCTCTTTTCTGTAAAACTTACCACTATCAAAGATATATTACTTCATGTATCTAGATAGTTTGTTAATCATTTTAAGGACTTAGTTCAAACGTCCTTTTTTCTGCCAAACTTTTTTTTTTTAATGAGAACACCCGAGGGTGAGGGTTATTTTATTATAGGTACCCCAAGCCTTAATTTTCAAATGATCGAATATACAATTAGAGTTGGATTGTGAAACAACATGGTTGTTTCCAAAAGACCTAAAAATGTTTGCTAATATTGTGAATACAGCTATCCTAAGTAAATGGATAGGTGTCGAAGTTGCGATCCAAAACAAGAGGATCTCCACCCCTCGTGTTAATCCTCTGTAATGGCCAGGCAACTTCAATCAATAGACAAGAAAATAGTCACAAGTATGCTGAGCCTTGTAGCTTTGAAGTTGAGCATATCTGAGAAGGATTCCCACTCCCTGATCTGTGCAAGACTCCCTTCCGTAGCAGCAGCCAGAAGCAGAAAAGCCAAACAGCAAGGGAGCATCCGGGCTAAGAATAGTAGCAGCAATCTAAGCATGAGCAATCTCCCCCTCATAGTAGTGCTAGAGTTCCCTTGTTCTGCAAAAACAAAACAAAAAGACATTCAGCAGCATCATATTCTAAAACCTGGGAGTTTTAGCAACTCGAATATGAGGAACACAGCCTCTATCCATATCTATAAGACCCTAAATTCGAGGTGTAACATTAGTCATATTCAGCCCTTGGTTCAAATCAAAGTGATGTTTAGCTATGGCATGAGCTACAGAGTTGCATTCCCTGAAAGTGTGCATCAGTTCAGCATTACCAAGTAAAGATTTCACTTTGTATACCTTATCAAAAACTTGCCACTGTGCCTCATAGGGATTCTGTATCATATCAACAGCAAGCTTACAATCTGATTCCACAATAATGTTACACTCCAGATGGTGGAAAGATTCTGAGGCATATAATATTGCTTCAATTTCGGCATGTAGGGGGGATGAAGATGTAATTGTTGCCGAACTAATTCTAACAGGTAAGCCAAGACTGTTCCTAGCTATAAGACCCACAGAGGCTTTGTTAGGGCACCAGGCTGCATCTACATTGATTTTTATGGATCCATGTTTAGGTCTTTCCCAGCAAACAGTCCTTAAATTTGGTTTAGGGGGAGGCCTTAGCAATGGAATGAGATGCTGAAAATATGGTGGTACTGATACTGTGGATAAAATTGTTGGAGGACAACCACTAACTGTCAATTTAATCAAATTCTCCACCTCAGTACAGATAACATTCATGGATAAAGGCTTGTGGTCATATAGATAGTTGTTTCTAGCTTTCCATAGACTCCAACATATCACAGATGGGAGAAACATGCAATATATTTGATAGAACTTAGTTAAGTCTTGACAGTCCCAAAACAGATAGAATCTTTGAGGAATGGAATGTGATGTATTAAGAGTAAAAGGTATTGAAGGTGTCAGTTTCAACCAAACTGAGTGTGCCAAGGGACAGGAGATAAAGTAATGTTGGATAGAATCAGATTGACAACAAGCAGGGCACTTTGAAGTTAGGCTGTAACCGCATGCAATAAGAACATCATCAAAGGGAAGAAAAGCATGTAGGAGTTTCCAGATAAAGATTGAGATCTTTTTTAGTAACAGTGGATTCCATAAGAACTTAGAGACTGGAGAATTACCTGATGGTAGAACTAGAGCTCTATAGGCCGACTTAAATGTAAATTTACCCGATGGTTCTGGCTTCCAGATGATTCTATCCTCCCTGTCCTCAGTAAGTACTGCCTCCTGAAGAAAAAGCACAGTGTCATGTTCAAGAAAGGATGCAATTTGATTCAGAATAGCATTTCTGTTGTTAATGAAATCAGCCACAGATATGTCATCCATTGTAGAAGAAATGTTATCAGGGATTTTAGAGAGGAGAGGTCCATGCGGACACCAGTTGGCATTTAGAAAATTACATCTCCCATTCCCATGTATAATTGAGGAATTGTTAACAGCAAATTCATTGATGTAACATATTCTCCTCCAAGTAACTGATTTCCTGTATGATGGTGGTAGAGACCATAGAAGTTTAGACCACAATGAAGTTCCCAATTGGCTCTTCCACCATAGTTTGGCCGAACAAGAATCAATAATGGCTTTTATCGATCTAAATCCCAAACCATCCCTGTTAGTAGGTATGGCAATGTTTGCCCATTTCTTCCAAATCTTATTCTGTTTACCTTCAGTCTTACCCCAGAAAAATTGAGCCAATTTTTTTTCAAATGTTTTAATTATAGCTTTTGGGGGATTTGTAACCATCCATGTATGCTGAGGAATAGAGTACAAGACTGATTTAATGAGGATCATTTTCCCCCCAGAGCTTAACCAGCAGTTTTTCCAATTTTGAAGCTTAGCATCTACATTGGCCAGCAGTGGAAAGAAATATCTGTTCAAAGTTCTTCCTCTAAAAATAGGTCATCCTAAGTATTTGAATGGAAAAGTCCCTTTTTTCATTTTTAAAATTGCTTTCACCTGAACCTTTCTTGCAACAGTAGCCTTTCTACTTAAATAAAAGCCTGATTTCTCAAAATTAAACTTTTAACCTGAGCAATGTTCAAAGACTTCAATAAAGGCCTTAATCTTAATTAAGTTAGGTTTAGAAGCTTGCATAAATATTATGGTATCATCCGCATACATCAAGTGAGAAACCACAGGAATTGAACCAGGAATCTGGTATGAGGACAAACATTTATTCACAAAGATAAAGGTTAAACTCCTAGAGAAAGCCTCTGAGAATAGATTAAAAAGAGAGGGGGATAGAGGGTCACCTTGTTTGATTCCTCTTGTTGCACTGAAAAATCCAACTGGATTACCATTGATAATGACTGAAAAGTAGGCTTGAGACAAATTGTTCATTAAAGCTGTTAAAAAATTCCCATTGAAACTAAACTTAGATAAAATCTGTTTGAGAAAACTCCATCTAACTCTATCAAAAGCTTTCCTAAGATCAAGCTTAAGGATGCAGTTAGGAATTCTATATTTCTTATCCAAAAATCTAATCATCTCTTGTAAATACAGAATGTTATCGGATATATCCCTATGTTTCATAAATGCTGTTTGGTTCAAGGATATCAGATTCTCCATATGTGGCTTCATTCTCTCCAGAAGAACTTTAGAACAAATCTTATTCAACACATTAGATAGACTAATAGGTCTAAAGTCATCAAATGAAGTTGGGGTTGGTTTTTTTGGTATTAGAGTAATCCAGGTGCTAGAAATCCCCCTTGGAATTTCAGCACCAGAAATGAACTCATTTACCACTTCTAACAAATCTTGCTTAATAATCTGCCAGCATTTGGTGTAAAATTTTGGAGAGTATCCAGCTGGCCCAGGGCTGCTGTTCTTGTTTAAGCTTTTAATTACCTTTTCCAGTTCACCCTCAGTCACAGGCCTTGCTAACTCAAGATTATCACTATCAGTTATGATACCAGGAATCTGACTTAGAAAATGAGTGTCAAAAGTATCATCCAAGATTAAATTAGGCTCAGTCAACAAATCAGTAAAGTATTCAACTGCTTCCTTTTGTATGTCTAGCTGAGAATTAATCCATTGACCTGATCTAGTTTTTAGTTTGGTTATGTGGAGTTTACAGTTTCTTTCTTGCACAACCTTGTGGAAAAAAGAAGTGTTATTATCACCTAGCTTATGCCACTTTAATCTAGCTTTTTGCTTCCAGTATTTCTCTTTTTCTTTTAAGACTTTTAGCAGCAAAGCATTTTTTTCATTGAGTTTAATTCTCTCAAAAGTTGAAGGGTTCAAATCGTATTTAGCTTCCTGAGTTCTTAAATCTTCTTCAGCTTTTGTCACATTTAGATCAATGTTTCCAAATTTATCCCTATTCCATGATTTTAGAACTCTTTTAAGTCTGATAAGCTTAAGGTAAAACTTCAGCATTCCAGTTTCTGACAGTGGAGATTCCCAGCTGTCTCTTATCACAGTCATAAAATCTTCTCTTAGAAACCAGGCGTCTATGAATCTAAATGGCTTAGGGTTAGAAGAGGTAAGATTTGAAACCTGTAGGAGAAGAGGTGCATGATCCGATGTTTGTCTATTTAAAATCTGAACTGAGGAAGATGGAAACTTAGTGATCCAAGAGATTGAGCATAGGCCTCTATCTAGTCTTTTCGAAGTAGGGTTCCGAAGCCTAGAATTACACCAAGTAAACATGTTACCTACCGTATTAATTTCTTGGATTCCATTGGAGGAGATCCAGGAGTTAAAGTCTCTTATACTACCTAAGGCAGGAGAACAGGGCCCTCTATATTCATCTAATGAAGTTATTGAATTGAAATCACCTATGAAGATAGTGTCACCCTTTGGAATTGATTGAAGGTCAGACCAAAGAACCTTCCTACCATCTCTAGTTCTTGAGGCATATATGAAAACTGCCTCCATGTACAGATTAACAAAATGATGCAAAATATTTACATGCATAAACTGATCATGAAAGGAATTCAGAGAGATAGTTAACAAATTAGACCACATAATCCAGATCTTCCCATTAGGCAGTGTCAAGTTATGAGTGAACGACAGTTTTTTCATGTAATCTTCACATTGGGAATTATCATGCATAGGTTCAATAATACACAACAAATGAATTTTTTTGATCCTGCACAAATTAGTTAGCCTAAGCATTGAAGTGTCCATTCCTCTTAGATTCCACACTAGAAAATTGACATTAAGGTGTGTCATCATTGTTCACTTGATTTAGAACTTTTTGTAGATGACCTAAGCATCATCTTATTTAACTGACTTAGATAGTTATTTTTCTTAGACTTAGTCTTACCTTGGATATTACCTGGTAGAGCAGAACAGGAGGTTTCTTGCTGTACAGATGTGTTCTCCTCTAGCAGCTCCGATGTCTCAGTTTGCAATTCCTTTTCCTTGAAGCTATCAGCAATCTGCAATACTGAAAATCTATTCCCCAGTTTCCCAGGTTGGGAGCAAGAGTTCTTGTGGAAAGGACTGTACATAGATAATGAGCCAGAACCAACTTGTATATCATCTTTAGCATAAGCAGAAATTGTTGGCTTAGTAAGTGAAGTGTCCTCAATCAACCTCAAAATAGAGTTATCAGAAATATCTGGGGGTTGAGTGTTTTTAGTAGAGGTATCTAATTTTTCCTGATTTACCATCACAGGGAAAGCTGTATTGTTCAAATTTTTTGGAGATTCCATCATAACCTCATACTCATTGTCAGGAAGAGCTTGGTCTTCCAGTAGTGGTGGTTTATCAAATTTCTTACCTGTTGCCTGCCATAGGTACTGAGGTAGATTATGTTTCAAATTAGGGTCCTGAGTGACATTCTCATTCTGTAAGTTAGCTTTACACTGAACCAGAGAATGGCCTAGTTTTGAACAATGACCACAGTAAAGAGGGATATCCTCATATTCAATCGGGTATTTCTTATTGTTGGTCACAGAGCCCAGCCTTATGAAACTACTCAGGGGTTTTTGGAGATCAATTTCGACGCAAAATTTAATTGCAGATGGTCTTGTTAGCATCTCAGTTGCTTGATCGTTTTTAATGAAACTGCCTATGCTATTCCCAATAGCTTCAATCGAAGCTGTGTTATAGTAGTAAAGAGGGGGCTCCTTAATAGTACACCAGATAGGAACTATTGGTGATTCTTTATGAGTAGAAAACTCAGGTGTCCATTTTAGGATTTTCAGAGAGATCCCATTGAAGTTCCAAACACATTTCATCCAACATCTTTGATAGTCATTTATATGTTCAAACCGAATCAAAACATGTTTGTAATCAAGGGAACCAAGTTGGTACTTACCTTCGAATCCCACAGTTTTAAATGCCAGTTCCAATTGTTCCATTGTAAGCCTGCCTCTTGTGAACTTTCCAACCAGTGCATTCGCATAGTGGGCAGAGAGAGTTGCTATCTGATCATCTGAATACAGGCAAGAGGGCTCTCCCAGGTGCTGTGATTTGGGAATGAGCTCTGGGTTGTTAGGTAAGGATTTCGAAAGCGGAGGAGCTTTGGCTTGAAGAACTGTGGCGAACGTTTTGGTGGGGAATTGAGTGGCCGGTGGAAGCGCCATCTCAGTTGGTGTTACCAATTGGTACACCGTAGCTGTACCAAAACTATCAATTGGCGTTGCCGGCGGAGGAGCCGTTACCGGCAAGGAGCCGTTACCGGCGGAAGGGGGAAGAGGAGAAATAACAGTCGCGTGTTACTATTCACTGGAATCGCTTTTCAGAGAGAGAGAAGTTCGTTTTTCTGCCAAACTTACAACCAATAATTGTATATTAGTTCATGTGTCTAGATAGTTTGTTAATCGTTTTAAGGACTTAATTCAAACGTCCATTTATTCTGCAAAACTTACAACCATTAAATGTATATTAGTTCATGTGTTTAGAATGTTTTTTAAATTATTTTAAAACTTAGTTTAAACTTACTTTCTACAAGACTTATAGTTAGCATTGGTATACTAATTAGTTCATTTGTCTAGATAGTTTGTTTATCGTTTTAATGACTTAGTTCTAACTTTCAATTTCTTTGCAAAATTTACATCTTCCAAAGAGATATTAGTTTGTGTGTTTCGAATATCTGTTAATAGTTTTAGAAACTTACTTCGAACTTTCATTTTTTACAAGGCTTCAAGCTATCGTTGGTATAGTTTTTTAGTTCATTAATTTAAGTGATTAGATCGCATTTTTAGGCATCAAATATAAATTTTAATATTACACAAAATGTATGAGCAACTAGGAGATTTTTTTTTTTGAATAATAAAGATTTCATTTCATGTTACTGGAAACATCCAGTATCGTCTAACAAAGAGAAGTTTGGGGATATCCCATACAATTTCTTGCGACTCACTTGATTTTGCAAATCTAGCAAGTGAATGGCATAAGAAGTTCCTATCTCTAGGGATCCAAAATGGTGGGTCAAAACCAGTTTCATCTAATAAGGTCCGAACTTGCGCAATTATTCAGCACAGAAAAGTGATGGCTCAACTTCACCTCTAGCCATTCTGATTACTGCTAGGGCATCCCCAACGACAGTAACTTCTCTGTTCTCTATAGTAGACATCCATCGAAGAGCCTCAAGCAACGCAGAAGCCTCCACCATCGAAGCATCGAAAGTTTCGTTCATCCACATCGACTTTGCCTTCTTTAAGCTTCCGTCAGCGTCCAAGAGAACCAGCCCTATTCCAATGTGATCTTCTGTAACTCCAACGTCAAATAAGAACCTCTGTTCTTCATCAGGTGATCGAAGCAAAGAGGAAGATGCAACTCCGACGATGAGCGCTCCGGCCATTTGTTGCCTTGAAAAGTGCTAATAAGCTCGCGGTGATTGTTGCTGCTGCCGCTTCAAGTGTCGAGCTTGAGTTTTCAAACAATCCCTTATTTCTGTAGAACCAGATGCCATCGCACATCATGATGAGTAGTTCAGCAACTCCTTTTATCATTCTCTTGTAGCACGTTCCAAAACCAAAAGGCTACTCTGCTCCTTCTGCCTAGGTCAACTACGGATTTTAAATGCATCGTTTCCCATGCACAGGAGTGTTTGATTTTTATGTGTATCATTTTTTTTTTAAATTGGAGGCATGTGTGCTGGTTTTTTTTTGGACATCAGGGAGGAGGACGCATTTTACGAATGTGCCTTCACTATGGTCCAATTTTTTTTTGCAGACAATTTCGAGGACACAGCCTCACCTTAATTTTATTTTTATTTTCCCAAAAAAAATCGAGGACGCATTCTGTTATAGAATTAGTATTATAGTTGTTATGGAATTAGTATTAATTAAGTATTGGTATTGGAATTGGATTTGTATTCCTACCATAATTGTAGATGTATTCTGTTACCTTCTCCTAACTAGGATAGGTCTCCTGTACTACTATATAATGTATCCTGAATTCATGAATAGAACACAGATTATTACCCTTATTTCCTACATGGTATCAGAGCCTAAAATTCTGAAACCTGAAACATAAAATTTTCTGCTGCCCTGATTTTTTCCCGAGCCACCGTCCGCCGCCACGCGCCGTCGCCGAGCCCACGCACCACCACCGCTGCACCAGTGCTGCCGCTGTTCGCCGGAGCCCGACGATTCCCGTTGAAACGACGTCCGCTGCTCGCGTTTATTCCGCTGCCGTACGTTGACGACACCGCCACGCGCCGCCGATCTTCTCCACGCGCCGCCGTCCGCCACGCGTCGTCGCCGACTACTCACCGGTGTTCTTATCCGTCCCTAATTTTACAACATGTCAGGTTCTGATGAACAACCTCGTTTCGAGATTCCTGAGGGGAAGAAACTTCAGGATCTGAGTGCTAGTGATGTAATTGCAGCTTTACTCAAACAGTTGCAATCTGGCCCTCATGTTACTTTACCAATTAGTCGTGTGTCGACTGATCCTTACTACATTGGTCCCGGTGATGGTCCAGGATTACAACTTGTACCAATCATGCTGAAAGGCCCAGAAAACTACAGTGAATGGTCGGATGCGATCCGTTGCGCATTCTTGGCCAAACATAAGATTGGGTTCCTTGATGGATCCATTACCAAACCCCAAGATGATCATCCTGATGCTGCTGTCTGGCCTGGCATTAATGCTACTCTTGTTTTCTGGATCTCACAGACTCTAGATCCAGTGATCCGATCTTCAACAAGTTCTTTTTCTACCGTCAAGGATTTGTGGGATGATCTAAAGGCACGCTTTATTTTCGCCGATGGGATGAAGCTTATGCAGACACAAGAGGCCATTCAAAGTTGCCGGCAGAACGGTCAGCCCATCGCCATCTACTTTGCCACCCTCAAGAAGTTGTTTGCAGATTATCACTGCATGCGACCTCCTGTGGTCTGTACCTGTGAAGATTGCAAAGCCTTATGCCAGTGCAATTTTCAGGCGAAAATCCTCCAGGAAAGAGAGAAGGATTTGATTTACCAATTCATCTCTGGTCTCGACGAAGGTTTTCACACTTTGCGATCTCATATCTTGAGCATTGAGCCACTGCCATCTGTCATGAGGGTGTATGCCCTTGTTACTCAGGAGGAGAACCATAGAGCTGTCATTCGTGCTCGTGATTCTTCTTCTACATCCATGGCATATGCTGCACGATGTTCGCCAGTGGTTCTTTCTGCCGACGACCATAAGAATCTTGTTTGCACGCATTGTCGCCGCAAGGGCCATGATAAAGACACCTGTTTTAAGATACATGGCTTCCCGGAGTGGTTCAAGAAGGGCAAGAAATCGGCACCACCTGATCGGCCATTAGTCAATGCCGGTCACACTGGTGGCGCCACCGATCTCTCGCCTCCACCGCCGTTCACCGGAGCCGCCTTGTCGCCACCAAGCTTGGCGGCGGCGGCCTCCTCTGCGGTCCCTGCTCGCTCCGATTTTGGCCCTGCTTTGTCTGATGACCAATGGAACACGACCATGAACCTGTTTAATCAGCTTCACTCTCATGGTGATGAGTCTGGTAAGCATACTTTACCATGGATCCTTGATTCGGGAGCCTCCTATCATATGACTGGTGACAAAGGTTCTCTTTCTGATCTTACTACTACTACCGATGCTGTGAATATTTTTCTGCCCGATGGCTCGATGTTCTCTGCTACACAATTTGGATCCATCTATTTTGATGGTTTTACACTGCCACACGTGTTATATATTCCTACATTGCGCTGCAACTTACTGTCTTGCTCTAGATTGTTATCTGCCCTAAACTGTCTAGCTTTGTTTACTGAAAATTATTGCATTTTACAGACGATCAGTACGAGGAGAGCGATTGGCGTGGGTGAACAGAGAGGGGGGTGTTTTGGCTTCGTCTGCTGGATGCTCGTGTTCGAAGTCCTGTCCTGCAGCCTCTTCCTACAGTTGCTTCACTGTCCTCTTCTGATTTATGGCATCAGCGTTTTGGTCATCCGCCTTCCACGGTGCTGTCTTCTATTTCTCCTAGCAATAATAAACATTCTGTGCCTTGTTCTATATGTTATAGAGCAAAACAGCCTAGACATAATTTTCCTTTAAGTACTACTAATGCTACTGCATTATTTCAGTTAATTCATTGTGATGTTTGGGGACCCTATCATACACCCTCTTCTAGTGGTACTTTTTATTTCTTGACATTAGTAGATGATTTTTCCCGAGCTGTTTGGGTTTATTTGTTAGTAGCTAAATCTGAGGTAGCTTCTAGATTTTTAGAATTTAGTGCTTTAGTCAAGAACCAGTGGGGAAAAACAATCCAACGTGTTCGAGCTGATAACGGCACTGAATTCTTACCTCTCCGATCTCACTTTACTGCATCAGGGATCATTTTTTAGACATCTATGGTTGATACTCCGCAACAGAATGGTCGAGTCGAAAGAAAGCATCGTCATTTACTCAATGTAGCATGAGCTTTACGGTTTCAAGCCAATCTTCCTATTGACTTCTGGGGAGAATGTGTTCTCACTGCTGCCTACCTGATCAACCGAACACCAACACAGCTTCTCAAAGGTCGTACTCCCTTTGAATTACTCTATGGACAGGCGCCAAATTACTCTTCTTTGCGAGTATTTGGATGCTTGTGTTTTGCTGCCCGTGTTCCAAGATACCGTGACAAGTTTGCACCAAGAAGCCGTCGGTGTTTGTTCCTTGGTTATCCTGCCGGAAAGAAAGGTTATCGTCTTCTCGACTTAGACTCTCGAGTTATCTTTAACACTCGGGATGCTGATTTCTTTGAAGACCAGTTCTCGTATTCTGCATCTCCGCAAACCGCTTCTACAGATGAACCTGGCGGTGCCACCACTACACCGCCGGTTTCCTCCTCCGACTCACCGGAAGCATACGGTTTTTTCGATCAACCGCCGGCTGCCCTTCCACCGGTCAACGCCGGTAAACCCCGGCTGGTCAACGCCGGTCAACCCCGATGAGTCAATGCCGGTCAATCCCAGCGAGTCAACGCCGGTCAACCCCGGCGAGTCAACCCCGGTCAACCCCGGCGAGTCAACACCTGTCAACGCCGGCGGATCAGTTCCGGTCACCGCCGGTGGGTCAACGCCGGTCACCACCGTTGGATCCACACCGGTCAACGGCGTCCTACCACCTCCGGCCACCGACGGCTCCCCACGTCCTCCCGACGCCGGTCCTCTTCCGCTTGCTGCCGATATTCTACCATCCACCAGACGCAGTGCTCGTCCTCGACGTCCACCGCCATATTTTGCTGATTATGATTGTGATGATTCTACTTGTGCTCTTGCTGCTGAAGAACCCCCCCTCTTCGACTACGTTCCCCCATACGTCATCACTATCCTCAGGTGTTCTCTACCCTCTTACTGATTATGTAAATTGTGATAATTTTTCTAGTATGCATACTAGATTTTTGGGTGCTGTAACTTCTAGTGTAGATCCCACTACTTATTCTGAAGCTTCCCCTCATCCTTACTGGCGAGATGCTATGGTTGCGGAGCTCACTGCTCTAGAGCGCAATCAGACTTGGACTTTATCTCCTTTGCCTGCGCACAAAAAGGCCATTGGTTGTAAATGGGTTTACCGAACGAAGTTTCGCTCTGATGGTACCATTGAACGTTACAAAGCTCGTCTCGTGGTTCTCGGAAACCGCCAGATTGAAGGAATTGATTACACAGAGACTTTTGCTCCAGTCGCAAAGATAAGTTCCGTTCGCTTGTTCCTTTCAGTTGCTGTTATACGTGGTTGGGAATTTGCATCAAATGGATGTTCATAATGCATTCCTGCATGGTGATTTACATGAAGAAGTGTTCATGCGTCCCCCACCTGGCTATGTGGTTCCGCCTGGCCAGGTTTGTCGCCTACAGAAATCTTTTTATGGTCTTCGTCAGGCTCCCAGAAATTGGTTTGCTAAACTGGCGCAGGCTTTACGGACATTTGGTTTTGTTCAAAGTAAGGCAGATTACTCTTTATTTGTCTTTTCCAATGGATCACAGTCTTTACATGTTCTGGTTTATGTGGATGATTTGGTCATTGCTGGTAGTTCTTCTTCGCTCATCTCTGCGTTCAAGACATACTTGGGTTCTTGTTTTCACATGAAGGACCTTGGTTTGCTTAAGTATTTCTTGGGCATAGAGATTGCTAGAAGACCGGAGGGGATGTTTCTCTCGCAAAGGAAATATGCTTTGGACATTCTATCTGATACAGGTTTATCTGCTTCTAAACCAATTGATTTTCCAATGGAGCAACAACATGATTTGGCACGTGTTGAAGGTCCAGCCTACCATGACCCGGAGCAGTATCGCCGCTTAGTTGGGCGTCTGATATATCTAACTATTACTCATCCTGAACTTAGTTATTCAGTTCATACTCTTGCGCAATTCATGAAGTCACCTTGTGTTCCTCACTGGCAAGCTGCGGTTCGTGTTTTGCACTATCTGAAGAGTCATCCTGGTCAAGGTTTATTTCTCTCTTCTCGTAGTACTCTTCAATTAACTGCTTATTGTGATTCAGATTGGGCCGCCTGTCCTATAACTAGGCGTTCCTTATCCGGATATTTTGTTATGATTGGTGATTCTCCAGTTTCCTGGAAGACTAAGAAGCAACCTACTGTTTCTCGGTCTTCTGCTGAAGCAGAGTATCGCGCTATGGCAGTTGCCTGCTGTGAGTTATTATGGCTTCGGTCATTGCTGAAAGACTTAGGGGTTTCGCACACTTTTCCTATGAAATTGTTTTGTGACAGTCAATCAGCTATTCACATAGCAGCCAACCCGGATTTCCATGAACGTACTAAGCACATTGAAGTTGATTGTTATTTTGTTCGAGATCTTGTTCAGTCTGGCGCTATTGTTACTCAACATATTCGTACGGTTGATCAACCTGCGGATTTGTTCACCAAAGCTCTCGGACGTAACCAGTTCCATTCCTTACTTGGCAAGTTGGGTATTTTAGATCCGCATGCTCCAACATGAGGAGGAGTGTTATAGAATTAGTATTATAGTTGTTATGGAATTAGTATTAATTAAGTATTGGTATTGGAATTGGATTTTTATTCCTACCATAATTGTAGATGTATTATGTTACCTTCTCCTAACTAGGATAGGTCTCCTGTACTACTATATAATGTATCCTGAATTCATGAATAGAACACAGATTATTACCCTTATTTCCTACACATTCGGACCTTAATTTAATTTTTTTCCCCAGAAATTTCCGAGACCTTTTAAAAAAATCAAAAAATTGTAATAACGTCTTATTCGAAGAAAATTGTAATAACGTCTTGTACGAAGAATAATTAAGTTGTTTTCAAAAACATTTTTGCAGATTCGGTAGAGGACGCGTCTTGAATTTTTTTTAAACGTGTCCCAAATTCAACAAATGCATTTTTTTTTTCAAAATGAGTCGTGAATTTAAGTAATGAATTATTTTTTGAATGCAGCAATGTATAAGTTATTATTTTTCATATACTTATTTTTTGTGAAGATTGCGCATAAGTAGACTTGTGTTTGTTTGATGATACTTTTAAAAATAGTAAAACGATAAATTAGGATCGCGTGATTTGCAATTTTTTAACTAGTCTTGAATATAGAGTATGAATGAATTATTGCATAGAGTTGGAATGAATACAAATTAGCAGAAATGTACATTAGCCGAACAAGACGTGTGAAACGTAATGAAAACAAATTATCAGAAATGTCCTAATGATGACCTCTGCAAAGCTTTACACCCGTTCCACACGGGGGAGGACGTATGGTCCGGGATGTCCGTTGTGGAACAGCCATCTCAGTAGATACATGTACGTCCTTATGTGGAGCTCCTTGTGGTATTTCTTCCTCCATATTGTCTCCTGCCTCCTCGTTCAAATCATAATGGACATGTGGAACACTACCTGTATTTAATGGAGTGGTAGGGGACATGTACGCATGACTAGTTGTGGGAGTGACATATACTGTGAAATCAGCTATAGTCGTATGATGGTCCGGCATGACTAGCAGTGGGAGTACAATATGCATTGAAATCAGATGTAGTCATGTCATACTGTGAGGGTCTACCATGTGATGGTCTGCCAATCGCTGAACTCGCATGTGAGGGTCCAGCTTGTGATGAACCAATGTGTTCTGTATGGCCCCGAGCACGCGGTCTCCGACCTCCCTGTCGACTAGGTGGAACCGGACGGTGGCTTTTGATGTCAATATATCTCACACCAAGGGGAGGCTCCTCATAGTGCACATACGGCTGATAATACTACAGTCTGGAGGGCTCATGCGCATATTGTAGACTACGTGTGACAACACCATGCATTCCCCTGATAACGTCCGCGAAACGTGGGGGACATTCGTCCAAATTAATATCTAACATGATGCGCAACTCGGTCATTGCCTGCAACTACAGAAACGAGATAAATATGTTAGATATTTAATATTGAGGAAATCTAAAGTATTATTCCTTAACAATATTAGAAATTTAGGAAATACCATATACTTCATAGTTGCACTGTCTCCATAGAAACCCTCCGTAATTGTTAGGGGTCATCCTGGCTGATCAATCAGGGTCACTGTCATACGAAAGTACCACTCCATATATTCTCAACTAGGTGTGTATGGATCCGCACACCCAAGTGCGTTTACTTGATGAACGAATCGACGTTCCCAAGCATCGAATATCATCTCAGTTCCACACGCCAATCCATGCCAGGCCTTCCTCGAGATCTCTAGTATGAAGCAGTTTATACTCATCCCTACTGACCAACTGGGTGGGTATTGGCTGGATTAGGCCGAACTGCCTGAGAACACGATGTGCATGATGGTACTCTACGACATGCCAGCAAATAAGGTCAATGCAAAGTAGCCAATTGTTCCACGACATCCTCCGTGTATGGCTGCCAAATAAACTGAAATAACAGGCAGGTGTTGCGATTAGGTAACTAAACCCATTTTTCCCACCAAGTCAATGAAAGGAAATCTGAATTGGCCTATACCTGATTGTCATTGAGAGATGTTAGCTGATCGCGGTACACTTTCAATACATGCATCGGTGATTGTGATAAATCGTACCAGGATCTCCACCTATGAGGAATAGTGTGAATTATATTAGCCATTTGTTAGAATTTCCTGTGGTTTAACAAGTGTCTCTTGACTATTTCGACACGTACCGGAACCCAAGAGCACTCATCGTAACTGTCACTGGTAGCTGTCTGGCAGCTCGAATGGATGGTATGCACTCCCATGCCCACAACTGCCAATAATTAAAATAAAATGTAATATAAAGTAATACTATGGACATCATGTACAACTGACTAGATTGACCAACAATTTTACCTGTAGCAAGACAAGTGGCCCAGATATGGATTTAACTTGTGGGATTGCAGCGTCACATAAGCACCTGTACAAGTGTGCCAGAATGGTGCTCCCCCAACTATACTGAAGTGCTGCACCTAGATCCATCAGTACCGACAAGTAGAGCAAAGGGATAAGGTGGTCGGACGTGTCTGGCATGAGCATTCCTCCAATCCGTAGTAGAATGAAAACCCTAGCCCGCTGTTGACATTGTACCTCAGTAGGATCAATAGGGAACAGACTGTGCAATAAATTTCCCAACCAACTGGCCCTAATCCGACCCCCTCTGATAGCACTGGGGTCTGGTGTAGCACCCAGGTAGTCTGTGCACACTCTCTGACAGTCCTCTATGCGCCTACAAGTGTCTACACCTAGGACTGGGATGCCATCGATTAGAAGACCTCATAGGATCCCTACTTCTTGTAAAGTGACCATAGTCTCCCCCATCGGCAGGTGAAATGTGTGTGTCTTCGGTCACCAATGCTCCACTAGGGAAGTGATGAGGGAATGGTCAATGTGTATTGGTGCGGAATCCAGGAGTCCCTGGAATCCAGCTTTACGCACATAGCGCATATCTCTATCAGGCATTTGTTCGGTCCAGCATGCCCCATCGCACCGCCTCACCTGCAGTGCCTCATCATCTAAATAATCATTGTACAATGCACGAGCACGATGCTCCTGATGAAGGTACAACAAATCCTCCTCGATGGGTCCTGGATAATACATTATGTGTCCGTGTTGACAATTATAATCACATTCAAAATTAATTATTCAAGATTACCACAAATACACGTAATACTACACCATGTGATACATATTAGACAAATAAAAGTTATACTACATCATGTGATAAATATTCCACATTACAAAGGTAATACTACAAGTAATACTACTAAGAAATTACAAACAAAGGAAATTACAAACACCATATTACAAACATGACTAAGCACGACCTCGCCTACGGATGCCTCTGGATTCACCCGGCACCCTCTCATCCATCTGATTTCTTATCCTTCTCTCCGCAAACTGACCACGCCTCCTATTGCAAAACTTTTTAACATCAGGAATTAACTTCCAACTGGCACATTGCTAAAGTGATTGATCTCGTACAAGCATGAAGCCCTCTGACTATATTGTTACACATAGGTGGTCGTGGGATAAACCTTGTCACATAGACTAGAAGGATCTTCACGCCTATGCCGACAGACAACCAATGCGTGGGAACAAGGGAAACGGAATATTTTCCATTCTCGACAAGTACATTCCTTTCTCCGGTATTTGACAGTGTACTACCTTTCACTAATGTCCCCATCAATGGTCCTTGTCACAACCCTATAAGTATGCGACGCCTGACCAAGCATGGTGACGATATGTCCCTATGCCCATATGTCTTGCTTTTGAAAATTTTTCTGAACCCTGCTTGGGAACACGGATCTAGACAAACGAACATCAATTTATAATAAGGAAACTAGTATGTGAACACATAAAAAAATGTTCCTCCAATTAACTGTAATGAATAAGGAAAGTACCTCCAATTTGTGGCCTCCATTACCCTTTGGGCAAACATTTCAACTATTCGCTCAAAAGTCGCTTTGACACACGCAGTTATCGGGAGATGATGTGCGCACCGTAAATAGTTGTTGTGACTCTCTGACAGATTGGTTGTGAGAATTCCCCAACGTCAATCACCCTCATCAAAGGAAAGGCACCACTTACTGCGATCTTGTTGTGCCAACCAAGCCCAAGCAGCCGGTTCGATACACTCCAACTCCTCCTTGTACTTCCTCCACCTGCTCTCTCGTCTAGCACCAGCAAGCTGCCAAACCAAAGTCTTCAGAAGGGTATTCTTTAACCTCTTGCTATCAGCAATAAGGAAGTTGGACTGAAAATAATGCAAGCAAAATCGGTGGTATCCAACTGGCTCCACCTATTCCTCCATATGTCTCATTGCATTTAAAATACCATCATGGCGATCTGATATAATACAGATTGGCATGCTATCACCACCAACCACATGGAGACGCAGTCTTTGTATGAACCAGTGACAGCTCTCATTAGTTTCAGTGTCAACAATTGCATAAGCGATGGGGAATTTGTAGTTGTGCGCGTCGTGAGTCACGACAACTAGCATTGTGGCCTTGTACGCACCTCTCAAATGAGTGCCATCCACACTAATCACCGGCCTACACTGGCGAAAAGCATCAATTGCCTGACCAAATGCCCATAAAACAAATTTAAATTTCCTGCACCCATGCCCGTGTATTCTATCAGGTACGTCAGCCCAATCAACAACGGTGCTCGAATTTACCCTGACAAGCTCATCCATGTATGTCAAAAACTTTTCAAAGGATTCCTCCCAAGTTCCAAATACCATGTCAATCGCCTTCTGTCGAGCATACCACGCCTTCTTATAGAAAAGGGTTACATTGAACTCCATCTTTGAATGCGCTAATACATCTTTCACTGTGTATGAAGGGTTTACGTCCAAGTGGTGGTGAATTGAACGGGAAATCATAACCGATGTCAGGTTCATGTTACCCATCGATCGACCAGCACCAACACACGCATGCTTACTAGCCCATTTGGTGATCTCCCACATGCCATGTGAAGCCTTTTTGCTAGCTCTAGCAACTCAATGATAATTACCAGTTCCTTCAACAATGTACCTGCATTTCGCATACCATGTGCATATACTACTCTCGACGACTCTGTGTTCCCTATTCATCATGGAACTCCACATCGAAATAGCTTCTACCAAATGTAGCTTCGTCTGCAATCGCATACCCAATGCCACTTCACCAATCACTTGAACATAATTAGAAACCACGGCACCACAATTAGTTGGGTCATATCCATCCTCATCAGGGCCACCATAATCCCTAAAGAAGGCCTCTGTATTGGGATTCCCCAAAATAAGGAATGACGTGGATATATTGTTTGTGCACACCACATGTTCATCATCATCCCCAGGATTCGAATCAGTTGATAAGGAATGATCATCATCACTTTCTTCATCAAGTATAGCTTGCCCTCCATCGTTATCACTCCCTACATGAGGAACAACATCATCGCCAATTTCACCAACGTAATCATCATCGAAGATGTTCGGCTCCACGTGATCCCCAATATATATACCGCAACTTTTGGACGTCTAAGCGCAGTCGACGTGAAAATATGCACTGGGTTGGCTGGACTCACCAATGGAAAAGCCTCGGCAATGAACAGGGGGTGGTAAACTTGGTACAGGTGTACAGTTCTGCATATTGCTCAACAACGACATGAACGTGCATGACCGTGCCGGGTCAATGGTGCCTGACAGCTTCTCCGTAACAATGTACCAATCCGCTGAGGAAAATGACATTCGATCAACAATGTCGTAGAAGAACGCATAGACTCGTCATCTTCTATATTATAACAACGATAGTATACTGCCGAACCAATCAGCTCAGGACATCGGTAATATATTTTCAACAAATAACCCTCATTATCAATACCAAGCCTCGTGAAAATTAACTTAACTAACTCGGAGTGGCTGAACCTCCTCTCCAAAGATTCCTCTCCGATATGGGAGGATCATAATACACACTCACAGTCAAATCAAACTTAATTTGATTCCCTTTGTACAGATACACCGTCAAAAATATCGTACAACTGCATTGAAAAAATACATAACATTTAATACAATTCCTCGAAAAGTAAACCTTCAATCATTCTTTTGAAGTCGGTCAACCACCTCATACACTATTACCGATTTTCAAACTATTACATATCCTTAAATATGTGATAAATTCGGCCACACTAATAAAACTATTACTACAAACCTAATACAAAAATTATTAAAAAATTCACATATTCGATTCACATAGTCACGCATCCACATTCTACACTTTCATAGCATCACACCATACATAATCATTCTTAGTACACACAATCATACAACACATTCATATTCCCAAGATTTTTTCAGTTACTTCACAAATTACATTGAGACACACAATTCAATAACAAATATTGTAGGACAACTAACACATAATCATTCAACAAATTCGTTCAACAAATTCGTTCAACAAATTCATAAAATCAATTACCTTTAGGAAACTCAAAAATTGACTAGTCGGGTGTCTGAAACTCACGGACAAGGAAAATGCAACCGAGGTCAAGGTAAATCAATGAAAGTCAACTCCGGTTAGTGGCGGTCAATGGTGGTCAACATGCGGTCAACGGTGGTCAATGGGGGCCAAATCTCAAACTTACTACCATCCGACGTGTTTAGCTACAAATTCAGAGTAATTTTCAACAAAAAAACCAACGAAAAACAACCTAATATTAAGAATTGGAGGGCTAAGAAAATTAAGTACAAAACCTCGATCTCGGACAAAGTACGGGGGAAACTAATGACAATACCGGAAGGAGCAGGGAGGAGTCGGACTTCGTGAAGGAGCAGGGAAAGGAGGCGGAAAGGAGGAGGCTCGAAGGTGGAGGAGGCGGAAAGGAGGTGGACATGAAGATGATGAAAAATGAAAATGTTTCTGGAAATCTGGTATTTTGAAGACGGATTGGAGGATGCATTCACTGAATGCATCCTCGTTCACGTGGCGATCCCATTAACAAAATTCTGGACATTAACGAAAAAAAAGAAGAGGACGCATTCACTGAATGTGTCCTCGAGTAACATTTTAATTAAAAAAATAGACGCATTCGCCGAATGCATTCTCCACAAATGATGCCACTGTTTGGTACTGTAGCTGCATTATTAGAAATTTTCCTATGCACAAGTCGCGTATCTGCACTCAAAAAAAGAGGTGGCTCAAGAAGTCGTTTTCCTCTTCACAAAATCTACATTTCAGAGGAACATTCATAATTCTCACACGTCGGAAGGAAATTTGTACATATCCTCCATGCAAAATGTTTCGCTCATTGGGGGATCTGAAGGTTCCAAAGCTTGTTCCAAAATGCCTTTTCTACATTCTTCGAGAGCTATTGTTGACAGAACTCTGAGCCCGACATCTACACAAGAATGTGGTAAGGAGATTTCACAGTGTCCTTCCGAGTGGACGTGTAAAGCCAGCACCAGTTATCAACGCTAAAAGCTGAGGATGGTTTGATGCACTAGATGAGAGCTGCATCACCGGGTTGAAAGTGCTCGGTCAGCCCATCCTTTCTCCACCATTACAGGCCGATGTTAATAAGGTCTTTTACCATGGAGAAATTTTCTGGAATTAGTTCAGTATTCTTCACAAAATTTCCCTAGGTCTAGGTATCCATGGATCATGGCATATGCTTGTTTGAGCTCCAGAATTAATGGCTTTCCGACACCCCATCCTAAGAACATCAACTCCTTTAAAAATAATTCTCCATGACTAGGAAGGTTCGTGGCCCTAAATTAGCTTCAAAAATAGAGAAGGCAGAAAATTATTTATCTAACAAGAGAATTTGGATACACCAAAAACCTCCAAGCTTGCTTTCCAAGAAGAGCCAAGTTTGCCGCTTGTAAGTTTCTGAAACCCAGACCTCCATTTTTTTGCTCTAGCCATCTTTTCTCACGACATCCAGTGAATTTTCCATACACCTGTCTGATTTCCACCCCACCATAATCTACTTATCATACCATGGATATCGTCCAGAATGGTATCTAGGATAATAAAGCAACGCATGGCGTAACTCGGTATATCCTATAACACCGACTTCATAAGAATTTCCTTTACCGCCTTAAACAGATTGCTTTCAAACCAGCCATTGATCTTCTGTCTGATTCTATCATTCAAGTTCTGGAATATCTCTGACTTATTATGCCCAATTTCCGATGGTAAACCCAGATAGGTGTTGTGCGAATCCACTTCCAGAATCTTTAAAATGTCGCATACCCCTGTCTTCTTTTCACTCATCGTATTAGGGCTGGATAGAATAATTGATTTGTCTGCGTTGATGCGCTGCCCCGATATACTTTCATACAAGGTAATAGACAACTGAATATGCTCTGCTTCCTGCTCAGTCACCTCTCCAAATAATAATGTATCATCTTCAAAGAACATATGAGAAATCTTTGGTTCATTCCTAGACGCACCAATTCCTTTGATCTTACCTGAGCACATCAAGTCCGTCAGAAGCCAAGAAAATACCTCCAAACATTTGATAAAGAGATAAGGTGATAATGGATCTCCTTGGTCAAAGCCTCTCTTTGGCCGCAGGTATCCCATCTCCCCGACATTGAGAATAAAATAAAATGATACAGTCGACAGGTATTGGGGTATAAGTTGTACAAATATTTCTGGAAAACCCATAGCTGTCAGAGTGCAACACACAAACTCTCATTCAATTCGATTGAATGCCTTACTCATATCGAGCTTGATGCTCATATAACCTAGGGATCATGTCATCTTGCTCTTCATAGTATAATGGAACACATGTGCAACCAGGATATTATCAGTAATCAATCTGCTCAGCATAAAGGCCGACTGGGATTCCAAAATTATTTTCTGGATAATTGGTCGTAACCTGTTTGCCACAACTTTGGATGCCAACCTGTAAACCACATTGCAAAGACTGATAGGCCTAAACTGGGTGATCAATTCCAGTTGTGGGTTCTTGGGGATAAAAACTATGTGCGTGCAGTTCACAGACGACTCAAAACCCCATCATTCAAGAATTTCATAACAAAAGCAGTCATGTCATTTTTAACTATATACTAGTATTCTAGAAAAAAATAGGGTTCATACTGTCACGTCCAAGAGATTTAAATGGATGCATCTGCTTTACCGCTCTTGTCACGTCTGTGCCTGTGTAGGGTCGCATGAGTGATTCGGCCATCTCAGATGTAACCCCTGACTGGAGGCGGCCTATAACTTACTGCATGACTTCGGCTGAGGGCTCTGATGAGGTGAAGATCTCTCCGAAGTAGTCTGTAAATACGCTCCATGCTTTCCACATCTGTCTAATACTCCTGGGTTGCATCTCTTCGGCCTTTAATATGATTCATCGTCCACCTTTGTGAAGCAAATCTATGGAAGAAAGTCGTATTTCTTTCTCCTTCTTTATACCAATGTTGTTTTGCTCTCTACTTCCATTTAATGCCTTCTACATCTTGAAGAAAATCATACTCATGTCTCATTGTCACAATCTCTGCCTTCACTTCCTCAGTAATGTTTCTGTTTTCCAAAGAAAGTATTGCTTTCTTCACCTCCTCCAATCTCTTTGGAATGTCCAAAAAATTCTCCTTTTCCCATCTCAACAGGCCTATCGAGCAGTCTGTGAGCTTATGTTGCAAGGACAACAGTGATGGCGAATTACTCCACATTTCCTTTATCATTTTTTCACAGTCATTTGCTCTGACCCAATGTGCTTCAAAACAAAATCTCTTCTTCCTTCTGAATTGCCTGGTAGCCGAATCACGTGACTAGAGCCAAACCAACAGACACATATGATCAGAGTAAATCATGGGTATCATAGTGACTGAAAACCATGGAAACAAATCATGTAGGCTCTGATTGCAGGTTTCCCGGTCAAGCCTAGCTCTCTTAGTATTGGGACAAGTTGCAAGCCTATTCCAAGTAAACTTTGGTCATGTGTATCCCATGTTAAACAGTCCACAAAAGTCTAGTGCCTACCTGAACGCATTTAGTTGCCATTCTGCTCTCGGATAACTCCCCTGGTATTCTTCTTGTGCTACAACTTCATTGAAGTCTCTGAGACATATCCAAGGTATACCGGGCTCTAACACTAGCCGTTGGAACTCTTCCCAACCTTCTCTTTGGTCTGCCACAACTGGCTCTCTATAAAAACCAGTGATTTAAACTCAACTTCAAGATATTGTAGCAAAAACATCTATGTAACGACTCGAATAAATTTTAATCTACCACTACATTCTTACTCCATAACAATGCTAGGCCACCTGATCAACCTTGTGACTCAACAAGAACACCAAAATAATTCAAATGTGATTTCAAATTATCAATAACAGCTACGGAACACTTAGTTTCACACAAAAAATAACTGAAGGGGATTTCAAGTGTACCATAGTACGCAATTCTTGAACTACCCAAACTTCTCCGAGCCCGCGGTAGTTCTATCTCATGATATTCATTGGCCTATGCAGAACTAGACTTCATCAACAGTCTCTGTCTGTGTAATGCTCAAGCCTGCCAAAGCTGGAGATGCCTCAACGAGGCTTTCATTATGCTTCTGCTTCTTTATTTCCATGTCTGCATTTTCCTGGCCTCCCAGTACCAACTTTTGCTTAGTTTGACTGCAGTTATTCTTCTTCTACAACTATTTGGTGACTATCTTCTTCGGGACCCTTTTCTTTGGTGTTTTCTTCTTCTTTTTTGTTTTCTCCATCTACTTCATGATACGCCCCGTCGGTGAAGAGAACTCAATGGGGACCTGGACCATTTCCTGGCTGAGTGGGTTAGTTAATGGCAAAGATGTGTTCTTCGGTCATGAGTCCAACTCTGCAACGATCATTTCGCACTTCTTCATCGGTTGCTGGTTGTTATCAACATGGACCTGCTCCTGGATATGCATCCTCACCTCAGGGTAATCTAATATTTCAACCGGTTATTCCCACATCACCTGCCCAGTAGCTCCCGAGTCGCTCCCTACATTCTTCCATAAGAGATTACCAAGTTCACGATGAACCTATTGGGGATACCCTCCAAACTTGGTTTCCATACCAGATTTTCAAAGAACTTAGGCGGCGGAGGCCTCTTAAGAGGAATCTTCTCCTGCAAAGTCGATGTTTCTGAGCTTTTCTGTGGAGCCCCGTTGGATAGGGTTCCATGAACAATGGAATAGTGTGAAAAACAGTGTTGGAGTTCAATGTAATATTCAGTGTTTGCGACCCTGGATGAGGTTCCCTCCCAAGTTTGCCATTCCCTGATCCCTCACCAGGTTCATAGTGCACAAGTGTTCCCAAGTTTCCATCCTATTTATCTTCAACATTCTTCTGGTCATCCATCTAGCCTCCATAAGCATTCCTATCTTGCCTTCCAAAGTTACGTCCCTGATTTTGAGGTGGAAACCGCCTCCTTCCGGTCACTGCAAAGGTTAGGCATTAGGGTTTACTGCAGGTAACGATGAATAATGTCAACCTCTCTGCCAGCGATTGGCGCCAGTGCCCTTGCTTCACATTCTCGCTGGCTATGGCTGATTATTCCACAGAACGAACAAAAATGAGGGGGTTTCTCATATTGAAGAAAGAGCTTCATCTAATGTTTCAGTGAACGAACTATATGGACTATCTTCAAGGGCTTAGTAATGTCAATCTTAATCTTGATGCGCATATAAGGGCCAACCATAGATCCATCCATGGCTTTCTCTACTGCCACAAATTTGCTGATATCATCGCCAATGAGTCTGGCTGATCCTTCGTTCATAACTAGCGTCGGGACTTTAGGAACATGAACCCAGAACAAGCAAGCTGTAAACTGGATCTGGGAAGCTACCATGCCCTCATAAGGTTCACAAAAAGCCATAAAAAATTTGCTAAACAACCATGGTTCCCTTTCTAAAACCCACGCTTAATTAGCCAAATTCTAGAACTGGAACAATACAGCATTATCACACAAAAACATTCCCATCATGGGATCCTTCAAACTCAAAAGTTGTTGAAACAGATCAACGATCTCCTTGTGTGGAATTCTGCAAGAAGATAACTTGCCCACCAGTGCAAGCCTGATTTGCGATCTATTAGAGTTGAGGAGAGACTCTTGCGGTCAATTCTCCTCATCTGTGAGTGACAGATTCACGTAAATTTTCTCAAGAGCATCCAAGTTTGCCATCGCCGTCCGGGTGCAGGATGACTGAAGTTTAGATAGGCGAGATCTAAACCCTAGCGATGAAGGAATTCTTCTGTGCAAACTTGTAGCTTTATAGAGCAGATAATATAAATCTGTAGATAGATACGGTATTTTTGAGACGAAAGCAGCTCCGATCCCTGCTTGGAAAAGGAATCGAAG
The DNA here is from genome assembly GCA_037428765.1 of Rubia yunnanensis. Classification (NCBI taxonomy): domain Eukaryota; kingdom Viridiplantae; phylum Streptophyta; class Magnoliopsida; order Gentianales; family Rubiaceae; genus Rubia; species Rubia yunnanensis. Next base: position 68,011,049 of record CM075071.1, on the reverse strand, counting down.
CAAAAAAATCTTGTGACGCGAGGCGCAAGAAGGAGACTCTCCCCGGAACCCTACAAAGAGTTTTTTTTGGAGAAACTAGGAGATAGAGCCATTAATTGGAAATTAGTCCAAACATCTCGAGAAAATGGAAGTACTGAATCGCAACCAAAAAACTCATAGGTCTAGCATATTTGCTGCATTATAAACTCTCTACTAACAGTGAAAGCAGCCAAATAACTTGTATCACAAGTGCAGAACTGTCAAAACTGAACTAATACCAAAAATATCTAAATAATACACTAGAAGTTCCAATTCAAAAAAAAAAACTTGAGACTTTTAGATCAACAAACTGGTGCTGCAGCATTTGCCTCTACCACAGAATCTTAAGGTTTTGTTTACAGAATGGGGTTCTTGAATTTTGAAGATTCATGGCCTCTATTTTTAAGAAGATATTCAAGGGCAAGAATTGCCCAAACCATTTGAACAAACTAATTCATAGAAGGATTTGTTCAAACGATTTGTAGATCCCAAAAACCATGATTGATTTTCCACCAACAGACCATCGCAATCACCGCATAACCCTAGATGTTTAAATCAGACGCAAATTGACTCATTCCAAACACAAAATCCATTATCATCTAACTCACTCCAAACGCCTTATGGAGAAGTCCGTTAATTTGTTCCAAAACACTTTACCAAAAATTTTTGTTCTCAGATAAGAAGTCTGCCGATGTTGATCAGCTTGAGGAGGTTACGGTGAATAAAGAAGTATGAATCGAACCATTTAAATTTCAGTTCTGGTGGATGAGGAGAATTTGGAGGCGAACCCAATCGCATTTGTATCGGCATTGAGACTGAGAGCTTGATCACTTGAAAAGGAAAATGAGGAGATGTAGCTGGAGTGGTGGATAAAAGGACAGTATTGGCGTGTGGATAACCCGGTTGGGTGTTATAACCCGCTCTGATTTGATTGGGATGACCCGCGAATATTGCTACTTCCTCTGTCTTAGGGGCAATCTGTAGAGGGGAAAAGTTGAAGTTTTAATTTTTAGTGGTGTAAAATGATGAAAATGCCCTCTTCTTCTTCTTCTTTAAGTATCGGTGTCTTCTTCTACCTTTTCTCCTCTCCGCCTCTGACCAGCCAGACTCCCCTTCCTAGACCGTACTCAACCCCTTTCCGGCTCTGCTTTCGACCCGCCAGGCTCCATCGCTTCATACGCCTAGGCCCGTCAAATGGGTTAATTGGATCAACCCATTATCTTAATCCAATTAACTCATTATCCAATGAGTCTTTATCCAATTAACCCATTTATTAATGGTTTATAATGTGTTGGATCATAAATAGGTTGAGTCATTAAATGGATAACTCATTGGGTAACTCGTGAGATAACTCATATGGCTCAATGAGTTACAATATATTATCCAATAAGTCATTATGTAATTAATCCAATAAGTTATCATTCAATAGTTTTATTCTGATTTGGGTTACAAGTTGTCATTATCCAATGGGATTGGGTATTAAATACTCATTAGATTTTGGGATTGTGCGGGATGAGAATCATTAAATTTTGATCTCAATGTGTTTCATATTGTGTTAACTCAATGGAACCTAACAAATGACAAATAAATATCCAAAATTATCCAATTAAATGCATGTGTAATATTTAATATAAAAATTCACTTTAATTCACAAATTATACAAATTATTCGAGCTCAATCTCGTGCAGTATTCGAGTTCGTACAGTATTTGAACTCAATCTCGTACAGTATTCGAGTTTGTACAATATTCGAGCTCCATCTCGTACAGTGTTCGAGTTCGTACAATATTAGAGTTTGTACAGTATTCGTACTCAATCTCGTACAGTATTCGAGTTCGTATAGTATTCGAGCTCAATCTCGTACAACATTCGAGTTCAATCTCGTACAGTATTCGAGCTCGTACAATATTCGAGCTCGAGCTCAAACCCAATTAATATTGTTCATTAATTTCGCCGAGTTTACAAAGGCAACATTATATATATATTGTTTTTATTAAATATAATATAATGCACTTAATATAATAAGTGATCATATATCAGAGAAAAATTAAATCATTCATAATCAAACTTGTGAAAATCTAGTTATCTTATGATATAAAATTATCCACGGGTCACCCATTACCCAACCCAACTCGACCCACCAAAATCCAATGGATGATCCATTATCCAACCCAACTAAACCCAATAACTACAACCCAATTATATCCATTAACCCAATGAGTCATTATCCAATAAGTGAAAATAGTTATGGATAACGGTTATCCAACGGGTGATCCGACCCATTTGACGGGCCTACCTACGTCTCCGGCCCATTTACACTGTTGCCACCTCAAATCCACCTTTACTCCGTCGCCAACCTGCTCACCCCATCTTCACCTCTGATCCGGCTTTACTCTATCGCCTTCGACCAGCTCACCCCCTTATCCACCAGACTTCTTCACCTTTAAAGACCAAGAAGAAAAGATGATAAACAAAAAATGAGTAGACAAAGTGAAGATTATTGTGGAGTGGCGAAGATTTAGCTAATCTATGGTGGTAAAGAGGGAGAGGCAAGGTGTGACCTTGGTTACTGTTACGACGTTGAAGAAATCTAGAGTGAGAAAAGTGGACGGCTGGGGTTTTAATTTGGTGGGAAAGGAGAAAATGAAGGAAGAAAGTGGAGTGAGTGGTAGGGATTGTAACGTAAAATTTTAGTTGTTTAAGGGTTAGAATGTTTTTTAATAGGTGATTTTTTTTTTTAAATGAAAAGTGTGCAGAATTTTCTAGGACAACCAAAAAAAGAAAGTGTGCATAATCGGTTGGGGCGGAGGGAGTACTATTTTATTTAAAATTGTAGTTTAATCCCTCGTCTCACCTTACCTTACGGTGAGACGATCTCACAGGAGACTTTCTCTTGGTGCAAATATTCAACTTTGGGGGTGGTGGCCATAAATAATTGGGAAATTAATAATTCCGGGTCGGGAAAATTCACGGATCAATTTTTTCCCTCGTTTCCGCGCAATGTTCAAGTTTTTGATTCCAGACTTGATATCTCAATTTCAGTAATGTTTCAACCAAACTTTGTAATATTTTTTCAGAATCCCCTTTTTCACTAAAAGCACATGCGTTTAAAGTTGAATTTTGATCTTTTAATGTAATTTTGTATTGCAAGTTAAATTTTTTTCACTTTAGTATTTTGACACTAGTTCGTTATAATTTTTATTTGTATTTTTAATTTGTTATCTTTCTTTTAATTTTATTGATGTTTTAATTTTTTATTGTATCTTTTTAAAAATTAATATTAATGTTTTTTGGGGCATGTCTTTTAGACTTATGTGTTAATCTTTTATTGTCAAAACTTGTGTTTACCTGTTATATAGTAATATATATATTTTAACTTATATTTTCATTTTGATTGATTTGTTACTTTTTCATGTCATTTTAAAAATTGATATTGATGTTTCTTATTTTGGAAGATTAAATTTTTATTTAATTTATCTTGATGTTTCAATAGCGTGAATAGATTTTTTAAATTTTAATAATTGATTTTTAAATATTGAATATTAAATATTTATTTAACGTATTCGTAGTTCCTCAATGGTGTGAATTGATTTTTATAATTATAATTTTGATGTTTCTTGTTTCTGAATATAATTATTGTATTTTTGATGTTTCAAGAGTGTGAATTGATTTTTTAAATTTAAAAACTGGTGCTTCTTATTTGACAAAGTCTTGGGAAAGACGGTCTTTCCATAGGCTTATGGAAAGACTGGATTTAATTCGAATAATAAAAGGTAAAGGGTCTTAGTTGCAACATTAAAATTTTAGTATGCAACATGTAGTAGTTATAAAATTTATAACCCGGTTCATGCAACCCGAAAATTTTATCTTCATTTTTTCTAATTTACACTTTAAACCTTGGTCTTTCCATGACTTATGGAAAGACCGTCTTTCAAGAGACACACTCTTCTTATTTTTGAATATATTATATTCATATTTAATGTATTCCTGGTGGTTTAATTTTATCCAATCTAATTTGATCATTTTATAGTTTTTTTATATTTGGTGTAGTATAACCTTTTACTAATTTAAATTTACTTTTTAAATTTAATTATTAATGTGTTAATTTGATGTGCATGTTTAGGAGTAATTTATCTGATGGTTAACTATTTTAACTTAATATTTATTTTATTATTTTCATTTTATGTTTTAACTAGTTTTATCTGATACTCCATCTGTCTCAATTTAAACTGCACACTTTACTATTTGATACTATTCACTATCAAACTTTGACACTATATTTGAGTAGATATATTTGTAATAATATTATCGTATATGATATTGTTGGATTCGTTATAACAAATAGTTTCTCAAAAGTAAATTTTTGTTTGCCAGTATTATACGTAGTTAAACATATTAAAGGTTAGACAAGTTTCTTGATGAGCGTGAAAAAATTTTCATGCAGCTTACATTGGGATGGAGAATATAGTATATAAGTTAAGAGTTCGTCTCATGCGAGACCGTCTCGTGGTGAGCCAAAGGTTGAATAGTTAATGTGAAATCTTATCATAGGAATTAGTTTAACTCAGGGGGTCAAAGCACAATAATTTTATTTTCGGGGTCGATTTAAAAAGTTAGAGAAATCCAGGGGCATAACTGAAAATTAAGAAAATTCTTTCTTCTCCGGGAAGCTCTATACGTATAGGGTGTTGTCGTTGCCTCACCTACTCCGTCGTCGCCTCGCATCGCCGTCGCCTGACAGGTTGGCTTCAATGTTAGTTTTGAACCAAAAACAGAGCACAAAAGAAAAGTTTTGGTGCAGAAAACTTGCTTACTGCTTTTCTCATTCATGCCTTCCTTATATACACAAACTTTGCAACGTTATTCTTGAAAAATCTAACTACCTAACGTGCACATTCTCACGTTCACAAAACAAAGTCAGAGAAAACAACTAACTTCCTACAGATGCGAGACTTGCATCTTTATTTAGCTAAAAATAGTTTAAACTAAGTAAGGAAAAACCAAATGACTAGATTATCTCACAAATCACCCCCTTAATCTTGTCATCACTTTATTTCTGCGATGTTAGACTTAGGCAAAACAAGAACAAAACAATGATTTTGGTGTTGCTAAAACGTTGCAACTTTTCTGCTTTATGATCTGCCATTTATACAAAATGAATGAGCAACTAGAAAGCTAAAAAATCTCCTATCTATAAGGTATCACCATCCCACGTTCACCTCCCACAATGCCAACTACTCTACTTTTCAAAAAACAGAAAAAGAACAAGTCAAGGTGCATACCTTGTATTTTCCTACTAAAATAACAAAATCCTAAGTGGCGCAGGATTACTCAAAAACAACAAATCACCCCCTAATCCCGAAGCCCGTTTGAAACTTCCATGACACCGAGCTTTATTCGAATTTCCAAGAACTTGACACGCCCCAATGCCTTGGTCAGAATGTCCGCAAGCTGGCCATTGGTTCCAACGTGTTCAACGTCCACCTTGCCCTCCTCGATGCATTCACGGAGAAAATGAAACCGAGTATCAATGTGTTTACTTCGCTCGTGATGCACCGGATTTCTGCTTAGCTCAATTGCGGACTTGTTGTCCACATGCAGCTTCACCATCGTAGGAGGTATGCCAATCAGTTCGCCGAGAAGCCGACTCAGCCACACTCCTTGATAAGCTGCCGTTGCCGCCGCAATATACTCCGCCTCACAAGATGAGAGAGCGACGACCTTCTGTTTCTGTGACGTCCACGTGATGATGCTTGAGTAGAGGAAGAACGTGATGCCAGTCGTGCTTTTCCGATCATCAATGTCTCCGACGAGATCGCTGTCGCTGTACCCAGTTAGTACAGGATCTGCCGTCGTGCCCTTCTTGTAGCAGCATCCGTAAACAGTTGTCCCGCTGACGTAGCGCAGAATCTGCTTCACCGCAGCCCAGTACGATGCCGTTGGAGCTTCCATGTACCTGCTCACAATGCCGACGGCGTGTGTGATGTCCGGCCTGGTGTTGCAGAGGTAGCGAAGACTCCCGACAATGCTCCGATAACATGTAGCGTCAACTGCATCATTAACTCTGGCCTTGCTTAGCTTCAACCGATTCTCCATCGAAGTGTGACAAGCATTGCATCCTGCCATTCCTGCTGCGTCCAGGATTTTTTCGGCGTATGCTCTTTGGCAAATCGTAATCATGCCAGCATCCTGCTTAACCTCGAATCCGAGATAGTAGCTTAACAATCCGAGATCGCTCATATCGAACAAGCGATGCATCTATTCCTTGAACGCTGAACTGTCCTTCTCTTTCGTGCCGGTAATGATAAGATCATCGACGTAGACGCCGACTATCAGCATCTCCTTGTCAACGTCCCTCCTGTAAACCGCGTGCTCAAGAGGGATCCGTTCGAACCCGAGCGACATGAGAGACGCATCCAGCTTTGCGTTCCAGGCTCTAGGCGCCTGTCTGAGGCCGTACAAAGCTTTGTGCAAGCGTAACACCTTGTCCTCGTTGCCGACGCTGGCGTAGCCCGGCGGTTGTTGCACGTAGACCTCCTCCGCAAGATCGCCGTTCAGAAATGCCGACTTGATGTCCATGTGATGCACCTTCCATCCATAGTGAGCGGCGAGAACTAGCAGCAACCGTACAGTCTCCATCCGTGCCACTGGCGCAAAAACCTCAACGAAATCCACCCCCTGCCTCTGAGCGTAACCTTTAGCGACGAGGCGTGCTTTATGCTTGATCACATGGCCGTCCAGGTTTTTTTTCACCTTAAAAACCCACTTTAATCCTATTGCTCGATGACCTTTTGGAAGTGTGGCGAATTCCCAAGTTCCATTGCTTCGGATCGATGCCAATTCGTCGTCCATGGCGCGTTTCCAGCAAGTTTTTGACAACGCAGTATCGATACTTGCGGGCTCCTCTGCTGCGACTAGGCACAACTCGCCTGTGACAATTTCTGCTGCCATGACAAAGTCTGTGTACAGCGTGTTTGGCTGAACTATGGCATCTCGTGCTCGTGTGGTCATCGGATGCTGTGGTTGCGACAGTATAGGATTCTGTCCCGCAGGTGCGACGTTGATGCTTGCTGGTGGTGAAATTGGCGTGCCTCCGTGCACAGTGGAGGCCGGTGTCGATGTAGGCGTTACAGGTTCTGCTGCGGCGGCAGAACTTTGCCCCACTTCTCTTACCATGGTTTCACTTCCGCGGGTGGAGTTGCTGGCGCCCGTGTCGAGGACCCATGTGTCGTCGCGGCGTGATTCCGTTGTGAGGAAAACGTGCTCCTCCACCAGTTCCACCTGTACTTGATCGCCGTTCACCATCTTCGTTGGTGCGTTCACTCGTGCCGTTAACGGAGGTGCCTCCGTGACGGTCTCCATAAGAAGTGATGGTCCGTTGTCGTCGCTGATCATGCAGGTACGTGCAAAGAGTGCAGCCGGCTCCTCCTCTCCAGTCTGAGCAAGATGAGCCTGTCCTCGCTGTTGCTGCTGTCCCTTTCATTCCCGTCGCGGCTCCGTGCAATCCCTCGAAAAATGGCCTGCATATTTGTTGCAATTGTAACATTTCACCCTGGCCTTCGTTCCGTTCCCAGGGCTAGCTCCAGACCCTTGGTCGCGCTGCTTTCCTCGAGCAATCCACTCCTGCTCCGTGAGTAGGATCTGCCCGCTCGCGCCACCCGTGACGTTGTTGCCACAGCGCTTGGAGGCTGACCGAAGGCGTCCGATCAGCTCTTCGACGGACATCCCATTCAAATCAAGCAGCGTCTCGATCGAGCAAGCGATCTGCGCATACTGGCTCGGGACCTCTCGGAGGAATTTATGCACGACCTTGATCTCCTCGACGCCGTCACCCAAGGACCGGAGGTTGTTGACTATCCCAGTGATGCGCAGCCCGAACGCGTCGAGTGATTCGCTGTCTTTGAACGTGATCACCTCAAACTCTTTGCGAAGCCGTTGTGCCGTTGCTTCGCGAGCGCGATCCACCCCCATCCGCATGAGTCTCACTGCCTCCCAAGCCTCGTGAGCCGTCTCCTTGTTCGCGAGGATCAGCACCATCTCCGGTGGCACCGCACGAAGTAGTGCAGCGAGCGCCGCCATGTCCTCTCGATCGCTTGGCTCGCCTTCACCAGACATGGCCTCCCAAAGACCTTGCGCGCGCAGATTGATCTTCATCACTTTCGCCCAATCGATGTAGTTTGTCACCGTCAAAGTAGGGTAGACAATGTTGCTGCCGAAATTTGTGTGCACGATACGCTCGTGAACGACGACCTCGTTGTCGTTCCTCCGTGCCCGGCTTCGTCCCCGACTGCGTCCTCGAGCCCGTGGCGGTGAACCTGCGGTGTCGTCGTTCCTTGCTCCGCTGGACATGGTCACCAAAATCGTTATTAGGCTCTGATATTCAACGGAGGTCTTCTCCGGTACGGTAATGAGGTCTGGAATCTCCCGAAATTGCCCGTTGCGAAATAATTTCCCAGTCAATTGCCTAACCCATCGGCGGAGATCTTCTCGAAATTTCCCGATCGGCCGGAGACTAATCCATGGAAACAATAGTCATCGGAAGATGGTTTAAGCGTCGGAATCGAAATCACGGCTGGAAATCGCTAGATGGGTTAGACAATTTCTTCCTCGATCATTTTCCGGCAAGTTTAGTCAAGGAAATCCAGTCACTTCACGTTTGGATCTGGAAATGCTAGTTATTTGGGCCAGAAATAATTCATTTTGTCCCAATTCAAATGGGCTTATGTCCATTTGATCTTCCATATTTAAATTGACAAATTCTTGTATAAGACCGTCTCACGATGAGAATGAGGATTAAATTATAAAGATTTCAAGATGGGGTTTCATATTGATGTTTTAAAAGTTCGACGATTTAATGTGTAATTATGATAATTTACAATTTAATCCAATTCTATTAATTTTTTACCCCCCAATTTAGTTTATTTTTTTCCTATTTTGCCTCTAGTCCTTGGTCTCACTATAAGACGGTCTCACAAGAGACGAATTCATTTAAATTATAATTAATGAATCCTTTCGTTTAAGGCAAAGTTTTGGAAAAGATATGGAAAGATAGAGTTTAATTAGAATAATAAAAGGTAAAAAGTTTTAGTTGAAATATTAACAAATTATTAGGCAACATGTTATAGTTATAAAGTTAATAACCTGATTCATGCAATCCAAAAATTTTATTTTCATTTCTACTAATTTACACTTTAAACTTTGATATTTCCATGACTTACAGAGGACGGACTCTTCATTAATTTATTATATACTAAGTCATTAATTAATGACTGGAGATAAATGAAATCCTTTATTGCTAGTGTAATTAATTAAAAACATAGCATGCGATCTATCTATTTTCGTGAATGGGACTACATACTGGAAACATTAAATACATTGATATCTGGTAGATTACTATAAAACTGTGTTTCAAAAAATATAATTTGATATTAGCGCTGCTTATCTTTTTTTCAGAAGAAAAGGCAATCTGTTACAATATTTGAATGTGTTTTGTACATTTATTTAGTGCTTTGTTAAAATAATTAAAGAAATACTGAAAACATTAATTGAAAATATTAGCTGTAAATGGTCAAATATCTATGAATTAATATAATGTAAAAGTAAATTTCTCAATAACAAACTTTTCATATAAAAATATTAAAATCCATTTGTAAGTTAGTAAAAGATTAGCCGGTATCACCATAATACTAATCTAAAAAACATTAAATTTCAACTGTTAATCAAAAAGACATTTCAATTTTCAAAAATAAAAATAATATAAAATATTAAAATTAACTCATAGTTGTAAAATTATTAATATAGACATTAAAAAAAATAAAAACCAATCAATAGTACTAGTGTATTACACTGTTTGAGTGTATTTTGTACATTTATTTAGTTCTTTGTTAAAATAAATAAAAACTGCTGAAAACGTCAATAAAAAAATGTTAACTATAAATAGTAAAACATCAATCAGAAAAACAAAAATATCGAATCTGATTTCTGAAAAATGAATTACTTATTAATACTTCCTTTTTCCATTATACTTGGACACTTTTATTTTTTAAATTATTTCTTTTATATGGTCATACTTTTTTATCAAAAATTTGAGAAATGCCACCTTTTCGTAGGTATATATGGAAAGACGAGATTGAATTATAATTGTAGAAAAGTAAAACGTTTTAGTTGCAATGAAAATTGATTATGAAGCGTGAAGTATTTATAAGTTTATGACCCAATCAATACATCCTAAAACTTTTATCTTGATTTTTTCTAATTTTTAATTTAATCTTTAATTTTTCCTTAACATATGAAAAGACAATTTTTCAAGAGATGGACTCTACATTTGTTTTGGCAAAGGCAATCAATTTCATCCAGTAGTCTACCTACTTTTGTTCTTTTTAAACTCAATATCTTCCACTCGTTCACTATAAATCCAAATAAAAACTTGTGTGGTCAAATTTAGTTAAACAGAGAGAACAAAAAAAATATTGAAATCCCATTGTTAATTACTAAATGATTAACTGGTCACTAAAATACAAATTTAAAAACCATCATGCTAAAAAAATCAACAGATAAGAAAAAGCAATATTTTAAAGTTTTAAAGATAAAAGATCAAGTGATATCACAAAAATAAAAATCAATATTGAAAAATAAAATATCATTATACTTTCAAAAAATATATATCTCAATTTATAATATTGCAATATAAACATTAAAAAAAATCAATAACTTATATAACTTATACTAAAAAAACAATTTTTTAGTTAGGTGACATCTCCAAATTCAACCACGTCACCTTTCACAATTTTTTGACAAGTAGCACTCCCAAAATTTTCCACGTCAACTATAAAAAAACAAATTTAATATGGCACTATTTACTTTTAAATTTTGATACCTTTCTTGGATACTAATGATAATTAATGCAATAACTCTCCTAAAAGAGTAAATTCTTGGTCAAGTGGTACCCCATTTTTAATTTTTAAAATAAATATATTACAATATAAATATATATATTATTTTATTTTAAATACTGCTTCGTGTGTCATTCTCATATATATATATATATATATATATATAATTCTTAACTATTAAATTATAAATTATGCTATATTTTCATTTTCATACGTAAATACGTGCATCGGCACTAGTTACTATCGAGTTATATTTATAAACTTACAACTAGATCCCGCATCTTTTATATGAAACTCTTTGCCAATCAAAATTTTTTGAAAATTGTACTTTAACCTTTTTTTTAATATATTATCGAGATTAGAATTTTAGAAGGATAACACTATACTTTTTTTTGTCAATGAAATTTTTAGTAAGGTGGTGTATTTACATTAGAAGTAATCTCGAACATATTGTAATAAATTAGTTTTAATTTGATTAGATTAGATTTGGGACGTTTAGATATGGCAGGTTCATTAAAGAATTCAATCAATGTTTGGATTGATTTATTTGATGAATCATTTAAGTTAGATTAGGTATTTTAGTTTAATATAGTTTTACCTTTTTAAAGTTGTCATAAGTTATTCCATTTTCAGACAGGAGGTACCAAATCCGTGTCTTCTTTGTATTCTTGATGACGATACGTATATACATAGATAGGGGATGTTTTTCAACAATTTAATTACCTTACACATCATTTATACATCATATATTCATATTTTTAATTTATACTATTTTCTTAAACCATTAGCTTTGTCCATTTTAGATTAGTGCTTAGAACCGTTAGCATTCTTTGTGTTAATTTTTGTGCGACTAGTGCTTGGGTTCATGTGAATTAGTTCCTTGTGTTAGTGAAGTTCTTAAAGTTGTGTTCTTGACTAGACTTCGTGTGTGTCTTCTTTATTTCAAGAGGGTGCTTCGATCAAATTTCGTTAAGAGTGCTTCTCAAAATTCCACAATCCAGAGTTTTTGTAAAAAGATTCATATAATTTTCCAAATTTAACGAACCTCATTTAAAAATATTTATATTCTTTACTCTTGATTAAAATTCAAGTGATTTTTTAAAAACAATTATTCATAGATGTTGAGAAATTGCCCAGCGACGATTATATTGAGTGAAATCCATATCCCTCCTAACTATCCATTAGTATTAAGGAATAATAATATTATGTAAATATTACTTCTAATTGTAATTAGAATGGATTTCTTTTCTTCATCTGTAAATAGTATAGGTGTCTTGATGGTTGTCTCATTTATCTTATCATTACCCGCATTGAGCTTAGCTATTCAGCTCATTCGCTTGTTCAGTTTATCAAGTCTACTTGTATTTGTCACTGGCAAGCTGAACTTCGAGTTCTACACTACTTGAAGGGTCATCCCGGACAGGGTTTGTTTCTCTCTTCACGTAGTTCTTTACAGTTGACTACTTTCTGTGATTCTGATTGGGCTGCATGTCCTATTACATGGGTTTCTCTTTCTAGGTATTTTGTGATGATTGGTGATTCTCCAGTTTCTTAGATGATCAAGAAGCAACTCACGATTTCTCGTTCTTTTGCCGAAGCGAAGTATCGTGCCATGACTGTTACTTGTTGTGAGTTGGTATGGCTTAAGTATTTTCTTCGGGACTTAGACGTTGTGCATTCTGCCCCCATTTGACTATATTTGCGACAGTCAATTTGCTTTTCATATTGCGGCAAATCCAGTTTTCCATGAACGTACGAAGCACACTGAGTTTGATTTTTGTCCGTGATCTTATACATTCTGGCACCATTTTTACTCACCATGTCCGCACTTCTGATTAACCTGTGGACTTGTTCACCAAAGCTTTGAAACGTACTCAGTTTCATTCACTGCTTAGCAAGTTGGGCATTTCTATCCCTATGCTCCAACTTGTGGAGAAGTATTAAGGAATATTAATATTATGTGAATATTACTTGTAATTGTAATTAGAATAGATTCCTTTTCTGTAAAGATTTTGTACCTCTATATAATGTACCCCTATTCATGAATACAATGACAACATCACATCTTTATGTTCTACAACTGGTAATAACCAACCTATTTCAAGGATGACTATTGCAATCTTATATAGAAATTAGATGTTAATATAAATCTAATAAGATTTTACATGATATTTTTACTATAAATATGTTAATTTAAATTTATGATCAAATTTACAAAGTTTTGGGGAAAGTCTCAAGAAAGGTGACCTATCCATAATAGACCACTTTTCTTTCTACCTTAAAATTTCATAAGTTAAATATGAATGTGAAAATATCAAATTAATAGAATATAAAAAGTATGATAATTAACTTTAATTTTATATTTATTTGGTGTGTAGTTTAACAAGTGCAGTGTATAAGTGAAAATAATACAGTTAATTGTCCATAAATTAAAGATAGGCCACCTATCAGGACCTCCTTCAAAGTTTGACCTGAAAGAAATAAGGATGCACTTTGATATGGGACAGATGGAGTATATGTAGTCGCCCACATTTGCAAAAGTATTGAAATTACATTTAATGAGGAAATCTCTTGACAAGTGACATATCCAAAAGTTATGGACAGTCCCTTGTATTTTTTCGCTTATACATTACATTTGTTAAATTACATAATTTTTATGACCATATGCTTTGTATATTATAAAATGTATTTGACCTTATGTTTTGCTCAAAAGTGCTAATCTAACCCCGGAGGCCTCAATTCGGCCAAAATTTTGTGAAGTGACTATTAAACCCCTGTATTTTAAAAAATAAAAATTCAAAAATTGTGAAAGGATAATTATGCCCTCATCTCGATTCCACCTTCTTTTTTATTCTCTTGATACCAAAATCCCACTCCCTGATAATCCCTCCTTCTTCATGCACCAAAATCTTGTCGTAGCTATTACTCCGCCCGCTGCTGCGACAACCGCCCATTCCAAAATTCTCCGTCGTTCTACCTCTCTAGCGGTTAGGTCATTGTTTCTCATTTTTCTGAATTCAGTGTGCTATAATCTTATCAAATTGGGTGCCAACTACTTCATCATATAAAGTAGTATCAATTGGGTTCCGTTCTCCATAGTGAAGGTCTCCATTTTCTGGTGCTTGGCTGAGCAGCGCTGGAAAATTGTGGTGGATGGATGGTGGCGTGGGGCTGTGGGGCTGCCTACTTTTGTAGCTTAGTCGACAGAGCGCTAAGGCCGGAGACCCTCTGCGCAATGAATTTGTCGAAGTTGTTGGAGTGTTATAAATCGAACAGCGCCTTCTCGTGTGGAAACGTGAGGACTTTTTTGGTGGTGCCTTCAACGCAGAGGACTTTTCTTCGTCCTCTCCTTCTAGTGTGGAAATGCTTAGAAATGCCTCTCGATGCCGACGTTGAGGCTGATCTAGGGTTTGTGGTGAGCGGTGGTGAGGCTGAGTTAGGGTTTTTGGTGGTGGGGCTAGGGATAATGGTGGTGGAGGAGGGGTAATGGCGCCGCCAATCGGAAGGAGAATGTTTAGGGTAATGGTGGTGGAGGGATAATGGTAGCAAAGGGTAATGGTGGTGGGATGATGGTGGCAGAGGGATAACGGCAGTGGAGGTGGTGGCAGACGGCGACGAAAGTGGTGGCAGAGATGACGGAGTGGCGGAGATGACGGAGCGGCGGAGCAGCAGCGGTTGTGTTATGGAGAAAAAGAAGAACAAGGGGTAATTTTGTCTTTACAGTTTTAGCATTAAGGCTAGGGTTATTTTAGTCATTTTAGTTATGGTCAATGCTAAAAAATGCCAAGTCAATACCAGAATAGTGCCAAAAGGTTATATCGGTACTTCTGATGCAAAACATAGAGTTATAATAGTACTTTCCAACTTCATAGGATTATATTGACACTTATGATCAAAACATATGGTTATATCTGTATTTTTTCCAAAATAAAAATTAGGTGACCTTATGGATAGGTCACTCTTCCCGAAATTTTCTCAAATTTTAACACATGACGAGACAAAGCAAATTCATTAATTTACTATATACTCTCAGGCCATTAATAAATATAAATGGAGATTAATGAAATATTTTATTGTTTAGTGCAATTAATTAAGGATGTTGCTATATCATACCCAGTATTTTACTAGTTAACGCCCTAATATGTACACATACATGTATTAATGTTTTTAATTAATGTTTTTATTGTGTGAAAATTTATATTTAAATGTGTGTGGGTTAAAAAATTTTGATAACAAAATTAGGGTAAATTTTGGATAAAATTTGAACTCTCCCCTTCACTTTCACAATTTTTGGCTCTTCTCCTCCTGAACCACCGATTGTCGCCGGCCACCAACCGCCGACCACCGTTGACCAATGCCGCTGACCACCACCGACCACCGTACATTGCCCGAATCTTACCGGAAAAGTGTGTTTTTAATGAATCTCGCCTGAATCTATATTTCTGGTAGGATATGTGTCTGAATCTGGAATTGTTTTGAGTTTTCCGGTGACCTTTGAATCTGGTGGAATCGAGAGAGGCTGGAGAGGAGGAGTACGGTGGTGGCGTCGGGCAAATGGTGAAAGTGAGGGAGAAGAGGGAGACGATGGGCGGGAGAGGAGAGAGGCGGTGGTGGCGTCAGATGGGAGAGGAGGGAGACGATGGTGGTGTTGGCCAGGAGAGAAAGGAGATGGTGGTGGCGTCAGGCAAGAGAGGAGGGAGATGATGGTGGCATCGGGCAGAAGAGGAGGGAGACGGTGATGGCGTCAGGCGGGAGAGGAGGGAGACTGCGGTGGCGTCGGGCGGGAGAGGAGAGACGGCGGTGGAGAAGGAGCACGACGGCGGTAAGGTACATGGGAAGAAGGAGCACGGCGGCGGTAGGGTATAGGGGAAGAAGGAAGAAGGAGCTGCTAAAATTAAATGGAATTGAAATTAATTTAAATATTTTAATTAAAAATTAATATTTTATTCTGGTAAATAATTTAAAATTAAATATTAGAAATTGAAAAAACTTTGAAATTAAGTAGAATAATTTAAAAATATTTTTTAGCTTAAATTCTAAAATAAAAAATATTTTAAATATTTGAAAAGTAAATATAATATTATATAATAATTGTGAAGTAAATTATGATGATATGATTAAATAATTATTTTAAAGTAAAATATAAAGTAAATTATTATATAATTTGTAAATGATAAAAATAAATAGTTCTTTGTATAGGAAATCTTGTATGCTTTGTTAAGAATTTATTCATGTTATATTTACATTTTTCTATGCATTAGAAAATATGTACTTTATTATTATAATATGTAAGATGAAAAATTACATGAGTAGTTGAAAATGTATTTTATGTTCAATGAATTGTTTTTTATAAGTACTTTGAAATTATGTATTGTTTTTTTCATATCAGTTAATATTTTATTTCTATTTATGTTATTTTATTTTCTCCTACAATTAATTAACTGTTAAGATATTTTTTTTTATATTTCTTGTATTACAGATGAACACTGATGGCGAACCTATTGATGAAGGTCGTTGTATACGACAAAGGGGGATTAGTGCCTCGGCCAGACAGGCGAGATGTTGCGCCATTGCCCAGTAACAGTTGCAGGAAACTGTACAAGATCACGAAGTACCTGTTGAGCAGCCTTCTCCAAGGCCCAATGATGTTTTTGATCCTATGCCAACCTGGGATGGTCCGAAACTCAACATTCTCACTGACAGTAGAGTGCATTCAATCCGTGACTAAGGAAACTTGCAATCATTGTTCAAATTACACCTTGGGGATCAAGCACCCATATCTAGCCCACTAGATGGTTGTGGTGTAGAGCCACCACTAGACGCCGAGGGCAGGCAAGGGTACATGCATTGTTCCCCCAATGGCCAACCTAGGACAACTTTGCAGGTGGAGGTTAGAATTGCAGCACCTGTTGGTGGAGTAAGTAGACATACGTACAGGAATAAAGCTGGTCAATTTGCCCAATCTTTAGGTGGATCGTGCAATGTTGGTGAGGCTGGGACTGAAAGAGGTGTTAGGAACAAGAGAAAGCATGTAGCTGAGGAAACATGGCTTTTGCACGGACCGATAGGTGGTGGCCCGCAAAATGACCTCATTATACCCAGCGCGGACCGATGTGTTTCCTGTATAACAGTTGTTGAATGATATGATGAGCGGCTTGGATCCATTTGACTCTATAAACATTCATGAAATAATCGATCCGCATATGAAGGAGTTGTTGGCTACCTGGATCCGTTGTCGCGAGGAGCATTGCAGATGCCACGATTATGAACCCATTCCTTAGGTGACTGGTTCATTTATGTATGAGCGTACTGTTTACTTATTTTTGTTCATTTATGTACCTTGAATTCTTTGCTTATTTTGATTCACTTATGTACTTTGAACTTCTTGGTTATTTTTGTTCACTTATGTATATGTAACTCTTTGCTAATTTATGTTCATTTTTGTACGCCGAACTCTTTTGCTAAGGTCAATGCCATAACCCTTGTATGATGCAATGCAATTCAATACATTCTTCGATATAAAAAAAGTATTGAACACGGTTTGCAAGAATAATAGTCCCACACTACTATTAATTATGGCTATGTGTGTGCTTTGTTCTAAGCTACCATCCTTCTATGAAAGGGTAACTCCCACCCAAAAACACCCAACTTCCTCCATGTGGCCCACAGGTTAATCACAAGGGGCATGGGGCATTTTTCTTTCACTTGTATCCTTACAAATGGCTTGCAATGCTCACATATACAATATGTAGCTCCCTCCCTGTTCATTCCTCACTCCCGCCCTCTCTTAATGGCAGGACCGTACAATAATAGTCTGCCAACCCATTCTCTATAATGTAGTATAAAACTACAACCGTGTTGTAGTAGGTGGAGACAGGAAACATATCCGCTGCTACCGCAAACCAATGTTCACGTCCACATGGACCTTTGGTGTGGTGTATACGGGTTTTGGCCAATTCAACATTCTCCTTCGAACCTTATATGGGAACATAACCAGGCCAATGAGTCAAACTTGTTAAATACCGCCCGACGTGCTCCAGACCACTCACCCTCACCATCAACATGGAAGGCATCAGCAACGCATCTGAAGCCACATTTTCCATCACTCAAAACATTGTTCCAGCCCTCGATGTAATGCCTGATAATGTGGGGGCTCTTTTAAGGTAGGGGAATGTCATTGTAGGAGAAACATTTAGATTAGTTTAGATTACTTTCAGTCTCACGAAGTGGTCTTGCTATGCATTGCAATTCAAGACTTGAGAATAATCGATAGACTTACCATGTCGACTACCTCTCCCTAATGTACCGCGCCTCGGTGACCTTGAACTACGCCCGCTTGGAGATGGCCTATACCGCATGTTCACGTGCGCGTGGTAGCTCGGTGATCATCTAGTTGATCTTGACCGGGGGACCTGCCTAGGTTTCTAGTGTGCTCTAGTTTACCGACCACTACTACTCGCACCATGACTTTGTTCTATAAATAGCCTACCTAGGCTTCTAGTGTGCATTTACGTAAGCATTTATAAAGGTTGTTACATGATTTTTTTTTACTATTGCTAATAACAGTATCAAATAAGATAAATAATTGTAATTAACAGTCCAAAATAGAGTATACTGGAGAAAAATGTCCAATTACCTAAAAACCTTTTTTTAGAACAAAATTCAAATCACATCAAGTCTCATATATGTCATGACAAATTTTTAAAAGCAAAAAACATTCTTCTAATTCAAAGGAAAGAATCAAATCATAATTCAAAGCAATTCTTTGATTTTAACAATTATTCTTCAAACTAGGACATGTAAATTAAAGTCACACAAATTTGTATGAGAAGTGAAAAGACATTGCAACTAAGAGGGAGAAACAATCTCCTTTATTTCCTAAATTATGTAATATCATTGTTTTAGAATGATTATTCGAGATGAATATTAAAATAAATATACTATTGTTGATTGTGACTTGGGTATAGACGCATACATTATTCGACGAAGATAGAGTAATAAGCTGCATGTTTATCTCAAAAACTTCCTAACCATCCACATCACACCTTTTGCTGGTATCTTCTTCATCCTACATCAGCTAGAGTTGCGTGTGGGGGACACTTCTCGCCACATGAATCTCGGTGCAGTTGCGTGTCGGGGACACTTCTCGCCACACTCGCTTGCACCTGGTAGCTTCAGTACAACCACGGTTGTGGGGATTGGCTTGTTGTGATTCGCATCCTGGATTACTTTTGTTTGGTCCATCACAACCTACGGATTGCAAATGTCCATGTCCATCATTTTTGCTCTGGACAATAGAGGCATCGGTAGCTTCTGCAGGTGGCTGGACAGAGTTTTGGGGAACTACAACCCCTAAGGGTGGTTGGACATGCATTTGGGGCTCTAGGGAGGGTAACGGTATGGGTGGCACTCGGGGTAGGAGCTATTGCTGTTGCGGTCTCCAGTGTAATTTTCTTAATTGGCTCACTAGTACAAGTAGATGAGAGGACAAATGAAACTAGGAGGAGGGACATCAATATTATTTTAGTGGTCGACATAGAGATGTATTGCTTGTTTTAGATCATTCCAGCTAAATCCCCTTTTATACATACATGCATGTTTGAGACGGTTAAATGCAGAAAAACCTAGGATTGGTACTCAATGCCATGGTCAAATGCAGAAAAACCTAGGATTGGTACTCAATGCCAATACAAGTAATCCTATTTCCTTGGTTTTTTTTACTAGGTCTCCGTGAGAATCGTTCTTATTATGCACATGACATTCAATTTTGTCATTTAGGCAAAGTATTGGAAAAAACGATCTTTCCATAGGATTATGAGATGTGTATTGTTATTTCGTAAATTATACTGTGTCAGGGGATACCGTGTTTCTAGTATCCTATTTAAATATAAATATATGATTATATGTATCCCTAAAATATCTCATTAAATTATGTGTAATAAGTCAATGTTTCAGTACTACCGTTATTATTGAGGATGCAATAAATATTGTATACCCGTGGTACCATATACAAACGGTTATATATATTATACTCAAGAAAAAAAATGAGTTTAAACAGAACATAATTTCAAAAATGTTTGATTTAAAAATTTGTAAAATATTTGATAGACTAAACATCGATCATTATTCAACAATTTTTTTTGTTAACCGAAAATTCGTTTAACTAAAGTTGTGATTATAATAATAATTTATAGAATGTAAAACCCACAAATAATTGTGGATGTGTGTATTGATATATATAGTGAGTACAAAGGGTATACAAGACCTAAACAAATATGGAACAGGATATATACAAAATCAATCAGATAGGGTATTATTTTCTTATTCTAATTCTAACAGGACTGGTCCCAACAATGATAGAATATTGCGGTGACATTAATAGGAGGAATCTAAATATGCATTATATAAAACTTAATTATATACAAATCATGGGCGATTAAATGAAGAGTACGTCTTTTGAAAGACGGTCTTTCCATAAGTTATGGAAAGACCAAGGTTTAAAGTGTAAATAAGAAGAAATGAAGATAAAATTTTTGGGTTCCATGAACCGAGTTATAAATTTTATAACTACTACATATTGCATATTAATATTTTAATTTTGAAACTAAGACCTTTTACCTTTTATTATTCTAGTTATACACCGTCTTTCCATAAGCTTATGGAAAGACCGTCTTTCCTAAGACTTTGCCTTAAATGAAATGTTTCTAGTTCAATACATGATTTTCTTGTGCATTAATAAAAAAAAGTATATTTTATTGAGTTATTGAAGAAAAAGTTGTCAAAATATATCAAAATATAATTTTTGAAAGAAATATTTAGATATTATATTATTTATACTGAGATGAAAGTTTCACCCATATATATTTCACTTATAATTTATTTTCAAATATACAAATAAATATTATTAAGGTGCCCCTACTAAATCTATAATCTGAATCTGCCACCGCATGTACCATTCTTGGTGTCAATTGATACTCCCTTACTATTGGAAGCAGGCTTTCAAGAAATATAACCATATTTCTTTTTAATACTGTTCAAAGGGATTCTAACTTATAACAACGTGTTGCGTCCATTGTCATATTTTTATCGCTGATTGTACACTGCATCATTGATCTTGTCCTGGCGCTTGCGCCAAATTCCACTACAACTTTTATAATGTTTAGTATTCATTATTTATGGTCTTGTGAAGTTAATTTTAGAACACTTGTTTTAAATCAGTATGTTAATAATATATAAAAAATTTTGTTATTTATCAAGAATATTATAATTTCAAATTTCAAAAATCACGAGTAATTTATTTATCAAGAAGAGGAGTATTGGTTAAAGAGTAGTTGCTTGGACTTTTCTTTCTTATTCGAGATTAGGGGTGGGTGAGACAGAAATGGGGGTCGTGAAATAGGATAGCTCAAATTGATAATTTTTCTTACATCCCCCTTCCCGGATCCCAGGTTAGTCGCTTTTCTGGGCCGAGATGGATAAGTAAAATTCATTGGCCGAGCTAACTGATGAGTGCCTATTTAGCCTTTAGAAAAAGGCTCTCATGTGGAGCTAAGGTAAATAAATCTACGTATAGACGAGATGCAACCAGTGCTGGAACCAACCTAGTGCGAGCTGGTGCGGCTGTCCCGGTAAACTCCGATGAACTAAAGGAGTAATACTTTTCATATCCCTGTCCGTCCTGGCTCAATAAAATTGAAAAGGCTTCCGTCAATGAAGGGAATTCGTCCGCCTCAAAAATACCAGTGTAGTTCAGCCCCCCCACCCTTCCCCTCAAAACGTTTCCTGGTTCCGCCACTGGATGCAACAATAATAAATTTTGCAGACTATGAAAAGAATTTGTTTTCATTCACGTCTCCTTCAATCAAGTGTCGATGGAGGAGAGGAGAAGGATCATTTCATCGGTGTTTACGTTGGTGGAAGATTGAAGGCTCTTCATGTTTCTTCATTTAAGTGTTAAATAAATTTTACCTAAATAATTTTACAGAACATTATTTTTCTAAAAAAATTAAAAACCACCTATGGTGAGTTTTTTATTATTAAGGGCCCAATTCCTTTGTAAAATAAATGATACATATGTGTAGTTCATAGGCTACATATGATTGAAATAAGTCAAAACATTTCCCTTCAAAAGGTAATCCTTCTCTTGTCCCAAACTGATAAAAACATTTGCCTTACAGATCACATTCAAATGGGGTAACAAACTACATATTGCTTTTTATTTTTAAAGTTAATTCATTAATGTTTTTCAGTCGATTTTTATATTTCATATTTGTAAGTCATGTGAATAGCATTAATTATTCAGTTGCCATTTGTGAACTAATTTGAAAACGAAAAAGTTTTCATGTTGGAACATACGAAAAGCTTAAACCTAAATGGTTTAACAGATGATAGAATATTGTGGTGAGATTGATTTATAGAAGATTGTAGATTTTGCAATATTTATTTAGGTGTATTATTGAAGCATAATGAGTTTATGCAAAATCCCCATAATTATGGAATTGGATTTAGGGAATATGATGTGATATATTGAGATAAGGAAAATTCCTTTATTTATGGGATTTGGATATTCTTCAGAAGCATGTATAAAATTGAAATATTGTGGAGATAATTATGGATAATTTTGATCGGCTTGTGGAATATTAATAGAGGATATCACGGAAGCACAACTTACGAACTTAATTGAGAAAATATGCATCATGATTTTCTATCTTTCTGAGATTACTGCGAGAGCCATAATATATATGGTCCAACATACCATAACATGTTGATCAAGTTCAGAATCATATGTCTTAATTCCCCGAGAGGAGGAGATCCAGCGTCGACGAGTTTTTGAGGAATTTGTCCCTTGTGTTAGTGAATATCATAAAGTTGTGTTTATTTTACTAGACTTCATCTGTATCTTCTTGATTTCAAAAGGGTGCTACGATCAACTTTCGTTAAAAGTGCTTTTAGAAATTCCACAAATAGAGTCTTTCAAAGAGATTCATATCATTCAATCATGTCCTCCCTTAGCACCCCACGCTAAATTCCATTACACATTTTTATAATGTTTACTATTCAATATTCATGGTCTTGTCAATTTATTTTAAAAATATATATTTTAATTTTCATGTAAAATTAAAATGTTAAAGTTTTTCTGATTCATGAAGAATTTTTATGTGTGCGTGTTAAATGATGTAGATACAAAATATTAATGTTGTAAAATACATTTAATAACGTGGCAGGTTGAGTGGCCGTGAGTCAAAAATATAAATCAAGTGAGAAATTATTTGTAAAATGGGTTTCTGATCCTTGTTTGAAGATTTATGGTTCAAGTGTTCTAAATATTAGAATTCCATTGTATCGGATGTTTGCAGTCTTAAAAGAGTTTTTTTCTATAAAGAGCCTACATAGGTTTCTAGTGTGCATTTATGTAAGCATTCATAAAGGTTGTTACATGATTTGTTTTACTATTATTGCTAATAGCAGTATCAAATATGATAAATAATTGTGATTACCGGCCTAGAATAGAGTATACTGGAGAAAAATATCCAATTACCTAAAAACCTGTTTTTTTTAGAACAAAATTCAAATCACATCAAGTCTCACATATGTCATGACAAATTTTTAAAAGCAAAAAACATACTTCTAATTCAAAGGAAAGAAGCAAATTATAATTCAAAGCAATTCTTTCATTTCAAAGATTATTCTTCAAACTAGGAC
The DNA here is from genome assembly GCA_037428765.1 of Rubia yunnanensis. NCBI lineage: Eukaryota > Viridiplantae > Streptophyta > Magnoliopsida > Gentianales > Rubiaceae > Rubia > Rubia yunnanensis. The sequence goes on along the minus strand of CM075071.1, from coordinate 67,987,438 downwards.
ATGTAAATTAAAGTCACTCAAATTTGTATGAGAAGTGAAAAGACATTGCAACTAAGAGGGAGAAACAATCTCCTTCATTCCTAAATTATGTAATATCACATTGTTTTAGAATGATTATTCGAGATGAATATTAAAATAAATCTACCGTTGATTGAGCGTGGGTATTATTGTTTCAGAAGCAAGGAAAAGAAAGCAAAGACTTATTGCAGAAAGAAAGCAAATGAAAAACAAAAGGGCAAAGGTGTTTTGGTGCAGTATGTTTACTGCAATTTCTTATCTTCAATTTATAAGCAACAATGAGTACTACAATCATGTAACACGTTCTAACTACATTGCAACAACCATGCAAGTGCTTGGTACATTCATGCAACTAACCACTGACTTGGTCTTGAAAGTTGAAAGCTTTACTAAAAATAGAGAACTGCTGCTATAATGCTGCAACAAACACAAAGAAGGAGATTATCCAACAAATCACCTCCTTAAGCTTCTTCTTCATTCTGAACTTGAATGATTCCAAGCTTCTTCCGCATCTCGACGAACTTAATCCTTGGAAATGCTTTTGTTATGATTCCAGCTAGTTGCCCGTTGGTGCCAACATGTTCGACATTCATCCTCCCGGTTTCGATACACTCTCCAATGTTGTGAAACTTGGTGTCAATGTGCTTGCTCCTACTATGGTGCACCGGATTTTGAGTAAGGGCAATAGCAGATTTGTTATCTATCAGAAGTTTGAAACCAAGTTCTTCATGCCCAACTAGTTCGCCAATGAGTCGACTTAGCCAAACGCCTTGACATGATGCACTTGCTACTGCAACATACTACGCTTCGCAAGAAGACAAAGAAACAATATTTTTCTTTTGTGAAGTCCATGGGACCATGTTGTTCCCAAGGAAGAAAGCTATCCCAGAAGTGCTCTTTCGGTCATCTATGTCATCGGCGAAGTCACTATCATTGTAGCCAGTTAGTTTAGCATTGCCTCCACCTGACTTGTAGCAGCATCCATACCTTTGAGTACCTTGAATGTACCTAAGTATTTGTCACTGGCAAGCTGTACTTCGGGTTCTACAGTACTTGAAGAGTCATCCCGGACAGGGTTTGTTTCTCTCTTCACGTAACTCTTTACAGTTGACTACTTTCTGTGATTCTGATTGGGCTGCGTGTCCTATTACATGGGTTTCTCTTTCTAGGTATTTTGTGATGATTGGTGATTCTCCAGTTTCTTGGACGACCAAGAAGCAACTCACGATTTCTCGTTCTTCTACCGAAGCAGAGTATCGTGCCATGATTGTTACTTGTTGTGAGTTGTTATGGCTTAAGTATTTTCTTCGGGACTTAGGCGTTGTGCATTCTGCCCCCATTTAACTATATTTGCGACAGTCAATCTGCTCTTCATATTGCGGCAAATCCAGTTTTCCATGAACGTACAAAGCACACTGAGTTTGATTTTCATCCATGTTCTTGTACATTCTGGCACCATTGTTACTCACCATATCCGCACTTCTGATTAACCCGTTGACTTTTTCACCAAAGCTTTGAGACGTACTCAGTTTCAGTCACTGCTTGGCAAGTTGGGCATTTCTATCCCCATGCTCCAACTTGTGGAGGAGTATTAAGGAATAGTAATATTATGTGAATATTACTTGTAATTGTAATTAGAATAGATTCCTTTTCTGTAAAGATCTTGTACCTCTATATAATGTACCCCAGATCATGAATACAATGACAACATCACATATTTATTTTCTACAACTGGTTACCAACCTATTTCAAGGATGACTATTGCAATCTTATCTAGAAATTAGATGTTAATATAAATCTAATAAGATTTTACATGATATTTTTACTATAAATATGTTAATTTAAATTTATGATCAAATTTACAAAGTCTGGGGAAAGTCTCAAGAAAGGTGACCTATCCATAATAGACCACTTTTCTTTCTACCTTAAAATTTCATAAGTTAAATATGAATGTGAAAATATCAAATTAATAGAATATAAAAAGTATGATAATTAACTTTAATTTTATATTTATTTGGTGTGTAGTTTAACAAGTGTAGTGTATAAGTGAAAATAATACAGTTAATTGTCCAGAAAATTGTGGCGGATAGATGGTGGCGTGGGGCTGTAGGGCCGCCTGCTTCTGCAGCTCAGTTGACAGAGTGCTGAGGCCAGAGACCCTCTGCGCAATGAATTTGTCGAAGTTGTTGGAGTGTTATAAATCAAACGGCGCCTTCTCGTGTGGATACGTGAGGACTTTTTCGGTGGTGCCTTCACTGTTGAGGACTTTTCTTCGTCCTCTCCTTCTAGTGTGGAAACGCCTAGAAATGCCTCTCGATGCCGATGTTGAGGCTGAGCTAGGGTTTGTGGTGAGCGGTGGTGAGGCTGAGTTAGGGTTTGCGGCGGTGGGGCTAGGGGTAATGGTGGTGGAGGAGGGGTAATGGCGCCGCCAATCGGAAGGAGAATGTTTAAGGTAATGGTGGTGGAGGGACAATGGTAGCAATGGGTAATGGTGGTGGGATGATGGTGGCAGAGGGATAACGGCGGCGGAGGTGGTGGCGGACGGCGACAGAAGTGGTGGCGGAGGTGACGAAGCGGCGGAGTAGCAGTGGTTGTGTTATGGAGAAAAAGAAGAACATGGGGTAATTTTGTCTTTACAGTTTTAGTAATAAGGCTAGGGTTATTTTAGAAATTTTAGTTATGGTCAATGCCAAAAAATGCCAAGTCAATGCCAGAATAGTGCCAAATGGTTATATCAGTACTTCTGATGCAAAACATAGAGTTATAATAGTACTTTCCAACTTCATAGGATTATATTGACACTTATGATCAAAACATATGATTATATCTGTATTTTTTCCAAAATAAAAATTAGGTAACCTTATGGATAGGTCACTTTTCCCGAAATTTTCTCAAATTTTAACATATGACGAGACAAAGCACATTCATTAATTTACTATATACTCTCAGGTCATTAATAAATATAAATGGAGATTAATGAAACATTTTATTGTCTAGTGCAATTAATTAAGGATGTTGCTATATCATACCCAGTATTTTACTAGCTAACGCCCTAATATGTACACATACATGTATTAATATTTTTAATTAATATTTTTATTGTGTGAAAATTTATATTTAAATGTGTGTGGGTTAAAAAATTTTGATAATAAAATTAGGGTAAAATTTGGATAAAATTTGAACTGTCTCCCTCACTTTCACCATTTTTGGCTCTTCTCCTCCTGAACCACCGATTGCCGCCGGCCACCCACCGCCGACCACTGTTGACCAATGCCACTGACCACCACCGACCACCGTACATTACCTGAATCTCACCGGAAAAGTAAGTTTTCCTTTTTTTTAATGAATCTCGCCAGAATCTATATTTCTGGTCGGATATGTGTCTGAATCTGGAATTATTTTGAGTTTTCCGGTAACCTTTGAATCTGTTGGAATTGAGAGAGGCTGGAGAGGAGGAGTACGGAGGTGGCATCGGGCGAATGGTGAAAGTGAGGGAGAAGAGGGAGACGATGGGCGGGAGAGGAGAGAGACGGTGGTGGCGTCAGACGGGAGAGGAGGGAGATGATGGTGGTGTTGGGCAGGAGAGAAAGGAGATGGTGGTGGCGTCAGGCAAGAGAGGAGGGAGATGATGGTGGCATCGGGCGGAAGAGGAGGCAGACGGTGGTGGTGTCGGGAGAGGAGGGAGACTGCGGTGGCATCGGGCGGGAGAGGAGAGACGGTGGTGGAGAAGGAGCACGACGGCGGTAGGGTATAGGGGAAGAAGGAAGAAGGAGCTGCTAAAAATTAAATGGAATTGAAATTAATTTAAATATTTTAATTAAAAATTAATATTTTATTCTGGTAAATAATTTAAATTAATATTAGAAATTGAAAAAACTTTGAAATTAAGTAGAATAATTTAATAATATTGTTTAGCTTAAATTCTAAATTAAAAATATTTTAAATATTTGAAAAGTAAATATAATATTTTATAATAATTGTGAAGTAAATTATGATGATATGATTAAATAATTATTCTAAAGTAAAATATAAAGTAAATTATTATATAATTTGTAAATGATAAAAATAAATAGTTCTTTGTATAGGAAATCTTGTATGCTTTGTTAAGAATTTATTCACGTTATATTTACATTTTTCTATGCATTAGAAAATATGTACTTTATTATTATAATATGTAAGATGAAAAATTACATGAGTAGTTGAAAATGTATTTTATGTTCAATTAATTGTTTTTCATAAGTACTTTGAAATTATGTATTATTTTTTTCATATCAGTTAACATTTTATTTCTATTTATGTTATTTTATTTTCTCCTACAATTAATGAACTATTAAGATAATTTTTTTATATTTCTTGTATTACAGATGAACACTGATGGCAGACATATTGATGAAGGTCGTTGTATAAGACAAAGGGGGATTAGCGCCTCGACTAGACAGGTGAGATGTTGCGCTATTGTCCAGAAACAGTTGCAGGAAACTGTGCAAGATCACGGAGTACCTATTGAGCAGCCTTCTCCAAGGCCCAATGATGTTTTTGATCCTATGCCAACCTGGGATGGTCTGAAACTCAACATTCTCACTGACAGTAGAGTGCATTCAATCTGTGACTAAGGAAACTGGCAATCATTGTTCAAATTACACCTTGGGGATCAAGCACCCATATCTTGCCCACTAGATGGTTGTGGTGTAGAGCCACCACTAGACGCCGAGGGCAGGCAGGGGTACATGCATTGGTCCCCAAATGGGCAACCTACGACAACTTTGCAGGTGGAGGTTGGAATTGCAGCACCTGTTGGTGGAGTAGGTAGACATACGTACAGGAATAAAGCTGGTCAATTTGCCCAATCTTTAGGTGGATCGTGCAATGTTGGTGAGGCTAAGACTGAAAAGGGTGTTAGGAACAAGAGAAAGCATGTAGCTGATGAAACATGGCTTGTGCACGGGCCGATGGGTGATGGCCCGCAAGATGGCTTCATTGTACCCAGCGCGGACCGATGTGTTTCCAGTATATCAGTTGTTGAATGATATGATGAGTGGCTTGGATACATTTGACTCTACAAACATTCATGAAATAATTGATCCGCGTATGAAGGAGTTGTTGGCTACCTGGATCCGTTGTCGCAAGGAGTATTGTAGACGCCACGATTATGAACCCATTCCCTAGGTTACTGGTTCATTTATGTATGAGCGTACTATTTACTTATTTTTGTTCATTTATGTACCTTGAATTCTTTGCTTATTTTGATTCACTTATGTACTTTGAACTTCTTGGTTATTTTTGTTCACTTATGTATATCTAACTCTTTGCTAATTTATGTTCATTTTTGTACGCCGAACTCTTTTGCTAAGGTCAATGCCATAACCCTTGTATGATGCAATGCAATTCACTACATTCTTCGATATAAAAAAAGTATTGAACACGGTTTGCAAGAATAATAGTCCCACACTACTATTAATTACGGCTATGTGTATGCTTTATTCTAAGCCACCATCCTTCGATGAAAGGGTAACTCCCACCCAAAAACACCCAACTTCCTCCATGTGGCCCACAGGTTAACCACAAGGGTCACGAGGCATTTTTCTTTCACATGTATCCTTACAAATGGCTTGCAATGCGCACATATAAAATGTGTAGCTCCCTCCCTGTTCATTCCTCGCTCCCTCCCTCTCTTAGTGGCATGACTGTACAATAATAGTCTACCAACCCATTCTCTATAATGTAGTATAAAACTACAACCGTGTTGTAGTAGGTGGAGACAGGAAACATATCTGCTGCTACCGCAAACCAATGTTCACGTCCACATGGACCTTTGGTGTGGTGTATACGGGTTTTGGCCAATTCAACATTCTCCTTCGAACCTTATATGGGAACATAACCAGGCCAATGAGTCAAACTTGTTAAATACCGCCCGACGCGCTCCAGACCATTCACCCTCACCATCAACATGGAAGGCTTCAGCAACGCATCTGAATCCACAGTTTCCATCACTCAAAACATTGTTCCAGCCCTTGATGTAATGCCTGATAATGTGGGGGCACTTTTAAGGTAGGGGAATGTCGTTGTAGGAGAAACATTTAGATTACTTTCAGTCTCACGAAGTGGTCTTATTATGCATTACAATTCAAGACTTGAGAATAATCGATAGACTTACCATGTCGACTACCTCTCCCTATTGTACCGCGCCCCGGTAACCTTGAACTACGCCAGCTTTGAGATGGCCTATACCGCATGTTCACGTGCACGTGGTAGCTCGGTGATCATCTAGTTGATCTTTACCGGGGGACCTGCTTAGGTTTCTAGTGTGCTCTAGTTTACCGACCACTACTACTCGCACCATGATTTTGTTCTATAAAGAGGCTACCTAGGTTTCTAGTGTGCATTTCCGTAAGCATTTATAAAGGTTGTTACATGATTTTTTTACTATTGCTAATAATAGTATCAAATAACATAAATAATTGTAATTGCCGGTCCAAAATAGAGTATACCGGTGAAAAATGTCCAATTACCTAAAAACCTTTTTTTAGAACAAAATTCAAATCACATCAAGTCTCATATATGTCATGACAAATTTTTAAAAGCAAAAAACATTCTTCTAATTCAAAGGAAAGAATCAAATCATAATTCAAAGCAATTCTTTGATTTTAACAATTATTCTTTAGGACATGTAAATTAAAGTCACACAAATTTGTATGAGAAGTGAAAAGACATTACAACTAAGAGGGAGAAGCAATCTCCTTTATTTCCTAAATTATGTAATATCATTGTTTCAGAATGATTATTCGAGATGAATATTAAAATAAATATGCCATTGTTGATTGTGACTTGGGTATAGACGCATACATTATTCGACGAAGATAGAGTAATAAGCTGCATGTTCATCTCAAAAACTTCCTAACCATCCCCATCACACCTTTTGCTGGTATCTTCTTCATCCTACCACCAGCTAGAGTTGCTAGAGTTGCGTGTGGGGGACACTTCTCGCCACATGCATCTCGCTTGCACCTGGTAGCTTCAGTACAACCACGGTTGTGGGGATTCGCTGCTTGTGATTGGCATCCTGGATTACTTTTGTTTGGTCCATCACAACCTGCGGATTGCAAATGTCCATGTCCATCATTTTTGCTCTGGACAATAGAGGCATCGGTAGCTTCTGCAGGTGGCTGTACAGAGTTTTGGGGAACTACAACCCCTAAGGGTGGTTGAACATGCATTTGGGGCTCTAGGGGAACGGTAGGGGTGGCACTCGGGTAGGAGCTATTGCTGTTGCGGTCTCCAGCGTAATTTTCTTAATTGGCTCACTAGTACAAGTAGATGAAAGGACAGATGAAACTAGGAGGAGGGACATCAATATTATTTTAGTGTTCGACATTCTCACTTAATCTTGAAATATTGTATAACAAAAAGTACTCATGGATGATATAGATGTATTGCTTGCTTTAGATCATTCCAGCTAATTCCCCTTTTATACGTACGAAATTGCATGTTTGAGATGGTCAAATGCAGAAAAACCTGGGATTGGTACTCCATGCCAATACACGTAATCCTATTTCCATGGTTTTTTTACTAGGTGTCCGTGAGAATCGTTCTTATTATGCACATGAGATTCAATTTTGTCATTCAACCATTAGGGGTGGAATATGAGATGTGTATTGTTATTTAGTAAATTATACTGTATCCGGGGGTACCGTGTTTCCAGTATCCTATTTAAATATAAATATATGATTATATGTATCCCTAAAAGAGTGCGTCTCTTGAAAGACGGTCTTTCCATAAGTCATGGAAAGACTAAGGTTTAAAGTGTAAATTAGAAGAAATTAAGATAAAATTTTCGGGTTGCATGGACCGGGTTATAAATTTTATAACTACTACATGTTGCATACTAAATTTTTAATGTTGCAACTAAGACCTTTTACCTTTTATTATTCGAATTAAACCCCGTCTTTCCATAAGCCTATGGAAAGACCGTCTTTCCCAAGACTTTGCCATCCCTAAAATATCTCATTAAATTATGTGTAATAAGTCAATGTTTTAGTACTACCGTTATTATTGAGGATACAATAAAGAGGATACAATAAATATTGTATACCCGTGGTACCATATACAAACGGTTATATATATTATACTCAAGAAAAAAAATGAGTTTAAACACAACATAATTTGAAAAATGTTTGATTTAAAAATTTGTAAAATATTTGATAGACTAAACATCGATCATTATTCAACAATTTTTTTTGTTAACCGAAAATTCGTTTAACTAAAGTTGTGATTATAATAATAATTTATAGAATGTAAAACCCACAAATAATTGTGGATGTGTGTATTGATATATATAGTGAGTACAAAGGGTATACAAGACCTAAACAAATATGGAACAGGATATATACAAAATCAATCAGATAGGGTATTATTTTCTTATTCTAATTCTAACAGGACTGGTCCCAACGATGATAGAATATTGCGGTCACGTTAATAGGAGGAATCTAAATATGCATTATATAAAACTTAATTATATACAAATCATGGGCGATTAAATGAAGAGTCCGTCTCTTGAAAGACGGTCTTTCCATAAGTTATGGAAAGACCAAGGTTTAAAGTGTAAATAAGAAGAAATGAAGATAAAATTTTTGGGTTCCATGAACCGAGTTATAAATTTTATAACTACTATATATTGCATACTAAAATTTTAATATTGCAACTAAGACCTTTTACCTTTTATTATTCTAGTTATACACCGTCTTTCCATAAGCCTATGGAAATACCGTCTTTCCTAAGACTTTGCCTTAAATGAAATGTTTCTAGTTCAATACATGATTTTCTTGTGCATTAATAAAAAAAAGTATATTTTATTGAGTTATTGAAGAAAAAGTTGTCAAAATATATCAAAATATAATTTTTGAAAGAAATATTTAGATATTATATTATTTATACTGAGATTAAAGTTTCACCCATATATATTTCACTTATAATTTATTTTCAAATATACAAATAAATATTATTAAGGTGCCCCTACTAAATCTATAATCTGAATCTGCCACCGCATGTACCATTCTTGGTGTCAATTGATACTCCCTTACTATTGGAAGCAGGCTTTCAAGAAATATAACCATATTTCTTTTTAATACTGTTCAAAGGGATTCTAACTTATAACAACGTGTTGCGTCCATTGTCATATTTTTATCGCTGACTGTACACTGCATCATTGATCTTGTCCTGGCGCTTGCGCCAAATTCCACTACAGCTTTTATAATGTTTAGTATTCATTATTTATGGTCTTGTGAAGTTAATTTTAGAACACTTGTTTTAAATCAGTATGTTAAATAATATATAAAAGTTTTTGTTATTTATCAAGAATATTATAATTTCAAATTTCAAAAATCACGGGTAATTTATTTATCAAGAAGAGGAGTATTGGTTAAAGAGTAGTTGCTTGGACTTTTCTTTCTTATTCGAGATTACGGGTGGGTGAGACAGAAATGGGGGTCGTGAAATAGGAAAGGTTAAATTGATAATTTTTCTTACATCCCCCTTCCCGGAGCCCAGGTTAGTCGCTTTTCTGGGCCGAGATGGATAAGTAAAATTCATTGGCCGAGCTAACTGATGAGTGCTTATTTAGCCTTTAGAAAAAGGCTCTCATGTGGAGCTAAGGTAAATAAATCTACTTATAGACGAGATGCAACCTGTGGTGGAACCAACCTAGTGCGAGCTGGTGCGGCTGCCCCGGTAAACTCCGATGAACTAAAGGAGTAATACTTTTCATATCCCTGTTCGTCCTGGCTCAAAAAAATTGAAAAGGCTTCTGTCAATGAAGGGAATTCGTCCGCCCCAAAAATACCAGTGTAGTTCAGCCCCCCCCCCCCCACCCTTCCCCTCAAAACGTTTCCTAGTTCCGCCACTGGATGCAACAATAATAAATTTTACAGACTATGAAAAGAATTTGTTTTCATCTACGTCTCCTTCAATCAAGTGTCGATGGAGGAGAGGAGAAGGATCATTTCATCAGTGTTTACATTGGTGGAAGATTGAAGGCTCTTCACGTTTCTTCATTTAAGTATTAAATAAATTTTACCTAAATAATTTTACAGATCACAATCTTTTTCTAAAAAAATTAAAAACCACCTATGGTGAGTTTTTTATTATTAAGGGCCCAATTCCTTTGTAAAATAAATGATACATATGTGTAGTTCATAGGCTACATATGATTGAAATAAGTCAAAACATTTCCCTTCAAAAGGTAATCCTTCTCTTGTCCCAAACTGATAAAAACATTTGCCTTACAGATCACATTCAAATGGGGTAACAAACTACATATTGCTTTTTGTTTTTAAAGTTAATTCATTAATGTTTTTCAGTCGATTTTTATATTTCATATTTGTAAGTCATGTGAATAGCATTAATTATTCAGTTGCCATTTGTGAACTAATTTGAAAAAGAAAAAGCTTTCATGTTGGAACATACGAAAAGCTTAAACCTAAATGGTTTAACAGATGATAGAATATTGTGGTGAGATTGATTTATGGAAGATTGTAGATTTTGCAATATTGATTTAGGTGTATTATTGAAGCATAATGAGTTTATGCAAAATCCCCATAATTATGGAATTCGATTTAGGGAATATGATGTGATATATTGAGATAAGGAAAATTCCTTTATTTATGGGATTTGGATATGCTTCAGAAGCATGTATGAAATTGAAATATTGTGGAGATAATTATGGATAATTTTGATCGGCTCGTGGAATATTAATAGAGGATATCACAGAAGCACAACTTACGAACTTAATTGAGAAAATATGCATCCTGATTTTCTATCTTTCTGAGATTACTGCGAGAGCCAGAATATATATGGTCCAACATACCATAACATGTTGATCAAGTTCAGAATCATATGTCTTAATTCCCCGAGAGGAGGAGATCCAGCGTCGACGAGTTTCTGAGGAATTTGTCCCTTGTGTTAGTGAATATCATAAAGTTGTGTTTATTTTACTAGACTTCATCTGTATCTTCTTGATTTCAAAAGGGTGCTATGATCAACTTTCGTTAAAAGTGCTTTTAGAAATTCCACAAATAGAGTCTTTCAAAGAGATTCATATCATTCAATCATGTCCTCCCTTAGCACCCCTCACTAAATTCCATTACACATTTTATAATGTTTACTATTCAATATTCATGGTCTTGTCAATTTATTTTAAAAATATATATTTTAAATTTTTATGTAAAATTAAAATGTTAAAGTTTTTCTGATTCATGAAGAATTTTCATGTGTGTGTGTTAAATGATGTAGATACAAAATATTAATGCTGTAAAATACATTTAACCGTGAGTCAAAAATATAAATCAAGTGAGAAATTATTTGTAAAATGGGTTTCTGATCCTTGTTTGAAGATTTATGGTTTAAGTGTTCTAAATATTAGAATTCCATTGTATCGGATGTTTGCAGTCTTAAAAGAGTTTTTTTCTATAAAGAGCCTACATAGGTTTCTAGTGTGCATTTATGTAAGCATTCATAAAGGTTGTTACATGATTTGTTTTACTATTATTGCTAATAGCAGTATCAAATAAAATAAATAATTGTGATTACCGGCCTAGAATAGAGTATACTGGAGAAAAATATCCAATTACCTAAAAACCTGTTTTTTTAGAACAAAATTCAAATCACATCAAGTCTCATATATGTCAGGACAAATTTTTAAAAGCAAAAAACATACTTCTAATTCGAAGGAAAGAAGCAAATTATAATTCAAAGCAATTCTTTCATTTCAAAAATTATTCTTCAAACTAGGACATGTAAATTAAAGTCACCCAAATTTGTATGAGAAGTGAAAAGACACTGCAACTAAGAGGGAGAAACAATCTCCTTCATTCCTAAATTATGTAATATCACATTGTTTTAGAATGATTATTCGAGATGAATATTAAAATAAATCTACTGTTGATTGAGCGTGGGTATTATTGTTTCAGAAGCAAGGAAAAGAAAGCAAAGACTTATTGTAGAAAGAAAGCAAACGAAAAACAATGAGCAACAATGAGTACTACAATCATGCAACACGTTCTAACTACATTGCAACAACCATGCAAGTGCTTGCTACATTCATGCAACTAACTACTGACTTGGTCTTGAAAGTTGAAAGCTTTACTAAAAATAGAGAAGTGCTGCAATAATGCTACAACAAATACAAAGAAGGAGATTATCCAACAAATCACATCCTTAAGCTTCTTCTTCATTCTGAACTTGAATGATTCCAAGCTTCTTCCGCATCTTGACGAACTTAATCCTTGGAAATGCTTTTGTTATGATTCCAGCTAGTTGCCCGTTGGTGCCAACATGTTCGACATTCATCCTCCCGGTTTCGATACACTCTCCAATGTTGTGAAACTTGGTGTCAATGTGCTTGCTCCTACTATTGTGCACCGGATTTTGAGTAAGGGCAATAGCAGATTTGTTATCTATCAGAAGTTTGAAACCAAGTTCTCATGCCCAACTAGTTCGCCAATGAGTCGACTTAGCCAAACGCCTTGACATGATGCACTTGCTACTGCAACATACTACGCTTCGCAAGAAGACAAAGCAACAATATTTTTCTTTTGTGAAGTCCATGGGACCATGTTGTTCCCAAGGAAGAAAGCTATCCCAGAAGTGCTCTTTCGGTCATCTATGTCATCGGCGAAGTCACTATCATTGTAGCCAGTTAGTTTAGCATTGCCTCCACCTGACTTGTAGCAGCATCCATACGTTTGAGTACCTTGAATGTACCTAAGTATTTGTCACTGGCAAGCTGTACTTTGGGTTCTACAGTACTTGAAGAGTCATCCCGGACAGGGTTTGTTTCTCTCTTCACGTAGCTCTTTACAGTTGACTACTTTCTGTGATTCTGATTGGGCTACGTGTCCTATTACATGGGTTTCTCTTTCTAGGTATTTTGTGATGATTGGTGATTCTCCAGTTTCTTGGACGACCAAGAAGTAACTCACGATTTCTCGTTCTTCTGCCGAAGCGGAGTATCGTGCCCTGACTATTACTTGTTGTGAGTTGTTATGGCTTTAGTATTTTCTTCTGGACTTAGGCATTGTGCATTCTGCCCCCATTTGACTATATCAGTCAATCTGCTCTTCATATTGCGGCAAATCCAGTTTTCCATGAACGTACAAAGCACACTGAGTTTGATTTTCGTCCATGATCTTGTACATTCTGGCACCATTGTTACTCACCATATCCGCACTTCTGATTAACCCGTGGACTTGTTCTCCAAAGCTTTGAGACGTACTCAGTTTCAGTCACTGCTTGGCAAGTTGGGCATTTCTATCCCCATGCTCCAACTTGTGGAGGAGTATTAAGGAATAGTAATATTATTTGAATATTACTTGTAATTGTAATTAGAATAGATTCCTTTTCTGTAAAGATCTTGTACCTCTATATAATGTACCCCAGATCTTGAATACAATGACAGCATCACATCTTTATTTTCTACAACTGGTAATAACCAACCTATTTCAAGGATGACTATTGCAATCTTATCTAGAAATTAGATGTTAATATAAATCTAATAAGATTTTACATGATATTTTTACTATAAATATGTTAATTTAAATTTATGATCAAATTTACAAAGTCTGGGGAAAGTCTCAAGAAAGGTGACCTGTCCATAATAGACCACTTTTCTTTCTACCTTAAAATTTCATAAGTTAAATATGAATGTGAAAATATCAAATTAATAGAATATAAAAAGTATGATAATTAACTTTAATTTTATATTTATTTGGTGTGTAGTTTAACAAGTGTAGTGTATAAGTGAAAATAATACAGTTAATTGTCCAGAAAATTGTGGCGGATAGATGGTGGCGTGGGGCTGTAGGGCCGCCTGCTTCTGCAGCCAGTTGATAGAGTGCTAAGGCCAGAGACCCTCTGCGCAATGAATTTGTCGAAGTTGTTGGAGTGTTATAAATCAAACGGCGCCTTCTCGTGTGGATACGTGAGGACTTTGTCGGTGGTGCCTTCAATGTTGAGGACTTTTCTTTGTCCTCTCCTTCTAGTGTGGAAACGCCTAGAAATGCCTCTCGATACCGATGTTGAGGCTGAGCTAGGGTTTGTGGTGAGCGGTGGTGAGGCTGAGTTAGGGTTTGCGGTGGTGGGGCTAGGGATAATGGTGGTGAAGGGGAGGTAATGGCGCCGCCAATCGGAAGGAGAATGTTTAAGGTAATAGTGGTGGAGGGACAATGGTAGCAAAGGGTAATGGTGGTGGGATGATGGTGGCAGAGGGATAACGGCGGCGGAGGTGGTGGCGGACGGCGACGGAAGTGGTGGCGGAGGTGACGAAGCGGCGGAGTAGCAGTGGTTGTGTTATGGAGAAAAAGAACACGGGGTAATTTTGTCTTTACAGTTTTAGTAATAAGGCTAGGGTTATTTTAGAAATTTTAGTTATGGTCACTGCCGAAAAATGCCAAGTCAATGCCGGAATAATGCCAAATGGTTATATCAGTACTTCTGATGCAAAACATAGAGTTATAATAGTACTTTCCAACTTCATAGGATTATATTGACACTTATGATCAAAACATATGATTATATCTGTATTTTTTCCAAAAATAAAAATTAGGTGACCTTATGGATAGGTCACTCTTCCCGAAATTTTGTCAAATTTTAACATATGACGAGACAAAGCACATTCATTAATTTACTATATACTCTCAGGTCATTAATAAATATAAATGGAGATTAATGAAATATTTTATTGTCTAGTGCAATTAATTAAGGATGTTGCTATATCATACCCACTATTTTACTAGTTAACGCCCTAATATGTACACATACATGTATTAATGTTTTTAATTAATATTTTTATTGTGTGAAAATTTGTATTTAAATTGTGTGGGTTAAAAAATTTTGATAATAAAATTAGGGTAAAATTTGGATAAAATTTGAACTGTCTCCCTCACTTTCACCATTTTTGGCTCTTCTCCTCCTGAACCACCGATTGCCGCTGGCCACCGACCGCCGACCACCGTTGACCAATGCCGCTGACCACCACCGACCACCGTACATTACCTGAACTCACCGGAAAAGTAAGTTTTCCTTTTTTTTAATGAATCTCGCCTGAATCTATATTTCTAGTCGGATATGTGTTTGAATCTGGAATTGTTTTGAGTTTTCCGGTGACCTTTGAATCTGTTGGAATCGAGAGAGGCTGGAGAGGAGGAGTACGGTGGTGGCATCGGGCGAATGGTGAAAGTGAGGGAGAAGAGGGAGACGATGGGCTGGAGAGGAGAGAGACGGTGGTGGCGTCAGACGGGAGAGGAAGGAGATGATGGTGGTGTGGGGCAGGAGAGAAAGGAGATGGTGGTGGCGTCAAGCAAGAGAGGAGGGAGATGATGGTGGCATCGGGCGGAAGAGGAGGCAGACGGTGGTGGTGTCGGGAGAGGAGGGAGACTGCGGTGTCGTCGGGCGGAAAAGGAGAGACGGCAGTGGAGAAGGAGCACGACGGCGGTAAGGTACATGGGAAGAAGGAGCACGGCGGCGGTAGGGTATAGGGGAAGAAGGAAGAAGGAGCTTCTAAAATTAAATGGAATTGAAATTAATTTAAATATTTTAATTAAAAATTAATATTTTATTCTGGTAAATAATTTAAAATTAATATTAGAAATTGAAAAAACTTTGAAATTAAGTAGAATAATTTAATAATATTGTTTAGCTTTAATTCTAAAATAAAAAATATTTTAAATATTTGAAAAGTAAATATAATATTATTTAATAATTGTGAAGTAAATTATGATGATATGATTAAATAATTAATTTAAAGTAAAATATAAAGTAAATTATTATATAATTTTTAAATGATAAAAATAAATAATTCTTTGTATAGGAAATCTTGTATGCTTTGTTAAGAATTTATTCACGTTATATTTACATTTTTCTATGCATTAGAAAAATATGTACTTTATCATTATAATATGTAAGATGAAAAATTACATTAGTAGTTGAAAATGTATTTTATGTTCAATTAATTGTTTTTTATAAGTACTTTGAAATTATGTATTGTTTTTTTCATATCAGTTAACATTTTATTTCTATTTATGTTATTTTATTTTCTCCTACAATTAATGAACTATTAAGATAAATTTTTTATATTTCTTGTATTACAGATGAACACTGATGGTAGACCTATTGATGAAGGTCGTTGTATACGACAAAGGGGGATTAGTGCCACGACTAGACAGGCGAGATGTTGCGCTATTGTCCAGAACAGTTGCAGGAAACTGTGCAAGATCACGGAGTACCTATTGAGCAGCCTTCTCTAAGGCCCAATGATGTTTTTGATCCTATGCCAACCTGGGATGGTCTGAAACTCAACATTCTCACTGACAGTAGAGTGCATTCAATCCGTGACTAAGGAAACTGGCAATCATTGTTCAAATTACACCTTGGGGATCAAGCACCCATATCTTGCCCACTAGATGGTTGTGGTGTAGAGCCACCACTAGACGCCGAGGGCAGGCAGGGGTACATGCATTGTTCCCCCAATGGCCAACCTACGACAACTTTGCAGGTGGAGGTTGGAATTGCAGCACCTGTTGGTGGAGTAGGTAGACATACGTACAGGAATAAAGCTGGTCAATTTGCCCAATCTTTAGGTGGATCGTGCAATGTTGGTGAGGCTAGGACTGAAAAGGGTGTTAGGAACAAGAGAAAGCATGTAGCTGATGAAACATGGCTTGTGCACGGGCCGATGGGTGATGGCCCGCAAGATGTCTTCATTATACCCAGTGCGTAACGATGTGTTTCCTGTATATCAGTTGTTGAATGATATGATGAGCGGCTTGGATCCATTTGACTCTACAAACATTCATGAAATAATCAATCCGTGTATGAAGGAGTTGTTGGCTACCTGGATCTGTTGTCGCAAGGAGTATTGCAGACGCCACGATTATGAACCCATTCCCTAGGTTACTGGTTCATTTATGTATGAGCATACTATTTACTTATTTTTATTCATTTATGTACCTTGAATTCTTTGCTTATTTTGATTCACTTATGTCCTTTGAACTTCTTGGTTATTTTTGTTCACTTATGTATATCTAACTCTTTGCTAATTTATGTTCATTTTTGTACGCCGAACTCTTTTGCTAAGGTCAATGCCATAACCCTTGTATAATGCAATGCAATTCACTACATTCTTCGATATAAAAAAAGTATTGAACACGGTTTACAAGAATAATAGTCCCACACTACTATTAATTACGGCTATGTGTATGCTTTGTTCTAAGCCACCATCCTTCGATGAAAGGGTAACTCCCACCCAAAAACACCCAACTTCCTCCATGTGGCCCACAGGTTAACCACAAGGGGCACGGGGCATTTTTCTTTCACATGTATCCTTACAAATGGCTTGCAATGCGCACATATAAAATGTGTAGCTCCCTCCCTGTTCATTCCTCGCTCCCGCCCTCTCTTAATGGCATGACTGTACAATAATGGTCTACCAACCCATTCTCTATAATGTAGTATAAAACTACAACCGTGTTGTAGTAGGTGGAGACAGGAAACATATCCGCTGCTACCGCAAACCAATGTTCACGTCTACATGGACCTTTGGTGTGGTGTATACGGGTTTTGGCCAATTCAACATTCTCCTTCGAACCTTATATGGGAACATAATCAGGCCAATGAGTCAAACTTGTTAAATACCGCCCGATGCGCTCCAGACCATTCACCATCACCATCAACATGGAAGGCATCAGCAACATATCTGAATCCACAGTTTCCATCACTCAAAACATTGTTCCAGCCCTCGATGTAATGCCTGATAATGTGGGGGCACTTTTAAGGTAGGGGAATGTCGTTGTAGGAGAAACATTTAGATTAGTTTAGATTACTTTCATTCTCACGAAGTGGTCTTACTATGCATTACAATTCAAGACTTGAGAATAATCGATAGACTTACCATGTCGACTACCTCTCCCTAATGTACCGCGCCCCGGTAACCTTGAACTACGCCCGCTTGGAGATAGCCTATACCGCATGTTCACGTGCGCGTGGTAGCTTGGTGATCATCTAGTTGATCTTGACCGGGGGACCTGCTTAGGTTTCTAGTGTGCTCTAGTTTACCGACCACTACTACTCGCACCATGATTTTGTTCTATAAAGAGCCTACCTAGGTTTCTAGTGTGCATTTCCGTAAGCATTTATAAAGGTTGTTACATGATTTTTTTTACTATTGCTAATAATAGTATCAAATAAGATAAATAAATGTAATTACCGGTCAAAAATAGAGTATACGGGTGAAAAATGTCCAATTACCTAAAAACCTTTTTTTAGAACAAAATTCAAATCACATCAAGTCTCATATATGTCATGACAAATTTTTAAAAGCAAAAAACATTCTTCTAATTCAAAGGAAAGAATCAAATCATAATTCAAACAATTCTTTGATTTTAACAATTATTCTTTAGTACATGTAAATGATAGTCACACAAATTTGCATGAGAAGTGAAAAGACATTACAACTAAGAGGGAGAAACAATCTCCTTTATTTCCTAAATTATGTAATATCATTGTTTCAGAATGATTATTCGAGATGAATATTAAAATAAATATGCTATTGTTGATTGTGACTTGGGTATAGACGCATATATTATTCGACGAAGATAGAGTAATAAGCTGCATGTTCATCTCAAAAACTTCCTAACCATCCACATCACACCTTTTGCTGGTATCTTCTTCATCCTACCACCAGCTAGAGTTGCGTGTGGGGGACACTTCTCGCCACATGCATCTCGCTTGCACCTGGTAGCTTCAGTACAACCACGGTTGTGGGGATTCGCTGCTTGTGATTGGCATCCTGGATTACTTTTGTTTGGTCCATCACAACCTGCGGATTGCAAATGTCCATGTCCATCATTTTTGCTCTGGACAATAGAGGCATCGGTAGCTTCTGCAGGTGGTTGTACAGATTTTTGGGGAACTACAACCCCTAAGGGTGGTTGGACATGCATTTTGGGCTCTAGGGGAACGCTAGGGGTGGCACTCGGGGTAGGAGCTATTGCTGTTGCGGTCTCCAGCATAATTTTCTTAATTGGCTCACTGGTACAAGTAGATGAAAGGACAGATGAAACTAGGAGGAGGGACATCAATATTATTTTAGTGGTCGACATTCTCACTTAATCTTGAAATATTGTATAACAAAAAGTACTCACGCGATGATATAGTTGTATGGCTTGTTTTAGATCATTCCAGCTAATTCCCCTTTTATACCTACGAAATTGCATGTTTGAGATGGTCAAATGCAGAAAAACCTGGGATTGGTACTCCATGCCAATACACGTAATCCTATTTCCGTGGTTTTTTCATTAGGTCTCCGTGAGAATCGTTCTTATTATGCACATGAGATTCAATTTTGTCATTCAACCTTAACTGTCATTCAACCATTAAGGGTGGAATATGAGATGTGTATTGTTATTTAGTAAATTATACTGTGTCCGGGGTACCGTGTTTCCAGTATCCTATTTAAATATAAATATATAATTATATGTATCCCTAAAATATCTCATTAAATTATGTGTAATAAGTCAATGTTTTACTACTACCGTTATTATTGAGGATGCAATAAATATTGTATACCCGTGGTACAATATACAAACGGTTATATATATTATACTCAAGAAAAAAAATGAGTTTAAACACAACATAATTTAAAAAATGTTTGATTTAAAAATTTGTAAAATATTTGATAGACTAAACATCGATCATTATTCAACAATTTTTTTTGTTAACCAAAAATTCGTTTAACTAAAATTGTGATTATAATAATAATTTATAGAATGTAAAACCCACAAATAATTGTGAATGTGTGTATTGATATATATAGTGAGTACAAAGGGTATACGAGACCAAAAAATATATGGAACAGTATATATACAAAATCAATCAGAAAGGGTATTATTTTCTTATTCTAATTCTAACAGGACTGGTCCTAACGATGATAGAATATTGCGGTGACATTAATAGGAGGAATCTAAATATGCATTATATAAAACTTAATCATATACAAATCATGGGTGATTAAATGAAATGTTTCTAGTTCAATACATGATTTTCTTGTGCATTATTAAAAAAAAAGTATATTTTATTGAGTTATTGAAGAAAAAGTTGTCAAAATATATCAAAATATAATTCTTGAAAGAAATATTTAGATATTATATTATTTATACTGAGATTAAAGTTTCACTCATATATATTTCATATATAATTTATTTTAAAATATACAAATAAATATTATTAAGTTGCACCTACTAAATCTATAATTTGAATCTGCCACTGCATGTACCATTCTTGGTGATACTCCCTTACTATTGGAAGCAGGCTTTCAAGAAATATAACCATATTTCTTTTTAATACCGTTCAAAGGGATTCTAACTTATAACAACGTGTTGCGTCCATTGTCATATTTTTGTCGCTGACTGTACACTGCATCATTGATCTTGTCCTGGCATCTGCGCCAAATTCCACTACACCTTTTATAATGTTTAGTATTCATTATTTATGGTCTTGTGAATTTAATTTTAGAACACTTGTGTTAAATCAGTATGTTAAATAATATATAAAAGTTTTTGTTATTTATCAAGAATATTATAATTTCAAATTTCAAAATTCACGAGTAATTTATTTATCAAGAAGAGGAGTATTGGTTAAAGAGTAGTTGCTTGGACTTTTCTTTCTTATTCGAGATTGGGGTGGGTGAGACAGAAATGGGGGTCGTGAAATAGGAAAGGTCAAATTGATAATTTTTCTTACATCCCCCTTCCCGGAGCCCAGGTTAGTCGCTTTTCTGGGTCGAGATGGATAAGTAAAATTCATTGGCCGAGCTAACTGATGAGTGCCTATTTAGCCTTTAGAAAAAGGCTCTCATGTGGAGCTAAGGTAAATAAATCTACGTATAGACGAGATGCAACCAGTGGTGGAACCAACCTGGTGCGAGATGGTGCGGCTGCCCCGGTAAACTCCGATGAACTAAAGGAGTAATACTTTTCATAACCCTGTCCGTCCTGGCTCAATAAAATTGAAAAGGCTTCCGTCAATGAAGGGAGTTCGTCCGCCCCAAAAATACCAGTGTAGTTCAACCCCCCCCCCCCCTCCCCTTCCCCTCAAAACGTTTCCTGGTTCCGCCACTGGATGCAACAATAATAAATTTTGCAGACTATGAAAAGAATTTGTTTTCATCTACGTCTCCTTCAATCAAGTGTCGTTGGAGGAGAGGAAAAGGATCATTTCATTGGTGTTTACGTTGGTGGAAGATTGAAGGCTTTTCACGTTTCTTCATTTAAGTGTTAAACAAATTTTACCTAAATAATTTTACAGATCACATTCTTTTTCAAAAAATTTAAAAAACCACCTATGGTGAGTTTTTTATTATTAAGGGCCCAATTCCTTTGTAAAATAAATGATACATATGTGTAGTTCACAGGCTACATATGATTGAAATAAGTTAAAACATTTCCCTTCAAAAGGTAATCCTTCTCTTGTCCCAAACTGATAAAAACATTTTCCTTACAGATCACATTCAAATGGGGTTACAAACTACATAATGCTTTTATTTTTAAAGTTAATTCATTAATGTTTTTCAGTTGATTTTTATATTTCATATTTGTAAGTCATGTGAATAGCATTAATTATTCAGTTGCCATTTGTGAACTAATTTGGAAAAGAAAAAGTTTTCATGTTGGAACATACGAAAAGCTTAAACCTAAATGGTTTAACCGATGATAGAATATTGTGGTGACATTGATTTATGGAAGATTGTAGATTTTGCAATATTTATTTAGGCGTATTATTGAAGCATAATGAGTTTATGCAAAATCCCCATAATTATGGAATTGGATTTAGGGAATATGATGTGATATATTGAGATAAGGAAAATTCCTTTATTTATGCGATTTGGATATGCTTCAGAAGCAAGTATGGAATTGAAATATTGTGGAGATAATCATGGATAATTTTTATCGGCTCGTTGAATATTAATAGAGGATATCACGGAAGCACAACTTACGAACTTAATTGCGAAAATATGCATCCTGATTTTCTATCTTTCTGATATTACTGCGAGAGCCAGAATATATATGGTCCAACATACCGTAACATATTGATCAAGTTCAGAAGCATATGTCTTAATTCCCCGAAAGGAGGAGATCCAGCATCGACGAGTTTCTGAGGAATTTGTCCCTTGTGTTATTGAATATCATAAAGTTGTGTTTATTTTACTAGACTTCGTCTGTATATTCTTGATTTCAAAAGGGTGCTACGATCAACATTTGTTAAAAGTGCTTTTAGAAAATCCACAAATAGAGTCTTTCAAAGAGATTCATATCATTCAATCATGTCCTCCCTTAGCACCCTACGCTAAATTCCATTACACATTTTATAATGTTTACTATTCAATATTCATGGTCTTGTCAATTTATTTTAAAAATATATATTTTAAATTTTCATGTAAAATTAAAATGTTAAATTTTTTCTGATTCATGAAGAATTTTCATGTGTGTGTGTGTTAAATGATGTAGATACAAAATATTAATGCTGTAAAATACATTTAATAACGTGGCAGGTTGAATGACCATGAGTCAAAAATGTAAATCAAGTGAGAAATTATTTGCTAATAGCAGTATCAAATAAGATAAATAATTGTGATTACCGGCCTAGAATAGAGTATACTGGAGAAAAATATCCAATTACCTAAAAACCTGTTTTTTAGAACAAAATTCAAATCACATCAAGTCTCACATATGTCATGACAAATTTTTAAAAGCAAAAAAAAAAAACTTCTAATTCAAAGGAAAGAAGCAAATTATAATTCAAAGCAATTCTTTGATTTCAAAAATTATTCTTCAAACTAGGACATGTAAATTAAAGTCACCCAAATTTGTATGAGAAGTGAAAAGACATTGCAACTAAGAGGGAGAAACAATCTCCTTCATTCCTAAATTATGTAATATCACATTTTTTTTAGAATGATTATTCGAGATGAATATTAAAATAAATCTACCGTTGATTGAGCGTGGGTATTATTGTTTCAGAAGCAAGGAAAAGAAAGCAAAGACTTATTGCAGAAAGAAAGCAAACGAAAAACAAAAAGGCAAAGGAAAAACAAAAAGGCAAAGGAGTTTTGGTGCAGTATGTTTACTGCAATTTCTTATCTTCAATTTATAAGCAACAATGAGTACTACAATCATGCAACACGTTCTAACTACATTGCAAAAACCATGCAAGTGCTTGCTACATTCATGCAACTAACTACTAACTTGGTCTTGAAAGTTGAAAGCTTTACTAAAAATAGAGAAGTGCTGCAATAATGCTGCAACAAACACAAAGAAGGAGATTATCCAACAAATCACCCACTTAAACTTCTTCTTCATTCTGAACTTGAATGATTTCAAGCTTCTTCCGCATCTCGACGAACTTAATCCTTGGAAATTCTTTTGTTATGATTCCAGCTAGTTGCCCGTTGGTGCCAACATGTTCGACAATCATCCTCCCAGTTTCGATACACTCTCCAATGTAGTGAAACTTGGTGTCAATGTGCTTGCTCCTACTATGGTGCACCGGATTCTGAGTAAGAGCAATAGCAGACTTGTTATCTATGAAACCAAGTTCTTCATGCCCAACTAGTTCGCCAATGAGTCGACTTAGCCAAACGCCTTGACATGATGCACTTGCTACTGCAACATACTACGCTTCGCAAGAAGACAAAACAACAATATTTTTCTTTTGTGAAGTCCATGGGACCATGTTGTTCCCAAGGAAGAAAGCTATCCCAGAAGTGCTTTTTCGGTCATCTATGTCGTCGGCGAAATCACTATCGTTGTAGCCAGTTAGTTTAGCATTGCTTCCACCTGACTTGTAGCAGCATCCATACCTTTGAGTACCTTGAATGTACCTAAGTATTTGTTTAATTGCAGCCCGTTGAGCACTTGGAGCTTCCATGTATCGACTTGCGATGCCAACTGTATGAGCTAAGTCTGGCTATGTATTCAACAATGATTAAAGGCTTCCAATAACATTTCGATACTTCATTGCATTCACATAACCGTTGTCATCTGTCTTGCTTAAACGAAGTCAATTTTCCATTGGAGTATGACATGGATTACAACCACTCATACCTGCAAACTCCAAGATCTTTTTTTGCTTAAGCTCCTTGGAAAACTATGATTTCACCATCACCTTGACGCACCTCAATTCCCAGGTAATAACTAAGAAGACCAAGATCGCTCATCTTAAACACTTGCTGCATTTGGGTCTTAAACACAACAATTTCTTCAACACTTATTCCTGTAATAATTAAATCATTAACATAAACAGCCACAAGCAGAAAAGTTTGAGCAGTACCGCTCCGATAAATGGCATGCTCGAGTTGGCTTCTCGTGAACCCAAGTGCAGTGAGTGAGGCGTCTAGTTTGGAATTCCATACAAGCGGCGCTTGTCGAAGCCCGTACAAAGCCTTACGTAGCTTAATCACCTTCCTTTCATTGGGGTTGTTGACAAAACTAGGTAGTTGTTTCACATAAACATCCTCCACAAGGTCGCCATTTAAGAAGGCCGACTTGACATCCATGTGATGCACCTGGCATTTATTGTGTGCTGTGAGTGTAAGAAATAATCGTACTATCTCCATTCTTGCACTGGAGCAAACACCTCCTCGAAATCCACCCCCTGCCGCTGCACATATCCCTTTGCGATGAGTCTCGCCTTGTGTTTAACAATGTTACTAGTAGAGTCCTTTTTCACTTTAAAAACCCATTTGAGCCTGATAGCATGTTGGTTGGATAGAAGAGATGCAAACTCCCATATCTTGTGGTCGATGATCGATTTTATCTCCTCCCACATGGCATTCCTCCAAGACACATCTAAGAGTGCTTCTTCGATGCTTGTCGGCTCCTCTGTGGACAAGAAATAGTCACCTCCTTCTTCTACGTTGTTGATCTCATTTGTGGCATTATAAATGTCCAAAATTCGCCGGTATCGTCGAGGTACTGAGTTGGAACTTAGGTTTTCATCGTGTGTGGGTGGCGTAGCCCACTGAATCTGTGTCGGCATCGCTACTAGTGTTCTCGGATCAGCTTCCGGTGTGATGGGTTCAGGAGTTAGTTCCCATGGTGCTGATGAACTCACTGAACTGGTCTCTGTGTTGTAGACTATGGTGAACATGGTCGGCATTGTTGTTCCCATGCCACTTAACGTCTCTCAGCTCCACGAGCAATGTTCTCAAAAAATAACATCCCTTGTTACGTATAGTCGCTTGTCTACCGGAGCGTAAACCCGGTAAGCCTTTGCACACCTTCCTCATAACCCATGAACACTCCCAGTGTTGAACGCTCTACAAGCTTGTCCATGCCTGGTCCAACTTTCTTGACATGTGCGACACATCCAAAAATCCTTAGATGGTGCACACTTGGCTTCTTCTTGTGCCATGCCTCGTAAGGTGTTATGTCATCCAAACTTCTTATTGGTGCACGGTTGAGGATGTATACTGCGGTTTTCACCGCCTCTCCCCAAAACATCCCTGGCACAAGCATCGATTTCATGAGACATTGAGTCATTTCGACCACTGTTTGATTGCACCTATCCACCACGCCATTTTTTTGTGGCGAGTAAGGTGCCATAGTGTTATGCTTAATCCCACTTTACTCGCAGAACTCCACAAACTCACTACAGTTGAATTTGTTCTACCGCGATCGGAACGAAATGCAAGCAATTTGCATTCATGTTCTGCTTCAGCCATTGCCCTGATTTTCTTGAAGCACCGAAATGCCTCATCTTTCATCCTGAGCAACTCAATCCACATAAATTGACTAAAATCATCGACTATGAGTAGAAAATACCTTTTACCTCATGCGGTCATTGGCGTGATTGGGCCACACAAGTCGATGTGCACCAACTCCAAAGGACGTTGTGCACCAAATGTCGAGGCTTGTGGAAATAGCATTATGTGCACCTTCCCAAGTGCACATCCATCACAAAGTTCCTCCACATGCTCTATGTATGAAATCCCTGTACCATCTCCTTCCACGAAAGGTTTTGCAGAGAACAAAAATGTAGATGCCCAAAGCGAGCATGCCACAGCCAAGCAATGTCATCATTTTGCATCATCAAACTCACCGGTGTCGCAAGATTTAGGCTCAAAGTTTAGAGTAGTTTGCATATGTGTGATACCCGTGTGAGCACCTTGCGTGTTCGATCAAGGATACAAAACACCCCACCTTCTATAAAAATATTGCATCCATTTTCATCGAGTTGTTCGAGTGAAATAATGTTGCTCCCCAAGATTGGAATGCATTATACATCCAAAAGAATGCGATGGTCACCGACGAGACACTGGAATATCACTTAGCCCTTTCCACAAATATTTACCACTGAACCATCGCTGAATCATACCATCCTATGCACTGTTTCATTAAGGGTCCTGAAAGCCTTCTTGTCACCGATCATGTGGCTGTTGGCGCCAGTGTCGAGATACCATATGCCATTACCTGCATCTACTGGCAACACCTTCTCCTCATTCAAGTATACTTTCTGAGCTGCATCATCTAACATCCTAACCTGCACCATGAACAAGGTTGGTTTATCATCACCCTCCGCCTCAATTTGAGTGAGATTGACCTGCTCTTACTGGTCCAGATCACGTACTTTCTTGCGACACTCCTTGGCCCAATGTCCTGGAATACCACAGTGTTACACCTTCCTTTTTTGCATTCATGTTTGCCATCGTTGCTTGACTTTTCCTTATCCTCGGATGAAGACTTTGCTTTTACTGCAGCCTTAGCTTGCTGGTTGCCGCTGTTGGACAAGCCATGTCCACGCTGTTACTGTCGTGCTTGCCACTCCTCCTCCGTGATAAGTAAACGACCTCTTCCAGGTGCAGGGTCATCAAGTTCACCACGCTCCTCGATGACTAGAAGTCGGCCCGTGAGTTCTTCGATGGACAAGGTCTTGAGATCCACGAGTGACTCAATTGCCATGGTTATCTGCTTGTATTTTTGTGGCACACTCCGAAGGAATTTTAGAACCATCTTGTGCTCGTCCGCCGGATCGCCTAACACCTCAAGATCATTCACAATTGCTGTGAGTCGGATCCCAAACGACTCCACTCCCTTGCCATCCTTGAATACGAGATTCTCAAAATCCTTCCGATGAGTTTGTACCTTGGCCTCCCGGACGCGTTTGACACCTACTTGCATGACTTTGAGTGTATTACATGCCTCCTTAGCAGTTGTCTTGATTCTAAGGGTACGCACCAACTCCGGCAGGACTACTCGAAGGAGTGGCGACATTGCCCGTCAATCATTATGTTGATATCCTGGACCATCCTCGATCACCTCCCACAAGTCATGTGCTTGAAGCTGCACCTTTATTAGGATTACCCAATCTGCATAGTTGGTCCGTGTGAGAACCGGAAAGTGCACGGCACCATCGCTCTCCCTTATAACTCGCTCTACTATGCGTGTCTCACTTCCTTCGCCCATCTGGTTGCCTCGACCAAGTTTTGGCCATTCAGATGGTGGTGGTGTGAACGCTCATCCCTTGTTTTTGTCAACAGCTACCCTTGCTCCTCGTCCTACCATTTTATCGAAGCAGATCGAATAGCGAATGACTACAGAGTCTTGGATCAAACACCAATGCTCTGATACCACTTGTTTCAGAAAGCAAGGAAAAGAAAGCAAAGACTTATTGCAGAAAGAAAGAAAATGAAAAACAAAGAGGCAAAGGAGTTTTTGTGCAGTATGTTTACTGCAATTTTGGATCTTCAATTTATAAGCAACAATGAGTACTACAATCGTGCAACACGTTCTAACTACATTGCAACAACCATGCAAGTTCTTGCTACATTCATGCAACTAACTACGGACTTGGTCTTGAAAGTTGAAAGCTTTACCAAAAATAGAGAAGTGCTGCAGTAATGCTGCAACAAACACAAAGAAGAAGATTATCCAACAAATAGACGCATACATTATTTGACGAAGATAGAGTAATAAGCTGTATATTCATCTGAAAAACTTCCTAACCATCCACATAACACCCTTTGTTGGTAACTTCTTTATTTTGCATGCCGGGGACACTTCTCGCCACATGCATCTTGCCTGCACCTGGCAACTTCACTACTGTTGGTTTTTCAGAAGAAAAAACCAGAGAACACAAAACTGAAATGAATGTTTGCAGCAAACGAAAATGCCGAAACAGGAAGAAGAATAGTTTTGGTACAGTAATCGTCTGCGTTTTCCTCCTTCATTATATTCCATATATACACAATCTTACAACGACTTGTCCGATAATATCGAACCCACTAACGCCTACAAACTTGCAACGTCTATCACGTGCTAAGAAAATGGAAACAAACTTCCTACAAAATAGAAACAACAATTGACTCTATCTAAGTCTAAAAATAGACATAAACTAGATTAGGAAATATGACAAATCACCCCCTTAATCTTGTTGTCGTCTACTGTAAGTCAGCAACACCAATCCTGCTCCTCAATTCTTGAAAACACACCCTCCCGAGTGATTTTGTTAGCATGTCAGCAAGCTACCCCTTGGTGTTGATGTAGTCGATCTCCAGCTCTTCTTGCTCCACGTAGTCTCGGATCAGATGAAACCGAGTGTCGATGTGTTTGCTTCGGTCATGAAACACAGGATTTCTGCTGAGGGAGATTGCCGACTTGTTATCCACCAGCAGCTTCGGCGTTCGTGGTGGTTCATTTTGCAACTCTCCGAGTAACCTGCTCAACCAAATTCCTTGACAAGCAGCGGTAGCAGCTGCAATCTACTCCGATTCGCATGACGAAATTGCCACCACTCGTTGTTTCTGCGATTGCCAACTCACCGGAGCTCATCCAAGAAAGAAGATGAGGCCGGTCGTGCTCTTCCTATCGTCAACGTCTCCGGCCAAATCAGCATCGCTATAGCCTGTCAACTTCAAGGCTCCGTCTCCTCCTTTAAACGAGATCCCAAAATTCAAAGTTCCCGACACATACCTCAACAAATGCTTCATCGCCATGTAGTGTACCGTTGTGGGGTTCTCCATGAACCTGCTTACATAGCTGACGGCAAATGTGATGTCGGGCCTCGTGTGTACCAAGTACCTTAAACCGCCCACGATGCTGCGGTATAGCGTGGAATCCACCGGTCTCCCATCTTCGGTCTTGCTCAGCTTAAGCCGTGCCTCCATTGGTGCTGCACAAGGATTGCAATGCTCCATTCCAGCCTTTTGCAACAACTTCCTTGCGTACGATGCTTGACAGAGAGTAATTTCTCCATCCCGTTGCTTCACCTGGATTCCCAAGTAATAGCTGAGGCAACCGAGATCACTCATCTTGAAAAGGCTGGTCATCTCCGTCTTGAATCTGGTCACTTCTTTGATTGAGGCTCCGGTGATTATGAGATCATCAACATAAACTCCGACGAGAAGCAAATCTTCCCCGTTGCCCCGGCGGTAAACAGCATACTCCGCCTCGCTCCGCTCGAACCCCAGGTTACGAAGACTTGCATCGAGCTTCGCATTCCACGCTCTTAGAGCTTGACAAAGTCCGTAAAGCACCTTTTGAAGTTGGAGAACCTTGCGCTCCTCGCCTTTGATGACAAAACCCGGTGGTTGCTCGACGTACACTTCCTCGAGCAGTTCTCCATTGAGGAAGGCGGTCTTCACATCCATGTGATGGACCGGCCAACCATGGTGAGCCGCGAGCGCGATCAACACTCGCACGGTTTCCATCCTTGCGACTGGAGCAAACACCTCTTCATAGTCCACCCCCTGCCGCTGCACATATCCCTTTGCCACCAAGCGTGCCTTTTGTTTCACCATCTCCCCATTCGCGTCCTTTTTGAGCTTGAACACCCACTTGAGTCCAATTGCACGGTGTCCCGGTGGTAGAGAGGTGAGGCGCCAAGTCTGGTTTGCTTCGATGCTTGCAAGTTCCTCTATCATCGTAGCTCTCCATCCTTCATCCTTCTCGGCTTCACCAAGGGATGCCGGTTCTTCGGCGATGAGGAGACACTGTTCGTCATCTTTTGCTTCAACAGGGACAGTTGCATCGTACAGACTGTCTAGCGTGCAGTACCGGTGAGGCGCCTCCTCGCCCAGAGATGGTTCTGACGCACCGGTCGGTGGAGACACAAACTCCACGGTTTGTCCTCGACCTGCGGTTAGGGTCTCTGGCGCGAAGGGTGAAAGTTCGCCTTCATCCATGGTCTCAGCATCTGCACTGCTGCTCGCTGATGTCGCGTGCTTCCCGTGAGCCGAGCTCCTGACCGGGCTGGAACCTGCAGCAGGAAAAACAAGACGCTCGACCGTGATCGTCTCGGCTGATTGGTTGTGTCTCTTCGCACGCGGTGTTGCGCCCTCGCTCCAATCCCACGCGGTGTCTTCATCAAACACCACGTCGCGCGAGACCCTTACTTGGTCTGCGATGGGGTCGTAGATGCGGTATGCTGCAGTGCCCGGTTCGTACCCGAGCAAAACCATTGGCGTGCTCCTGTCCTCCAACTTCTTCAAACATGGATGCACCGTCTTCACATGCACCATGCACCCGAACACTTTGAGATGTTGCACACTCGGCCGACTCCCGTGCCAAGCTTCATATGGGGTCTTCCCAACCATGCTCTTCGTTGTCCCACGGTTTAGTAGGTAAACCGCGGTCGTCACGGCTTCCCCCCAGAACCTGACTGGCATTCCCTTCGCCTTCAACATACACCGTGCTATCCCAACAACGGTTTGGTTGCGATGTTCAACCACTCCATTTTGTTGCGATGTGTAAGGTGCCGTCAGCTGCCGTTGCACACATCGTTTGGCAAAATACTCACCAAGCTGCTGAGAAGTGAACTCCCCACCATTGTCAGTGCGCATCGTCTTCAGTTTGCAGCCGCTTTGAAGTTCGGCCGCTAGCACAAACTTCTTGATAGCCTCGACTGCTTGGTCTTTCGTGGCTAGCAGATAAACCCACATGTACCGACTAAAATCATCCACTAAAAGCAAAAAATAGCGTTTACCTCTAGGGGTTGGTGGATCAATCGGTCCACACAAATTGGCATGGACGAGATCGAGACGCTCCTGTACGCGGTTCCAGGTTTAGTGCGGAAATGAGGCGCATTTCTGCTTCCCGGCTAAGCAAGCGTCGCACAGTCGATCAGCATCCCCAATCTCTGGAAGACCGTACACCATTCCTTCTCGCGCGAGACGGTGGAGGGCCTCGAAGTACAAGTGCCCGTAACGAGCGTGCCAGCGCCAGCCGTTCTCGGTCCCGTGTACGACTAGGCAAACGGGTCGCGCTGGATTAAGGCGTATCAGGTAGAGGCGCCCGCGGCTCCTGGGCACTCATGCGATCAGTCGCCCATTTTGATCACGAAGTTGGAGCCAACCGTCCTGGATGTGAGTGTCGTATCCAGTCTCGTCAAGTTGTCCGAGAGAGATGATGCTACTATGAAGTCGCGGTATGTAATAGACCTCGGTTAGAAGCAAATGCTCACCGTTTCGGCATGAGAATAGAATCTTCCCGAGCCCTTCAATCTCCACAGAGGTGTCGTCACCGAGTTTGACTGAGCCCTGCACGTTGTTGTCTAGCTCGGAGAAGATCTCCCGTCTCCCACACATATGCGCGCTGGCTCCCGAGTCCAAGAACCAGGTTGTGTCGCACTGGCCTGCCTGCTTCGTCGCCTTGGCCTGGGAGTTCGTCTCGTTGAGCAGTACGTGCTCCTTGGTCTCAGCCGCCACACTTCCGAGCGTGAGAGAGTGAAGCCTTGCGACCAGTAGCGCCGTCTCCTCCTCTTGATCCTTCACAAGGTTAGCTCGTTCCTTGCGTGCGCGCCGCGGTTCGGGACAATCCCTCGAGATATTCCCTGCAAACTTATTGCAATTATAGCACTTGATCCCCGTCATGTCGCGGTCGCCGTTGGAGGTGCGCTGGCTGCCTTCCCGCACGGGGCTCGGTTTCTTCCCCTTTCGGAGATACTTGCCCTTTGTTCCGTTCCCGGGGCCAGATCCAGACCCTTGGTCGCGCTGCTTTCCTCGAGCAATCCACTCATGTTCCGTGAGTAGGATCTGCCTGCTTGCGCCACTCGTGACGTTGTTGCCGCGGCGCTCGGAGGCTGACCGAAGGCGTCTGATCAGCTCTTCGATGGACATCCCATTCAGATCGAGCAGCGTCTCGATCGAGCAAGCGATCTGCACATACTGGCTCGGGACCTCTCGGAGGAATTTCTGCACGACCTTGATCTCCTCGACACCGTCACCCAAGGACCGAAGGTTGTTGACGATCCCTGTGATGCGTAGCCCGAACGCATCGAGGGTTTCTCCGTCCTTGAAAGAGATTTGCTCGAACTCCTTGCGCAGCCGTTGCGCCGTTGCCTCCCTGACTCGATCGACTCCAACGCGCATGAGCCGAATAGCTTCCCAAGCTTCGTGGGCTGTGTTCTTGACAGCGAGAGACGGCACCATCTCTGGCGGCACGGCTCGGATCAAAGCTGACAGTGCAGCCATATCCTCTCGCTCGCCCGGCTCGTCAGCGCCGGAAATCACCTCCCAGAGGCCTTGCGCCTGCAGATTGATTTTCATCACAAGAGCCCACTCAATGTAGTTCGTCGCCGTCAGAGTGGGGTAGACGATGTTGCCGCCGAGGCGCTCCTACATAATGCGTTCGCGAATGACGATCTCGTTGTCGTTCCTCCGATTGACACTTCGTCCCCTGCTCCGTGCCCGTGCCTGCCTTGTTGGAGAGTTGCTGATGTCGCCGTTGCCGTCGGACATGGTTGCCAAGATTGTTATATGGCTCTGATACCAAATGTTGGTTTTTCAGAAGAAAAAACCAGAGAACACAAAACTGAAACGAATGTTTGCAGCAAACGAAAATGCCGAAACAGGAAGAAGAATAGTTTTGGTGCAGTAATCGTCTGCGTTTTCCTCCTTCATTATATTCCATATATACACAATCTTACAACGACTTGTCCGATAATATCGAACCCACTAACGCCTACAAACTTGCAACGTCTATCACGTGCTAAGAAAATGGAAACAAACTTCGTACAAAATAGAAACAACAATTGACTATATCTAAGTCTAAAAATAGACAGAAACTAGATTAGGAAATATGACAACTACAACCACGGTTAGGGGATTGACTTGTTGAGATTGGCATCCTGGATTACTTTTGTTTGGTCCCCAACCTGCTGATTGAAGATGTCTATGTCCATGTCCATTTTTGCTCTGGACAATAGAGGCATCGGTAGCTTCTGCTGGCGACTGGAGTTTTGGGAACTACAACCCCTACAGGTGGTTTGACATGCATTTGGGGCTTTAGGGGAATGGTAGGAGTGGCAATTGCAGTTATTGCGGTCACCAGCGTAAATTTTTTTAATTGGCTCACTAGTTCCAGTAGATGAAAGGACAAATGAAACTAGGATGAGAGACATCCGTATTATTTTAGTTGTCGACATTCTCACTTAATTTTGAAATATTGTATAACAAAAAGTACTCACGGATGATATAGATGTGTAGCTTTCAGCTAAGTTCCTTTTTATATATACGAAAATGCATGTTTGAGATGGTCAAATGCAGAAAAACCTGGGCTGGTTACTCCATGCCAATACACGTAATCCTGGCATTTTTATTGGGTCTAAACAAGAATCGTTATTATTGTGCACATGATATTCAGTTTTATCATTCAACCGTTAGGGGTGGAATATGGGATGTGTATTGTTATTGGGTAGGGATACCGTGTTTCCAGTATCCCTTGGGCCTATTTAAATATAAATATATGATTATATGCATCCCTAAAATATCTCATTAAATTATGTGTGATAAGTTAATGTTTTACTACTACCGTTATTATTGAGGATACAATAAATATTGTATACCCGGAGTACCGTATACAAACGGTTGTTATATATATTATACTCGAGAAAAAATGAGTTTAAACACAACATAATTTTGAAAATGTTCGATTTAAAAATTTGTATAATATTTGATAGACTAAACATCGATCATTATTCATAAATTGTTTTTGTTAACCTACAATTCGTTTAACTAAAGTTGTGATTATAATAATAATTTATAGAATGTAAAACCTTCAAATAATTATGGATGCGTGTATTGATATATATATATATATATATATATATATATATATATAATGAGTACAAAGGGTCTACAAGACCTAAATAAATATGGAACATGATATATACAAAATCAATCAGGAAGGGTATTCCTTTCTTATTCTGATTCTAATTGATTTACATCTCAATTACCCCCCAAGCGAAGCGTAGGTCTGGTTCCAATGCAAAACTTGGAACGTAGAAACTCAAACTGAGGATGGGGTACCCTTCGTAAAGATGTCAGAAATCTACAAGTCTGTAGAAACATGAGCAACCTTGAGCTTGCAAGAAGACACCATCATGGTATCAGTCGGGTTTCTCTAAATACTCTCTGGCTTTTCCTTAATATATCCATACTTTTTCTTCCCAATTTTCTGATCATAGGCCGCGCTCATCCGCCTTCAATTATCGATCTTCGTTGCTGCAACCTCTTCTCGTCAGAATTGGCCGATCGGATCTTTCTCAACCACCACTACACAATTTTAGCCATAGATCGCACGCACCATTGTTGTGATGTCACGAGCTGCCGATCGGACTTGTCACCAGTGCCGCAGTCTACTTTTTCCTATTGCTGCTTCATCCTTACACATTAGTTAAATCAGTCGTCCACTATCATTCACTAGCTTGATGTGTGTTTGGTACGATTTGATTTCTCTCTTGTGTTTGGATCTGTTCCTGCTTTCCTGATGAAGTCAATTACGCTTGCATCGTTGATCAGCTACATCACCATCAAGCTTGATGGTTCCAACTATGCTTATTGGCATATTCAGGTTACTTTTGTTCTTTATATAGGTCAATTTGATTGGTTTTGTTGATGGATCTGCCACGTGCCCCGATCTCCCTGCGAGCTCGACTTCCAAAGAAATCGATGACAAGGCTTCCGAGGAAGACAAGACCCGTGATGCTTGGATCTAGGAGGATCAATTGGTCTAGACTGCTCTTTTCTCATCCTTGTCACATGCTGCAATGTCATTGGTTGATGGTATGGTCACTGCTGCTCAGGTATGGGATGTTTTAGCTACAAAGTACCAGAACAATTCTCGTTCTCATCGCCTTTCTCTTTGTGATCGTATGTACGAGATTCGTTAAAATGACCATTCTGTTCAGGATTATTATTTTCGCTTTAAGGACATTATTGATGAATTGCGTGTAGTCAAACATCCTCTCCATGATGATGATGCTATTGTTATTTTTTATCGTGGTTTGAACCAACACTTCTCTGAGTTTTCCAATTCTTTTACGTTGAGAGATCATTTACCACCTTTTACGTCTGATTTCCACCCCACCATAATCTACTTATCATACCATGGATATCGTCCAGAATGGTATCTAGGATAATAAAGCAACGCATGGCGTAACTCGGTATATCCTATAACACCGACTTCATAAGAATTTCCTTTACCGCCTTAAACAGATTGCTTTCAAACCAGCCATTGATCTTCTGTCTGATTCTATCATTCAAGTTCTGGAATATCTCTGACTTATTATGCCCAATTTCCGATGGTAAACCCAGATAGGTGTTGTGCGAATCCACTTCCAGAATCTTTAAAATGTCGCATACCCCTGTCTTCTTTTCACTCATCGTGTTAGGGCTGGATAGAATAATTGATTTGTCTGCGTTGATGCGCTGCCCCGATATACTTTCATACAAGGTAATAGACAACTGAATATGCTCTGCTTCCTGCTCAGTCACCTCTCCAAATAATAATGTATCATCTTCAAAGAACATATGAGAAATCTTTGGTTCATTCCTAGACGCACCAATTCCTTTGATCTTACCTGAGCACATCAAGTCCGTCAGAAGCCAAGAAAATACCTCCAAACATTTGATAAAGAGATAAGGTGATAATGGATCTCCTTGGTCAAAGCCTCTCTTTGGCCGCAGGTATCCCATCTCCCCGACATTGAGAATAAAATAAAATGATACAGTCGACAGGTATTGGGGTATAAGTTGTACAAATATTTCTGGAAAACCCATAGCTGTCAGAGTGCAACACACAAACTCTCATTCAATTCGATTGAATGCCTTACTCATATCGAGCTTGATGCTCATATAACCTAGGGATCATGTCATCTTGCTCTTCATAGTATAATGGAACACATGTGCAACCAGGATATTATCAGTAATCAATCTGCTCAGCATGAAGGCCGACTGGGATTCCAAAATTATTTTCTGGATAATTGGTCGTAACCTGTTTGCCACAACTTTGGATGCCAACCTGTAAACCACATTGCAAAGACTGATAGGCCTAAACTGGGTGATCAATTCCAGTTGTGGGTTCTTGGGGATAAAAACTATGTGCGTGCAGTTCACAGACGACTCAAAACCCCATCATTCAAGAATTTCATAACAAAAGCAGTCATGTCATTTTTAACTATATACTAGTATTCTAGAAAAAATAGGGTTCATACTGTCACGTCCAAGAGATTTAAATGGATGCATCTGCTTTACCGCTCTTGTCACGTCTGTGCCTGTGTAGGGTCGCATGAGTGATTCGGCCATCTCAGATGTAACCCCTGACTGGAGGCGGCCTATAACTTACTGCATGACTTCGGCTGAGGGCTCTGATGAGGTGAAGATCTCTCCGAAGTAGTCTGTAAATACGCTCCATGCTTTCCACATCTGTCTAATACTCCTGGGTTGCATCTCTTCGGCCTTTAATATGATTCATCGTCCACCTTTGTGAAGCAAATCTATGGAAGAAAGTCGTATTTCTTTCTCCTTCTTTATACCAATGTTGTTTTGCTCTCTACTTCCATTTAATGCCTTCTACATCTTGAAGAAAATCATACTCATGTCTCATTGTCACAATCTCTGCCTTCACTTCCTCAGTAATGTTTCTGTTTTCCAAATAAAGTATTGCTTTCTTCACCTCCTCCAATCTCTTTGGAATGTCCAAAAAATTCTCCTTTTCCCATCTCAACAGGCCTATCGAGCAGTCTGTGAGCTTATGTTGCAAGGACAACAGTGATGGCGAATTACTCCACATTTCCTTTATCATTTTTTCACAGTCATTTGCTCTGACCCAATGTGCTTCAAAACAAAATCTCTTCTTCCTTCTGAATTGCCTGGTAGCCGAATCACGTGACTAGAGCCAAACCAACAGACACATATGATCAGAGTAAATCATGGGTATCATAGTGACTGAAAACCATGGAAACAAATCATGTAGGCTCTGGTTGCAGGTTTCCCGGTCAAGCCTAGCTCTCTTAGTATTGGGACAAGTTGCAAGCCTATTCCAAGTAAACTTTGGTCATGTGTATCCCATGTTAAACAGTCCACAAAAGTCTAGTGCCTACCTGAACGCATTTAGTTGCCATTCTGCTCTCGGATAACTCCCCTGGTATTCTTCTTGTGCTACAACTTCATTGAAGTCTCTGAGACATATCCAAGGTATACCGGGCTCTAACACTAGCCGTTGGAACTCTTCCCAACCTTCTCTTTGGTCTGCCACAACTGGCTCTCTATAAAAACCAGTGATTTAAACTCAACTTCAAGATATTGTAGCAAAAACATCTATGTAACGACTCGAATAAATTTTAATCTACCACTACATTCTTACTCCATAACAATGCTAGGCCACCTGATCAACCTTGTGACTCAACAAGAACACCAAAATAATTCAAATGTGATTTCAAATTATCAATAACAGCTACGGAACACTTAGTTTCACACAAAAAATAACTGAAGGGGATTTCAAGTGTACCATAGTACGCAATTCTTGAACTACCCAAACTTCTCCGAGCCCGCGGTAGTTCTATCTCATGATATTCATTGGCCTATGCAGAACTAGACTTCATCAACAGTCTCTGTCTGTGTAATGCTCAAGCCTGCCAAAGCTGGAGATGCCTCAACGAGGCTTTCATTATGCTTCTGCTTCTTTATTTCCATGTCTGCATTTTCCTGGCCTCCCAGTACCAACTTTTGCTTAGTTTGACTGCAGTTATTCTTCTTCTACAACTATTTGGTGACTATCTTCTTCGGGACCCTTTTCTTTGGTGTTTTCTTCTTCTTTTTTGTTTTCTCCATCTACTTCATGATACGCCCCGTCGGTGAAGAGAACTCAATGGGGACCTGGACCATTTCCTGGCTGAGTGGGTTAGTTAATGGCAAAGATGTGTTCTTCGGTCATGAGTCCAACTCTGCAACGATCATGTCGCACTTCTTCATCGGTTGCTGGTTGTTATCAACATGGACCTGCTCCTGGATATGCATCCTCACCTCAGGGTAATCTAATATTTCAACCGGTTATTCCCACATCACCTGCCCAGTAGCTCCCGAGTCGCTCCCTACATTCTTCCATAAGAGATTACCAAGTTCACGATGAACCTATTGGGGATACCCTCCAAACTTGGTTTCCATACCAGATTTTCAAAGAACTTAGGCGGCGGAGGCCTCTTAAGAGGAATCTTCTCCTGCAAAGTCGATGTTTCTGAGCTTTTCTGTGGAGCCCCGTTGGATAGGGTTCCATGAACGATGGAATAGTGTGAAAAACAGTGTTGGAGTTCAATGTAATATTCAGTGTTTGCGACCCTGGATGAGGTTCCCTCCCAAGTTTGCCATTCCCTGATCCCTCACCAGGTTCATAGTGCACAAGTGTTCCCAAGTTTCCATCCTATTTATCTTCAACATTCTTCTGGTCATCCATCTAGCCTCCATAAGCATTCCTATCTTGCCTTCCAAAGTTACATCCCTGATTTTGAGGTGGAAACCGCCTCCTTCCGGTCACTGCAAAGGTTAGGCATTAGGGTTTACTGCAGGTAACGATGAATAATGTCAACCTCTCTGCCAGCGATTGGCGCCAGTGCCCTTGCTTCACATTCTCGCTGGCTATGGCTGATTATTCCACAGAACGAACAAAAATGAGGGGGTTTCTCATATTGAAGAAAGAGCTTCATCTAATGTTTCAGTGAACGAACTATATGGACCATCTTCAAGGGCTTAGTAATGTCAATCTTAATCTTGATGCGCATATAAGGGCCAACCATAGATCCATCCATGGCTTTCTCTACTGCCACAAATTTGCTGATATCATCGCCAATGAGTCTGGCTGATCCTTCGTTCATAACTAGCGTCGGGACTTTAGGAACATGAACCCAGAACAAGCAAGCTGTAAACTGGATCTGGGAAGCTACCATGCCCTCATAAGGTTCACAAAAAGCCATAAAAAATTTGCTAAACAACCATGGTTCCCTTTCTAAAACCCACGCTTAATTAGCCAAATTCTAGAACTGGAACAATACAGCATTATCACACAAAAACATTCCCATCATGGGATCCTTCAAACTCAAAAGTTGTTGAAACAGATCAACGATCTCCTTGTGTGGAATTCTGCAAGAAGATAACTTGCCCACCAGTGCAAGCCTGATTTGCGATCTATTAGAGTTGAGGAGAGACTCTTGCGGTCAATTCTCCTCATCTGTGAGTGACAGATTCACGTAAATTTTCTCAAGAGCATCCAAGTTTGCCATCGCCGTCCGGGTGCAGGATGACTGAAGTTTAGATAGGCGAGATCTAAACCCTAGCGATGAAGGAATTCTTCTGTGCAAACTTGTAGCTTTATAGAGCAGATAATATAAATCTGTAGATAGATACGGTATTTTTGAGACGAAAGCAGCTCCGATCCCTGCTTGGAAAAGGAATCGAAGCAGAAAAATCTTGTGACGCGAGGCGCAAGAAGGAGACTCTCCCCGGAACCCTACAAAGAGTTTTTTTTGGAGAAACTAGGAGATAGAGCCATTAATTGGAAATTAGTCCAAACATCTCGAGAAAATGGAAGTACTGAATCGCAACCAAAAAACTCATAGGTCTAGCATATTTGCTGCATTATAAACTCTCTACTAACAGTGAAAGCAGCCAAATAACTTGTATCACAAGTGCAGAACTGTCAAAACTGAACTAATACCAAAAATATCTAAATAATACACTAGAAGTTCCAATTCAAAAAAAAAAACTTGAGACTTTTAGATCAACAAACTGGTGCTGCAGCATTTGCCTCTACCACAGAATCTTAAGGTTTTGTTTACAGAATGGGGTTCTTGAATTTTGAAGATTCATGGCCTCTATTTTTAAGAAGATATTCAAGGGCAAGAATTGCCCAAACCATTTGAACAAACTAATTCATAGAAGGATTTGTTCAAACGATTTGTAGATCCCAAAAACCATGATTGATTTTCCACCAACAGACCATCGCAATCACCGCATAACCCTAGATGTTTAAATCAGACGCAAATTGACTCATTCCAAACACAAAATCCATTATCATCTAACTCACTCCAAACGCCTTATGGAGAAGTCCGTTAATTTGTTCCAAAACACTTTACCAAAAATTTTTGTTCTCAGATAAGAAGTCTGCCGATGTTGATCAGCTTGAGGAGGCTACGGTGAATAAAGAATAATGAAACGAACCATTTAAATTTCAGTTCTGGTGGATGAGGAGAATTTGGAGGCGAACCCAATCGCATTTGTATCGGCATTGAGACTGAGAGCTTGATCACTTGAAAAGGAAAATGAGGAGATGTAGCTGGAGTGGTGGATAAAAGGACAGTATTGGCGTGTGGATAACCCGGTTGGGTGTTATAACCCGCTCTGATTTGATTGGGATGACCCGCGAATATTGCTACTTCCTCTGTCTTAGGGGCAATCTGTAGAGGGGAAAAGTTGAAGTTTTAATTTTTAGTGGTGTAAAATGATGAAAATGCCCTCTTCTTCTTCTTCTTTAAGTATCGGTGTCTTCTTCTACCTTTTCTCCTCTCCGCCTCTGACCAGCCAGACTCCCCTTCCTAGACCGTACTCAACCCCTTTCCGGCTCTGCTTTCGACCCGCCAGGCTCCATCGCTTCATACGCCTAGGCCCGTCAAATGGGTTAATTGGATCAACCCATTATCTTAATCCAATTAACTCATTATCCAATGAGTCTTTATCCAATTAACTCATTTATTAATGGTTTATAATGTGTTGGATCATAAATAGGTTGAGTCATTAAATGGATAACTCATTGGGTAACTCGTGAGATAACTCATATGGCTCAATGAGTTACAATATATTATCCAATAAGTCATTATGTAATTAATCCAATAAGTTATCATTCAATAGTTTTATTCTGATTTGGGTTACAAGTTGTCATTATCCAATGGGATTGGGTATTAAATACTCATTAGATTTTGGGATTGTGCGGGATGAGAATCATTAAATTTTGATCTCAATGTGTTTCATATTGTGTTAACTCAATGGAACCTAACAAATGACAAATAAATATCCAAAATTATCCAATTAAATGCATGTGTAATATTTAATATAAAAATTCACTTTAATTCACAAATAATACAAATTATTCGAGCTCAATCTCGTGCAGTATTCGAGTTCGTACAGTATTTGAACTCAATCTCGTACAGTATTCGAGTTTGTACAATATTCGAGCTCCATCTCGTACAGTGTTCGAGTTCGTACAATATTAGAGTTTGTACAGTATTCGTACTCAATCTCGTACAGTATTCGAGTTCGTATAGTATTCGAGCTCAATCTCGTACAACATTCGAGTTCAATCTCGTACAGTATTCGAGCTCGAGCTCAAACCCAATTAATATTGTTCATTAATTTCGCCGAGTTTACAAAGGCAACATTATATATATATTGTTTTTATTAAATATAATATAATGCACTTAATATAATAAGTGATCATATATCAGAGAAAAATTAAATCATTCATAATCAAACTTGTGAAAATCTAGTTATCTTATGATATAAAATTATCCACGGGTCACCCATTACCCAACCCAACTCGACCCACCAAAATCCAATGGATGATCCATTATCCAACCCAACTAAACCCAATAACTACAACCCAATTATATCCATTAACCCAATGAGTCATTATCCAATAAGTGAAAATAGTTATGGATAACGGTTATCCAACGGGTGACCCGACCCATTTGACGGGCCTACCTACGTCTCCGGCCCATTTACACTGTTGCCACCTCAAATCCACCTTTACTCCGTCGCCAACCTGCTCACCCCATCTTCACCTCTGATCCGGCTTTACTCTATCGCCTTCGACCAGCTCACCCCCTTATCCACCAGACTTCTTCACCTTTAAAGACCAAGAAGAAAAGATGATAAACAAAAAATGAGTAGACAAAGTGAAGATTATTGTGGAGTGGCGAAGATTTAGCTAATCTATGGTGGTAAAGAGGGAGAGGCAAGGTGTGACCTTGGTTACTGTTACGACGTTGAAGAAATCTAGAGTGAGAAAAGTGGACGGCTGGGGTTTTAATTTGGTGGGAAAGGAGAAAATGAAGGAAGAAAGTGGAGTGAGTGGTAGGGATTGTAACGTAAAATTTTAGTTGTTTAAGGGTAAGAATGTTTTTTAATAGGTGAATTTTTTTTTTAAATGAAAAGTGTGCAGAATTTTCTAGGACAACCAAAAAAAGAAAGTGTGCATAATCGGTTGGGGCGGAGGGAGTACTATTTTATTTAAAATTGTAGTTTAATCCCTCGTCTCACCTTACCTTACGGTGAGACGATCTCACAGGAGACTTTCTCTTGGTGCAAATATTCAACTTTGGGGGTGATGGCCATAAATAATTGGGAAATT
Source organism: Rubia yunnanensis (assembly GCA_037428765.1). Taxonomy (NCBI): domain Eukaryota; kingdom Viridiplantae; phylum Streptophyta; class Magnoliopsida; order Gentianales; family Rubiaceae; genus Rubia; species Rubia yunnanensis. The sequence continues at coordinate 67,944,710 of CM075071.1, read as the reverse complement.
AATAATCCCGGGTCGGGAAAATTCACGGATCAATTTTTTCCCTCGTTTCCGCGCAATGTTCAAGTTTTTGATTCCAGACTTGATATCTCAATTTCAGTAATGTTTCAACCAAACTTTGTAATATTTTTTCAGAATCCCCTTTTTCACTAAAAGCACATGCGTTTAAAGTTGAATTTTGATCTTTTAATGTAATTTTGTATTGCAAGTTAAATTTTTTTCACTTTAGTATTTTGACACTAGTTCGTTATAATTTTTATTTGTATTTTTAATTTGTTATCTTTCTTTTAATTTTATTGATGTTTTAATTTTTTATCGTATCTTTTTAAAAATTAATATTAATGTTTTTTGGGGCATGTCTTTTAGACTTATGTGTTAATCTTTTATTGTCAAAACTTGTGTTTACCTGTTATATAGTAATATATATATTTTAACTTATATTTTCATTTTGATTGATTTGTTACTTTTTCATGTCATTTTAAAAATTGATATTGATGTTTCTTATTTTGGAAGATTAAATTTTTATTTAATTTATCTTGATGTTTCAATAGCGTGAATAGATTTTTTAAATTTTAATAATTGATTTTTAAATATTGAATATTAAATATTTATTTAACGTATTCGTAGTTCCTCAATGGTGTGAATTGATTTTTATAATTATAATTTTGATGTTTCTTGTTTCTGAATATAATTATTGTATTTTTGATGTTTCAAGAGTGTGAATTGATTTTTTAAATTTAAAAACTGGTGCTTCTTATTTGACAAAGTCTTGGGAAAGACGGTCTTTCCATAGGCTTATGGAAAGACTGGATTTAATTCGAATAATAAAAGGTAAAGGGTCTTAGTTGCAACATTAAAATTTTAGTATGCAACATGTAGTAGTTATAAAATTTATAACCCGGTTCATGCAACCCGAAAATTTTATCTTCATTTTTTCTAATTTACACTTTAAACCTTGGTCTTTCCATGACTTATGGAAAGACCGTCTTTCAAGAGACACACTCTTCTTATTTTTGAATATATTATATTCATATTTAATGTATTCCTGGTGGTTTAATTTTATCCAATCTAATTTGATCATTTTATAGTTTTTTTATATTTGGTGTAGTATAACCTTTTACTAATTTAAATTTACTTTTTAAATTTAATTATTAATGTGTTAATTTGATGTGCATGTTTAGGAGTAATTTATCTGATGGTTAACTATTTTAACTTAATATTTATTTTATTATTTTCATTTTATGTTTTAACTAGTTTTATCTGATACTCCATCTGTCTCAATTTAAACTGCACACTTTACTATTTGATACTATTCACTATCAAACTTTGACACTATATTTGAGTAGATATATTTGTAATAATATTATCGTATATGATATTGTTGGATTCGTTATAACAAATAGTTTCTCAAAAGTAAATTTTTGTTTGCCAGTATTATACGTAGTTAAACATATTAAAGGTTAGACAAGTTTCTTGATGAGCGTGAAAAAATTTTCATGCAGCTTACATTGGGATGGAGAATATAGTATATAAGTTAAGAGTTCGTCTCATGCGAGACCGTCTCGTGGTGAGCCAAAGGTTGAATAGTTAATGTGAAATCTTATCATAGGAATTAGTTTAACTCAGGGGGTCAAAGCACAATAATTTTATTTTCGGGGTCGATTTAAAAAGTTAGAGAAATCCAGGGGCATAACTGAAAATTAAGAAAATTCTTTCTTCTCCGGGAAGCTCTATACGTATAGGGTGTTGTCGTTGCCTCGCCTACTCCGTCGTCGCCTCGCATCGCCGTCGCCTGACAGGTTGGCTTCAATGTTAGTTTTGAACGAAAAACAGAGCACAAAAGAAAAGTTTTGGTGCAGAAAACTTGCTTACTGCTTTTCTCATTCATGCCTTCCTTATATACACAAACTTTGCAACGTTATTCTTGAAAAATCTAACTACCTAACGTGCACATTCTCACGTTCACAAAACAAAGTCAGAGAAAACAACTAACTTCCTACAGATGCGAGACTTGTATCTTTATTTAGCTAAAAATAGTTTAAACTAAGTAAGGAAAAACCAAATGACTAGATTATCTCACAAATCACCCCCTTAATCTTGTCATCACTTTATTTCTGCGATGTTAGACTTAGGAAAAACAAGAACAAAACAATGATTTTGGTGTTGCTAAAACGTTGCAACTTTTCTGCTTTATGATCTGCCATTTATACAAAATGAATGAGCAACTAGAAAGCTAAAAAATCTCCTATCTATAAGGTATCACCATCCCACGTTCACCTCCCACAATGCCAACTACTCTACTTTTCTAAAAACAGAAAAAGAACAAGTCAAGGTGCATACCTTGTGTTTTCCTACTAAAATAACAAAATCCTAAGTGGCGCAGGATTACTCAAAAACAACAAATCACCCCCTAATCCTGAAGCCCGTTTGAAACTTCCATGACACCGAGCTTTATTCGAATTTCCAAGAACTTGACACGCCCCAATGCCTTGGTCAGAATGTCCGCAAGCTGGCCATTGGTTCCAACGTGTTCAACGTCCACCTTGCCCTCCTCGATGCATTCACGGAGAAAATGAAACCGAGTATCAATGTGTTTACTTCGCTCGTGATGCACCGGATTTCTGCTTAGCTCAATTGCGGACTTGTTGTCCACATGCAGCTTCACCATCGTAGGAGGTATGCCAATCAGTTCGCCGAGAAGCCGACTCAGCCACACTCCTTGATAAGCTGCCGTTGCCGCCGCAATATACTCCGCCTCACAAGATGAGAGAGCGACGACCTTCTGTTTCTGTGACGTCCACGTGATGATGCTTGAGTCGAGGAAGAACGTGATGCCAGTCGTGCTTTTCCGATCATCAATGTCTCCGACGAGATCGCTGTCGCTGTACCCAGTTAGTACAGGATCTGCCGTCGTGCCCTTCTTGTAGCAGCATCCGTAAACAGTTGTCCCGCTGACGTAGCGCAGAATCTGCTTCACCGCAGCCCAGTACGATGCCGTTGGAGCTTCCATGTACCTGCTCACAATGCCGACGGCGTGTGTGATGTCCGGCCTGGTGTTGCAGAGGTAGCGAAGACTCCCGACAATGCTCCGATAACATGTAGCGTCAACTGCATCATTAACTCTGGCCTTGCTTAGCTTCAACCGATTCTCCATCGAAGTGTGACAAGCATTGCATCCTGCCATTCCTGCTGCGTCCAGGATTTTTTCGGCGTATGCTCTTTGGCAAATCGTAATCATGCCAGCATCCTGCTTAACCTCGAATCCGAGATAGTAGCTTAACAATCCGAGATCGCTCATATCGAACAAGCGATGCATCTGTTCCTTGAACGCTGAAATGTCCTTCTCTTTCGTGCCGGTGATGATAAGATCATCGACGTAGACGCCGACTATCAGCATCTCCTTGTCAACGTCCCTCCTGTAAACCGCGTGCTCAAGAGGGATCCGTTCGAACCCGAGCGACATGAGAGACGCATCCAGCTTTGCGTTCCAGGCTCTAGGCGCCTGTCTGAGGCCGTACAAAGCTTTGTGCAAGCGTAACACCTTGTCCTCGTTGCCGACGCTGGCCTAGCCCGGCGGTTGTTGCACGTAGACCTCCTCCGCAAGATCGCCGTTCAGAAATGCCGACTTGATGTCCATGTGATGCACCTTCCATCCATAGTGAGCGGCGAGAACTAGCAGCAACCGTACAGTCTCCATCCGTGCCACTGGCGCAAAAACCTCAACGAAATCCACCCCCTGCCTCTGAGCGTAACCTTTAGCGACGAGGCGTGCTTTATGCTTGATCACATGGCCGTCCGGGTTTTTTTTCACCTTAAAAACCCACTTTAATCCTATTGCTCGATGACCTTTTGGAAGTGTGGCGAATTCCCAAGTTCCATTGCTTCGGATCGATGCCAATTCGTCGTCCATGGCGCGTTTCCAGCAAGTTTTTGACAACGCAGTATCGATACTTGCGGGCTCCTCTGCTGCGACTAGGCACAACTCGTCTGTGACAATTTCTGCTGCCATGACAAAGTCTGTGTACAGCGTGTTTGTCTGAACTATGGCATCTCGTGCTCGTGTGGTCATCGGATGCTGTGGTTGCGACAGTATAGGATTCTGTCCCGCAGGTGCGACGTTGATGCTTGCTGGTGGTGAAATTGGCGTGCCTCCGTGCACAGTGGAGGCCGGTGTCGATGTAGGCGTTACAGGTTCTGCTGCGGCGGCAGAACTTTGCCCCACTTCTCTTACCATGGTTTCACTTCCGCGGGTGGAGTTGCTGGCGCCCGTGTCGAGGACCCATGTGTCGTCGCGGCGTGATTCCGTTGTGAGGAAAACGTGCTCCTCCACCAGTTCCACCTGTACTTGATCGCCGTTCACCATCTTCGTTGGTGCGTTCACTCGTGCCGTTAACGGAGGTGCCTCCGTGACGGTCTCCATAAGAAGTGATGGTCCGTTGTCGTCGCTGATCATGCAGGTACGTGCAAAGAGTGCAGCCGGCTCCTCCTCTCCAGTCTAAGCAAGATGAGCCTGTCCTCGCTGTTGCTGCTGTCCCTTTCGTTCCCGTCGCGGCTCCGTGCAATCCCTCGAAAAATGGCCTGCATATTTGTTGCAATTGTAACATTTCACCCTGGCCTTCGTTCCGTTCCCAAGGCTAGCTCCAGACCCTTGGTCGCGCTGCTTTCCTCGAGCAATCCACTCCTGCTCCGTGAGTAGGATCTGCCCGCTCGCGCCACCCGTGACGTTGTTGCCGCAGCGCTTGGAGGCTGACCGAAGGCGTCCGATCAGCTCTTCGACGGACATCCCATTCAGATCGAGCAGCGTCTCGATCGAGCAAGCGATCTGCGCATACTGGCTCGGGACCTCTCGGAGGAATTTCTGCACGACCTTGATCTCCTCGACGCCGTCACCCAAGGACCGGAGGTTGTTGACTATCCCAGTGATGCGCAGCCCGAACGCGTCGAGTGATTCGCTGTCTTTGAACGTGATCACCTCAAACTCTTTGCGAAGCCGTTGTGCCGTTGCTTCGCGAGCGCGATCCACCCCCATCCGCATGAGTCTCACTGCCTCCCAAGCCTCGTGAGCCGTCTCCTTGTTCGCGAGGATCAGCACCATCTCCGGTGGCACCGCACGAAGTAGTGCAGCGAGCGCCGCCATGTCCTCTCGATCGCTTGGCTCGCCTTCACCAGACATGGCCTCCCAAAGACCTTGCGCGCGCAGATTGATCTTCATCACTTTCGCCCAATCGATGTAGTTTGTCACCGTCAAAGTAGGGTAGACAATGTTGCTGCCGAAATTTGTGTGCACGATACGCTCGTGAACGACGACCTCGTTGTCGTTCCTCCGTGCCCGGCTTCGTCCCCGACTGCGTCCTCGAGCCCGTGGCGGTGAACCTGCGGTGTCGTCGTTCCTTGCTCCGCTGGACATGGTCACCAAAATCGTTATTAGGCTCTGATATTCAACGGAGGTCTTCTCCGGTACGGTAATGAGGTCTGGAATCTCCCGAAATTGCCCGTTGCGAAATAATTTCCCAGTCAATTGCCTAACCCATCGGCGGAGATCTTCTCGAAATTTCCCGATCGGCCGGAGAATAATCCATGGAAACAATAGTCATCGGAAGATGGTTTAAGCGTCGGAATCGAAATCACGGCTGGAAATCGCTAGATGGGTTAGACAATTTCTTCCTCGATCATTTTCCGGCAAGTTTAGTCAAGGAAATCCAGTCACTTCACGTTTGGATCTGGAAATGCTAGTTATTTGGGCCAGAAATAATTCATTTTGTCCCAATTCAAATGGGCTTATGTCCATTTGATCTTCCATATTTAAATTGACAAATTCTTGTATAAGACCGTCTCACGATGAGAATGAGGATTAAATTATAAAGATTTCAAGATGGGGTTTCATATTGATGTTTTAAAAGTTCGACGATTTAATGTGTAATTATGATAATTTACAATTTAATCCAATTCTATTAATTTTTTACCCCCCAATTTAGTTTATTTTTTTCCTATTTTGCCTCTAGTCCTTGGTCTCACTATAAGACGGTCTCACAAGAGACGAATTCATTTAAATTATAATTAATGAATCCTTTCGTTTAAGGCAAAGTTTTGGAAAAGATATGGAAAGATAGAGTTTAATTAGAATAATAAAAGGTAAAAAGTTTTAGTTGCAATATTAACAAATTATTAGGCAACATGTTATAGTTATAAAGTTAATAACCTGATTCATGCAATCCAAAAATTTTATTTTCATTTCTACTAATTTACACTTTAAACTTTGATATTTCCATGACTTATAGAAATACCGTCAAGGGACGGACTCTTCATTAATTTATTATATACTAAGTCATTAATTAATGACTGGAGATAAATGAAATCCTTTATTGCTAGTGTAATTAATTAAAAACATAGCATGCGATCTATCTATTTTCGTGAATGGGACTACATACTGGAAACATTAAATACATTGATATCTGGTAGATTACTATAAAACTGTGTTTCAAAAAATATAATTTGATATTAGCCCTGCTTATCTTTTTTTTAGAAGAAAAGGCAATCTGTTACAATATTTGAATGTGTTTTGTACATTTATTTAGTGCTTTGTTAAAATAATTAAAGAAATACTGAAAACATTAATTGAAAATATTAGCTGTAAATGGTCAAATATCTATGAATTAATATAATGTAAAAGTAAATTTCTCAATAACAAACTTTTCATATAAAAATATTAAAATCCATTTGTAAGTTAGTAAAAGATTAGCCGGTATCACCATAATACTAATCTAAAAAACATTAAATTTCAACTGTTAATCAAAAAGACATTTCAATTTTCAAAAATAAAAATAATATAAAATATTAAAATTAACTCATAGTTGTAAAATTATTAATATAGACATTAAAAAAAATAAAAACCAATCAATAGTACTAGTGTATTACACTGTTTGAGTGTATTTTGTACATTTATTTAGTTCTTTGTTAAAATAAATAAAAACTGCTGAAAACGTCAATAAAAAAATGTTAACTATAAATAGTAAAACATCAATCAGAAAAACAAAAATATCGAATCTGATTTCTGAAAAATGAATTACTTATTAATACTTCCTTTTTCCATTATACTTGGCACACTTTTATTTTTTAAATTATTTCTTTTATATGGTCATACTTTTTTATCAAAAATTTGAGAAATGCCACCTTTTCGTAGGTATATATGGAAAGACGAGATTGAATTATAATTGTAGAAAAGTAAAACGTTTTAGTTGCAATAAAAATTGATTATGAAGCGTGAAGTATTTATAAGTTTATGACCCAATCAATACATCCTAAAACTTTTATCTTGATTTTTTCTAATTTTTAATTTAATCTTTAATTTTTCCTTAACATATGAAAAGACAATTTTTCAAGAGATTGACTCTACATTTGTTTTGGCAAAGGCAATCAATTTCATCCAGTAGTCTACCTACTTTTGTTCTTTTTAAACTCAATATCTTCCACTCGTTCACTATAAATCCAAATAAAAACTTGTGTGGTCAAATTTAGTTAAACAGAGAGAACAAAAAAAATATTGAAATCCCATTGTTAATTACTAAATGATTAACTGGTCACTAAAATACAAATTTAAAAACCATCATGCTAAAAAAATCAACAGATAAGAAAAAGCAATATTTTAAAGTTTTAAAGATAAAAGATCAAGTGATATCACAAAAATAAAAATCAATATTGAAAAATAAAATATCATTATACTTTCAAAAAATATATATCTCAATTTATAATATTGCAATATAAACATTAAAAAAAATCAATAACTTATATAACTTATACTAAAAAAACAATTTTTTAGTTAGGTGACATCTCCAAATTCAACCACGTCACCTTTCACAATTTTTTGACAAGTAGCACTCCCAAAATTTTCCACGTCAACTATAAAAAAACAAATTTAATATGGCACTATTTACTTTTAAATTTTGATACCTTTCTTGGATACTAATGATAATTAATGCAATAACTCTCCTAAAAGAGTAAATTCTTGGTCAAGTGGTACCCCATTTTTAATTTTTAAAATAAATATATTACAATATAAATATATATATTATTTTATTTTAAATACTGCTTCGTGTGTCATTCTCATATATATATATATATATATATATATATAATTCTTAACTATTAAATTATAAATTATGCTATATTTTCATTTTCATACGTAAATACGTGCATCGGCACTAGTTACTATCGAGTTATATTTATAAACTTACAACTAGATCCCGCATCTTTTATATGAAACTCTTTGCCAATCAAAATTTTTTGAAAATTGTACTTTAACCTTTTTTTTAATATATTATCGAGATTAGAATTTTAGAAGGATAACACTATACTTTTTTTTGTCAATGAAATTTTTAGTAAGGTGGTGTATTTACATTAGAAGTAATCTCGAACATATTGTAATAAATTAGTTTTAATTTGATTAGATTAGATTTGGGACGTTTAGATATGGCAGGTTCATTAAAGAATTCAATCAATGTTTGGATTGATTTATTTGATGAATCATTTAAGTTAGATTAGGTATTTTAGTTTAATATAGTTTTACCTTTTTAAAGTTGTCATAAGTTATTCCATTTTCAGACAGGAGGTACCAAATCCGTGTCTTCTTTGTATTCTTGATGACGATACGTATATACATAGATAGGGGATGTTTTTCAACAATTTAATTACCTTACACATCATTTATACATCATATATTCATATTTTTAATTTATACTATTTTCTTAAACCATTAGCTTTGTCCATTTTAGATTAGTGCTTAGAACCGTTAGCATTCTTTGTGTTAATTTTTGTGCAACTAGTGCTTGGGTTCATGTGAATTAGTTCCTTGTGTTAGTGAAGTTCTTAAAGTTGTGTTCTTGACTAGACTTCGTGTGTGTCTTCTTTATTTCAAGAGGGTGCTTCGATCAAATTTCGTTAAGAGTGCTTCTCAAAATTCCACAATCCAGAGTTTTTGTAAAAAGATTCATATAATTTTCCAAATTTAACGAACCTCATTTAAAAATATTTATATTCTTTACTCTTGATTAAAATTCAAGTGATTTTTTAAAAACAATTATTCATAGATGTTGAGAAATTGCCCAGCGACGATTATATTGAGTGAAATCCATATCCCTCCTAACTATCCATTAGTATTAAGGAATAATAATATTATGTAAATATTACTTCTAATTGTAATTAGAATGGATTTCTTTTCTTCATCTGTAAATAGTATAGGTGTCTTGATGGTTGTCTCATTTATCTTATCATTACCCGCATTGAGCTTAGCTATTCAGCTCATTCGCTTGTTCAGTTTATCAAGTCTACTTGTATTTGTCACTGGCAAGCTGAACTTCGAGTTCTACACTACTTGAAGGGTCATCCCGGACAGGGTTTGTTTCTCTCTTCACGTAGTTCTTTACAGTTGACTACTTTCTGTGATTCTGATTGGGCTGCATGTCCTATTACATGGGTTTCTCTTTCTAGGTATTTTGTGATGATTGGTGATTCTCCAGTTTCTTAGATGATCAAGAAGCAACTCACGATTTCTCGTTCTTTTGCCGAAGCGAAGTATCGTGCCATGACTGTTACTTGTTGTGAGTTGGTATGGCTTAAGTATTTTCTTCGGGACTTAGACGTTGTGCATTCTGCCCCCATTTGACTATATTTGCGACAGTCAATTTGCTTTTCATATTGCGGCAAATCCAGTTTTCCATGAACGTACGAAGCACACTGAGTTTGATTTTTGTCCGTGATCTTATACATTCTGGCACCATTTTTACTCACCATGTCCGCACTTCTGATTAACCTGTGGACTTGTTCACCAAAGCTTTGAAACGTACTCAGTTTCATTCACTGCTTAGCAAGTTGGGCATTTCTATCCCCATGCTCCAACTTGTGGAGAAGTATTAAGGAATATTAATATTATGTGAATATTACTTGTAATTGTAATTAGAATAGATTCCTTTTCTGTAAAGATTTTGTACCTCTATATAATGTACCCCTATTCATGAATACAATGACAACATCACATCTTTATGTTCTACAACTGGTAATAACCAACCTATTTCAAGGATGACTATTGCAATCTTATATAGAAATTAGATGTTAATATAAATCTAATAAGATTTTACATGATATTTTTACTATAAATATGTTAATTTAAATTTATGATCAAATTTACAAAGTTTTGGGGAAAGTCTCAAGAAAGGTGACCTATCCATAATAGACCACTTTTCTTTCTACCTTAAAATTTCATAAGTTAAATATGAATGTGAAAATATCAAATTAATAGAATATAAAAAGTATGATAATTAACTTTAATTTTATATTTATTTGGTGTGTAGTTTAACAAGTGCAGTGTATAAGTGAAAATAATACAGTTAATTGTCCATAAATTAAAGATAGGCCACCTATCAGGACCTCCTTCAAAGTTTGACCTGAAAGAAATAAGGATGCACTTTGATATGGGACAGATGGAGTATATGTAGTCGCCCACATTTGCAAAAGTATTGAAATTACATTTAATGAGGAAATCTCTTGACAAGTGACATATCCAAAAGTTATGGACAGTCCCTTGTATTTTTTCGCTTATACATTACATTTGTTAAATTACATAATTTTTATGACCATATGCTTTGTATATTATAAAATGTATTTGACCTTATGTTTTGCTCAAAAGTGCTAATCTAACCCCGGAGGCCTCAATTTGGCCAAAATTTTGTGAAGTGACTATTAAACCCCTGTATTTTAAAAAATAAAAATTCAAAAATTGTGAAAGGACAATTATGCCCTCATCTCGATTCCACCTTCTTTTTTATTCTCTTGATACCAAAATCCCACTCCCTGATAATCCCTCCTTCTTCATGCACCAAAATCTTGTCGTAGCTATTACTCCGCCCGCTGCTGCGACAACCGCCCATTCCAAAATTCTCCGTCGTTCTACCTCTCTAGCGGTTAGGTCATTGTTTCTCATTTTTCTGAATTCAGTGTGCTATAATCTTATCAAATTGGGTGCCAACTACTTCATCATATAAAGTAGTATCAATTGGGTTCCGTTCTCCATAGTGAAGGTCTCCATTTTCTGGTGCTTGGCTGAGCAGCGCTGGAAAATTGTGGTGGATGGATGGTGGCGTGGGGCTGTGGGGCTGCCTACTTTTGTAGCTTAGTCGACAGAGCGCTAAGGCCGGAGACCCTCTGCGCAATGAATTTGTCGAAGTTGTTGGAGTGTTATAAATCGAACAGCGCCTTCTCGTGTGGAAACGTGAGGACTTTTTTGGTGGTGCCTTCAACGCAGAGGACTTTTCTTCGTCCTCTCCTTCTAGTGTGGAAATGCTTAGAAATGCCTCTCGATGCCGACGTTGAGGCTGATCTAGGGTTTGTGGTGAGCGGTGGTGAGGCTGAGTTAGGGTTTTTGGTGGTGGGGCTAGGGATAATGGTGGTGGAGGAGGGGTAATGGCGCCGCCAATCGGAAGGAGAATGTTTAGGGTAATGGTGGTGGAGGGATAATGGTAGCAAAGGGTAATGGTGGTGGGATGATGGTGGCAGAGGGATAACGGCAGTGGAGGTAGTGGCAGACGGCGACGAAAGTGGTGGCAGAGATGACGGAGTGGCGGAGATGACGGAGCGGCGGAGCAGCAGCGGTTGTGTTATGGAGAAAAAGAAGAACAAGGGGTAATTTTGTCTTTACAGTTTTAGCATTAAGGCTAGGGTTATTTTAGTCATTTTAGTTATGGTCAATGCTAAAAAATGCCAAGTCAATACCAGAATAGTGCCAAAAGGTTATATCGGTACTTCTGATGCAAAACATAGAGTTATAATAGTACTTTCCAACTTCATAGGATTATATTGACACTTATGATCAAAACATATGGTTATATCTGTATTTTTTCCAAAATAAAAATTAGGTGACCTTATGGATAGGTCACTCTTCCCGAAATTTTCTCAAATTTTAACACATGACGAGACAAAGCAAATTCATTAATTTACTATATACTCTCAGGCCATTAATAAATATAAATGGAGATTAATGAAATATTTTATTGTTTAGTGCAATTAATTAAGGATGTTGCTATATCATACCCAGTATTTTACTAGTTAACGCCCTAATATGTACACATACATGTATTAATGTTTTTAATTAACGTTTTTATTGTGTGAAAATTTATATTTAAATGTGTGTGGGTTAAAAAATTTTGATAACAAAATTAGGGTAAATTTTGGATAAAATTTGAACTCTCCCCTTCACTTTCACAATTTTTGGCTCTTCTCCTCCTGAACCACCGATTGTCGCCGGCCACCAACCGCCGACCACCGTTGACCAATGCCGCTGACCACCACCGACCACCGTACATTGCCCGAATCTTACCGGAAAAGTGTGTTTTTAATGAATCTCGCCTGAATCTATATTTCTGGTCGGATATGTGTCTGAATCTGGAATTGTTTTGAGTTTTCCGGTGACCTTTGAATCTGGTGGAATCGAGAGAGGCTGGAGAGGAGGAGTACGGTGGTGGCATCGGGCAAATGGTGAAAGTGAGGGAGAAGAGGGAGACGATGGGCGGGAGAGGAGAGAGGCGGTGGTGGCGTCAGATGGGAGAGGAGGGAGACGATGGTGGTGTTGGCCAGGAGAGAAAGGAGATGGTGGTGGCGTCAGGCAAGAGAGGAGGGAGATGATGGTGGCATCGGGCAGAAGAGGAGGGAGACGGTGATGGCGTCAGGCGGGAGAGGAGGGAGACTGCGGTGGCGTCGGGCGGGAGAGGAGAGACGGCGGTGGAGAAGGAGCACGACGGCGGTAAGGTACATGGGAAGAAGGAGCACGGCGGCGGTAGGGTATAGGGGAAGAAGGAAGAAGGAGCTGCTAAAATTAAATGGAATTGAAATTAATTTAAATATTTTAATTAAAAATTAATATTTTATTCTGGTAAATAATTTAAAATTAAATATTAGAAATTGAAAAAACTTTGAAATTAAGTAGAATAATTTAAAAATATTTTTTAGCTTAAATTCTAAAATAAAAAATATTTTAAATATTTGAAAAGTAAATATAATATTATATAATAATTGTGAAGTAAATTATGATGATATGATTAAATAATTATTTTAAAGTAAAATATAAAGTAAATTATTATATAATTTGTAAATGATAAAAATAAATAGTTCTTTGTATAGGAAATCTTGTATGCTTTGTTAAGAATTTATTCATGTTATATTTACATTTTTCTATGCATTAGAAAATATGTACTTTATTATTATAATACGTAAGATGAAAAATTACATGAGTAGTTGAAAATGTATTTTATGTTCAATGAATTGTTTTTTATAAGTACTTTGAAATTATGTATTGTTTTTTTCATATCAGTTAATATTTTATTTCTATTTATGTTATTTTATTTTCTCCTACAATTAATTAACTGTTAAGATAATTTTTTTTATATTTCTTGTATTACAGATGAACACTGATGGCGAACCTATTGATGAAGGTCGTTGTATACGACAAAGGGGGATTAGTGCCTCGGCCAGACAGGCGAGATGTTGCGCCATTGCCCAGTAACAGTTGCAGGAAACTGTACAAGATCACGAAGTACCTGTTGAGCAGCCTTCTCCAAGGCCCAATGATGTTTTTGATCCTATGCCAACCTGGGATGGTCCGAAACTCAACATTCTCACTGACAGTAGAGTGCATTCAATCCGTGACTAAGGAAACTTGCAATCATTGTTCAAATTACACCTTGGGGATCAAGCACCCATATCTAGCCCACTAGATGGTTGTGGTGTAGAGCCACCACTAGACGCCGAGGGCAGGCAAGGGTACATGCATTGTTCCCCCAATGGCCAACCTAGGACAACTTTGCAGGTGGAGGTTAGAATTGCAGCACCTGTTGGTGGAGTAAGTAGACATACGTACAGGAATAAAGCTGGTCAATTTGCCCAATCTTTAGGTGGATCGTGCAATGTTGGTGAGGCTGGGACTGAAAGAGGTGTTAGGAACAAGAGAAAGCATGTAGCTGAGGAAACATGGCTTTTGCACGGACCGATAGGTGGTGGCCCGCAAAATGACCTCATTATACCCAGCGCGGACCGATGTGTTTCCTGTATAACAGTTGTTGAATGATATGATGAGCGGCTTGGATCCATTTGACTCTATAAACATTCATGAAATAATCGATCCGCATATGAAGGAGTTGTTGGCTACCTGGATCCGTTGTCGCGAGGAGCATTGCAGATGCCACGATTATGAACCCATTCCTTAGGTGACTGGTTCATTTATGTATGAGCGTGCTGTTTACTTATTTTTGTTCATTTATGTACCTTGAATTCTTTGCTTATTTTGATTCACTTATGTACTTTGAACTTCTTGGTTATTTTTGTTCACTTATGTATATGTAACTCTTTGCTAATTTATGTTCATTTTTGTACACCGAACTCTTTTGCTAAGGTCAATGCCATAACCCTTGTATGATGCAATGCAATTCAATACATTCTTCGATATAAAAAAAGTATTGAACACGGTTTGCAAGAATAATAGTCCCACACTACTATTAATTATGGCTATGTGTGTGCTTTGTTCTAAGCTACCATCCTTCTATGAAAGGGTAACTCCCACCCAAAAACACCCAACTTCCTCCATGTGGCCCACAGGTTAATCACAAGGGGCATGGGGCATTTTTCTTTCACTTGTATCCTTACAAATGGCTTGCAATGCTCACATATACAATATGTAGCTCCCTCCCTGTTCATTCCTCACTCCCGCCCTCTCTTAATGGCAGGACCGTACAATAATAGTCTGCCAACCCATTCTCTATAATGTAGTATAAAACTACAACCGTGTTGTAGTAGGTGGAGACAGGAAACATATCCGCTGCTACCGCAAACCAATGTTCACGTCCACATGGACCTTTGGTGTGGTGTATACGGGTTTTGGCCAATTCAACATTCTCCTTCGAACCTTATATGGGAACATAACCAGGCCAATGAGTCAAACTTGTTAAATACCGCCCGACGTGCTCCAGACCACTCACCCTCACCATCAACATGGAAGGCATCAGCAACGCATCTGAAGCCACAGTTTCCATCACTCAAAACATTGTTCCAGCCCTCGATGTAATGCCTGATAATGTGGGGGCACTTTTAAGGTAGGGGAATGTCATTGTAGGAGAAACATTTAGATTAGTTTAGATTACTTTCAGTCTCACGAAGTGGTCTTGCTATGCATTGCAATTCAAGACTTGAGAATAATCGATAGACTTACCATGTCGACTACCTCTCCCTAATGTACCGCGCCTCGGTGACCTTGAACTACGCCCGCTTGGAGATGGCCTATACCGCATGTTCACGTGCGCGTGGTAGCTCGGTGATCATCTAGTTGATCTTGACCGGGGGACCTGCCTAGGTTTCTAGTGTGCTCTAGTTTACCGACCACTACTACTCGCACCATGACTTTGTTCTATAAACAGCCTACCTAGGCTTCTAGTGTGCATTTACGTAAGCATTTATAAAGGTTGTTACATGATTTTTTTTTACTATTGCTAATAACAGTATCAAATAAGATAAATAATTGTAATTAACAGTCCAAAATAGAGTATACTGGAGAAAAATGTCCAATTACCTAAAAACCTTTTTTTAGAACAAAATTCAAATCACATCAAGTCTCATATATGTCATGACAAATTTTTAAAAGCAAAAAACATTCTTCTAATTCAAAGGAAAGAATCAAATCATAATTCAAAGCAATTCTTTGATTTTAACAATTATTCTTCAAACTAGGACATGTAAATTAAAGTCACACAAATTTGTATGAGAAGTGAAAAGACATTGCAACTAAGAGGGAGAAACAATCTCCTTTATTTCCTAAATTATGTAATATCATTGTTTTAGAATGATTATTCGAGATGAATATTAAAATAAATATACTATTGTTGATTGTGACTTGGGTATAGACGCATACATTATTCGACGAAGATAGAGTAATAAGCTGCATGTTTATCTCAAAAACTTCCTAACCATCCACATCACACCTTTTGCTGGTATCTTCTTCATCCTACCATCAGCTAGAGTTGCGTGTGGGGGACACTTCTCGCCACATGAATCTCGGTGCAGTTGCGTGTCGGGGACACTTCTCGCCACACTCGCTTGCACCTGGTAGCTTCAGTACAACCACGGTTGTGGGGATTGGCTTGTTGTGATTCGCATCCTGGATTACTTTTGTTTGGTCCATCACAACCTACGGATTGCAAATGTCCATGTCCATCATTTTTGCTCTGGACAATAGAGGCATCGGTAGCTTCTGCAGGTGGCTGGACAGAGTTTTGGGGAACTACAACCCCTAAGGGTGGTTGGACATGCATTTGGGGCTCTAGGGAGGGTAACGGTATGGGTGGCACTCGGGGTAGGAGCTATTGCTGTTGCGGTCTCCAGTGTAATTTTCTTAATTGGCTCACTAGTACAAGTAGATGAGAGGACAAATGAAACTAGGAGGAGGGACATCAATATTATTTTAGTGGTCGACATAGAGATGTATTGCTTGTTTTAGATCATTCCAGCTAAATCCCCTTTTATACATACATGCATGTTTGAGACGGTTAAATGCAGAAAAACCTAGGATTGGTACTCAATGCCATGGTCAAATGCAGAAAAACCTAGGATTGGTACTCAATGCCAATACAAGTAATCCTATTTCCTTGGTTTTTTTTACTAGGTCTCCGTGAGAATCGTTCTTATTATGCACATGACATTCAATTTTGTCATTTAGGCAAAGTATTGGAAAAAACGATCTTTCCATAGGATTATGAGATGTGTATTGTTATTTCGTAAATTATACTGTGTCAGGGGATACCGTGTTTCTAGTATCCTATTTAAATATAAATATATGATTATATGTATCCCTAAAATATCTCATTAAATTATGTGTAATAAGTCAATGTTTCAGTACTACCGTTATTATTGAGGATGCAATAAATATTGTATACCCGTGGTACCATATACAAACGGTTATATATATTATACTCAAGAAAAAAAATGAGTTTAAACAGAGCATAATTTCAAAAATGTTTGATTTAAAAATTTGTAAAATATTTGATAGACTAAACATCGATCATTATTCAACAATTTTTTTTGTTAACCGAAAATTCGTTTAACTAAAGTTGTGATTATAATAATAATTTATAGAATGTAAAACCCACAAATAATTGTGGATGTGTGTATTGATATATATAGTGAGTACAAAGGGTATACAAGACCTAAACAAATATGGAACAGGATATATACAAAATCAATCAGATAGGGTATTATTTTCTTATTCTAATTCTAACAGGACTGGTCCCAACGATGATAGAATATTGCGGTGACATTAATAGGAGGAATCTAAATATGCATTATATAAAACTTAATTATATACAAATCATGGGCGATTAAATGAAGAGTACGTCTCTTGAAAGACGGTCTTTCCATAAGTTATGGAAAGACCAAGGTTTAAAGTGTAAATAAGAAGAAATGAAGATAAAATTTTTGGGTTCCATGAACCGAGTTATAAATTTTATAACTACTACATATTGCATATTAATATTTTAATTTTGAAACTAAGACCTTTTACCTTTTATTATTCTAGTTATACACCGTCTTTCCATAAGCTTATGGAAATACCGTCTTTCCTAAGACTTTGCCTTAAATGAAATTTTCTAGTTCAATACATGATTTTCTTGTGCATTAATAAAAAAAAGTATGTTTTATTGAGTTATTGAAGAAAAAGTTGTCAAAATATATCAAAATATAATTCTTGAAAGAAATATTTAGATATTATATTATTTATACTGAGATGAAAGTTTCACCCATATATATTTCACTTATAATTTATTTTCAAATATACAAATAAATATTATTAAGGTGCCCCTACTAAATCTATAATCTGAATCTGCCACCGCATGTACCATTCTTGGTGTCAATTGATACTCCCTTACTATTGGAAGCAGGCTTTCAAGAAATATAACCATATTTCTTTTTAATACTGTTCAAAGGGATTCTAACTTATAACAACGTGTTGCGTCCATTGTCATATTTTTATCGCTGATTGTACACTGCATCATTGATCTTGTCCTGGCGCTTGCGCCAAATTCAACTACAACTTTTATAATGTTTAGTATTCATTATTTATGGTCTTGTGAAGTTAATTTTAGAACACTTGTTTTAAATCAGTATGTTAATAATATATAAAAATTTTTGTTATTTATCAAGAATATTATAATTTCAAATTTCAAAAATCACGAGTAATTTATTTATCAAGAAGAGGAGTATTGGTTAAAGAGTAGTTGCTTGGACTTTTCTTTCTTATTCGAGATTAGGGGTGGGTGAGACAGAAATGGGGGTCGTGAAATAGGATAGCTCAAATTGATAATTTTTCTTACATCCCCCATCCCGGATCCCAGGTTAGTCGCTTTTCTGGGCCGAGATGGATAAGTAAAATTCATTGGCCGAGCTAACTGATGAGTGCCTATTTAGCCTTTAGAAAAAGGCTCTCATGTGGAGCTAAGGTAAATAAATCTACGTATAGACGAGATGCAACCAGTGCTGGAACCAACCTAGTGCGAGCTGGTGCGGCTGTCCCGGTAAACTCCGATGAACTAAAGGAGTAATACTTTTCATATCCCTGTCCGTCCTGGCTCAATAAAATTGAAAAGGCTTCCGTCAATGAAGGGAATTCGTCTGCCTCAAAAATACCAGTGTAGTTCAGCCCCCCCACCCTTCCCCTCAAAACGTTTCCTGGTTCCGCCACTGGATGCAACAATAATAAATTTTGCAGACTATGAAAAGAATTTGTTTTCATTCACGTCTCCTTCAATCAAGTGTCGATGGAGGAGAGGAGAAGGATCATTTCATCGGTGTTTACGTTGGTGGAAGATTGAAGGCTCTTCATGTTTCTTCATTTAAGTGTTAAATAAATTTTACCTAAATAATTTTACAGAACATTATTTTTCTAAAAAAATTAAAAACCACCTATGGTGAGTTTTTTATTATTAAGGGCCCAATTCCTTTGTAAAATAAATGATACATATGTGTAGTTCATAGGCTACATATGATTGAAATAAGTCAAAACATTTCCCTTCAAAAGGTAATCCTTCTCTTGTCCCAAACTGATAAAAACATTTGCCTTACAGATCACATTCAAATGGGGTAACAAACTACATATTGCTTTTTATTTTTAAAGTTAATTCATTAATGTTTTTCAGTCGATTTTTATATTTCATATTTGTAAGTCATGTGAATAGCATTAATTATTCAGTTGCCATTTGTGAACTAATTTGAAAACGAAAAAGTTTTCATGTTGGAACATACGAAAAGCTTAAACCTAAATGGTTTAACAGATGATAGAATATTGTGGTGAGATTGATTTATAGAAGATTGTAGATTTTGCAATATTTATTTAGGTGTATTATTGAAGCATAATGAGTTTATGCAAAATCCCCATAATTATGGAATTGGATTTAGGGAATATGATGTGATATATTGAGATAAGGAAAATTCCTTTATTTATGGGATTTGGATATTCTTCAGAAGCATGTATAAAATTGAAATATTGTGGAGATAATTATGGATAATTTTGATCGGCTTGTGGAATATTAATAGAGGATATCACGGAAGCACAACTTACGAACTTAATTGAGAAAATATGCATCATGATTTTCTATCTTTCTGAGATTACTGCGAGAGCCATAATATATATGGTCCAACATACCATAACATGTTGATCAAGTTCAGAATCATATGTCTTAATTCCCCGAGAGGAGGAGATCCAGCGTCGACGAGTTTTTGAGGAATTTGTCCCTTGTGTTAGTGAATATCATAAAGTTGTGTTTATTTTACTAGACTTCATCTGTATCTTCTTGATTTCAAAAGGGTGCTACGATCAACTTTCGTTAAAAGTGCTTTTAGAAATTCCACAAATAGAGTCTTTCAAAGAGATTCATATCATTCAATCATGTCCTCCCTTAGCACCCCACGCTAAATTCCATTACACATTTTTATAATGTTTACTATTCAATATTCATGGTCTTGTCAATTTATTTTAAAAATATATATTTTAATTTTCATGTAAAATTAAAATGTTAAAGTTTTTCTGATTCATGAAGAATTTTTATGTGTGCGTGTTAAATGATGTAGATACAAAATATTAATGTTGTAAAATACATTTAATAACGTGGCAGGTTGAGTGGCCGTGAGTCAAAAATATAAATCAAGTGAGAAATTATTTGTAAAATGGGTTTCTGATCCTTGTTTGAAGATTTATGGTTCAAGTGTTCTAAATATTAGAATTCCATTGTATCGGATGTTTGCAGTCTTAAAAGAGTTTTTTTCTATAAAGAGCCTACATAGGTTTCTAGTGTGCATTTATGTAAGCATTCATAAAGGTTGTTACATGATTTGTTTTACTATTATTGCTAATAGCAGTATCAAATATGATAAATAATTGTGATTACCGGCCTAGAATAGAGTATACTGGAGAAAAATATCCAATTACCTAAAAACCTGTTTTTTTTAGAACAAAATTCAAATCACATCAAGTCTCACATATGTCATGACAAATTTTTAAAAGCAAAAAACATACTTCTAATTCAAAGGAAAGAAGCAAATTATAATTCAAAGCAATTCTTTCATTTCAAAGATTATTCTTCAAACTAGGACATGTAAATTAAAGTCACTCAAATTTGTATGAGAAGTGAAAAGACATTGCAACTAAGAGGGAGAAACAATCTCCTTCATTCCTAAATTATGTAATATCACATTGTTTTAGAATGATTATTCGAGATGAATATTAAAATAAATCTACCGTTGATTGAGCGTGGGTATTATTGTTTCAGAAGCAAGGAAAAGAAAGCAAAGACTTATTGCAGAAAGAAAGCAAATGAAAAACAAAAGGGCAAAGGAGTTTTGGTGCAGTATGTTTACTGCAATTTCTTATCTTCAATTTATAAGCAACAATGAGTACTACAATCATGTAACACGTTCTAACTACATTGCAACAACCATGCAAGTGCTTGGTACATTCATGCAACTAACCACTGACTTGGTCTTGAAAGTTGAAAGCTTTACTAAAAATAGAGAACTGCTGCAATAATGCTGCAACAAACACAAAGAAGGAGATTATCCAACAAATCACCTCCTTAAGCTTCTTCTTCATTCTGAACTTGAATGATTCCAAGCTTCTTCCGCATCTCGACGAACTTAATCCTTGGAAATGCTTTTGTTATGATTCCAGCTAGTTGCCCGTTGGTGCCAACATGTTCGACATTCATCCTCCCGGTTTCGATACACTCTCCAATGTCGTGAAACTTGGTGTCAATGTGCTTGCTCCTACTATGGTGCACCGGATTTTGAGTAAGGGCAATAGCAGATTTGTTATCTATCAGAAGTTTGAAACCAAGTTCTTCATGCCCAACTAGTTCGCCAATGAGTCGACTTAGCCAAACGCCTTGACATGATGCACTTGCTACCGCAACATACTACGCTTCGCAAGAAGACAAAGAAACAATATTTTTCTTTTGTGAAGTCCATGGGACCATGTTGTTCCCAAGGAAGAAAGCTATCCCAGAAGTGCTCTTTCGGTCATCTATGTCATCGGCGAAGTCACTATCATTGTAGCCAGTTAGTTTAGCGTTGCCTCCACCTGACTTGTAGCAGCATCCATACCTTTGAGTACCTTGAATGTACCTAAGTATTTGTCACTGGCAAGCTGTACTTCGGGTTCTACAGTACTTGAAGAGTCATCCCGGACGGGGTTTGTTTCTCTCTTCACGTAACTCTTTACAGTTGACTACTTTCTGTGATTCTGATTGGGCTGCGTGTCCTATTACATGGGTTTCTCTTTCTAGGTATTTTGTGATGATTGGTGATTCTCCAGTTTCTTGGACGACCAAGAAGCAACTCACGATTTCTCGTTCTTCTACCGAAGTAGAGTATCGTGCCATGATTGTTACTTGTTGTGAGTTGTTATGGCTTAAGTATTTTCTTCGGGACTTAGGCGTTGTGCATTCTGCCCCCATTTAACTATATTTGCGACAGTCAATCTGCTCTTCATATTGCGGCAAATCCAGTTTTCCATGAACGTACAAAGCACACTGAGTTTGATTTTCATCCATGTTCTTGTACATTCTGGCACCATTGTTACTCACCATATCCGTACTTCTGATTAACCCGTGGACTTTTTCACCAAAGCTTTGAGACGTACTCAGTTTCAGTCACTGCTTGGCAAGTTGGGCATTTCTATCCCCATGCTCCAACTTGTGGAGGAGTATTAAGGAATAGTAATATTATGTGAATATTACTTGTAATTGTAATTAGAATAGATTCCTTTTCTGTAAAGATCTTGTACCTCTATATAATGTACCCCAGATCATGAATACAATGACAACATCACATATTTATTTTCTACAACTGGTTACCAACCTATTTCAAGGATGACTATTGCAATCTTATCTAGAAATTAGATGTTAATATAAATCTAATAAGATTTTACATGATATTTTTACTATAAATATGTTAATTTAAATTTATGATCAAATTTACAAAGTCTGGGGAAAGTCTCAAGAAAGGTGACCTATCCATAATAGACCACTTTTCTTTCTACCTTAAAATTTCATAAGTTAAATATGAATGTGAAAATATCAAATTAATAGAATATAAAAAGTATGATAATTAACTTTAATTTTATATTTATTTGGTGTGTAGTTTAACAAGTGTAGTGTATAAGTGAAAATAATACAGTTAATTGTCCAGAAAATTGTGGCGGATAGATGGTGGCGTGGGGCTGTAGGGCCGCCTGCTTCTGCAGCTCAGTTGACAGAGTGCTAAGGCCAGAGACCCTCTGCGCAATGAATTTGTCGAAGTTGTTGGAGTGTTATAAATCAAACGGCGCCTTCTCGTGTGGATACGTGAGGACTTTTTCGGTGGTGCCTTCACTGTTGAGGACTTTTCTTCGTCCTCTCCTTCTAGTGTGGAAACGCCTAGAAATGCCTCTCGATGCCGATGTTGAGGCTGAGCTAGGGTTTGTGGTGAGCGGTGGTGAGGCTAAGTTAGGGTTTGCGGCGGTGGGGCTAGGGGTAATGGTGGTGGAGGAGGGGTAATGGCGCCGCCAATCGGAAGGAGAATGTTTAAGGTAATGGTGGTGGAGGGACAATGGTAGCAAAGGGTAATGGTGGTGGGATGATGGTGGCAGAGGGATAACGGCGGCGGAGGTGGTGGCGGACGGCGACAGAAGTGGTGGCGGAGGTGACGAAGCGGCGGAGTAGCAGTGGTTGTGTTATGGAGAAAAAGAAGAACATGGGGTAATTTTGTCTTTACAGTTTTAGTAATAAGGCTAGGGTTATTTTAGAAATTTTAGTTATGGTCAATGCCAAAAAATGCCAAGTCAATGCCAGAATAGTGCCAAATGGTTATATCAGTACTTCTGATGCAAAACATAGAGTTATAATAGTACTTTCCAACTTCATAGGATTATATTGACACTTATGATCAAAACATATGATTATATCTGTATTTTTTCCAAAATAAAAATTAGGTAACCTTATGGATAGGTCAGTTTTCCCGAAATTTTCTCAAATTTTAACATATGACGAGACAAAGCACATTCATTAATTTACTATATACTCTCAGGTCATTAATAAATATAAATGGAGATTAATGAAACATTTTATTGTCTAGTGCAATTAATTAAGGATGTTGCTATATCATACCCAGTATTTTACTAGCTAACGCCCTAATATGTACACATACATGTATTAATATTTTTAATTAATATTTTTATTGTGTGAAAATTTATATTTAAATGTGTGTGGGTTAAAAAATTTTGATAATAAAATTAGGGTAAAATTTGGATAAAATTTGAACTGTCTCCCTCACTTTCACCATTTTTGGCTCTTCTCCTCCTGAACCACCGATTGCCGCCGGCCACCGACCGCCGACCACTGTTGACCAATGCCACTGACCACCACCGACCACCGAACATTACCTGAATCTCACCGGAAAAGTAAGTTTTCCTTTTTTTTAATGAATCTCGCCAGAATCTATATTTCTGGTCGGATATGTGTCTGAATCTGGAATTGTTTTGAGTTTTCCGGTAACCTTTGAATCTGTTGGAATCGAGAGAGGCTGGAGAGGAGGAGTACGGAGGTGGCATCGGGCGAATGGTGAAAGTGAGGGAGAAGAGGGAGACGATGGGCGGGAGAGGAGAGAGACGGTGGTGGCGTCAGACGGGAGAGGAGGGAGATGATGGTGGTGTTGGGCAGGAGAGAAAGGAGATGGTGGTGGCGTCAGGCAAGAGAGGAGGGAGATGATGGTGGCATCGGGCGGAAGAGGAGGCAGACGGTGGTGGTGTCGGGAGAGGAGGGAGACTGCGGTGGCATCGGGCGGGAGAGGAGAGACGGTGGTGGAGAAGGAGCACGACGGCGGTAGGGTATAGGGGAAGAAGGAAGAAGGAGCTGCTAAAAATTAAATGGAATTGAAATTAATTTAAATATTTTAATTAAAAATTAATATTTTATTCTGGTAAATAATTTAAATTAATATTAGAAATTGAAAAAACTTTGAAATTAAGTAGAATAATTTAATAATATTGTTTAGCTTAAATTCTAAATTAAAAATATTTTAAATATTTGAAAAGTAAATATAATATTTTATAATAATTGTGAAGTAAATTATGATGATATGATTAAATAATTATTCTAAAGTAAAATATAAAGTAAATTATTATATAATTTGTAAATGATAAAAATAAATAGTTCTTTGTATAGGAAATCTTGTATGCTTTGTTAAGAATTTATTCACGTTATATTTACATTTTTCTATGCATTAGAAAATATGTACTTTATTATTATAATATGTAAGATGAAAAATTACATGAGTAGTTGAAAATGTATTTTATGTTCAATTAATTGTTTTTCATAAGTACTTTGAAATTATGTATTATTTTTTTCATATCAGTTAACATTTTATTTCTATTTACGTTATTTTATTTTCTCCTACAATTAATGAACTATTAAGATAATTTTTTTATATTTCTTGTATTACAGATGAACACTGATGGCAGACCTATTGATGAAGGTCGTTGTATAAGACAAAGGGGGATTAGCGCCTCGACTAGACAGGCGAGATGTTGCGCTATTGTCCAGGAACAGTTGCAGGAAACTGTGCAAGATCACGGAGTACCTATTGAGCAGCCTTCTCCAAGGCCCAATGATGTTTTTGATCCTATGCCAACCTGGGATGGTCTGAAACTCAACATTCTCACTGACAGTAGAGTGCATTCAATCTGTGACTAAGGAAACTGGCAATCATTGTTCAAATTACACCTTGGGGATCAAGCACCCATATCTTGCCCACTAGATGGTTGTGGTGTAGAGCCACCACTAGACGCCGAGGGCAGGCAGGGGTACATGCATTGGTCCCCAAATGGGCAACCTACGACAACTTTGCAGGTGGAGGTTGGAATTGCAGCACCTGTTGGTGGAGTAGGTAGACATACGTACAGGAATAAAGCTGGTCAATTTGCCCAATCTTTAGGTGGATCGTGCAATGTTGGTGAGGCTAAGACTGAAAAGGGTGTTAGGAACAAGAGAAAGCATGTAGCTGATGAAACATGGCTTGTGCACGGGCCGATGGGTGATGGCCCGCAAGATGGCTTCATTGTACCCAGCGCGGACCGATGTGTTTCCAGTATATCAGTTGTTGAATGATATGATGAGTGGCTTGGATACATTTGACTCTACAAACATTCATGAAATAATTGATCCGCGTATGAAGGAGTTGTTGGCTACCTGGATCCGTTGTCGCAAGGAGTATTGTAGACGCCACGATTATGAACCCATTCCCTAGGTTACTGGTTCATTTATGTATGAGCGTACTATTTACTTATTTTTGTTCATTTATGTACCTTGAATTCTTTGCTTATTTTGATTCACTTATGTACTTTGAACTTCTTGGTTATTTTTGTTCACTTATGTATATCTAACTCTTTGCTAATTTATGTTCATTTTTGTACGCCGAACTCTTTTGCTAAGGTCAATGCCATAACCCTTGTATGATGCAATGCAATTCACTACATTCTTCGATATAAAAAAAGTATTGAACACGGTTTGCAAGAATAATAGTCCCACACTACTATTAATTACGGCTATGTGTATGCTTTATTCTAAGCCACCATCCTTCGATGAAAGGGTAACTCCCACCCAAAAACACCCAACTTCCTCCATGTGGCCCACAGGTTAACCACAAGGGTCACGAGGCATTTTTCTTTCACATGTATCCTTACAAATGGCTTGCAATGCGCACATATAAAATGTGTAGCTCCCTCCCTGTTCATTCCTCGCTCCCTCCCTCTCTTAGTGGCATGACTGTACAATAATAGTCTACCAACCCATTCTCTATAATGTAGTATAAAACTACAACCGTGTTGTAGTAGGTGGAGACAGGAAACATATCTGCTGCTACCGCAAACCAATGTTCACGTCCACATGGACCTTTGGTGTGGTGTATACGGGTTTTGGCCAATTCAACATTCTCCTTCGAACCTTATATGGGAACATAACCAGGCCAATGAGTCAAACTTGTTAAATACCGCCCGACGCGCTCCAGACCATTCACCCTCACCATCAACATGGAAGGCTTCAGCAACGCATCTGAATCCACAGTTTCCATCACTCAAAACATTGTTCCAGCCCTTGATGTAATGCCTGATAATGTGGGGGCACTTTTAAGGTAGGGGAATGTCGTTGTAGGAGAAATATTTAGATTACTTTCAGTCTCACGAAGTGGTCTTATTATGCATTACAATTCAAGACTTGAGAATAATCGATAGACTTACCATGTCGACTACCTCTCCCTATTGTACCGCGCCCCGTTAACCTTGAACTACGCCAGCTTAGAGATGGCCTATACCGCATGTTCACGTGCGCGTGGTAGCTCGGTGATCATCTAGTTGATCTTGACCGGGGGACCTGCTTAGGTTTCTAGTGTGCTCTAGTTTACCGACCACTACTACTCGCACCATGATTTTGTTCTATAAAGAGGCTACCTAGGTTTCTAGTGTGCATTTCCGTAAGCATTTATAAAGGTTGTTACATGATTTTTTTACTATTGCTAATAATAGTATCAAATAACATAAATAATTGTAATTGCCGGTCCAAAATAGAGTATACCGGTGAAAAATGTCCAATTACCTAAAAACCTTTTTTTAGAACAAAATTCAAATCACATCAAGTCTCATATATGTCATGACAAATTTTTAAAAGCAAAAAACATTCTTCTAATTCAAAGGAAAGAATCAAATCATAATTCAAAGCAATTCTTTGATTTTAAGAATTATTCTTTAGGACATGTAAATTAAAGTCACACAAATTTGTATGAGAAGTGAAAAGACATTACAACTAAGAGGGAGAAGCAATCTCCTTTATTTCCTAAATTATGTAATATCATTGTTTCAGAATGATTATTCGAGATGAATATTAAAATAAATATGCTATTGTTGATTGTGACTTGGGTATAGACGCATACATTATTCGACGAAGATAGAGTAATAAGCTGCATGTTCATCTCAAAAACTTCCTAACCATCCACATCACACCTTTTGCTGGTATCTTCTTCATCCTACCACCAGCTAGAGTTGCGTGTGGGGGACACTTCTCGCCACATGCATCTCGTTTGCACCTGGTAGCTTCAGTACAACCACGGTTGTGGGGATTCGCTGCTTGTGATTGGCATCCTGGATTACTTTTGTTTGGTCCATCACAACCTGCGGATTGCAAATGTCCATGTCCATCATTTTTGCTCTGGACAATAGAGGCATCGGTAGCTTCTGCAGGTGGCTGTACAGAGTTTTGGGGAACTACAACCCCTAAGGGTGGTTGAACATGCGTTTGGGGCTCTAGGGGAACGGTAGGGGTGGCACTCGGGTAGGAGCTATTGCTGTTGCGGTCTCCAGCGTAATTTTCTTAATTGGCTCACTAGTACAAGTAGATGAAAGGACAGATGAAACTAGGAGGAGGGACATCAATATTATTTTAGTGTTCGACATTCTCACTTAATCTTGAAATATTGTATAACAAAAAGTACTCACGGATGATATAGATGTATTGCTTGCTTTAGATCATTCCAGCTAATTCCCCTTTTATACGTACGAAATTGCATGTTTGAGATGGTCAAATGCAGAAAAACCTGGGATTGGTACTCCATGCCAATACACGTAATCCTATTTCCATGGTTTTTTTACTAGGTGTCCGTGAGAATCGTTCTTATTATGCACATGAGATTCAATTTTGTCATTCAACCATTAGGGGTGGAATATGAGATGTGTATTGTTATTTAGTAAATTATACTGTATCCGGGGGTACCGTGTTTCCAGTATCCTATTTAAATATAAATATATGATTATATGTATCCCTAAAAGAGTGCGTCTCTTGAAAGACGGTCTTTCCATAAGTCATGGAAAGACTAAGGTTTAAAGTGTAAATTAGAAGAAATTAAGATAAAATTTTCGGGTTGCATGGACCGGGTTATAAATTTTATAACTACTACATGTTGCATACTAAATTTTTAATGTTGCAACTAAGACCTTTTACCTTTTATTATTCGAATTAAACCCCGTCTTTCCATAAGCCTATGGAAAGACCGTCTTTCCCAAGACTTTGCCATCCCTAAAATATCTCATTAAATTATGTGTAATAAGTCAATGTTTTAGTACTACCGTTATTATTGAGGATACAATAAAGAGGATACAATAAATATTGTATACCCGTGGTACCATATACAAACGGTTATATATATTATACTCAAGAAAAAAAATGAGTTTAAACACAACATAATTTGAAAAATGTATGATTTAAAAATTTGTAAAATATTTGATAGACTAAACATCGATCATTATTCAACTATTTTTTTTGTTAACCGAAAATTCGTTTAACTAAAGTTGTGATTATAATAATAATTTATAGAATGTAAAACCCACAAATAATTGTGGATGTGTGTATTGATATATATAGTGAGTACAAAGGGTATACAAGACCTAAACAAATATGGAACAGGATATATACAAAATCAATCAGATAGGGTATTATTTTCTTATTCTAATTCTAACAGGACTGGTCCCAACGATGATAGAATATTGCGGTCACGTTAATAGGAGGAATCTAAATATGCATTATATAAAACTTAATTATATACAAATCATGGGCGATTAAATGAAGAGTCCGTCTCTTGAAAGACGGTCTTTCCATAAGTTATGGAAAGACCAAGGTTTAAAGTGTAAATAAGAAGAAATGAAGATAAAATTTTTGGGTTCCATGAACCGAGTTATAAATTTTATAACTACTATATATTGCATACTAAAATTTTAATATTGCAACTAAGACCTTTTACCTTTTATTATTCTAGTTATACACCGTCTTTCCATAAGCCTATGGAAATACTGTCTTTCCTAAGACTTTGCCTTAAATGAAATGTTTCTAGTTCAATACATGATTTTCTTGTGCATTAATAAAAAAAAGTATATTTTATTGAGTTATTGAAGAAAAAGTTGTCAAAATATATCAAAATATAATTTTTGAAAGAAATATTTAGATATTATATTATTTATACTGAGATTAAAGTTTCACCCATATATATTTCACTTATAATTTATTTTCAAATATACAAATAAATATTATTAAGGTGCCCCTACTAAATCTATAATCTGAATCTGCCACCGCATGTACCATTCTTGGTGTCAATTGATACTCCCTTACTATTGGAAGCAGGCTTTCAAGAAATATAACCATATTTCTTTTTAATACTGTTCAAAGGGATTCTAACTTATAACAACGTGTTGCGTCCATTGTCATATTTTTATCGCTGACTGTACACTGCATCATTGATCTTGTCCTGGCGCTTGCGCCAAATTCCACTACAGCTTTTATAATGTTTAGTATTCATTATTTATGGTCTTGTGAAGTTAATTTTAGAACACTTGTTTTAAATCAGTATGTTAAATAATATATAAAAGTTTTTGTTATTTATCAAGAATATTATAATTTCAAATTTCAAAAATCACGGGTAATTTATTTATCAAGAAGAGGAGTATTGGTTAAAGAGTAGTTGCTTGGACTTTTCTTTCTTATTCGAGATTACGGGTGGGTGAGACAGAAATGGGGGTCGTGAAATAGGAAAGGTTAAATTGATAATTTTTCTTACATCCCCCTTCCCGGAGCCCAGGTTAGTCATTTTTCTGGGCCGAGATGGATAAGTAAAATTCATTGGCCGAGCTAACTGATGAGTGCTTATTTAGCCTTTAGAAAAAGGCTCTCATGTGGAGCTAAGGTAAATAAATCTACTAATAGACGAGATGCAACCTGTGGTGGAACCAACCTAGTGCGAGCTGGTGCGGCTGCCCCGGTAAACTCCGATGAACTAAAGGAGTAATACTTTTCATATCCCTGTTCGTCCTGGCTCAAAAAAATTGAAAAGGCTTCTGTCAATGAAGGGAATTCGTCCGCCCCAAAAATACCAGTGTAGTTCAGCCCCCCCCTCACCCTTCCCCTCAAAACGTTTCCTAGTTCCGCCACTGGATGCAACAATAATAAATTTTACAGACTATGAAAAGAATTTGTTTTCATCTACGTCTCCTTCAATCAAGTGTCGATGGAGGAGAGGAGAAGGATCATTTCATCAGTGTTTACGTTGGTGGAAGATTGAAGGCTCTTCACGTTTCTTCATTTAAGTATTAAATAAATTTTACCTAAATAATTTTACAGATCACAATCTTTTTCTAAAAAAATTAAAAACCACCTATGGTGAGTTTTTTATTATTAAGGGCCCAATTCCTTTGTAAAATAAATGATACATATGTGTAGTTCATAGGCAACATATGATTGAAATAAGTCAAAACATTTCCCTTCAAAAGGTAATCCTTCTCTTGTCCCAAACTGATAAAAACATTTGCCTTACAGATCACATTCAAATGGGGTAACAAACTACATATTGCTTTTTGTTTTTAAAGTTAATTCATTAATGTTTTTCAGTCGATTTTTATATTTCATATTTGTAAGTCATGTGAATAGCATTAATTATTCAGTTGCCATTTGTGAACTAATTTGAAAAAGAAAAAGCTTTCATGTTGGAACATACGAAAAGCTTAAACCTAAATGGTTTAACAGATGATAGAATATTGTGGTGAGATTGATTTATGGAAGATTGTAGATTTTGCAATATTGATTTAGGTGTATTATTGAAGCATAATGAGTTTATGCAAAATCCCCATAATTATGGAATTCGATTTAGGGAATATGATGTGATATATTGAGATAAGGAAAATTCCTTTATTTATGGGATTTGGATATTCTTCAGAAGCATGTATGAAATTGAAATATTGTGGAGATAATTATGGATAATTTTGATCGGCTCGTGGAATATTGATAGAGGATATCACAGAAGCACAACTTACGAACTTAATTGAGAAAATATGCATCCTGATTTTCTATCTTTCTGAGATTACTGCGAGAGCCAGAATATATATGGTCCAACATACCATAACATGTTGATCAAGTTCAGAATCATATGTCTTAATTCCCCGAGAGGAGGAGATCCAGCGTCGACGAGTTTCTGAGGAATTTGTCCCTTGTGTTAGTGAATATCATAAAGTTGTGTTTATTTTACTAGACTTCATCTGTATCTTCTTGATTTCAAAAGGGTGCTATGATCAACTTTCGTTAAAAGTGCTTTTAGAAATTCCACAAATAGAGTCTTTCAAAGAGATTCATATCATTCAATCATGTCCTCCCTTAGCACCCCTCGCTAAATTCCATTACACATTTTATAATGTTTACTATTCAATATTCATGGTCTTGTCAATTTATTTTAAAAATATATATTTTAAATTTTTATGTAAAATTAAAATGTTAAAGTTTTTCTGATTCATGAAGAATTTTCATGTGTGTGTGTTAATTGATGTAGATACAAAATATTAATGCTGTAAAATACATTTAACCGTGAGTCAAAAATATAAATCAAGTGAGAAATTATTTGTAAAATGGGTTTCTGATCCTTGTTTGAAGATTTATGGTTTAAGTGTTCTAAATATTAGAATTCCATTGTATCGGATGTTTGCAGTCTTAAAAGAGTTTTTTTCTATAAAGAGCCTACATAGGTTTCTAGTGTGCATTTATGTAAGCATTCATAAAGGTTGTTACATGATTTGTTTTACTATTATTGCTAATAGCAGTATCAAATAAAATAAATAATTGTGATTACCGGCCTAGAATAGAGTATACTGGAGAAAAATATCCAATTACCTAAAAACCTGTTTTTTTAGAACAAAATTCAAATCACATCAAGTCTCATATATGTCAGGACAAATTTTTAAAAGCAAAAAACATACTTCTAATTCGAAGGAAAGAAGCAAATTATAATTCAAAGCAATTCTTTCATTTCAAAAATTATTCTTCAAACTAGGACATGTAAATTAAAGTCACCCAAATTTGTATGAGAAGTGAAAAGACACTGCAACTAAGAGGGAGAAACAATCTCCTTCATTCCTAAATTATGTAATATCACATTGTTTTAGAATGATTATTCGAGATGAATATTAAAATAAATCTACTGTTGATTGAGCGTGGGTATTATTGTTTCAGAAGCAAGGAAAAGAAAGCAAAGACTTATTGTAGAAAGAAAGCAAACGAAAAACAATGAGCAACAATGAGTACTACAATCATGCAGCACGTTCTAACTACATTGCAACAACCATGCAAGTGCTTGCTACATTCATGCAACTAACTACTGACTTGGTCTTGAAAGTTGAAAGCTTTACTAAAAATAGAGAAGTGCTGCAATAATGCTACAACAAATACAAAGAAGGAGATTATCCAACAAATCACATCCTTAAGCTTCTTCTTCATTCTGAACTTGAATGATTCCAAGCTTCTTCCGCATCTTGACGAACTTAATCCTTGGAAATGCTTTTGTTATGATTCCAGCTAGTTGCCCGTTGGTGCCAACATGTTCGACATTCATCCTCCCGGTTTCGATACACTCTCCAATGTTGTGAAACTTGGTGTCAATGTGCTTGCTCCTACTATTGTGCACCGGATTTTGAGTAAGGGCAACAGCAGATTTGTTATCTATCAGAAGTTTGAAACCAAGTTCTCATGCCCAACTAGTTCGCCAATGAGTCGACTTAGCCAAACGCCTTGACATGATGCACTTGCTACTGCAACATACTACGCTTCGCAAGAAGACAAAGCAACAATATTTTTCTTTTGTGAAGTCCATGGGACCATGTTGTTCCCAAGGAAGAAAGCTATCCCAGAAGTGCTCTTTCGGTCATCTATGTCATCGGCGAAGTCACTATCATTGTAGCCAGTTAGTTTAGCATTGCCTCCACCTGACTTGTAGCAGCATCCATACGTTTGAGTACCTTGAATGTACCTAAGTATTTGTCACTGGCAAGCTGTACTTTGGGTTCTACAGTACTTGAAGAGTCATCCCGGACAGGGTTTGTTTCTCTCTTCACGTAGCTCTTTACAGTTGACTACTTTCTGTGATTCTGATTGGGCTGCGTGTCCTATTACATGGGTTTCTCTTTCTAGGTATTTTGTGATGATTGGTGATTCTCCAGTTTCTTGGACGACCAAGAAGTAACTCACGATTTCTCGTTCTTCTGCCGAAGCGGAGTATCGTGCCCTGACTATTACTTGTTGTGAGTTGTTATGGCTTTAGTATTTTCTTCTGGACTTAGGCATTGTGCATTCTGCCCCCATTTGACTATATCAGTCAATCTGCTCTTCATATTGCGGCAAATCCAGTTTTCCATGAACGTACAAAGCACACTGAGTTTGATTTTCGTCCATGATCTTGTAAATTCTGGCACCATTGTTACTCACCATATCCGTACTTCTGATTAACCCGTGGACTTGTTCTCCAAAGCTTTGAGACGTACTCAGTTTCAGTCACTGCTTGGCAAGTTGGGCATTTCTATCCCCATGCTCCAACTTGTGGAGGAGTATTAAGGAATAGTAATATTATTTGAATATTACTTGTAATTGTAATTAGAATAGATTCCTTTTCTGTAAAGATCTTGTACCTCTATATAATGTACCCCAGATCTTGAATACAATGACAGCATCACATCTTTATTTTCTACAACTGGTAATAACCAACCTATTTCAAGGATGACTATTGCAATCTTATCTAGAAATTAGATGTTAATATAAATCTAATAAGATTTTACATGATATTTTTACTATAAATATGTTAATTTAAATTTATGATCAAATTTACAAAGTCTGGGGAAAGTCTCAAGAAAGGTGACCTGTCCATAATAGACCACTTTTCTTTCTACCTTAAAATTTCATAAGTTAAATATGAATGTGAAAATATCAAATTAATAGAATATAAAAAGTATGATAATTAACTTTAATTTTATATTTATTTGGTGTGTAGTTTAACAAATGTAGTGTATAAGTGAAAATAATACAGTTAATTGTCCAGAAAATTATGGCGGATAGATGGTGGCGTGGGGCTGTAGGGCCGCCTGCTTCTGCAGCCAGTTGATAGAGTACTAAGGCCAGAGACCCTCTGCGCAATGAATTTGTCGAAGTTGTTGGAGTGTTATAAATCAAACGGTGCCTTCTCGTGTGGATACGTGAGGACTTTGTCGGTGGTGCCTTCAATGTTGAGGACTTTTCTTTGTCCTCTCCTTCTAGTGTGGAAACGCCTAGAAATGCCTCTCGATACCGATGTTGAGGCTGAGCTAGGGTTTGTGGTGAGCGGTGGTGAGGCTGAGTTAGGGTTTGCGGTGGTGGGGCTAGGGATAATGGTGGTGAAGGGGAGGTAATGGCGCCGCTAATCGGAAGGAGAATGTTTAAGGTAATAGTGGTGGAGGGACAATGGTAGCAAAGGGTAATGGTGGTGGGATGATGGTGGCAGAGGGATAACGGCGGCGGAGGTGGTGGCGGACGGCGACGGAAGTGGTGGCGGAGGTGACGAAGCGGCGGAGTAGCAGTGGTTGTGTTATGGAGAAAAAGAACACGGGGTAATTTTGTCTTTACAGTTTTAGTAATAAGGCTAGGGTTATTTTAGAAATTTTAGTTATCGTCACTGCCGAAAAATGCCAAGTCAATGCCAGAATAATGCCAAATGGTTATATCAGTACTTCTGATGCAAAACATAGAGTTATAATAGTACTTTCCAACTTCATAGGATTATATTGACACTTATGATCAAAACATATGATTATATCTGTATTTTTTCCAAAAATAAAAATTAGGTGACCTTATGGATAGGTCACTCTTCCCGAAATTTTGTCAAATTTTAACATATGACGAGACAAAGCACATTCATTAATTTACTATATACTCTCAGGTCATTAATAAATATAAATGGAGATTAATGAAATATTTTATTGTCTAGTGCAATTAATTAAGGATGTTGCTATATCATACCCACTATTTTACTAGTTAACGCCCTAATATGTACACATACATGTATTAATGTTTTTAATTAATATTTTTATTGTGTGAAAATTTGTATTTAAATTGTGTGGGTTAAAAAATTTTGATAATAAAATTAGGGTAAAATTTGGATAAAATTTGAACTGTCTCCCTCACTTTCACCATTTTTGGCTCTTCTCCTCCTGAACCACCGATTGCCGCTGGCCACCAACCGCCGACCACCGTTGACCAATGCCGCTGACCACCACCGACCACCGTACATTACCTGAACTCACCGGAAAAGTAAGTTTTCCTTTTTTTTTAATGAATCTCGCCTGAATCTATATTTCTGGTCGGATATGTGTTTGAATCTGGAATTGTTTTGAGTTTTCCGGTGACCTTTGAATCTGTTGGAATCGAGAGAGGCTGGAGAGGAGGAGTACGGTGGTGGCATCGGGCGAATGGTGAAAGTGAGGGAGAAGAGGGAGACGATGGGCTGGAGAGGAGAGAGACGGTGGTGGCGTCAGACGGGAGAGGAAGGAGATGATGGTGGTGTGGGGCAGGAGAGAAAGGAGATGGTGGTGGCGTCAAGCAAGAGAGGAGGGAGATGATGGTGGCATCGGGCGGAAGAGGAGGCAGACGGTGGTGGTGTCGGGAGAGGAGGGAGACTGCGGTGTCGTCGGGCGGAAAAGGAGAGACGGCAGTGGAGAAGGAGCACGACGGCGGTAAGGTACATGGGAAGAAGGAGCACGGCGGCGGTAGGGTATAGGGGAAGAAGGAAGAAGGAGCTGCTAAAATTAAATGGAATTGAAATTAATTTAAATATTTTAATTAAAAATTAATATTTTATTCTGGTAAATAATTTAAAATTAATATTAGAAATTGAAAAAACTTTGAAATTAAGTAGAATAATTTAATAATATTGTTTAGCTTTAATTCTAAAATAAAAAATATTTTAAATATTTAAAAAGTAAATATAATATTATTTAATAATTGTGAAGTAAATTATGATGATATGATTAAATAATTAATTTAAAGTAAAATATAAAGTAAATTATTATATAATTTTTAAATGATAAAAATAAATAATTCTTTGTATAGGAAATCTTGTATGCTTTGTTAAGAATTTATTCACGTTATATTTACATTTTTCTATGCATTAGAAAAATATGTACTTTATCATTATAATATGTAAGATGAAAAATTACATGAGTAGTTGAAAATGTATTTTATGTTCAATTAATTGTTTTTTATAAGTACTTTGAAATTATGTATTGTTTTTTTCATATCAGTTAACATTTTATTTCTATTTATGTTATTTTATTTTCTCCTACAATTAATGAACTATTAAGATAAATTTTTTATATTTCTTGTATTACAGATGAACACTGATGGTAGACCTATTGATGAAGGTCGTTGTATACGACAAAGGGGGATTAGTGCCACGACTAGACAGGCGAGATGTTGCGCTATTGTCCAGGAACAGTTGCAGGAAACTGTGCAAGATCACGGAGTACCTATTGAGTAGCCTTCTCTAAGGCCCAATGATGTTTTTGATCCTATGCCAACCTGGGATGGTCTGAAACTCAACATTCTCACTGACAGTAGAGTGCATTCAATCCGTGACTAAGGAAACTGGCAATCATTGTTCAAATTACACCTTGGGGATCAAGCACCCATATCTTGCCCACTAGATGGTTGTGGTGTAGAGCCACCACTAGACGCCGAGGGCAGGCAGGGGTACATGCATTGTTCCCCCAATGGCCAACCTACGACAACTTTGCAGGTGGAGGTTGGAATTGCAGCACCTGTTGGTGGAGTAGGTAGACATACGTACAGGAATAAAGCTGGTCAATTTGCCCAATCTTTAGGTGGATCGTGCAATGTTGGTGAGGCTAGGACTGAAAAGGGTGTTAGGAACAAGAGAAAGCATGTAGCTGATGAAACATGGCTTGTGCACGGGCCGATGGGTGATGGCCCGCAAGATGTCTTCATTATACCCAGTGCGTAACGATGTGTTTCCTGTATATCAGTTGTTGAATGATATGATGAGCGGCTTGGATCCATTTGACTCTACAAACATTCATGAAATAATCAATCCGTGTATGAAGGAGTTGTTGGCTACCTGGATCTGTTGTCGCAAGGAGTATTGCAGACGCCACGATTATGAACCCATTCCCTAGGTTACTGGTTCATTTATGTATGAGCATACTATTTACTTATTTTTATTCATTTATGTACCTTGAATTCTTTGCTTATTTTGATTCACTTATGTCCTTTGAACTTCTTGGTTATTTTTGTTCACTTATGTATATCTAACTCTTTGCTAATTTATGTTCATTTTTGTACGCCGAACTCTTTTGCTAAGGTCAATGCCATAACCCTTGTATAATGCAATGCAATTCACTACATTCTTCGATATAAAAAAAGTATTGAACACGGTTTGCAAGAATAATAGTCCCACACTACTATTAATTACGGCTATGTGTATGCTTTGTTCTAAGCCACCATCCTTCGATGAAAGGGTAACTCCCACCCAAAAACACCCAACTTCCTCCATGTGGCCCACAGGTTAACCACAAGGGGCACGGGGCATTTTTCTTTCACATGTATCCTTACAAATGGCTTGCAATGCGCACATATAAAATGTGTAGCTCCCTCCCTGTTCATTCCTCGCTCCCGCCCTCTCTTAATGGCATGACTGTACAATAATGGTCTACCAACCCATTCTCTATAATGTAGTATAAAACTACAACCGTGTTGTAGTAGGTGGAGACAGGAAACATATCCGCTGCTACCGCAAACCAATGTTCACATGGACCTTTGGTGTGGTGTATACGGGTTTTGGCCAATTCAACATTCTCCTTCGAACCTTATATGGGAACATAACCAGGCCAATGAGTCAAACTTGTTAAATACCGCCCGATGCGCTCCAGACCATTCACCATCACCATCAACATGGAAGGCATCAGCAACACATCTGAATCCACAGTTTCCATCACTCAAAACATTGTTCCAGCCCTCGATGTAATGCCTGATAATGTGGGGGCACTTTTAAGGTAGGGGAATGTCGTTGTAGGAGAAACATTTAGATTAGTTTAGATTACTTTCATTCTCACGAAGTGGTCTTACTATGCATTACAATTCAAGACTTGAGAATAATCGATAGACTTACCATGTCGACTACCTCTCCCTAATGTACCGCGCCCCGGTAACCTTGAACTACGCCCGCTTGGAGATAGCCTATACCGCATGTTCACGTGCGCGTGGTAGCTTGGTGATCATCTAGTTGATCTTGACCGGGGGACCTGCTTAGGTTTCTAGTGTGCTCTAGTTTACCGACCACTACTACTCGCACCATGATTTTGTTCTATAAAGAGCCTACCTAGGTTTCTAGTGTGCATTTCCGTAAGCATTTATAAAGGTTGTTACATGATTTTTTTTACTATTGCTAATAATAGTATCAAATAAGATAAATAAATGTAATTACCGGTCAAAAATAGAGTATACGGGTGAAAAATGTCCAATTACCTAAAAACCTTTTTTTAGAACAAAATTCAAATCACATCAAGTCTCATATATGTCATGACAAATTTTTAAAAGCAAAAAACATTCTTCTAATTCAAAGGAAAGAATCAAATCATAATTCAAACAATTCTTTGATTTTAACAATTATTCTTTAGGACATGTAAATGATAGTCACACAAATTTGCATGAGAAGTGAAAAGACATTACAACTAAGAGGGAGAAACAATCTCCTTTATTTCCTAAATTATGTAATATCATTGTTTCAGAATGATTATTCGAGATGAATATTAAAATAAATATGCTATTGTTGATTGTGACTTGGGTATAGACGCATATATTATTCGACGAAGATAGAGTAATAAGCTGCATGTTCATCTCAAAAACTTCCTAACCATCCACATCACACCTTTTGCTGGTATCTTCTTCATCCTACCACCAGCTAGAGTTGCGTGTGGGGGACACTTCTCGCCACATGCATCTCGCTTGCACCTGGTAGCTTCAGTACAACCACGGTTGTGGGGATTCGCTGCTTGTGATTGGCATCCTGGATTACTTTTGTTTGGTCCATCACAACCTGCGGATTGCAAATGTCCATGTCCATCATTTTTGCTCTGGACAATAGAGGCATCGGTAGCTTCTGCAGGTGGTTGTACAGATTTTTGGGGAACTACAACCCCTAAGGGTGGTTGGACATGCATTTTGGGCTCTAGGGGAACGGTAGGGGTGGCACTCGGGGTAGGAGCTATTGCTGTTGCGGTCTCCAGCATAATTTTCTTAATTGGCTCACTGGTACAAGTAGATGAAAGGACAGATGAAACTAGTAGGAGGGACATCAATATTATTTTAGTGGTCGGCATTCTCACTTAATCTTGAAATATTGTATAACAAAAAGTACTCACGCGATGATATAGTTGTATGGCTTGTTTTAGATCATTCCAGCTAATTCCCCTTTTATACATACGAAATTGCATGTTTGAGATGGTCAAATGCAGAAAAACCTGGGATTGGTACTCCATGCCAATACACGTAATCCTATTTCCGTGGTTTTTTCATTAGGTCTCCGTGAGAATCGTTCTTATTATGCACATGAGATTCAATTTTGTCATTCAACCTTAACTGTCATTCAACCATTAAGGGTGGAATATGAGATGTGTATTGTTATTTAGTAAATTATACTGTGTCCGGGGTACCGTGTTTCCAGTATCCTATTTAAATATAAATATATAATTATATGTATCCCTAAAATATCTCATTAAATTATGTGTAATAAGTCAATGTTTTACTACTACCGTTATTATTGAGGATGCAATAAATATTGTATACCCGTGGTACAATATACAAACGGTTATATATATTATACTCAAGAAAAAAAATGAGTTTAAACACAACATAATTTAAAAAATGTTTGATTTAAAAATTGTAAAATATTTGATAGACTAAACATCGATCATTATTCAACAATTTTTTTTGTTAACCGAAAATTCGTTTAACTAAAATTGTGATTATAATAATAATTTATAGAATGTAAAACCCACAAATAATTGTGAATGTGTGTATTGATATATATAGTGAGTACAAAGGGTATACAAGACCAAAAAATATATGGAACAGTATATATACAAAATCAATCAGAAAGGGTATTATTTTCTTATTCTAATTCTAACAGGACTGGTCCTAACGATGATAGAATATTGCGGTGACATTAATAGGAGGAATCTAAATATGCATTATATAAAACTTAATCATATACAAATCATGGGTGATTAAATGAAATGTTTCTAGTTCAATACATGATTTTCTTGTGCATTATTAAAAAAAAAGTATATTTTATTGAGTTATTGAAGAAAAAGTTGTCAAAATATATCAAAATATAATTCTTGAAAGAAATATTTAGATATTATATTATTTATACTGAGATTAAAGTTTCACTCATATATATTTCATATATAATTTATTTTAAAATATACAAATAAATATTATTAAGTTGCACCTACTAAATCTATAATTTGAATCTGCCACTGCATGTACCATTCTTGGTGATACTCCCTTACTATTGGAAGCAGGCTTTCAAGAAATATAACCATATTTCTTTTTAATACCGTTCAAAGGGATTCTAACTTATAACAACGTGTTGCGTCCATTGTCATATTTTTGTCGCTGACTGTACACTGCATCATTGATCTTGTCCTGGCATCTGCGCCAAATTCCACTACACCTTTTATAATGTTTAGTATTCATTATTTATGGTCTTGTGAATTTAATTTTAGAACACTTGTGTTAAATCAGTATGTTAAATAATATATAAAAGTTTTTGTTATTTATCAAGAATATTATAATTTCAAATTTCAAAATTCACGAGTAATTTATTTATCAAGAAGAGGAGTATTGGTTAAAGAGTAGTTGCTTGGACTTTTCTTTCTTATTCGAGATTGGGGTGGGTGAGACAGAAATGGGGGTCGTGAAATAGGAAAGGTCAAATTGATAATTTTTCTTACATCCCCCTTCCCGGAGCCCAGGTTAGTCGCTTTTCTGGGTCGAGATGGATAAGTAAAATTCATTGGCCGAGCTAACTGATGAGTGCCTATTTAGCCTTTAGAAAAAGGCTCTCATGTGGAGCTAAGGTAAATAAATCTACGTATATACGAGATGCAACCAGTGGTGGAACCAACCTGGTGCGAGATGGTGCGGCTGCCCCGGTAAACTCCGATGAACTAAAGGAGTAATACTTTTCATATCCCTGTCCGTCCTGGCTCAATAAAATTGAAAAGGCTTCCGTCAATGAAGGGAGTTCGTCCGCCCCAAAAATACCAGTGTAGTTCAGCCCCCCCCCCTCCCCTTCCCCTCAAAACGTTTCCTGGTTCCGCCACTGGATGCAACAATAATAAATTTTGCAGACTATGAAAAGAATTTGTTTTCATCTACGTCTCCTTCAATCAAGTGTCGTTGGAGGAGAGGAAAAGGATCATTTCATTGGTGTTTACGTTGGTGGAAGATTGAAGGCTCTTCACGTTTCTTCATTTAAGTGTTAAACAAATTTTACCTAAATAATTTTACAGATCACATTCTTTTTCAAAAAATTTAAAAAACCACCTATGGTGAGTTTTTTATTATTAAGGGCCCAATTCCTTTGTAAAATAAATGATACATATGTGTAGTTCACAGGCTACATATGATTGAAATAAGTCAAAACATTTCCCTTCAAAAGGTAATCCTTCTCTTGTCCCAAACTGATAAAAACATTTTCCTTACAGATCACATTCAAATGGGGTTACAAACTACATAATGCTTTTTATTTTTAAAGTTAATTCATTAATGTTTTTCAGTTGATTTTTATATTTCATATTTGTAAGTCATGTGAATAGCATTAATTATTCAGTTGCCATTTGTGAACTAATTTGGAAAAGAAAAAGTTTTCATGTTGGAACATACGAAAAGCTTAAACCTAAATGGTTTAACCGATGATAGAATATTGTGGTGACATTGATTTATGGAAGATTGTAGATTTTGCAATATTTATTTAGGCGTATTATTGAAGCATAATGAGTTTATGCAAAATCCCCATAATTATGGAATTGGATTTAGGGAATATGATGTGATATATTGAGATAAGGAAAATTCCTTTATTTATGCGATTTGGATATGCTTCAGAAGCAAGTATGGAATTGAAATATTGTGGAGATAATCATGGATAATTTTTATCGGCTCGTTGAATATTAATAGAGGATATCACGGAAGCACAACTTACGAACTTAATTGCGAAAATATGCATCCTGATTTTCTATCTTTCTGAGATTACTGCGAGAGCCAGAATATATATGGTCCAACATACCGTAACATATTGATCAAGTTCAGAAGCATATGTCTTAATTCCCCGAGAGGAGGAGATCCAGCATCGACGAGTTTCTGAGGAATTTGTCCCTTGTGTTATTGAATATCATAAAGTTGTGTTTATTTTACTAGACTTCGTCTGTATATTCTTGATTTCAAAAGGGTGCTACGATCAACATTTGTTAAAAGTGCTTTTAGAAAATCCACAAATAGAGTCTTTCAAAGAGATTCATATCATTCAATCATGTCCTCCCTTAGCACCCTACGCTAAATTCCATTACACATTTTATAATGTTTACTATTCAATATTCATGGTCTTGTCAATTTATTTTAAAAATATATATTTTAAATTTTCATGTAAAATTAAAATGTTAAATTTTTTCTGATTCATGAAGAATTTTCATGTGTGTGTGTGTTAAATGATGTAGATACAAAATATTAATGCTGTAAAATACATTTAATAACGTGGCAGGTTGAATGACCGTGAGTCAAAAATATAAATCAAGTGAGAAATTATTTGCTAATAGCAGTATCAAATAAGATAAATAATTGTGATTACCGGCCTAGAATAGAGTATACTGGAGAAAAATATCCAATTACCTAAAAACCTGTTTTTTAGAACAAAATTCAAATCACATCAAGTCTCACATATGTCATGACAAATTTTTAAAAGCAAAAAAAAAAAACTTCTAATTCAAAGGAAAGAAGCAAATTATAATTCAAAGCAATTCTTTGATTTCAAAAATTATTCTTCAAACTAGGACATGTAAATTAAAGTCACCCAAATTTGTATGAGAAGTGAAAAGACATTGCAACTAAGAGGGAGAAACAATCTCCTTCATTCCTAAATTATGTAATATCACATTTTTTTTAGAATGATTATTCGAGATGAATATTAAAATAAATCTACCGTTGATTGAGCGTGGGTATTATTGTTTCAGAAGCAAGGAAAAGAAAGCAAAGACTTATTGCAGAAAGAAAGCAAACGAAAAACAAAAAGGCAAAGGAAAAACAAAAAGGCAAAGGAGTTTTGGTGCAGTATGTTTACTGCAATTTCTTATCTTCAATTTATAAGCAACAATGAGTACTACAATCATGCAACACGTTCTAACTACATTGCAAAAACCATGCAAGTGCTTGCTACATTCATGCAACTAACTACTAACTTGGTCTTGAAAGTTGAAAGCTTTACTAAAAATAGAGAAGTGCTGCAATAATGCTGCAACAAACACAAAGAAGGAGATTATCCAACAAATCACCCCCTTAAACTTCTTCTTCATTCTGAACTTGAATGATTTCAAGCTTCTTCCGCATCTCGACGAACTTAATCCTTGGAAATTCTTTTGTTATGATTCCAGCTAGTTGCCCGTTGGTGCCAACATGTTCGACAATCATCCTCCCAGTTTCGATACACTCTCCAATGTAGTGAAACTTGGTGTCAATGTGCTTGCTCCTACTATGGTGCACCAGATTCTGAGTAAGAGCAATAGAAGACTTGTTATCTATGAAACCAAGTTCTTCATGCCCAACTAGTTCGCCAATGAGTCGACTTAGCCAAACGCCTTGACATGATGCACTTGCTACTGCAACATACTACGCTTCGCAAGAAGACAAAACAACAATATTTTTCTTTTGTGAAGTCAATGGGACCATGTTGTTCCCAAGGAAGAAAGCTATCCCAGAAGTGCTTTTTCGGTCATCTATGTCGTCGGCGAAGTCACTATCGTTGTAGCCAGTTAGTTTAGCATTGCCTCCACCTGACTTGTAGCAGCATCCATACCTTTGAGTACCTTGAATGTACCTAAGTATTTGTTTAATTGCAGCCCGTTGAGCACTTGGAGCTTCCATGTATCGACTTGCGATGCCAACTGTATGAGCTAAGTCTGGCTATGTATTCAACAATGATTAAAGGCTTC
Source organism: Rubia yunnanensis (assembly GCA_037428765.1). Lineage (NCBI taxonomy): Eukaryota > Viridiplantae > Streptophyta > Magnoliopsida > Gentianales > Rubiaceae > Rubia > Rubia yunnanensis. The sequence continues at coordinate 67,900,012 of CM075071.1, read as the reverse complement.
CAATAACATTTCGATACTTCATTGCATTCACATAACCGTTGTCATCTGTCATGCTTAAACGAAGTCAATTTTCCATTGGAGTATGACATGGATTACAACCACTCATACCTGCAAACTCCAAGATCTTTTTTTGCTTAAGCTCCTTGGAAAACTATGATTTCACCATCACCTTGACGCACCTCAATTCCCAGGTAATAACTAAGAAGACCAAGATCGCTCATCTTAAACACTTGCTGCATTTGGGTCTTAAACACAACAATTTCTTCAACACTTATTCCTGTAATAATTAAATCATTAACATAAACAGCCACAAGCAGAAAAGTTTGAGCAGTACCGCTCCGATAAATGGCATGCTCGAGTTGGCTTCTCGTGAACCCAAGTGCAGTGAGTGAGGCGTCTAGTTTGGAATTCCATACAAGCGGCGCTTGTCGAAGCCCGTACAAAGCCTTACGTAGCTTAATCACCTTCCTTTCTTTGGGGTTGTTGACAAAACTAGGTAGTTGTTTCACATAAACATCCTCCACAAGGTCGCCATTTAAGAAGGCCGACTTGACATCCATGTGATGCACCTGGCATTTATTGTGTGCTGTGAGTGTAAGAAATAATCGTACTATCTCCATTCTTGCACTGGAGCAAACACCTCCTCGAAATCCACCCCCTGCCGCTGCACATATCCCTTTGCGATGAGTCTCGCCTTGTGTTTAACAATGTTACTAGTAGAGTCCTTTTTCACTTTAAAAACCCATTTGAGCCTGATAGCATGTTGGTTGGATAGAAGAGATGCAAACTCCCATATCTTGTGGTCGATGATCGATTTTATCTCCTCCCACATGGCATTCCTCCAAGACACATCTAAGAGTGCTTCTTCGATGCTTGTCGGCTCCTCTGTGGACAAGAAATAGTCACCTCCTTCTTCTACGTTGTTGATCTCATTTGTGGCATTATAAATGTCCAAAATTCGCCGGTATCGTCGAGGTACTGAGTTGGAACTTAGGTTTTCATCGTGTGTGGGTGGCGTAGCCCACTGAATCTGTGTCGGCATCGCTACTAGTGTTCTCGGATCAGCTTCCGGTGTGATGGGTTCAGGAGTTAGTTCCCATGGTGCTGATGAACTCACTGAACTGGTCTCTGTGTTGTAGACTATGGTGAACATGGTCGGCATTGTTGTTCCCATGCCACTTAACGTCTCTCAGCTCCACGAGCAATGTTCTCAAAAAATAACATCCCTTGTTACGTATAGTCGCTTGTCTACCGGAGCGTAAACCCGGTAAGCCTTTGCACACCTTCCTCATAACCCATGAACACTCCCAGTGTTGAACGCTCTACAAGCTTGTCCATGCCTGGTCCAACTTTCTTGACATGTGCGACACATCCAAAAATCCTTAGATGGTGCACACTTGGCTTCTTCTTGTGCCATGCCTCGTAAGGTGTTATGTCATCCAAACTTCTTATTGGTGCACGGTTGAGGATGTATACTGCGGTTTTCACCGCCTCTCCCCAAAACATCCCTGGCACAAGCATCGATTTCATGAGACATTGAGTCATTTCGACCACTGTTTGATTGCACCTATCCACCACGCCATTTTTTTGTGGCGAGTAAGGTGCCATAGTGTTATGCTTAATCCCACTTTACTCGCAGAACTCCACAAACTCACTACAGTTGAATTTGTTCTACCGCGATCGGAACGAAATGCAAGCAATTTGCATTCACGTTCTGCTTCAGCCATTGCCCTGATTTTCTTGAAGCACCGAAATGCCTCATCTTTCATCCTGAGCAACTCAATCCACATAAATTGACTAAAATCATCGACTATGAGTAGAAAATACCTTTTACCTCATGCGGTCATTGGCGTGATTGGGCCACACAAGTCGATGTGCACCAACTCCAAAGGACGTTGTGCACCAAATGTCGAGGCTTGTGGAAATAGCATTATGTGCACCTTCCCAAGTGCACATCCATCACAAAGTTCCTCCACATGCTCTATGTATGAAATCCCTGTACCATCTCCTTCCACGAAAGGTTTTGCAGAGCACAAAAATGTAGATGCCCAAAGCGAGCATGCCACAGCCAAGCAATGTCATCATTTTGCATCATCAAACTCACTGGTGTCGCAAGATTTAGGCTCAAAGTTTAGAGTAGTTTGCATATGCGTGATACCCGTGTGAGCACCTTGCGTGTTCGATCAAGGATACAATACACCCCACCTTCTATAAAAATATTGCATCCATTTTCATCGAGTTGTTCGAGTGAAATAATGTTGCTCCCCAAGATTGGAATGCATTATACGTCCAAAAGAATGCGATGGTCACCGACGAGACACTGGAATATCACTTAGCCCTTTCCACAAATATTTACCACTGAACCATCGCTGAATCATACCATCCTATGCACTGTTTCATTAAGGGTCCTGAAAGCCTTCTTGTCACCGATCATGTGGCTGTTGGCGCCAGTGTCGAGATACCATATGCCATTACCTGCATCTACTGGCAACACCTTCTCCTCATTCAAGTATACTTTCTGAGCTGCATCATCTAACATCCTAACCTGCACCATGAACAAGGTTGGTTTATCATCACCCTCCGCCTCAATTTGAGTGAGATTGACCTGCTCTTACTGGTCCAGATCACGTACTTTCTTGCGACACTCCTTGGCCCAATGTCCTGGAATACCACAGTGTTACACCTTCCTTTTTTGCATTCATGTTTGCCATCGTTGCTTGACTTTTCCTTATCCTCGGATGAAGACTTTGCTTTTACTGCAGCCTTAGCTTGCTGGTTGCCGCTGTTGGACAAGCCATGTCCATGCTGTTACTGTCGTGCTTGCCACTCCTCCTCCGTGATAAGTAAACGACCTCTTCCAGGTGCAGGGTCATCAAGTTCACCACGCTCCTCGATGACTAGAAGTCGGCCCGTGAGTTCTTCGATGGACAAGGTCTTGAGATCCACGAGTGACTCAATTGCCATGGTTATCTGCTTGTATTTTTGTGGCACACTCCGAAGGAATTTTAGAACCATCTTGTGCTCGTCCGCCGGATCGCCTAACACCTCAAGATCATTCACAATTGCTGTGAGTCGGATCCCAAACGACTCCACTCCCTTGCCATCCTTGAATACGAGATTCTCAAAATCCTTCCGATGAGTTTGTACCTTGGCCTCCCGGACGCGTTTGACACCTACTTGCATGACTTTGAGTGTATTACATGCCTCCTTAGCAGTTGTCTTGATTCTAAGGGTACGCACCAACTCCAGCAGGACTACTCGAAGGAGTGGCGACATTGCCCGTCAATCATTATGTTGATATCCTGGACCATCCTCGATCACCTCCCACAAGTCATGTGCTTGAAGCTGCACCTTTATTAGGATTACCCAATCTGCATAGTTGGTCCGTGTGAGAACCGGAAAGTGCACGGCACCATCGCTCTCCCTTATAACTCGCTCTACTATGCGTGTCTCACTTCCTTCGCCCATCTGGTTGCCTCGACCAAGTTTTGGCCATTCAGATGGTGGTGGTGTGAACGCTCATCCCTTGTTTTTGTCAACAGCTACCCTTGCTCCTCGTCCTACCATTTTATCGAAGCAGATCGAATAGCGAATGACTACAGAGTCTTGGATCAAACACCAATGCTCTGATACCACTTGTTTCAGAAAGCAAGGAAAAGAAAGCAAAGACTTATTGCAGAAAGAAAGAAAATGAAAAACAAAGAGGCAAAGGAGTTTTTGTGCAGTATGTTTACTGCAATTTTGGATCTTCAATTTATAAGCAACAATGAGTACTACAATCGTGCAACACGTTCTAACTACATTGCAACAACCATGCAAGTTCTTGCTACATTCATGCAACTAACTACGGACTTGGTCTTGAAAGTTGAAAGCTTTACCAAAAATAGAGAAGTGCTGCAGTAATGCTGCAACAAACACAAAGAAGAAGATTATCCAACAAATAGACGCATACATTATTTGACGAAGATAGAGTAATAAGCTGTATATTCATCTGAAAAACTTCCTAACCATCCACATAACACCCTTTGTTGGTAACTTCTTTATTTTGCATGCCGGGGACACTTCTCGCCACATGCATCTTGCCTGCACCTGGCAACTTCACTACTGTTGGTTTTTCAGAAGAAAAAACCAGAGAACACAAAACTGAAATGAATGTTTGCAGCAAACGAAAATGCCGAAACAGGAAGAAGAATAGTTTTGGTACAGTAATCGTCTGCGTTTTCCTCCTTCATTATATTCCATATATACACAATCTTACAACGACTTGTCCGATAATATCGAACCCACTAACGCCTACAAACTTGCAACGTCTATCACGTGCTAAGAAAATGGAAACAAACTTCCTACAAAATAGAAACAACAATTGACTCTATCTAAGTCTAAAAATAGACATAAACTAGATTAGGAAATATGACAAATCACCCCCTTAATCTTGTTGTCGTCTACTGTAAGTCAGCAACACCAATCCTGCTCCTCAATTCTTGAAAACGCACCCTCCCGAGTGATTTTGTTAGCATGTCAGCAAGCTACCCCTTGGTGTTGATGTAGTCGATCTCCAGCTCTTCTTGCTCCACGTAGTCTCGGATCAGATGAAACCAAGTGTCGATGTGTTTGCTTCGGTCATGAAACACAGGATTTCTGCTGAGGGAGATTGCCGACTTGTTATCCACCAGCAGCTTCGGCGTTCGTGGTGGTTCATTTTGCAACTCTCCGAGTAACCTGCTCAACCAAATTCCTTGACAAGCAGCGGTAGCAGCTGCAATCTACTCCGATTTGCATGACGAAATTGCCACCACTCGTTGTTTCTGCGATTGCCAACTCACCGGAGCTCATCCAAGAAAGAAGATGAGGCCGGTCGTGCTCTTCCTATCGTCAACGTCTCCGGCCAAATCAGCATCGCTATAGCCTGTCAACTTCAAGGCTCCGTCTCCTCCTTTAAACGAGATCCCAAAATTCAAAGTTCCCGACACATACCTCAACAAATGCTTCATCGCCATGTAGTGTACCGTTGTGGGGTTCTCCATGAACCTGCTTACATAGCTGACGGCAAATGTGATGTCGGGCCTCGTGTGTACCAAGTACCTTAAACCGCCCACGATGCTGCGGTATAGCGTGGAATCCACCGGTCTCCCATCTCCGGTCTTGCTCAGCTTAAGCCGTGCCTCCATTGGTGCTGCACAAGGATTGCAATGCTCCATTCTAGCCTTTTGCAACAACTTCCTTGCGTACGATGCTTGACAGAGAGTAATTTCTCCATCCCGTTGCTTCACCTGGATTCCCAAGTAATAGCTGAGGCAACCGAGATCACTCATCTTGAAAAGGCTGGTCATCTCCGTCTTGAATCTGGTCACTTCTTTGATTGAGGCTCCGGTGATTATGAGATCATCAACATAAACTCCGACGAGAAGCAAATCTTCCCCGTTGCCCCGGCGGTTAACAGCATACTCCGCCTCGCTCCGCTCGAACGCCAGGTTACGAAGACTTGCATCGAGCTTCGCATTCCACGCTCTCAGAGCTTGACAAAGTCCGTAAAGCACCTTTTGAAGTTGGAGAACCTTGCGCTCCTCGCCTTTGATGACAAAACCCGGTGGTTGCTCGACGTACACTTCCTCGAGCAGTTCTCCATTGAGGAAGGCGGTCTTCACATCCATGTGATGGACCGGCCAACCATGGTGAGCCGCGAGCGCGATCAACACTCGCACGGTTTCCATCCTTGCGACTGGAGCAAACACCTCTTCATAGTCCACCCCCTGCCGCTGCACATATCCCTTTGCCACCAAGCGTGCCTTTTGTTTCACCATCTCCCCATTCGCATCCTTTTTGAGCTTGAACACCCACTTGAGTCCAATTGCACGGTGTCCCGGTGGTAGAGAGGTGAGGCGCCAAGTCTGGTTTGCTTCGATGCTTGCAAGTTCCTCTATCATCGTAGCTCTCCACCCTTCATCCTTCTCGGCTTCACCAAGGGACGCCGGTTCGTCGGCGATGAGGAGACACTGTTCGTCATCTTTTGCTTCAACAGGGACAGTTGCATCGTACAGACTGTCTAGCGTGCGGTACCGGTGAGGCGCCTCCTCGCCCAGAGATGGTTCTGACGCACCGGTCGGTGGGGACACAAACTCCACGGTTTGTCCTCGACCTGCGGTTAGGGTCTCTGGCGCGAAGGGTGAAAGTTCGCCTTCATCCACGGTCTCAGCGTCTGCACTGCTGCTCGCTGATGTCGCGTGCTTCCCGTGAGCCGAGCTCCTGACCGGGCTGGAACCTGCAGCAGGAAAAACAAAACGCTCGACCGTGATCGTCTCGGCTGATTGGCTGTGTCTCTTCGCACGCGGTGTTGCGCCCTCGCTCCAATCCCACGCGGTGTCTTCATCAAACACCACGTCGCGCGAGACCCTTACTTGGTCTGCGATGGGGTCGTAGACGCGGTATGCTGCAGTGCCCGGTTCGTACCCGAGCAAAACCATTGGCGTGCTCCTGTCCTCCAACTTCTTCAAACATGGATGCACCGTCTTCACATGCACCATGCACCCGAACACTTTGAGATGTTGCACACTCGGCCGACTCCCGTGCCAAGCTTCATATGGGGTCTTCCCAACCATGCTCTTCGTTGTCCCACGGTTTAGTAGGTAAACCGCGGTCGTCACGGCTTCCCCCCAGAACCTGACTGGCATTCCCTTCGCCTTCAACATACACCGCGCTATCCCAACAACGGTTTGGTTGTGACGTTCAACCACTCCATTTTGTTGCGGTGTGTAAGGTGCCGTCAACTGCCGTTGCACACATCGTTTGGCAAAATACTCACCAAGCTGCTGAGAAGTGAACTCCCCACCATTGTCAGTGCGCATCGTCTTCAGTTTGCAGCCGCTTTGAAGTTCGGCCGCTAGCACAAACTTCTTGATAGCCTCGACTGCTTGGTCTTTCGTGGCTAGCAGATAAACCCACATGTACCGACTAAAATCATCCACTAAAAGCAAAAAATAGCGTTTACCTCTAGGGGTTGGTGGATCAATCGGTCCACACAAATTGGCATGGACGAGATCGAGACGCTCCTGTGCGCGGTTCCAGGTTTAGTGCGGAAATGAGGCACATTTCTGCTTCCCGGCTAAGCAAGCGTCGCACAGCCGATCAGCATCCCCAATCTCTGGAAGACCGTACACCATTCCTTCTCGCGCGAGACGGTGGAGGGCCTCGAAGTACAAGTGCCCGTAACGAGCGTGCCAGCGCCAGCCGTTCTCGGTCCCGTGTACGACTAGGCAAACGGGTCGCGCTGGATTAAGGCGTATCAGGTAGAGGCGCCTGTGGCTCCTGGGCACTCATGCGATCAGTCGCCCATTTTGATCACGAAGTTGGAGCCAACCGTCCTGGATGTGAGTGTCGTATCCAGTCTCGTCAAGTTGTCCGAGAGAGATGATGCTACTATGAAGTCGCGGTATGTAATAGACCTCGGTTAGAAGCAAATGCTCACCGTTTCGGCATGAGAATAGAATCTTCCCGAGCCCTTCAATCTCCACAGAGGTGTCGTCACCGAGTTTGACTGAGCCCTGCACGTTGTTGTCTAGCTCGGAGAAGATCTCCCGTCTCCCACACATATGCGCGCTGGCTCCCGAGTCCAAGAACCAGGTTGTGTCGCACTGGCCTGCCTGCTTCGTCGCCTTGGCCTGGGAGTTCGTCTCGTTGAGCAGTACGTGCTCCTTGGTCTCAGCCGCTACACTTCCGAGCGTGAGAGAGTGAAGCCTTGCGACCAGTAGCGCCGTCTCCTCCTCTTGATCCTTCACAAGGTTAGCTCGTTCCTTGCGTGCGCGCCGCGGTTCGGGACAATCCCTCGAGATATGCCCTGCAAACTTGTTGCAATTATAGCACTTGATCCCCGTCATGTCGCGGTCGCCGTTGGAGGTGCGCTGGCTGCCTTCCCGCACGGGGCTCGGTTTCTTCCCCTTTCGGAGATACTTGCCCTTTGTTCCGTTCCTGGGGCCAGATCCAGACCCTTAGTCGTGCTGCTTTCCTCGAGCAATCCACTCATGTTCCGTGAGTAGGATCTGCCTGCTTGCGCCACTCGTGACGTTGTTGCCGCAGCGCTCGGAGGCTGACCGAAGGCGTCTGATCAGCTCTTCGATGGACATCCCATTCAGATCGAGCAGCGTCTCGATCGAGCAAGCGATCTGCACATACTGGCTCGGGACCTCTCGGAGGAATTTCTGCACGACCTTGATCTCCTCGACACCGTCACCCAAGGACCGGAGGTTGTTGACGATCCCTGTGATGCATAGCCCGAACGCATCGAGGGTTTCTCCGTCCTTGAAAGAGATTTGCTCGAACTCCTTGCGCAGCCGTTGCGCCGTTGCCTCCCTGACTCGATCGACTCCAACGCGCATGAGCCGAATAACTTCCCAAGCTTCGTGGGCTGTGTTCTTGACAGCGAGAGCCGGCACCATCTCTGGCGGCACGGCTCGGATCAAAGCTGACAGTGCAGCCATATCCTCTCGCTCGCCCGGCTCGTCAGCGCCGGAAATCACCTCCCAGAGGCCTTGCGCCTGCAGATTGATTTTCATCACAAGAGCCCACTCAATGTAGTTCGTCGCCGTCAGAGTGGGGTAGACGATGTTGCCGCCGAGGCGCTCCTACATAATGCGTTCGCGAATGACGATCTCGTTGTCGTTCCTCCGATTGACACTTCGTCCCCTGCTCCGTGCCCGTGCCTGCCTTGTTGGAGAGTTGCTGATGTCGCCGTTGCCGTCGGACATGGTTGCCAAGATTGTTATATGGCTCTGATACCAAATGTTGGTTTTTCAGAAGAAAAAACCAGAGAACACAAAACTGAAACGAATGTTTGCAGCAAACGAAAATGCCGAAACAGGAAGAAGATTAGTTTTGGTGCAGTAATCGTCTGCGTTTTCCTCCTTCATTATATTCCATATATACACAATCTTACAACTACTTGTCCGATAATATCGAACCCACTAACGCCTACAAACTTGCAACGGCTATCACGTGCTAAGAAAATGGAAACAAACTTCGTACAAAATAGAAACAACAATTGACTATATCTAAGTCTAAAAATAGACAGAAACTAGATTAGGAAATATGACAACTACAACCACGGTTAGGGGATTGACTTGTTGAGATTGGCATCCTGGATTACTTTTGTTTGGTCCCCAACCTGCTGATTGAAGATGTCTATGTCCATGTCCATTTTTGCTCTGGACAATAGAGGCATCGGTAGCTTCTGCTGGCGACTGGAGTTTTGGGAACTACAACCCCTACAGGTGGTTTGACATGCATTTGGGGCTTTAGGGGAATGGTAGGAGTGGCAATTGCAGTTATTGCGGTCACCAGCGTAAATTTTTTTAATTGGCTCACTAGTTCCAGTAGATGAAAGGACAAATGAAACTAGGATGAGAGACATCCGTATTATTTTAGTTGTCGACATTCTCACTTAATTTTGAAATATTGTATAACAAAAAGTACTCACGGATGATATAGATGTGTAGCTTTCAGCTAAGTTCCTTTTTATATATACGAAAATGCATGTTTGAGATGGTCAAATGCAGAAAAACCTGGGCTGGTTACTCCATGCCAATACACGTAATCCTGGCATTTTTATTGGGTCTAAACAAGAATCGTTATTATTGTGCACATGATATTCAGTTTTATCATTCAACCGTTAGGGGTGGAATATGGGATGTGTATTGTTATTGGGTAGGGATACCGTGTTTCCAGTATCCCTTGGGCCTATTTAAATATAAATATATGATTATATGCATCCCTAAAATATCTCATTAAATTATGTGTGATAAGTTAATGTTTTACTACTACCGTTATTATTGAGGATACAATAAATATTGTATACCCGGAGTACCGTATACAAACGGTTGTTATATATATTATACTCGAGAAAAAATGAGTTTAAACACAACATAATTTTGAAAATGTTTGATTTAAAAATTTGTATAATATTTGATAGACTAAACATCGATCATTATTCATAAATTGTTTTTGTTAACCAACAATTCGTTTAACTAAAGTTGTGATTATAATAATAATTTATAGAATGTAAAACCTTCAAATAATTATGGATGCGTGTATTGATATATATATATATATAATGAGTACAAAGGGTCTACAAGACCTAAATAAATATGGAACATGATATATACAAAATCAATCAGGAAGGGTATTCCTTTCTTATTCTGATTCTAATTGATTTACATCTCAATTACCCCCCAAGCGAAGCGTAGGTCTGGTTCCAATGCAAAACTTGGAACGTAGAAACTCAAACTGAGGATGGGGTACCCTTCGTAAAGATGTCAGAAATCTACAAGTCTGTAGAAACATGAGCAACCTTGAGCTTGCAAGAAGACACCATCATGGTATCAGTCGGGTTTCTCTAAATACTCTCTGGCTTTTCCTTAATATATCCATACTTTTTCTTCCCAATTTTCTGATCATAGGCCGCGCTCATCCGCCTTCAACTATCGATCTTCGTTGCTGCAACCTCTTCTCGTCAGAATTGGCCGATCGGATCTTTCTCAACCACCACTACACAATTTTAGCCATAGATCGCACACACCGTTGTTGTGATGTCACGAGCTGCCGATCGGACTTGTCACCAGTGCCGCAGTCTACTTTTTCCTATTGCTGCTTCATCCTTACACATTAGTTAAATCAGGCGTCCACTATCATTCACTAGCTTGATGTGTGTTTGGTACGATTTGATTTCTCTCTTGTGTTTGGATCTGTTCCTGCTTTCCTGATGAAGTCAATTACGCTTGCATCGTTGATCAGCTACATCACCATCAAGCTTGATGGTTCCAACTATGCTTATTGGCATATTCAGGTTACTTTTGTTCTTTATATAGGTCAATTTGATTGGTTTTGTTGATGGATCTGCCACGTGCCCCGATCTCCCTGCGAGCTCGACTTCCAAAGAAATCGATGACAAGGCTTCCGAGGAAGACAAGACCCGTGATGCTTGGATCTAGGAGGATCAATTGGTCTAGACTGCTCTTTTCTCATCCTTGTCACATGCTGCAATGTCATTGGTTGATGGTATGGTCACTGCTGCTCAGGTATGGGATGTTTTAGCTACAAAGTACCAGAACAATTCTCGTTCTCATCGCCTTTCTCTTTGTGATCGTATGTACGAGATTCGTTAAAATGACCATTCTGTTCAGGATTATTATTTTCGCTTTAAGGACATTATTGATGAATTGCGTGTAGTCAAACATCCTCTCCATGATGATGATGCTATTGTTATTTTTTATCGTGGTTTGAACCAACACTTCTCTGAGTTTTCCAATTCTTTTACGTTGAGAGATCATTTACCACCTTTATACTCTATTTTTGCTGAGGCTTTCGAGTTTCATCTCAAAGCTCGTTCGTTAACTTCTGGACCTGTACCTGCTGCTTTTTCTGCTAGTCAATAAGCGTCTGGCCAAGCTAACCGCAATAGGGGAGGCCGCAGAGATGGACACAGAAGGGGGATAAGCCGTGGTGGCGGCAGGAATCCGTCGCCGGCCGACGACCCTCCAACCGCTTTAGGTGGCCGTGGCCATGACATGTACGTCTGCCAGTGGTGTCATCGCCCCGACCATCATGCTAAATTATGCTACAAGCTTTATCATGTTGCTCGCAATGATATTGCAAATACCGCAGACACAGCTCAACCTCAGCACTATCAACAAAAGAGTGCAGCTCCGGATTGGTACGTGGATGGACAATGAGCTTCTAGTAATCTTAGTAACTACCAGAACATCATTAACAGAGATACCAGAGAAATGACACTGGCCGATGTCAGAAATAGATAATGATTCAACATTGCCAACAAGAATAGAATAAGAACCACAATAAGATTGTACCTTATCAAGATGACTGGTGCGAGCAGTGAAGTGAGATGTAGCACCCGAATTAATGATCCATTGATTTGACGAAGGATGACGATTTAGACAATTCACACTGGCCTGAAACAAAACTTTGCCCGCAATCCAATTAGCGGAGCCATCGGCCCGAGAAAAAGGCGCCAAATAAACCATAGCAAGAAGATGCCCAGAAAATATGCACAAAATGACCAGGCGCGTGCAAAGACGCCCAAAAAATGCTATTGAGTCGCCAGGCGCGTAACTTCATGCGCGGAAGAGTGTGTGCACGCGTCTGCACACACAAGCGTGTGGTGGCACACACTTCTGGAAGGACTGTGGCACGTGGATTTGGATGTGGCTTGGTTTGGCCGAGACGCGACGAGCACACCGGAGGGTATGTTTGAACGCGACGAGCACAAAGACGAGCACGACGAGCACGCGATACGACGAGAAGAAGCTGAAATTTGATATCCGGATCAAAGCCGCTGCCAAAGAAGAGCCTAATGACGGAGATGGCTTGAAGATTTGAACGTCGGGGAAGTTCGCCGCCAGGGTTTATGTTTGAACGCCGACGACGCCAGATACGGACGCGGGGGATGAGGAGTTTGATTCTTCGAAAAGAAAGAGACATCGGCGAAGAGGATGTTGGACGAAATAGGTTGCCGGGAGATGGCCGAAAGTCGCCGGAAATTTATCAAAAATTCGCTGGAAACAGTTGCCTTGGCCGGCCGGAAAAAGAAATAGAAATAAATTTAGGATTTAGGATTATAACTTGCTCTGATGCCATGATATAATGATTTGCAGTGAGTGATTGTATTTTTGATAACTGAATATAAAAATAGTACAATAGAGGTGTAATAAGGAAATAACTCTAATTATAATAAAATATAATCTAATCAGTAATTTGATTTATCCTAAAACACAACATAATTTTAAAAAAATCGAGAAGTTTAAACACAAAATAATTTTAAAAAACGTTTGATTTAAATATTTTTTTAAAACTTGTAAAATATTTGAAATAGGCGACTGTGTCTGTGTAGGTTACGAAAGGAAAGCCACTGCAGAATGGAAACGGCAGAGGCGGAGGTTGCTAGAGAGTTGCGAGAGAAAGATGAAAACTGCGAGAGAATTGCAAGACGTAAGTGAAAATACTAAAAGAAAATTTGTTATGTATATTAATCCATCAAATTTTGTTGCCCTATTCTATCTTTTAAAAAAGTTCACGATGTTAAGAACTTTCTCAACACAAAATATAACTTTTGTGAAACCGTCGCGTGCGGATTTACAAAACATGAACATTACTCCCTCCGTTCCATTAATAGTGGCATCATAGATTTAATTGCTTGAATTTATATGAAGGAAATAAGTAAATAAATTTGAATGTAGGAAGTAAAGAGTAGAATGGGTGGATGACATTGAAGGAATATTACAAAAAATTGAAAGTGTGCCAATATAAGATAAACAGCCAAAAAAGGAAAGTGTGTCACTAGTAAAGAAACAGAGAGAGCAGGTTAGTTGAAGCGCGTGAAGTAGATTGATTGGAAAGAGCGCGTGGTGCAGCGTGGAAGCAAATTTCGTTACAAATTCTAACAAAATTGCGTTAAGTAAAAATTGATCCCGGAACCGATAAGCCCTCACAATTGTCCTCAAAAAGAAATCCGAACCAAATTATGCTACTCGGATCACTATTTTAAACTGTGTATTTCATTTTAATTTTGTTGAGCCTTATTTATAACAAGAAAGAAATATATACTAGGTCTTTTTCTTATAATGTTTATTAGTCAAATTTAATAATGTCTTATTTTAGTTTTTTAGACTAAATTATATTTTCATATTATGTGTTTAGAATTTTAGTTAATAGTTTTTTAGAAATTTAGTTCAACTTTCTTTTTTTTATGAGACTTATATCTAGCATCGGTATACTAATTCACGTGTTTAGAATATTTGTTGACCGTGTACAATGACTTAGTTCAAACATTCCTTTTGTTTGCTAAAATTGAGATTGTTAAATATATATTACTTCATGTGTCTATATAGTTTGTTAATCGTTTTAAGAAATTAATTCAAACTTTCCTTTTTCTACAAATTTATTACTATTAAAGATATATTAGTTCGTGTGTTTGGAGTGTTTGTTAATAGGTTGAAAGACTTAGTTCAATTTTTCATTTTCTACAAGACTTATAGCTAACATCGGTATAGTTAGTTCATGTGTTTAGAATGTTTGTTAACCATTTTAAGGACTTAGTTCAAACTTTCTTTTTTACTGCAAAATTTGCGACTATTAAAGGTATAATATTTCGCATATTTAGAATATTTGCTAATAGTTTAAATTTTAGTTTATACTTTCATTTATAAGACTTATAGCTAGAAACGGTATACTAATTAGTTAATGTGTATAAAGTATTTTTTTTTAACTATTTAATGATTTATTTCAAACTTTCTCTTTTCTGTAAAACTTACTACTATCAAAGATATATTACTTCATGTATCTAGATAGTTTGTTAATCATTTTAAGGACTTAGTTCAAACGTCCTTTTTTCTGCCAAACTTACAACCAATTGTATATTAGTTCATGTGTCTAGATAGTTTGTTAATCGTTTTAAGGACTTAATTCAAACGTCCCTTTATTCTGCAAAACTTACAACCATTAAATGTATATTAGTTCATGTGTTTAGAATTTTTTTAAATTATTTTAAAACTTAGTTTAAACTTACATTCTACAAGACTTATAGTAAGCATTGGTATACCAATTAGTTAATTTGTCTAGATAGTTTGTTTCTCGTTTTAATGACTTAGTTCTAACTTTCAATTTTTTTGCAAAATTTACAACTTCGAAAGAGATATTAGTTTGTGTGTTTCGAATATCTGTTAATAGTTTTAGAAACTTACTTCGAACTTTCATTTTTTACAAGGCTTCAAGCTATCGTCGGTATAGTTTTTTAGCTCATTAATTTAAGTGATTAGATTGCATTTTTTAGGCATCAAACATAAATTTTAATATTACACAAAATGTATGAGCAACTAGGAGATTTTTTTTTTTTTGAATAATAAATATTTCATTTCATGTTACTGGAAACGTCCAGTATCTTCTAACAAAAAAAAGTTTGGGGATATCCCATACAGATTCTTGCGACTCACTTGATTTTGCAAATCTAGCAAGTGAATGGGCTAAGAAGTTCCTATCTCTAGGAATCCAAAAAGGTGGGTCAAAACCAGTTTCATCTAATAAGGTCCGAACTTGCGCAATTATTCAGCACAGAAAAGTGATGGCTCAACTTCACCTCTAGCCATTCTGATTACTGATAGGGCATCCCCAACGACAGTAACTTCTCTGTTCTCTATAGTAGACATCCATCGAAGAGCCTCAAGCAACGCAGAAGCCTCCACCATCGAAGCATCGAAAGTTTCGTTCATCCACATCGACTTTGCCTTCTTGAAGCTTCCGTCAGCGTCCAAGAGAACCAGCCCTATTCCAATGCGATCTTCTGTAACTCCAACGTCAAATAAGAATCTCTGTTCTTCATCTGGTGATCGAAGCAAAGAGAGGAGATGCAACTCCGACAATGAGCTCTCCGGCCATTTGTTAGCTGCCTTGAAAAGCGCTAATAAGCTCGCGGTGATTGTTGCTGTTGCCGCTTCAGGTGTCGAGCTTGAGTTTTCAAACAATCCCTTATTTCTGTAGAACCAGATGCCATCGCACATCATGATGAGTAGTTCAGCAACTCCTTTTATCATTCTCTTGTAGCACGTTCCAAAACCAAAAGTCTCCTCTGCTCCTTCTGCCTAGGTCAACTACGGATTTTAAATGCAGCGTTTCCCATGCACAGGAGTGCTTGATTTTTATGTGTATCCTATTTTAAAATTGGAGGCATGTGTGCTGATTTTTTTTTTTGGACACGATGGAGGAGGACGCATTCTACGAATGTGCCCTATCTTTGGTCCCATTTTTTTTTGCAGACAATTTCGAGGACGCATTATCTGAATGCGTCATCACCTTAATTTTATTTTTTTCCCAAAAAAATTCGATCTTCACCTTAATACAAAAATTTTTTCCAGAAATTTGGCGAAACTTTAAAAAAAAATCAAAAAATTGTAATAACGTTTTGTTCGAACAAAATTGTAATAACGTCTTGTACGAAGAATAATTAAGTTGTTTTCAAAAAAAAATTTGCAGATTCGGTAGAGGACGCGTCTTGAGTTTTTTTTAAAACGTGTCCTGAATTCAACAAATGCGTTTTTTTTTTCAAAATGCGTCGTGAATTTAAGTAATGAATTTTTTTTGAATGCAGCAATGTATAAGTTATTATTTTTCATATACTTGTTTTTGTGAAGATTGCGCATAAGTAGACTTGTGTTTGTTTGATGATATTTTTAAAAAATAGTAAAACGATAAATTAGGATAGTGTGATTTGCAATTTTTTTAACTAGCCTTGAATATACAGTAGGAATGAATTATTGCATAGAGTTGGAATGAATACAAATTAGCATAAATGTACATTAGCCGAACAAGACGTGTGAAACGTAATGAATACAAATTAGCAGAAATGTCCTAATGATGACCTCTGCAAAGCTTTACACCCGTTCCACACGGGGGAGGACGTATGGTCCGGGATGTCCGTCGTGGAACAGCCATCTCAGTAGATACATGTACGTCCTCATGTGGAGCTCCCTATGGTATTTCTTCCTCCATATTGTCTCCTGCCTCCTCGTTCAAATCATAATGGACATGTGTAACACTACCTGTATATAATGGAGCGGTAGGCGACATGTACGCATGACTAGCTGTGGGAGTGACATATGCTGTGAAATCAGCTATAGTCGTGTCATGCTAGGAGGTTTCCCAATATGATGGTCCGGTATGACTAGCAGTGGGAGCACGATATGCATTGAAATTTGATGTAGTCATGTCATACTGTGAGGGTCTACCATGTGATGGTCCGCCAATCGTTGGACTCGCATGTGAGGGTCCAGCTTGTGATGAACCAATGTGTTCTGTATGGCCCCGAGCACGCGGTCACCGACCTCCCTGTCGACCAGGTGGAGCCGGACGGTGGCTTTTGATGTCAATATATCTCACACCACGGGGAGGCTCCTCATAGTGCACATACGGCTGATAATACTGCAGTCTGGAGGGCTCATGCACATATTGTAGACTACGTGTGACAACACCATGCATTCCCCTGATAATGTTCGCGAAACGTGGGGGACATTCGTCCAAATTAATATCTAACATGGTGCTCAACTCGGTCATTGCCCGCAACTACAGAAACGGGACAAATATATTAGATATTTAATATGGAGGAAATCTAAAGTATTATTCCTTAACAATATTAGAAATTTAGGAAAAACCATATATTTCATAGTTGCACCGTCTCCATAGAAACCGTCCGTAATTGTTAGGGGCCATCCTGGCTGATCAATCAGGGTCACTATCCTGCGAAAGTACCACTCCATGTATTCTCGACTAGGTGTGTATGGATCCGCACACCCAAGTGCGTTTACTTGATGATCGGATCGACGTTCCTAAGCATCGAGATATCTTCTCAATTCCAAACGCCAATCCATGCCAGACCTTTCTCGAGATCTCTAGTATGAAGCAGTTTATACTCATCCATACTGACCAACTGGGTGGGTATTGGATGGATTGGACCGAACTGCCTGAGAACACGATGTGCATGATGGTACTCTATGACATGCCAGCAAATGAGGTCAACGCAAAGTAGCCAATTGTTGCTACTAGTTGTACAGTACCACAGGAGTTTTTCCACGACATCCTCATTGTATGGCTGCCAAATAAACTGAAATAACATGCAGGTGTTGCAGTTAGGTAACTAAACCCATTTTCCCACCAAGTCAATGAAAGGAAATCCGAATTGGCCTATACCTGATTGTCATTGAGAGATGTTAGCTGATCGCAGTACACTTTCAATACATGCATCAGTGATTGTGATAAATCGTACCAGGCTGTCCACCTATGAGGAATAGAGTGAATTATATTAGCCATTTGTTGGAATTGCCTGTGGTTTAACAAGTGTCTCTTGACTAATTCGACACGTACCGGGACCCAAGAGCACTCATTGTAACTGTCACTGGTAGTCGTCTGGAAGGTCGGATGGATGGTATGCACTCCCATGCCCACAACTACCAATAATTAAAATAAAATGTAATATAAAGTAATACTATGGACATCATGCACAACTGATTAGATTGACCAACAATTTTACCTGTAGCAAGACAAGTGGCCCAGATATGGATTTAACTTGTGGGATTGCAGCGTCACATAAGCACCTGTACAAGTGTGCCAGAATGGCACTCCCCCAACTGTACTGATGTGCTGCACCTAGATCTATCAGTACTGATAAGTAGAGTAAAGGGATAAGGTGGTTGGACGTGTCTAGCATAAGCATTCCCCCAACCAGCAGTAGAATGAAAACCCTAGCACATTGTTGACATTGTACCTCGGTAGGATCAATAGGGAACGGAATGTGCAATAAGTTTCCCAACCAACTGGCCCTAATGTGACCCCCTCTGATAGCACTGGGGTCTGGTGTAGCACCCATGTAGCTTGTACACACTCTCTGCCAGTCCTCTATACGCCTACAAGTGTCTACACCTGTGACTGGGATGCCATCGATTGGAAGACCTCATATGATCCATACTTCCTGCAAAGTGACCATAGTCTCTCCCATCGGTAGGTGAAATGTGTGCGTCTTCGGTCGCCAACGCTTCACTAGGGAAGTAATGAGGGAATGGTCAATGTGTATTGGTGCGGAATCCAGGAGTCCCTTGAATCTAGCTTCATGCACATAGCGCATAACTCTATCAGGCATTTGTTCGGTCCAGCATGCCCCGTCGCACTGCCTCACCTGCAGTGCCTCATCATCTAAATGACCGTTGTACAATGCACGGGCACGATGCTCCTTATGAAGGTACAAAAAATCCTCCTCAATGGGTCCTGGATAATACATTATGTGTCCCTGTTGACAATTATAATCACATGTCAAAATTAATTATTCAAGATTACCACAAATACACGTAATACAACACCATGTGATACATATTCGACAAATAAAAGTTATACTACAGTATGTGATAAATATTCCACATTACAAAGGTAATACTACAAGTAACATTACTAAAAAATTACAAACAAAGAAATTACAAACACCATATTACAAACAGGACATTAAGCACGGCCTCGCCTACGGACGCCTCTGGATTCACCCGGCACCCTCTCATCCATCTGATTCCTTATCTTTCTCTCCGCAAACTGACCACGCCTCCTATTGCAAAACTTTTTACATCAGGAATCAACCTCCAACTGGCACATTGCCAAAGTGATGGATCTCGTACAGGCATGAAACCCTCTGACTATATTGTTACACATAGGTGGTCGTGGGATAAACCTTGTCACATAGACTAGAAGGATCGTTACGCCAATACCGATAGACAACCAATGCGTGGGAACAAGGGAAATGGAATATTTGCCATTCCCGACAAGTACATTCCTTTCTCCGGTATTTGACTGTGTACTGCCTTTCACTAATGTTCCCATCAATGGTCCTTTTCACAACCCTATAAGTATGCGACGCCTGACCAAACAAGGTGACGATATGTCCTTGTGCCCATATGTCTTACTTTTGAAACTTTTTCCAAATCCATCTTGGGAACACAGATCTAGACAAACGAACATCAATTTATAATCAAGAAGCTAGTATATGAACACATACAAAAATTCTCCTCCAATTAACTGTAATGAATAAGGAAAGTACCTCCAATTTTTGGCCTCTATTACCCTTTGGGAAAACATTTCAGCTGTTCGCTCAAACGTCGCTTTGACACACGCAGTTATCGGGAGATGACGTGCTCACCGTAAATAGTTGTTGTAACTCTTTGACAGATTGGTTGTGAGAATTCCCAAACGTCGATCACCTTCATCAAAGGCAAGGCACCACTTACTGCGATCTTGTTGTGCCAACCAACCCCATGCCACTGGTTCGATACTCTCCAACTTCTCTTTATACTCCCTCCACCTGCTCTCTCGTCTAGCACCACCAAGCTGCCAAACTAAAGTTTTCAGAAGGGAATTCTTGAACCTCCCACTATCAGCAAGAAGGAAGTGGACTGAAAATGATGCAAGCAAAATTGGTGGTATCCAACTGGCTCCACCCATTCCTCCATATGTCTCATTGCATTTAAAATACCATCATGGAAATCTGATATAATACAGATTAGCATGCTATCACCACCAACCACGTGGAGATGCAGTCTCTGCATGAACCAGTGACAACTCTTATTAGTTTCAGCGTCAACAATTGCATAAGCGATGAGGAATTTGTAGTCGTTCGTGTCGTGCGTCACGACAACTAGCATTGTGTCCTTGTATGCACCTCTCAAATGAGTGTCATCCACACTAATCACCGGCCTGCACTGGCGAAAAGTATCAATTACTTGACCAAATTCCCAGAAAACAAATTTAAATTTCCTGCACCCATGCCCGTGTATTCTATCAGGTACGTCACCCCAATCAACAACGGTGCTCGGATTTGCCCTGACAAGCTCATCCATGTATGTCGGAAAATTTTCAAAGGAATCCTCCCAAGTTCCAAATACCATGTCAATAGCCTTCTGTCGAGCATACCACGCCTTCTTCTAGAAAAGGGTTACATTGAACTCTGTCTTTGCATGCGCTAATAAATCTTTCACTGTGTATGAAGGGTTTACGTCCAAGTGGTGGTGAATTGAACGGGAAATTATAACCGATGTCAGGTTCATCTTACCCGTCGATCGACCAACACCAACACACGCATGCTTACTAGCCCATTTGGTGATCTCCCACATGCCATGTGATGCCTTTTTGCTAGCTCTAGCAACTCAATGACAATTACTAGTTCCTTCAACAACGTCCATGCATTTCGCATACCATGTGCGTAACCTACTCTCGATGACTCTGTGTTCCCTATTCATCATGGAACATCACCTCGAAATAGCTTCTACCAATTGTAGCTTCGTCTGGAAATGCATACCCAACACCCCTTCACCAATCGCTTGAACATAATTAGAAACCACGGCACCACAATTAGTTGGGTCATATCCATCCTCATCAAGGCCACCATAATCCCTAAAGAAGGCCTCTGTATTGGGATTCCCCAAAATAAGGAATGACGTGGATATATTGTTTGTGCACACCACATGTTCATCATTATCCCCAGGATTCGAATAAGTTGATAAGGAACGATCATCATCACTTTCTTCATCAAGTACAGCTTGCCCTCCATCATCATTGCTCCCTACATGAGGAATAACATCATCGCCAATTTCACCAACGTAATTATCATCGAAGACATTCAGCTCCACATGATCCCCACCATATATACCGTGACTTGTGGACGGCTTAGCGCAATCTACGTGAAAATATGCACTGGGTTTGCTGGACTCACCAATTGAAAAGCCTCGGCAATGAACAGGGGGTGGTAAACTTGGTACAGGTGTACAGAACTGCATGTTGCTCAACAACGGCATGAACGTGCATGACCGTGCCGGTGTCTGACAGCTTCTCCGTAACAATGTACCAATCCGCTGAGGACAGCGACATTCAATCAACAATGTCGAAGAAGAATGCGGTAGACTCGTCATCTTCCACATTATAACAACGATAGTATACGGCCGAACTAATCAGCTCAGGATATCGATAATATATTTTCAACAAATATCCCTCATTATCAATACCAAGCCTTGTGAAAATTAACTCAACTAACTCGAAGTTGCTAAACCTCCTCTCCACAGTCACATTCCTCTTCGATATGGGAGGATCATAATATACACCCACAGTCAAATCAAACTTAATCTGATCCCCTTTGTACAGATACACCGTCAAAAACATCGTACAACTGCATTATACAAATACATAACATTTTATACAACTCCTTGAAAAGTAAACCTTCAATCATTCTTTTGCAGTCAGTCAACAACCTCATACACTATTACCGATTTTCAAACTATTACACTATCCTCAAATATGTGATAAATTTGGCCACACTAATAAAACTATTACTACAAACCTAATACAAAAATTATTAAACAATTCACATATTCGATTCACATAGTCACGCATCCACATTCTACACTTTCATAGCATCACACCATACATAATCATTCTTGGTACACACAATCATACAACACATTCATATTCACAAGATTTTTTCAGGTACTTAACAAATTACATTGAGACACACAATTCAATAACAAATATTGTAGGATAACTAACACATAATCGTTCAACAAATTTGTTCAACAAATTCGTAAAATCAATTACCTTTAGGAAACTAAAAAATTGACTAGTCAGGTGTCTGAAACTCACGAACAAGGCGAATGAAACCGAGGTTAAGGGTCACAGATGGTCAACAGGCGGTCAACGGGGGCCAAATCTCGAACTTACTACCATCCGACGTGTTTAGCTACAAATTCAGAGTAATTTTCAACAAAAAACAACCAAAAACAACCTAATATTGAGAATTGAAGGGCTAAGAAAATTAAGTACAAAACCTCGGTCTCGGACAAAGTACGGGGGAAACCAATGACAATGCCGGAAGGAGCAGGGAGGAGTCAGACTTCGTGAAGGAGCGGGGAAAGAAGGCGGAAAGGAGAAGGCTCAAAGGTGGAGGAGGCGAAAAGGAGGAGGCTCGAAGGTGGACGAGGCGGAAAGGAGGTGGAGATGAATATGATGAAGAATGAAAACGTTTCTGGAAATCTGGTATTTTGAAGATGGAATGGAGGACGCATTCAGTGAATGCATCCTCGTCTACGTGGCGATCCCATTAACGAAATTCTGGAAATTAACGGAAAAAAGGAAGAGGACGCATTCACTGAATGTGTCCTTGAGTAACATTTAATTAAAAAAACTGGGAAAAGAGAGAACGCATTCGTCGAATGCATTCTCCACAAATGATGCCACTGTTTGGTACTGTAGCCGCATTATTAGAAATTTTCCTATGCACAAGTCGCGTATCTGAACTCAAAAAAAGAGTTGGCTCAAGAAGCCATTTTTCTCTTCACAAAATCTACATTTCAGAGGAACATTCATAATTCTCACACGTCGGAAGGGAATTTGTACATATCCTCCATGCAAAATGTTTCGCTCATTGGGGAATCTGAAGGTTCCAAAGCTTGTTCCAAAATGCCTTTTCTACATTCTCCGAGAGCTATTGTTGACAGAACTCTGAGCCCAACATCTACACAAGAATGTGGTAAGGAGATTTCACAGTATACTTCCCAGTGGACGTGTAAAGCCAGCACCAGTGATCAACGCTAAAAGCTGAAGGTGGTTTGATGCATCGGATGAGAGCTGCATCGCCGGGTTGAAAGTGCTCAGTCAGCCAATCCTTTCTCCACCACTACAGGCCGGTGTCAATAAGGTCCTTTACCATGGAGAAATTTTCTGGAATTAGTTTGGTATTCTTCACAAAAATTTCCCTAGGTCTAGGTATCCATGGATCATGGCATATGCTTGTTTGAGCTCCAGAATTAATGGCTTTCCGACACCCCATCCTGAGAACATCAACTCCTTTCAAAATACTTCTCCATGACCAGGAAGGTTCGTAGCCCTAAATTAGCTTTAAAAATAGAGAAGGCGGAAAATTATTTATCTAACAAGAGCATTTGGATACACCAAAAACCTCCAAGCTTTCTTTCCAAGAAGAGCCAAGTTTGCCGCCTGTAAGTTTCTGAAACCCAGACCTCCATTTGTTTTGCTCTAGCCATCTTTTCCTACGACATCCAGTGAATTTTCCATACACCTGTCTGATTTCCACCCCACCATAATCTACTTATCATACCGTGGATATCGTCCAGAATGGTATCTAGGATAATAAAGCAACTCATGGCGTAACTCGGTATATCCTGTAACACCGGCTTCATAAGAATTTCCTTTACCGCCTTAAACAGATTACTTTCAAACCAGCCATTGATCTTCTGTCTGATTCAATCATTCAAGTTCTGGAATATCTCTGACTTATTATGCCCAATTTCCTATGGAAAGCCTAGATTGGTGTCATGCGAATCCACTTCCAGAATCTTTAAAATGTCGCATACCCCTGTCTTCTTTTCACTCATCGTATTAGGGCTGAATAGAATACTTGATTTGTCTGCGTTTATGCGTTGCCCCGATATGCTTTCATACAAGGTAATAGCCCACTGAATGTGCTCTGCTTCCTTCTCAGTCACCTCTCCAAATAATAATGTATCATCTTCAAAGAACATATGAGAAATCTTTGGTTCATGCCTAGACGCACCAATTCTTTTTATCTTACCTCAGCACATCAAGTCCGTCAAAAGCCAAGAAAATATCTCCAAACATATGATAAAGAGATAAGGTGATAATGGATCTCCTTGGTGCAAGCCTCTCTTTGGCCACAAGTATCCCATCTCCCCGACATTGAGAATAAAATAAAATGATATGGTCGACTAGTATTGGCGTATAAGTTGTACAAATCTTTTCGGAAAACCCATAGCTGTCAGAGTACAACACACAAACTCCCATTCAATTCGATTGAACGCCTTACTCATATCGAGCTTGATGCTCATATGACCTAGGGATCATGTCATCTTGCTCTTCATAGTATAATAGAACACATGTGCAATCAGGATATTATCAGTAATCAATCTGCCCAGTATAAAGGCAGACTGGGATTCAAAAAATTATTTTCTGGATAATTGGTCGTAACCTGTTTGCCACAACTTTGGATGCCAACCTGTAAACCACATTGCAAAGATTGATAGGTCTAAACTAGGTGATCAATTCTGGCTGCGGGGTCTTGGGGATCAAAACTATGTGCGTACAGTTCACAGATGACTCAAAACCCCATCATTCAAGAATTTCATAACAAAAGCAGTCACGTCATTTTTAACTATATGCCAGTATTCTAGAAAAAAATAGGGTTTATACTGTCAGTTCCAAGAGATTTAAACGGATGCATACGCTTTACCACTCTTGTCACGTCTGTGCCTGTGTATGGTCGCATGAGTGATTCGGCCATCTCAGATGTATACCGGGAGACGGCCTACAACTTACTGCATGACTTCGGCTGAGGGCTCCGATGAGGTGAAGATCTCTCCGAATTAGTCTGTAAATATGCTCCATGATTTCCACATCTATCCAAATACTTCTGGTTTGCATCTCTTAGGCCTCTAATATTATTCATCGTCCAGCTTTGTGAAGCAAATCTATGGAAGAAAGTTGTATTTCTTTCTCCTTCTTTATAACAATGTTTTTTTGCTCTGTACTTCCATTTAATGCCTTCTGCATCTTGAAGAAAATCATACTCATGTCTCATTGTCACAATCTTTGCCTTCACTTCTTCAGTAATGTTTCTATTTTCCAAAGAAAGTATTGCTTTCTTCACCTCCTCCAATCTCTTTGGAATGTACGAAAAATTCTCCCTTTCCCATCTCAACAGGCTTATCGAGCAGTCTGTGAGCTTATGTTGCAAGGACAACAGTGATGGCAAATTACTCCACATTTCCTTTATAATTTTTTCACAGTCATTTGCTCTGACCCAATGTGCTTCAAAACAAAATCTCCTCTTCCTTCTGACTCGCCTGGTAGCCAAATCACGTGACTAGAGCCGAACCAACAGACACATATGATCAGAGTAAATCATGGGTATCACAGTGAGTGAAAACCATGGAAACAAATCATGTAGGCTCTGGTTGCAGGTTTCCCGGTCAAGCCTAGCTCTCTTAGTATTGGGACAAGTTGCAAGCCTATTGCAAGTAAACTTTGGTCCTGTGTCTCCCATGTTAAACAGTCCACAAAAGTCTAGTGCCTACCTGAATGCATTTATATGCCATTCTGTTCTCGGATAACTCCCCTGGAATTCTTCTTGTGCTAGAACTTCATTGAAGTCTCTTAGACATATCCAAGGTATACCGGGCTCTGATACTAGCCGCCAGAACTCTTCCCAACCTTCTCTTTGGTCTGTCACAACTGGCTCTCTATAAAAACCAGTGATTCAAACTCAACTTCCAGATATTGTAGCAAAACATCTATGTTACGACTCGAATAAATTTTAATCTACCATCACATTCTTACTCCATAACAATGCTAGGCCACCTGATCAACCTTGTGACTCAACAAGAACACAAAAATAATTCAAATGTGATTTCAAATTATCAATAACAGCTACGGAACACTTAGTTTTACACAAAGAATAACTGAAGGGGATTTCAAGTGTACCATAGTACGCAATTCCTGAACTTCCCAAACTTCTCCGAGCTCACGGTAGTTCCATCTCATGATATTCATTGGCCTATGCAGAACTAGACTTCATTGCCAGTCTCTGTCTGTGTAATGCTCAAGCTTGCCAAAGCTGGAGATGCCTTAACGAGGCTTTCATTATGCTTCTGCCTCTTTGTTTCCATGTCTGCATTTTCCTAGCCTCTCAGTCCCAACTTTTGCTTGGTTTGACTGCAGTTATTCTTCTTCTACAGCTATTTAGTGACTATCTTCTTCGGGACCCTTTTCTTTGGTGTTTTCTTCTTCTTTTTTGTTTTCTCCATCTGCTTCATGATACGCCCCGCCGGTGAAGAGAACTTAATGGGGACCTGGACCATTGCCCGGCTGAGTGGGTTAGTCAATGGCAAAGATGTGTTCTTCGGTGATGAGTCCTGCTCTCCAACGATCATGTCGCACTTCTCCATCGGTTGCTGGTTGTTATCAACCTAGACCTGCTCCTGGATATGCATCCTCACCTCAGGGTCATCTAATATTTCAACTGGTGATTCCCACATCTCCTGGCCAGTATCTCCCGAGTGGCTCCCTACATTCTTCCATAAGAGATTACTAAGTTCACGATGAACCTATTGGGGATACCCTCCAAACTTGGTTTCCATACCAGATTTTCAAAGAACTTAGGCGGTGGAGGCCTCTTAAGAGGAATCTTCTCCTGCAAAGTCGATGTTTCTGAGCTTTTCCATGGAGCCCCTTTAAATAGGGTTTCCATGAACGATGAAATAGTGTGAGCAACAGTGTTGGAGTTCACTGTAATATTCAGTGTTTGCGACCCTGGATGAGGTTCCCTCCCAAGTTCGCCATTCCCCGATCCCTCACCAGGTTCATAGTGCACAAGTGTTCCCAAGTTTCCATCCTATTTATCTTCAGCATTCTTCTGGTCATCCATCTAGCCTCCATAAGCAATCCTATCTTGCCTTCCAAAGTTACGTCCCTGATTCTGAGGTGGAAACTGCCTCCTTCCGGTCACTGCAAAAGGTTAGGCATTAGGGTTTACCACGGGTAACGATGAATAATGTCAACCTCTCTGCCAACGATTGGCGCCAGTGCCCTTGCTTCACATTCTCGCTGGCTATGGCTGATTATTCCACAGAATGAAAAAAATGAGGGGGTTTGTCATATTGAAGAAAGAGCTTCATCTAATATTCCAGTGAACGAACTATATGGACTATCTTCAAGGGCTTAGTAATGTCAATCTCAATCTTGATGCGTATATAAGGGCTAACCGTAGATCCATCCACGACTTTCTCTACTGCCAAAAATTTGTTGATATCGTCGCCAATGAGTCTGGCTGATCCTTCATTCATAACTAGTGTCGGGACATTATGAACATGAACCCAGAACGAGCAAGCTGTAAACTGGATCTGGGAAGCGACCATGCACTCATAAGGTTCACAAAAAGCCATAAAAAATTTGCTAAACAGCCATAGTTCCCTTTCTAAAACCCACGCTTAATTAGCCAAATTCTAGAACGAACAATACAACATTATCACACAAAAAATTTCCCATCATGGGATTCTTCAAACTCAAAAGTTGTTGAAACAGATCAACGATCTCCTTGTGTGGAATCTTGCAAGAAGATAACTTGCCCACCAGTGCAAGCCTGATTTGTGATCCATCAGAGTTGAGGAGAGACTCTTGCGGTCAATTCTCCTCGTATGTGAGTGACAGATTCGCGTAAATTTTCTCAAGAGCATCCAAGTTTGCCATCGTCGTCCAGTAGCAGGATGACTGGAGTTTAGATAGGCGAGATCTAAACCCTACCGATGAAGGAATTCTCCTGTGCAAACTCGTAGCTTTATAGAGCAGATAATATAAATCTGTAGATGGATACGGTATTTTTGAGATGAAAGCAGCTCCGATCCGTGCTTGGAAATGGAATCGAAGCAGAAAAATCTTGTGACGCAAGGCGCAAGAAGGGGACTCTCCCCGGAGCCCTACAGAGAGGTTTTTTTAAAGCAACTAGGAGATGGAGCCATTAATTGGAAAATAGTCCAAACATCTCGAGAAAATGGAAGTACTGAATCGCAACCAAAAAACTCATAAGTCTAGCATATTTGCTGCATTATAAACTCTCTACTGACAGTGAAAGCAACCAAACAACTTGTATCACAAGTGCAGAACTGTCAAAAAACTGAACTACTACCAAAAATATCTAAATAATACACTAGAACTTCCAATTCAAAAAAAACTTGAGACTTTTAAATCAGCAAACTGGTGCTGCAGCATTTGCCTCTCCCACAGGATCTTAAGGTTTTGTTTACAGAATGGGGTTCTTGAATTTTGAAGATTCATGGCCTCTATTTTTAAGAAGATATTCAAGGGTAAGAATTTCCCAAACCATTTGAACAAACTAATTCATAGAAGGATTTGTTCAAACGATTTGCAGATCCCAAAAACCATGATTGATTTTCCACCAACAGACCATCGCAATCACTGCATAACCCTAGATGTTTAAATCAGACGCAAATTGACTCATTCCAAACACAAAATCCATTATCATCTAACTCACTCCAAACACCTTATAGAGAAGTCCGTTAATTTGTTCCAAAACACTTTACCAAAAAATTTTGTTCTCAGATAAGAAGTCTGCCGATGTTGATCAGCTTGAGGAGGCTACGGTGAATAGAAAAGTATGAATCGAACCATTTAAATTTTAGTTCTGGTGGATGAGGAGAATTTGGAGGCGAACCCAATCGTATTTGTATCGGCGTTGAGACTGAGAGCTTGATCACTTGAAAAGGAAAATGAGGAGATGTGGCTAGAGTGGTGGATAAAAGGACAGTATTGGCGTGTGGATAACCCGGTTGGGTGTTATAACCCGCTCTGATTTGATTGGGATGACCCGCGAATATTGCTACTTCCTCTGTCTCAGGGCAATCTATAGAGGGGAAAAGTTGAAGTTTTGTTTTTTAGTGGTGTAAAATGATGAAAATGCCCTCTTCTTCTTCTTTAAGTATTTGTGTCTTCTTCTACCTTTTCTCCTCTCCGCCTCTGACCAGCCAGACTCCCCTTCCTAGACCGTACTCAACCCCTCTCCGGCTCTGCTTTCGACCTGCCAGGCTCCGTCGCTTCATACGTATAGGTCCGTCAAATGGGTTAATTGAATCAACCCATTATATTAACCCAGTTAACTCATTATCCAATGAGTCTTTATCCAATTAACCCATTTATTAATGATTTATAATGTGTTGGATCATAAATGGGTTGAGTCATTAAATGGATAACTCATTGGGTAACTCGTGAGATAACTCATATGGCCCAATGAGTTACAATATATTATCCAATAAGTCATTATGTAATTAATTCAATAAGTTATCATTCAATATTTTCTTCTGATTTGGGTTACAAGTTGTCATTATCCAATGAGATTGGGTATTAAATACTCATTAGAATTTGGGATTGTGCGGGATGAGAATTATTAAATTTTGATGTCAATGTGTCTCATATTGTGTTAACTCAATGGAACCTAACAAATGACAAATAAATATCCAAAATTATCCAAATAAATGCATGTGTAATATTTAACATAAAAATTCACTTTAATTCACAAATTATACAAATTATTCGAGCTCAATCTCGTGCAGTATTCGAATTCGTACAATATTCGAACTCAATCTCGTACAGTATTCGAGTTTGTACAATATTCGAGCTCAATCTCGTACAGTATTCGAGTTTGTACAATATTCGAGCTCAATCTCGTACAGTGTTCGAGTTCGTACAGTATTCGAGTTCGTACAGTATACGAGTTCGTACAGTATTCGTGCTCAATCTCGTACAGTATTCGTGCTCAATCTCGTACAGTATTCGAGTTCGTATAGTATTCGAGCTCAATCTCGTACAACATTCGAGTTCAATCTCGTACAGTATTCGAGCTCGAACTCGAACTCAATTAATATTGTTCATTAATTTCGCCGAGTTTACAAAGGCAACATTACATATATATATATATATATATATATATATATATATATATATTATTTTTATTAAATATAATATAATGTACTTAATATAATAAATGATTATATATCAGGGAAAAATTAAATCATTCATAATCAAACTTGTGAAAATTTAGTTATCTTATGATATAAAATTATCCACGGGTCACCCATTACCCAACCCAACTCAACCCACCCAAAATTATCCAATGGATGATCCATCATCCAACCCAACTAAACCCAATAACTAAAACTCAATTGTATCCCTTAACCCAATGAGTCATTATCCAATAAGTCTTATCCAATAAGTGAAAATAGCTATGGATAATGGTTATCCAACGGGTGACCCGACCCGTTTGATGGGCCTACCTACGCCTCCGGCCCATTTACACCGTCGCCACCTCTAATCCACCTTTACTCCGTCGCCAACCTGCTCACCCCATCTTCACCTCTGACCCGGCTTTACTCCATCGCCTTTGACCAGCTCACCCCCTATCCGCCAGACTTCTTCACCTTTAAAGACCAAGAAGAAAAGATGATAAACAAAAAATGAGTAGACCGAGTGAAGATTATTGTGGAGTGGCGAAGATTTAGCTAATCTACGGTGGCAGAGAGGGAGAGGCAAGGTGTGACCTTGGTTACTGTTACGGCGTTGAAGAAATCTAGAGTGAGAAAAGTGGACGGTTTGATTGGTGGGAAAGGAGAAAATGAAGGAAGAAAGTGGAGTGAGTGGTAGGGATTGTAACGTAAAATTTTAGTTGTTTAAGGGTAAGAATGTCTTTTAATAGGTGGAATTTTTTTTAAAATGGAAAGTGTGCAGAATTTTCTGGGACAACCAGAAAAGAAAGTGTGCATAATCGGTTGGGACGGAGGGAGTACTATTTTATTTAAAATTGCAGTTTAATCCCTCGTCTCACCTTACCTTACGATAAGACGATCTCACAGGAGACTTTCTCTTGGTGCAAATATCCAACTTTGGGGGTGGTGGCCATAAATAATTGGGAAATTAATAATCCCGGGTCGGGAAAATTCACGGATCAATTTTTTCCCTCGTTTCCACGCAACGTTCAAGTTTTTGATTCCAGACTTGATATCTCAATTTCAGTAATGTTTCAACCAAATTTTGTAATATTTTTTCAGAATCCCCCTTTTCACTAAAAGCACATGCGTTTAAAGTTGATTTTGATCTTTTAATGTAATTTTGTATTTGCAAGTTATATTTTTGTCACTTTAGTATTTTGACACTAGTTCGTTATAATTTTTATTTTTATTTTAAATTTGTCATCTTTCTTTTAATTTTATTGATGTTTTAATTTTTGATTGTGTCTTTTTAAAAATTAATATTGAGGTTTTTCGGGGCATGTCTTTTAGACTTATGTGTTAATCTTTTATTGTCAAAACTTGTGTTTACCTGTTATATAGTAATATTTGAATTTTAACTTATATTTTCATTTTGATTGATTTGTTACTTTTTCAGTATGTTATTTTAAAAAATTGATATTGATGTTTCTTATTTTGGAAGATTAAATTTTTATTTAATTTATCTTGATGTTTCAATAGCGTGAATAGATTTTTTAAATTTTAATAATTGATTTTTAAATATTGAATATTAAATTTTTATTTAATGTATTCGTAGTTCCTCAATGGTGTGAATTGATTGTTATAATTATAATTTTGATGTTTCTTTTTTTTTTTTTAATGAAAGCACCCGAAGGTGGGGGTTTATATATTGGTGCCCCAAACCATGAAGAGTAGCCATATAATTAGGCAGTAGTTTTTACAAAAGGCAACACCAATGCCTCAAAATCATGTAGAAAGTAAGGGATTAGTCTATATAGGTTAGTGGTAATATCAAAGAGGAGTTGTGATTCCAAAGTAGATGAATCTCCACACCCCGTGTTAATTCGCACTTTGGCCAGGAAACTCTTTAGATATTACCAACATGTAAATAAGTTGTTAGCTAGGAGGTAGCTAAATACAGCAATGTACAGTTAATGGTCCATGCCGGTTTCATAAGCGTTGCTGAAGTGGATGAGGAGTCAGGAAGTATTGAGTTTGAAAGAGTGCAAGATCACCCTATATGCCTTGAACCACAGAAGTGCAGGATCACCCTATATGCCTTGAACCACGGAAGTGCAGGATCACTATATAGGCCTTGAATCACAGGTTGCCCGTACCTGCATAACAAACAATTCCCATCAGCAGTATCTAGTCCAGGTATTGCTATGTTTGTAGATTCTAATATGGGGAAACTGCTCCATATCTAAAGCGATGAGACCTTTGATATGAACCGGAAAATTATTCAGGGTAAGTGGCTGGTTATGTGAAGAGTGATATTTGGCAATTGCATTAGCCACAGTGTTGCATTCTCGATACACATGTTTAAGCACTGCTCCGTTTAATAGGCTTTTAACCTTATATGCCAAGTTGAAAAGATTCCAATTTGCAGAGTAAGGATCCTGAATCATGTTGATGGCTAGAAGAGAATCAGATTCAATGATTAAGGAAGAGTCACGATTTTGGAAAGACTGACAAGCTGCAAGTATGGCTAATATTTCAGCATGTAGAGGAGATATTGCCTCTATCGTAGATGAGTTTATGAGCAGTGGAAAGCCAGAGCTATCTCTCACAATGATCCCAACAGAAGCTGTATGAGATAGCCATGAGGCATCAGTGTTGATCTTAATGAAATTAAGGCCAGGTTTTTCCCAGTATACAGACCTGATAATTGGCTTCGGAGGTGGCCTAAGAAGAGGTATTAAATGTCTAAGTGGTGTTGGAAAACCATAGGAAGAGCTCAAGTTTGAAGGGCAGGAATATAAGGAAAGTTTGATGAGGTCAAGGATCTCCCTACAGATGAGGTCAGCAGAAAAAGGAACCTGATCATGGATATGTCTAGTTCTAGCTTTCCATAGACACCAACAAATAAGTGAAGGAAGTATTTTACATATCATTTGGTAACCTTTGGGTAGGTCTGAACAGTTCCAGAAAGAGAAGAATCTCTCAGAGATGGATTGATATTCAGGAAGGTTGAAATGAATCAGAGATGCCAGTTTGTTCCATACCAATTTTGCCAATGTACATGATATGAAATAGTGATCTATTGAATCAGAGTGATAGCACACAGGGCATTTGGAAGCCACACTATATCCACAGTTTATAAGTACATCATCAAAAGGAAGGAAAGCATGAAGCAATTTCCATGTGAAAATCGATATCTTTTTTTTGCAACAAAACATTCCACACATTTTTGGTAGCCGGGAAGTTACCTGGAGAGTTTGTGATAATACAATATGCAGACTTAAATGAAAATGTGCCCGAGGTGTCCGGTCTCCATATGAGTCTATCTTCTCTGTCCTCCACCACCTCAGCCTCCTGTAAGAATAACACAGTATCATTTTCCAGGAAAGGTGATATCCTAGATAAAATGTCCAGTTTGTTATTGATGAAATCAGATATAGAGTACCACTGAAATGTATCATAGATATTACTTGGGATCTTATTAATCAGTGGACCTTTAGGGTACCAAGTAGATGTCCAAACATTACTTATCCCTTTACCATGGATAATAAAGGAGTTTTCTTCAGCTAAGGCATTGACCGAGCAAATCCTTTTCCAGGTAACAGAATTTTTATAGGAGTGTGGTAAAGACCATAATAGTTTAGACCACAGGGAGACTCCTAACTGACACTTCCACCACAGCTTGAGGGAGCATGCATCTACTATTCCTTTAATGGATCTAAAACCTAAGCCATTCAGGGATTTAGGTTTTGCCAATTCTGTCCATTTTTTCCATACCTTATTCCTTTTCCCATCAGTTTCTCCCCAAAAGAACCTGGCCAGTTTTTTCTCAAAATATTTGATTATGTATTTTGGGGGTTTAGTTACAGCCCATAAATGTTGTGGCAGAGAATACAAGCAGCTATTGATCAAAACTAATTTACCCCCAGAACTCAACCACTTATTTTTCCAATTTTCCAACCTTTTATCTAGCTTTTCCATTAGTGGTTGATAATATCTATTTAAAGTTCGACCCTTGAATATAGGGCAGCCTAGGTATTAAAATGGGAAATAACCTTGTTTCATTTTCAAAATCTGCCTCATCTGATTTAGTTTTATGTTCGATGCCCTTTTACTAATGAAGAAATCAGACTTATGGAAATTAAACTTTTGGCCCGAAGTGTATTCAAATATGTCCAGAAAATCCTTAATTCTGATTAAATTAGATTTTGAGGCTTGCATTAAAATAATAGTATCATCAGCATACATAAGATGAGAGATTGCTGAAACTGGAGATGGTATTTGATAGTATGAAAGTTTACTATTATGGAAAATGAAGGATAAACTCCTTGAAAAAGCTTCTGAAAAAATGTTGAAGGGAAAAGGAGAGAGGGGATCACCTTGTTTAATTCCTCGAGTGGCTTTGAAAAAGCCAACAGGGTTACCATTAATGAGAACCGAAAAATAGGCTTGTGAAAGGTTAGACATAACAACATTTAAAAAGGAACCATCAAAATCGAACTTCAGAAGAACACATTTTAAAAAGTTTCAGTTTACTCTATCAAATGCCTTATGTAGGTCTAGTTTTAGAATGCAATTGGGAACCCTAGCCTTCCTGTCTAAAAATCTGACCATTTCCTGAAGGTAGAGAATATTATCCGTAATATTCCTATTTTTCATAAAAGCTGATTGATTTTGGGATATCAGATTGTCCATGTGAGGCCTTAGTCTTTCCGTTAGAACTTTAGAACAGATCTTATTGATAGCATTAGAAAGACTAATAGGCCTGAAATCATCAAATGAGCATGGAGTAGATTTCTTAGGTATTAGAGTAATCCATGTACTAGATATGCCTTTTGGTAAGGTGGAGCCCTTAATAAAATCATTTACTGCCTCAACTAAGTCATTTTTTATTATGGACCAGCACTTGGAATAAAATTTATTACTGAATCCATCTGGACCGGGACTACTGTTCTTGCTTAACCCCTTTATTACTGCCTCAACCTCAAATTCTGAGGCTGGTTTTGCTAATTCTATGTTATCTTAAGCAGTAATTTTAGTGGGGATTTGACTCAGAAAATGAGAATAGTAAGTGTCATTAGGTCCCTGATTAGGCTCGGATAACAAATCTGAGTAATATGATATAGCCTCATTCTGAATATCTGATTGAGTATTTAGCCATTGACCATTTCTATTTTTTACTTTTGAGATCTGCAATCTACAATTTTTTTCTTGTACTACCTTATGGAAAAATTGTGTATTATTATCTCCCTTCCTATGCCATTTCAATCTTACCTTTTGTTTCCAAAATTTTTCTTTTTCTTTCTGAGCTCTCAGTAATAGTGCCTTTTTCTGATTTAAATTGATGAGCTCAGATTCAGAAGGGTTTAAATCGTAGACAGACTCCTGAATTCTTAGGGATTCTTCAGCTTTGATTAGATTCGTGTCAATATTTCCGAAGGATTCCCTATTCCAAATTTTTATCTCTTTCTTTAACCTAACCAATTTTAGGTAAAAGCCTAGTAAACCAGTCTCTCTCAGTCTTTTATCCCAGTTTTTCTGAATTAGAGTGATGAAATCCGGACGATTAAACCAAACATTAAGAAATCTGAATGGTCTCGGATTAAGACTGGATAAATTAGAGATATTAAGGAGAAGAGAAGAGTGATCCGAAGTCTGTCTATTCAAAATTTGGATGGAGGAGGAAGGATATCTATAATTCCAAGAGATAGTACTTAGTCCTCTATCAAGCCTTTTGGAGGTAGGGTTCCTAAGTCTCGAGTTACACCAAGTGAAAAGATTCCCAACCGTGCTAATTTCCTGAATCTCAGAGGTGTTTATCCAAGTATTAAAATCTCTAATACTACCTAAGGAGGGTGAGCTAGGGCCTCTATATTCTGTAAGGGAGGAGATAGTGTTAAAAGCACCTATGAAAATAGTATCTCCCGGGGTAATAGCATATAGGTCTTTCCATAAAGTCTTCCTACTTTCCTTATTCCTAAGAGCATATATGAAAACAGCATCCATATGTAAATTAATAGATCCATGAGACATATGCACATGTAGATACTGCTCATGAGATGAAAGAAGGTTAACTGAGAAAGAATTAGACCACATAAGCCATATTTTACCATTATGCAAGGTCAGGCCATTGGGGAATTTAAGTATATCCATATAGGATTGAAGTTTAGAGTTATCATGCATAGGTTCAATTATGCACAGAAATTGAATTTTTTTCAGCCTAACTAAGTTGATAAGTCTCAGCATTGATGTTTCCATACCCCTAATGTTCCATATCAAGAAATTAATTGAAAGAGAACCTATCATTGTTCACTTGACTTATGACTTTTAGTAGATGATCGAAGCATCATTCTATTAATTTGGCTAAAGTAGTTAGACTTTTTACCTTTTGCCTTACCTGGCTGGAGGCTCTTTTCCAGTGATGGTGATGAGCTCGAACTAGCTTGCATATTTGAGGTAGCCTCCTGGTCTAGTGCCGGTTCGTCCAAGTCCACCTGCAAAACAGAGAACCTATTCCCCAATCTATCTTGAAGAGAAGTAGATATGTTACTGTTTCTATTAACACCAGGAAGGGAAGTCCCAACCAGGATATCATCTGTAGCAAAAACCACTGGAGTATAATTTCTTAAAGCTATTCCATCCAGCAGTTTAGAGATAGAGTTATCCGGTGAAACCTGAGTAGTCGGGCTAGGACAAATGACTGGTGGAATGTTCTTGACAGTTACAGTGGTTTTTGTAGTCACTAAGTCAATGTTAGTTTTTAGATTAAGAAGGGGAGTAGATATGGATCTAGGGATAGGTTCCATTGTATTCTCAGAAACTATTAAGTCTATCTAATCATCAGAGGAGATCAAAGGAGGAATATCGAATTTTTTTCCAGTAGCCTGCCACATAGACTGTCTCTGAGTTATAATAGGATCAGCAGTTTTCACATTGAGGTTGAGAGGGAAGACTCTGCACTGGGTTATGGAATGACCTAATTTGGCACAATGGTCACAGTAAAGGGGAATATCCTCATATTCAATGTGATATTTTCTATTAATAGTCACAGATCCCAGCCTAATGTGATTACTAGTAGGTTTCAGAAGATTAACTTCTACACATAATTTAATGGCTGATGGTCTTGTTAGCATATCAGTAGCAAGATCAGTTTTAATGAAGTTACCAATGCTATTTCCAATGGATTCAATTGCAGCTGAGTTATAGTAGTACAGCGGGACTTCCCTGATTGTACACCAAACTGGGACGGTCGGTGATTCCTTATGAATTGAAAAATCCGGAGTCCATTTTAATATTTTAAAAAGAATCCCATTAAAATTCCATACACCTTTCATCCATGCTCGTTGATAATCATTTAGCAATTCAAATCTAATGAGCACATGTTTGTAATCAAGAGAACCGAGTTGATATTTACCTGTGAAGCCCACGATTTTGAAGACTTGTTCCAATTGCTCCATAGAGCATCTTCCCTTAGTGAATTTGCCGACTAGGGCATTTGCATAGTGTGAAGACAGTTTTGCAATTTGATCCTCTGAGTATAAACAAGCCGGCTCACCGAGATGTTGGGATTTGGGAACAAGTTCAGGGTTACTCGGTAAAAGCTTGGATAATGGTGGAGATTTGTTTTTGAGGATATCAGCGAAGGAGATAGGGGGAGGTGTAGGTATGGTATCCTGGTTGGAGTCCTGAGCGGCCGGAAAAGTAGTTCCCGACATGGCTAGAAGCCGTTAACGGCTAAAATAGCCGTTACCGGCGAGAGGATTTCGTCACAGACCAGGAGAATAGTGAATTACCAGTTGGGGGGAAGAGATTAGGTTAAAATTGGAAGAGGAGAAGGACAATGTATCACACACAGTTTCGCACTTTTGATCGCACCTAGAAAGAGTTATGTTTCCGAGGTTATGTTTACGAAACGGTTTCCTGATTTGATGTTTCTTGTTTCTGAATATAATTATTGTATTCTTGATGTTTCAAAAGTGTGAATTGATTTTTTAAATTTAAAAACTGGTGCTTCTTATTTTTGAATATATTATATTCATATTTAATGTATTCCTGGTGGTTTAATTTTATCCAATCTAATTTGATTATTTTATAGGTTTTTTATTTGGTGTAGTATAACCTTTTTCTAATTTAAATTTACTTTTTAAATTTAATTATTAATGTGTTAATTTGATGTGCATGTTTAGGAGTATTTTATCTGATGGTTAACTATTTTAACTTAATATTTATTTTATTATTTTCATTTTATGTTTTAATTAGTTTTATCTGATATTTTACATTTGGTTACTCCATCTGTCTCAATTCAAACTGCACACTTTACTATTTGATACTATTCACTATCAAACTTTGACACCATATTTGAGTAGATATATTTGTAATAATATTATCGTATATGATATTGTTGGATTCGTTATAACAAATAGTTTCTCAAAAGTAACTTTTTGTTTGCCAGTATTAAACGTAGTTAAACATATTAAAGGTTAGACAAGTTTCTTGATGAGCGTGGATTTTTTTTTGTGCAGCTTACATTGGGATGGAGAATATAGTATTTAAGTTAAGAGTTCGTCTCATGCGAGACCGTCTCGTGGTGAGCAAAATGTTGAATAATTAATGTGAAATCTTATCATAGGAATTAGTTTAACTCAGGTGTCAAAGCACAATAATTTTATTTTCGGGGTCGATTTAAAAAAGTTAGAGAAATCCAGGGGCTGAACTGAAAATTAAGAAAAATTTTTCTTCTCCGGGAAGCTCTACACGTATAGGGTGTTGTCGTTGCCTCGCCTACTCCGTCGTCGCCTCGCATTTGCCGTCGCCTGACAGGTTGGCTTCAACGGAGATAATGAGGTCTGGAATCTCCCGAAATTGCCCTTTTGTCCCAATTCAAATGGGCTTATGTTCATTTGATCTTCCATATTTAAATTGACAAAGTCTTGTATAAGACCGTCTCACGGTGAGAATGAGGATTAAATTGTAAAGATTTTAAGATAGAATTTCATATTGATGTTTTAAAAGTTCAGAGATTTAATGTGTAATTGTGATAATTTACAATTTATTCCAATTCTATTACTTTTTTGCCCCCGAATTTAGTTTATTTTTTCCCTATTTTGCCTCTAGTCCTTGGGCTCACCATGAGACGGTCTCACAAGAGATGAATTCATTTAAATTATAATTAATGAATCCTTTCATTTAAGGCAAAGTTTTGGAAAAGATATGGAAACATAGAGTTTAATTAGAATAATAAAAGGTAAAAAGTTTTAGTTGCAATATTAACAAATTATTAGGCAACATGTTATAGTTATAAAGTTAATAACCTGATTCATGCAATCCAAAAATTTTATTTTCATTTTTTCTAATTTACACTTTAAACTTTGGTCTTTCCATGACTTATAGAAATACCGTCAAGGGACTGACTCTTCATTAATTTATTATATACTAAGTCATTAATTAATATAACTGGAGACAAATGAAATCCTTTATTGCTAGTGTAATTAATTAAAAACATAGCATGCGATCTATCTATTTTCGTGAATGGGACTACGTAATGGAAACATTAAATACATTGATATCTGGTAGATTACTATAAAACTGTGTTTCAAAAAATATAATTTGATATTAGCCATGCTTATCAGTTTTTTAGAAGAAAAGGCAATCTGTTACAATATTTGAATGTGTTTTGTACATTTATTTAGTGCTTTGTTAAAATAATTAAAGAAATACTGAAAATATTAATTGAAAATATTAGCTGTAAATGGTCAAATATCTATGATTAATATAATGTAAAAGTATATTTCTCAATAACAAACTTTTCATATAAAAATATTAAAATCCATTTGTAAGTTAGTAAAAGATTAGCCGGTATCACCATAATACTAATCTAAAAAACATTAAATTTCAACTGTTAATCAAAAAGACATTTAAATTTTCAAAAATAAAAATAAAATTAATATAAAATATTAAAATTAACTCATAGTTGTAAAATTATTAACATAAACATTAAAAAAATAAAAAACAATCAATAGTACTATTATATTACACTGTTTGAGTGTATTTTGTACATTTATTAGTTCTTTGTTAAAATAAATAAAAACTGCTGAAAACGTCAATAAAAAATGTTAACTATAAATAGTAAAACATCAATCAGAAAAACAAAAATATCGAATCTGATTTCTGAAAAATGAATTACTTATTAATACTTCTTTTTCCAATTATACTTGGCACACTTTTATTTTTTTTAATTATTTCTTTTATATGGCCATACTTTTTTATCAAAAACTTGAGAAAGACCGCCTTTTCGTAGGCATATATGGAAAGAAGAGGTTGAATTAGAATTGTAGAAAAGTAAAACGTTTTAGTTGCAATAAAAATTGATTATGCAGCGTGAAGTATTTATAAATTTATGACCCGATTAATACATCCTAAAATTTTTATCTTGATTTTTTCTAATTTTTAATTTAAACTTTGATTTTTCCTTAACATATAAAAAGACATTTTTTCAAGAGATGGACTCTGCATTTGTTTTTGGCAAAGGCAATCAATTTCATCCTACTACTGTCTACCTACTTTTGTTCTTTTTAAACTCAATATCTTCCACTCGTGCACTATAAATCCAAATAAAAACTTAAGTGTTCAAATTTAGTTAAACAGAGAGAATAAAAAAAATATTGAAATCCCATTGTTAATTACTAAATGATTAACTGGTCACTAAAATACAAATTTAAAAACCATCATGCTAAAAAAATCAACAGATAAGAAAAGGCAATATTTTAAAGTTTTAAAGATAAAAGATCAAGTGATATCACAAAAATAAAAACCAATATTGAAAAATAAAATATCATTATACTTTCAAAAAATATATATATCAATTTATAATATTGCAATATAAACATTAAAAAAATCAATCAATAACTTATATAACTTATACTAAAAAAATAATTTTTTAGTTAGGTGACATCTCCAAATTCAACCACGTCACCTTTCACAAATTTTTGACAAGTAGCACTCCCAAAATTTGCCACGTCAACTATAAAAAAACAAATTTAATATGGCATTATTTACTTTTAAATTTTGATACCTTTCTTAGATACTAATGATAATTAATGCAAAAAACTCTCCTAAAAGAGTAAATTCTTGGTCAAGTGGCACCCCATCTTTAATTTTTAAAATAAATATATTACAATATAAATATATATATTGTTTTATTTTAAATACTGCTTCGTGTGTCATTCTCATATATATATATATATATATATATATATAATTCTTAACTATTAAATTATAAATTATGCTATATTTTCATTTTCATAAGTAAACACGTGCATCGGCACGAGGTACTCTCTCTTTGCCAATCAAATATTTTTGAAAATTGTACTTTAACCTTTTTTTTAATATATTATCGAGATTAGAATTTTAGAAGGATAACACTATACTTTTTTTTGTCAATGAATTTTTTAGTAAGGTGGTGTATTTACATTAGAAGTAATCTCGAACATATTGTAATAAATTAGTTTTAATTTGATTAGATTAGATTTGGGAAGTTTAGATATGGCAGATTCATTAAAGAATTCAATCAATATTTGGATTGATTTATTTGATGAATCATTTAAGTTAGATTAAGTATTTTAGTTTAATATGGTTTTACCTTTTTAAACCTGTCATAAGTTATTCCATTTTCAGACAGGAGGTACCAAATCTGTGTCTTCTTTGTATTCTTGATGACGATACGTATGTACATAGATAGGGGATTTTTTCAACATTTTAATTACCTTACACATCATTTATACATCATTTATTCAGATTTTTAATTTATACTATTTTCTTAAACCATTAGGCTTGTCCATTTAAGATTAGTGCTTAGAACCGTTATCATTCTTTGTGTTAATTTTTGTGCAACTAGTGCTTGGGTTCATGTGAACCTCATTTGAAAAGGATTCATATAATTTTCCAAATTTAACGAACCTCATTTGAAAATATTTATATTCTTTACTCTTGATTAAAATTTTAGTGATTTTTTAAAAACAATAATTCATAGATGTTGAGAAATTGCCCAACGTCGATTATAATGAGTGAAATCAATATCCCTCCTAATTATCCATTAGTATTAAGGAATAATAATATTATGTAAATATTACTTCTAATTGTAATTATAATGGATTTTTTTTTCTTCATCTGTAACTAGTATAGGTGCCTTGTGGATTGTCTCATTTATCCTATCATTACC
Source organism: Rubia yunnanensis (assembly GCA_037428765.1). Classification (NCBI taxonomy): domain Eukaryota; kingdom Viridiplantae; phylum Streptophyta; class Magnoliopsida; order Gentianales; family Rubiaceae; genus Rubia; species Rubia yunnanensis. Next base: position 67,857,697 of record CM075071.1, on the reverse strand, counting down.
CGCATTGAGCTTAGCTATTCAGCTCATACGCTTGTTCAGTTTATGAAGTCTACTTGTATTTGTCACTGGCAAGCTGCACTTCGGGTTCTACGCTACTTGAAGAGTCATTCCAGACAGGGTTTGTTCTCTCTTCACGTAGTTCTTTACAGTTGACTACTTTCTGTGATTCTGATTGGGCTGCATGTCCTATTACACGGGTTTCTCTTTCTAGGTATTTTGTGATGATTGGTGATTCTCCAGTTTCTTGGATGACCAAGAAGCAACTCACAATTTCTCGTTCTTTTGCCGAAGCAGAGTATCGTGCCATGACTGTTACTTGTTGTGAGTTGGTATGGCTTAAGTATTTTCTTCGGGACTTAGACGTTGTGCATTCTGCCCCCATTTGACTATATTTGCGACAGTAAATCTGCTTTTCATATTGCGGCAAATCCAGTTTTCCATGAACGTACGAAGCACACTGAGTTTGATTTTCGTCCGTGATCTTGTACATTCTGGCACCATTTTCACTCACCGTATCCGTACTTCTGATTAACATGTGGACTTGTTCACCAAAGCTTTGAGACGTACTCAGCTTTATTCACTGCTTGGCAAGTTGGACATTTCTATCCCCATGCTCCAACTTGTGGAGAAGTATTAAGGAATATTAATATTATGTGAATATTACTTGTAATTGTAATTAGAATAGATTCCTTTTCTGTAAAGATCGTGTACCTCTATATAATGTACCCCAGATCATGAATACAATGACAACATCACATCTTTATTTTCTACAACTGGTAATAACCAACCTATTTCAAGGATGACTATTGCAATCTTATATAGAAATTAGATGTTAATATAAATCTAATAAGATTTTACATGATATTTTTACTATAAATATGTTAATTTAAATTTATGATCAAATTTACAAAGTTTGGGGAAAGTCTCAAGAAAGGTGACCTATCCATAATAGACCACTTTTCTTTTTACCTTAAAATTTCATAAGTTAAATATGAATGTGAAAATATCAAATTAATAGAATATAAAAAGTATTATAATTAACTTTAATTTTTTATTCATTTGGTGTGTAGTTTAACAAGTGCAGTGTATAAGTGAAAATAATACAGTTAATTGTCCATAAATTAAAGATAGGCCACCTATCAGGACCTCCTTCAAAGTTTGACCTGAAAGAAATAAGGATGCACTTTGATATGGGACAAATGGAGTATATGTAGTCGCCCACATTTGCAAAAGTATTGAAATTACATTTAATGAGGAAATCTCTTGACAAGTGACATATTCAAAAGTTATGGACAGTCCCTTGTATTTTTTTGCTTATACACTATATTTGTTAAATTACATATTTTTTATGACCATATGCTTTGTATATTATAAAATGTATTTGACCTTATGTTTTGCTCAAAAGTGCTAGGCCTCAATTTGGCCAAAATTTTGTGAAGTGACTATTAAACCCCTGTATTTAAAAAAATAATAATTCAGAAATTATGAAAGGACAATTATGCCCTCGTCTTGATTCCACCTTCTTTTTTATTCTCTTGATACCAAAATCTCACTCCCTGATAATCCCTCCTTCTTCATGCAGATCCCACACCAAAATCTTGTCGTAGCCATTACTCCGCCCACTGCTACAACCACCGCCCGTTCCAAAATCCTCCGTCGTTCTACCTCTCTTGCGGTTAGGTAATTGTTTCTCATTTTTCAGAATTCGGTGTGCTATAATCTTATCAAATTCGGTGCCAACTAATTCATCATATAAAGTAGTATCAATTGGGTTCCGTTCTCCATAGTGAAGGTCTCCATTTTCTGGTGCTTGGCTGAGCAGTGCTGGAAAATTATGGTGGATGGATGGTGGCGTGGGGCTGTGGGGCCGCCTACTTCTGCAGCTCAGTCGACAGAGCGCTAAGGCCGGAGACCCTCTGCGCAATGAATTCGTCGAAGTTGTTGGAGTGTTATAAATCGAACAGCGCCTTCTCGTGTGGAAACGTGAGGACTTTTTCGGTGGTGCCTTCAACGCTGAGGACTTTTCTTCGTCCTCTCCTTCTAGTGTGAAAATGCTTAGAAATACCTCTCGATGCCGACATTGAGGCTGAGCTAGGGTTTGTGGTGAGCGGTGGTGAGGCTGAGTTAGGGTTTTCGGTGGTGGGGCTAGGGATAATGGTGGTGGAGGAGGGGTGATGGCGCCGCTAATCGGAAGGAAAATGTTTAGGGTAATGGTGGTGGAGGGATAATGGTAGCAAAGGGTAATGGTGGTGGGATGATGGTAGAAGAGGGATAACGGCAGCGGAGGTGGTGGCGGACGGTGACGAAAGTGGTGGCAGACGGTGACGGAAGTGGTGGTGGAGATGACGGAGCGACGGAGCAGCAGTGGTTGTGTTATGGAGAAAAAGAAGAACAAGGGATAATTTTGTCTTTACAGTTTTAGTATTAAGGCTAAGGTTATTTTAGTCATTATAGTTATGGTCAATGCCGAAAAATGCCAAGTCAATGCCAGAATAGTGCCAAAAGGTTATATCGGTACTTCTGATGCAAAACATAGAGTTATAATAGTACTTTCTAACTTCATAGGATTATATTGACACTTATGATCAAAACATATGGTTATATCTGTATTTTTTCCAAAATAAAAATTAGGTGACCTTATGGATAGGTCACTCTTCCCGAAATTTTCTCAAATTTTAACATATGACGAGACAAAGCACATTCATTAATTTACTATATACTCTCAGGTCATTAATAAATATAAATGGAGATTAATGAAATATTTTATTGTTTAGTGCAATTAATTAAGGATGTTGCTATATCATACCCAGTATTTTACTAGTTAACGCCCTAATATGTACACATACATGTATTAATGTTTTTAATTTATGTTTTTATTGTGTGAATATATATATTTAAATGTGTGGATTAAAATTTTTTGATAAATTAGGGTAAATTTTGGATAAAATTTGAACTCTCCCCCTCACTTTCACCATTTTTGGCTCTTCTCCTCCTGAACCACCAATTGTCGCCGGCCACCGACAACCGACCACTGTTGACCAATGCCGCTGACCACCACCGACCACCGTACATTTCCTGAATCTTACCGGAAAAGTAAGTTTTCCTTTTAATGAATCTCGCCCGAATCTATATTTCTAGTCGGATATGTGTCTGAATCTGGAATTGTTTTGAGTTTTCCGGTGACCTTTGAATCTGTTAGAATCGGGAGGGGTTGGACAGGAGGAGTACGATGGTGGCATCGGGTGAATGGTGAAAGTGAGGGAGAAGAGGGAGACGATGGGCGAGAGAGGAGAGAGACGGTGGTGGCATCAGATGCGAGAGGAGGGAGACGATGGTGGCGTTGGGCAGGAGAGAAAGGAGACGGTGGTGGCATCAGGCAAGAGAGGAGAGAGATGATGGTGGCATCGGGCGAAAGAGGAGGGAGATGATGGTGGCATCTGGCGGAAGAGGAGGGAGATGATGATGGCATCAGGCGGAAGAGGAGGGAGACGGTGGTGGCGTTAGGCGGGAGAAGAGGGAGACTGCAGTGGCGTCGGGCGGGAGAGGAGGGACGGCGGTGGAGAAGGAGCACGGCGGCGGTAGGGTACATGGGAAGAAGGAGCACGGCGGCGGTAGGGTATAGGGGAAGAAGGAAGAAAGAGCTGCTAAAAATTAAATTGAATTGAAATTAATTTAAATATTTTAATTAAAAATTAATATTTTATTCTGGTAAATAATTTAAAATTAAATATTAGAAATTGAAAAAACTTTGAAATTAAGTAGAATAATTTAAAAATATTGTTTAGCTTAAATTCTAAAATAAAAAATATTTGAAATATTTGAAAAGTAAATATAATATTATATAATAATTGTGAAATAAATTATGGTGATATGATTGAATAATTATTTTAAAGTAAAATATAAAGTAAATTATTACTCCCTCCGTCCCAGCCGAATCTGCACACTTTTTGGTCAACTTTCTCAAGACACGTTTGACCATAAATTTCAACTAGTATATAGATACCAATATCATCATGTGAGATATTGTTGGATTCTCTGCATGCTGTATTTTCTAAATATCAAATTTTAACACACCGTTAATATACGTAACTAAAGTTATCGTTGGTCAAACATGACCTGAGAAAGTTGACCAAAAAGTGTGCACATTCGGCTGGGACGGAGTAATATATAATTTGTAAATGATAAAAATAAATAATTCTTTGTATAGGAAATCTTGTATGCTTTGTTAAGAATTTATTCATGTTATATTTACATTTTTCTATGCATTAGAAAATATGTACTTTATTATTATATTATGTAAGATGAAAAATTACATGAGTAGTTGAAAATGTATTTTATGTTCAATTAATTGTTTTTTATAAGTACTTTGAAATTATGTATTATTTTTTTCATATCAGTTAACATTTTATTTCTATTTATGTTACTTTATTTTCTCCTACAATTAATGAATTGTTAAGATAATTTTTTTTATATTTCTTGTATTACAGATGAGCACTGATGGCGGACCCATTGATGAAGGTCGTTGTATACGACGAAAGGGGATTAGTGCCTCGGCCAGACAGGCGAGATGTTGCGCCATTGTCCAGGAACAGTTGCAGGAAACTGTGCAAGATCACGAAGTACCTGTTGAGCAGCCTTCTCCAAGGCCCAATGGTGTTTTTGATCCTATGCCAACCTGGGATGGTCCGAAAGTCAACATTCTCACTGACAGTAGAGTGCATTCAATCTGTGACTAAGGAAACTGGCAATCATTGTTCAAATTACACCTTGGGGATCAAGCACCCATATCTAGCCCACTAGATGGTTGTGGTGTAGAGCTACCACTAGACGCCGAGGGCAGGCTGGGGTACATGCATTGTTCCCCCAATGGCTAACCTACGACAACTTTGCAGGTGGAGGTTAGAATTGCAGCACCTGTTGGTGGAGGAGGTAGACATACGTACAGGAATAAAGCTGGTCAATTTTCCCAATCTTTAGATGGATCGTGCAATGTTGGTGAGGCTGGGACTGAAAGGGGTGTTAGGAACAAGAGAAAGCATGTAGCTGATGAAACATGGCTTGTGCGCGGACCGATGGGTGGTGGCCCGCAAGATGACCTCATTATACCCAGCGCAGACCGATGTGTTTCCCGTATATCAGTTGTTGAATGATATGATGAGCGACTTGGATCCATTTAACTCTACAAACATTCATGAAATAATCGATGAGCATATAAAGGAGTTGTTGGCTACCTGGATCTGTTGTCTATCAGAAGTTTGAAACCAAGTTCTTCATGCCCAACTAGTTCGCCAATGAGTCGACTTAGCCAAACGCCTTGACATGCTGCACTTGCTACTGCAACATACTACGCTTCGCAAGAAGACAAAGCAACAATATTTTTCTTTTGTGAAGTCCATGGGACCATGTTGTTCCCAAGGAAGAAAGCTATCCCGGAAGTGCTTTTTCGGTCATCTATGTCGTTGGCAAAGTCACTATCGTTGTAGCCAGCTAGTTTAGCATTGCCTCCACCTGACTTGTAGCAGCATCCATACCTTTGAGTACCTTGAATGTACCTAAGTATTTGTTTAATTGCAGCCCAATGTTGAGCACTTGGAGCTTCCATGTATTGACTTGCGACGCCAACCGTATGAGCTAAGTCTGGCTGTGCATTCACCAATTATCGAAGGCTTCCAATAACACTCCGATACTTCGTTGCATTCACATAACCACTGCAATCTTTCTTGCTTAAACGAAGTCAATTTTCCATTGGAGTATGACATGGATTACAACCACTCATACCTGCAAACTCCAAGATCTTTTCTGCTTAAGTGGTGAACGTCGTTTCACTCACCAAAATAATCTGCAAACTCTAATGATGAAATTAGTACAGTAGTAAGCAGAGTCGATCCCACGAGGAACAGAGCAAAATCTATAATAAAATTGCTACTAATATAGAACAATTTTGGTGTAGCCACCACGCCTTAATTTTTAGATTTATCTAACAACTAATAATGCAACTATAAAATATAAAATAATAATGCAAACTAAAATATATAATTGTCTATAAAATATATGAATAAGGTAATCGGCTCGGAATAACTCACATTAGTTAAACATCGATCATAGGCGCAAAGATAAATCAATTCATATGCATCTATCAGTTATAGGAAAGTAGATACGCTTAACCTCCCCAATTCTTTCGTACTTTATCGACAATTAACCAATTATAATTAATTAATTGTTTCTCTTACCAAGATGCCTCCGGAAAGTATTCGCTGAACCAGATACACACCTCGATAGCATTAAGAATGAAAAGAACCTGATATAACAATTACCCAAGTATTCGCAAGTAGTAACGCACACTTAATTATTCCCCATCTTGCTATTACAGTCTTAGCTAGTTAGCTGTTTTTCACAAGAACTCGCTACTTACTAACCCTTTCCAACGATTACGTATTGGTAGAATTAGATAGCATTATCCCAATAATATTCAAGTTGATCCGGCTTAAATCTATCAAGAATAAAATAAACCAAGAACAATCAAGAACACATAAGAATCAATTATAAAACAATTAGGCCTCACGATTCATAAACTTAATGCTTGTTATTCCATGCCGATATATAAATTAGCTACTCATAATAATTAAACTAAACAAATAAATAATATAATAATCAAACATAATTAATATATTAATCTAACTAACGAAACAAGCAAACCAGGAATATGTTTGCATCAGAATTGTTTTTGCTCCTCCTGTTTTCTCGCCCAGCAAACCAAGTAATATAATTCGTTTTTTGCCTTCTTTTCTCTCGCCCCTATATATTAGTTCCGTCCAGCTTTTCCTTCCTTTTTTTCTTCCCTTTTCGTCCCTCTTTTTCAATCGTGAATCACACACGATTATATATACTAAAATTAAAACCCAAATCCTAACTAATTTTAGAGAGTTTGCAATTCTTATCCAAAAAGAAATATTCTTCCACCTAATTTCAGCCTAATTACAATTAAATTCTAACTTGGAATAAATAATTAATCCAAGTCTTGGGCTTCATTGCTTCTCTTCGGCCCAATCACAGTGCTGAATTTTCTGGACTGATTTTCTTCTGGACTGCAACTCTGTAAACTCCCTAACGAGGGATCGGGATCGTTACCTCATTAAAAACCCTTTCGGGAAAAAAGAGTATAACAATCCCCCTTTCATCAGCTTCACCTTAATCGGGTCGACTTCACGGAGCAACTTAGTGATCGTTAAACGAAGCACAATTCTGCCACATGAAGGATTCCGACTAAGGATAGCTGGAACAGCATCATAGTGCTCCAAAAATAGCTCTTCCGCTCCAATACCGCGTTGCTCCAAAAATAGTGATCTATCAACAAAATAAATCAATTAAGTACCAGAAATCACATAAAAGAGCACTAAATTCTTCCAAGAATTAACAACTAAATATCACACATCAAATCCTCACACTTGAGTCATACTTGCCCTCAAGTATGAAGTGAAGAATATAAGAGCAATCAATAATCCACAACGTTCATAAATTCGCATTCCCTCATATGACTCTATCTAAAATGACCCTAAAAAGAAAAGGTAAGATAGAAACACAAATCACACAACTAAACAGATAAAAATTCAACATTCAAAAACTCTAGCTTCTACTCTTATAACGATAAATTTTCCCTGCCAAGGAGTAAAGGATCACGTTAACGCACCTGAAAATCATCAACCCTTAAAGTAATTGGAATGAAAATGTTCAAGATCAGAAAATCTAATCATCAATTCAGTCAAAATCGGACAAGCAATGAATATTTCTCACGGTTTCACTCAATCACTCTCAATATATGAAGGACAATCACTGGCATAATTCACAAGTTATAACATAGAGAAATTAATATGCAAATCATGAAGGTCTTTCTCAAGGGTTGTAACGGGGCTAGGGACCATTCAGATTGGTGAGATCCTAAGGGTTCTAAGCTCAAACAATATCGATCAAAATATTATGCATGTTTTTTCCTTCAACCATCATCCATGTATAGTAGACATTCACCAACAATTTTCATCTCATGGCTATTATGAGAAAGCCAAGTAATCTCACATCAAGTGTAGGTGCTATATTTTTTTTCTTTTCTTTTTTTTTCCTTTTTTTTCTTCTTTTTTTTTCTTTTTTTCTTTTTTTCTTTTTTTTTCTCTTTTTTTTTCAGCACCATTCTTCTTCAATACAGTCCAAAACTGGTACTTTTTTTAGAGGAAAATCGCAACATAAAAATAAGATTTTTTTCTCTCATTTTTCACAGTTACGCCCCTCCAGTTTAGCCAAACAGAACCCCAGTGTCACTATTCATAATAAAATTCAGCCTTCATTTTCGAAACCGTTCAGTCTGGGCAAACTGGACACATACTCAGTAATATCATCAACTCAAGAGAACACAGTGGATGAATTCATCAACATCAACTCCAAGAACATGCATAATAGGGCAAAGAGAAAGGATAAAACAAGGCTTCAGCTAAATTTATAGTAACTCATATCAAAGAACATAGTCAAAGCTTCAAAGTGTTTCACTAGGGGTTAATGTAATTGGTAGGCAATTTAAGCTGTGTGGTTCATCCTAGTGCCTTCCATCACTTTCACACATAACAACTCCAATTATAACAATGTGATCTCTCAGAACAAAGATTGATGTAGAGAGTACTCTACTCTAGCTCAAACCTCACTTTAGTAGGCTAAAATATTCAATTAAACTCGTCCTTTTTCGTCATCCCAAAAATCATATCAATCAAATTTCACAAATCATAGAAAATCCCATTCAATAACTTCAAGGCATATTAGATTTACCAAGTTTGTTACAATGAAGTTTACAACCGGCAGGGTACTTTAATCAAGAGTCACTAGAATTTTCTCATGTCAAATTATCGACTCAAAAAAACACAAAAACACATGTTTGACTGTAAAAAAAAAAAACTGAAATAAAAGAAATTTTTTTTAAAAAAAAAAAATACAAAACAAAACACACAAGAACCCTCCTCACACTTAAACTTTGCTTGCGCTCAAGCAAATAATGCAAAGCTCTTATGAGAAAAGGTTTAACACAGAGACAACATCATAAAAAAAATAAAGGGAAAGAGGGAACTTATAGTGGTGGGTTTTGGAGAAATTTCCTGATCAAGAGGGTTCTGCTGCAGGCCTCCGTTTGGCCAAATGGAGCCCTGCGAGTCCAGCCTTCCAAATGTATGAATTCTCCATGGTGTAAATTCAAGTACTTCAAATCTGTAGATCAAGAATTGAGATCAGATGAGAAATTGAAATTCCTAAAATATAAAAAAATTTAAAAAAACTTAAAAGAAGAAAGGGAAAAAAACTAAGAAAATTGGGTTGCCTCCCAGTAGCGCCTTTGTTTACAGTCTTTGGCTAGACTTTCTGATACGGTCAATCAAAGTGGGGTGGGCATAATGGAATTTCTTCCACTATTGCCACCTGAGAAGTATCATAGAACTTCGGAAGAACATTCAGCAGTGCAAGCTTTATCTCCACAGGGGTCGCAGCATCTGGCAAAGAAATTGGTGTGGGAGGGTCTTCTTCACTATGCCCCGTTAATTCCCACATGTACGGATTTTCAGCATTGGGATCCGCCTCTCCTCTGTCCCACATCTCAGTGTTGGAAACAGATTTGGGCTCAGATTCGGATTCTGCTCCGGAAACAGCCTCTGTTTGGCCAAACAGAGGGTCTGCGGCAGCTTTCAGCTTTCTCTCCCTGGCGAGTTTGTAATTCTTCCTAGCCGTCTTTTCAACTTCAGAATCAAATATCAATTCCTGCTCCTGGGACCTGGTCATATACCAATAACTAAAAAACAAAAAATTAGTAGCAAAATAAATAGAAATTAACTACCGTTCCCCGGCAACGGCGCCATTTTGGTGAACGTCGTTTCACTCACCAAAATAATCTGCAAACTCTAATGATGAAATTAGTACAGTAGTAAGCAGAGTCGATCCCACGAGGAACAGAGCAAAATCTATAATCAAATTGCTACTAATATAGAACAATTTTGGTGTAGCCACCACGCCTTAATTTTTAGATTTATCTAACAACTAATAATGCAACTATAAAATATAAAATAATAATGCAAACTAAAATATATAATTGTCTATAAAATATATGAATAAGGTAATCGGCTCGGAATAACTCACATTAGTTAAACATCGATCATAGGCGCAAAGATAAATCAATTCATATGCATCTATCAGTTATAGGAAAGTAGATACGCTTAACCTCCCCAATTCTTTCGTACTTTATCGACAATTAACCAATTATAATTAATTAATTGTTTCTCTTACCAAGATGCCTCCGGAAAGTATTCGCTGAACCAGATACACACCTCGATAGCATTAAGAATGAAAAGAACCTGATATAGCAATTACCCAAGTATTCGCAAGTAGTAACGCACACTTAATTATTCCCCATCTTGCTATTACAGTCTTAGCTAGTTAGCTGTTTTTCACAAGAACTCGCTACTTACTAACCCTTTCCAACGATTACGTATTGGTAGAATTAGATAGCATTATCCCAATAATATTCAAGTTGATCAGGCTTAAATCTATCAAGAATAAAATAAACCAAGAACAATCAAGAACACATAAGAATCAATTATAAAACAATTAGGCCTCACGATTCATAAACTTAATGCTTGTTATTCCATGCCGATATATAAATTAGCTACTCATAATAATTAAACTAAACAAATAAATAATATAATAATCAAACATAATTAATATATTAATCTAACTAACGAAACAAGCAAACCAGGAATATGTTTGCATCAGAATTGTTTTTGCTCCTCCTGTTTTCTCGCCCAGCAAACCAAGTAATATAATTCGTTTTTTGCCTTCTTTTCTCTCGCCCCTATATATTAGTTCCGTCCAGCTTTTCCTTCCTTTTTTTCTTCCCTTTTCGTCCCTCTTTTTCAAGGCAAAGTCTTGGGAAAGACGGTCTTTCCATAGGCTTATGGAAAGACGGGTTTAATTAGAATAATAAAAGGTAAAGGGTCTTAGTTGCAATATTAAAATTTTAGTATGAAACATGTAGTAGTTATAAATTTTATAACTCGGTTCATACAACCCGAAAATTTTATCTTCATTTCTTCTAATTTATACTTTAAACCTTGGTCTTTCCATAACTTATGGAAAGACCGTCTTTCAAGAGACGGACTCCTTTTTCAATCGTGAATCACACACGATTATATATACTAAAATTAAAACCCAAATCCTAACTAATTTTAGAGAGTTTGCAATTCTTATCCAAAAAGAAATATTCTTCCACCTAATTTCAGCCTAATTACAATTAAATTCTAACTTGGAATAAATAATTAATCCAAGTCTTGGGCTTCATTGCTTCTCTTCGGCCCAATCACAGTGCTGAATTTTCTGGACTGATTTTCTTCTGGACTGCAACTCTGTAAACTCCCTAACGAGGGATCGGGATCGTTACCTCATTAAAAACCCTTTCGGGAAAAAAGAGTATAACAATCCCCCTTTCATCAGCTTCACCTTAATCGGGTCGACTTCACGGAGCAACTTAGTGATCGTTAAACGAAGCACAATTCTGCCACATGAAGGATTCCGACTAAGGATAGCTGGAACAGCATCATAGTGCTCCAAAAATAGCTCTTCCGCTCCAATACCGCGTTGCTCCAAAAATAGTGATCTATCAACAAAATAAATCAATTAAGTACCAGAAATCACATAAAAGAGCACTAAATTCTTCCAAGAATTAACAACTAAATATCACACATCATTAAGCTCCTTGGAAAACTATGATTTCACCATCACCTTGACACACCTCAATTCCCAGGTAATAACTAAGAAGACCGAGATCGCTCATCTTAAACACTTGCTATATTTGGGTCTTAAACACAACAATTTCTTCAACACTTGTCCCTGTAATAATTAAATCATCAACATAAACACCCACAAGCAGAAAAGTTTGAGCAGTACCGCTCTGATAAACGGCATGCTCGAGTTGGCTTCTCGTGAACCCAAGTGCAGTGAGTGAGGCGTCTAGTTTGGAATTCCATACAAGAGGCGCTTGTCAAAGCCCGTACAAAGCCTTACGTAGCTTAATCACCTTCCTTTCATTGGGGTTGTTGACAAAACTGGGTAGTTGTTTCTCATAAACATCCTCCACAAGGTCGCCGTTCAAGAAGGTCGACTTGACATCCATGTGATGCACCTGGCATTTATTGTGTGCTGTGAGTGTAAGAAATAATCGCACTATCTCCATTCTTGACACTGGAGCAAACACCTCCTCGAAATCCACCCCCTACCGCTGCGCATATCCCTTTGCGATGAGTCTCTCCTTGTGTTTAACAATGTTACCAGCAGAGTCCTTTTTCACTTTAAAAACCCATTTGATCCTGATAGCATGTTGGTTGGATACAAGAGATGAAAACTCCCATATCTTGTTGTCGATAATCGATTTTATCTCCTCCCACATGGCTTTCCTCCAAGACACATCTAAGAGTGCTTCTTAGATTCTCGTCGGCTCCTCCGTGGCCAAGAAATAGTCAACTCCTTCTTCTACGTTGTTGATCTCATTTGTGGCATTATAAATGTCAACAATTCGCCAGTATTGTCGAGGTACTGAGTTGGAGTTTAGGTTTTCATCGTGTGTGGGTGGCGTAGCCCACTGAATCTGTGTCGGCATCGCTGCTGGTGTTCTCGGATCAGCTTCCGGTGTGATGGGTTTATGAGTTGGTTCCCACGGTGCTGATGAACTCACTGAACTGGTCTCTGTGTTGTAGACTATGGTGAACATGATCGGCATTGTTGTTCCCATGCCACTTGACGTCTCTCAGCTCCACCCGCAATGTTCTTCAAAAATAACATCCCTTGTTACTGGTGAACGTCGTTTTACTCGCCAAATAACCTGCAAATGATAAGTACAATGATAAGCAGGGTCGATCCCACAAGGAGCAAAATCAATAATCAATAATTATTTTTCCTACTAATTTTTGAAAACCTTTTTGGTGATGCCACCACGCCTTAAATGTAATGATTTTACTAACTCTAAAAATGCAAATGAAGACTTAAACTTATGAGAAATAAATATTTGAATGAATGATATCGGCTAAGAATAATTCATGCTAGTTATTATCGATCATAGGCACAATAATGAATCAATTCTTACACATCTACCGGTTATAGGGAAGTAGGTACGCTTAACCCCCCCCCCCCCCCCAATTCTTTCTTACTTTATCGACAGTCAACTAATTATGATTAATTAACTGTTTCCCTTACCAAAATGTTCCCAGAAAGTATTCGCTAAACCAGAACACATTTTGATAGCATTAAGTATTGAAAGAACCCAATATAGCAATTACCAAAGTAAAAGCAAATAGTAATGCACACTCAATTATTCCCTATCTTGCTATTACAGTCTTAGCTAGTTAGCTGTTTTTCACAAGACTGTACTACTTACTAATCCCATCCAACAATTACGTATTGGCAGAAATTAGATAGCAGTATTCTAAAAATATTTAAGTTGATCAGGCTTAAACATATTAGAAATAAATTCAACCAAGAACAATCAAGAACATGCAAGAATCAATTATAATGCAATTAGGTCTCACGATTTATAAACTAACATTTGTTATTCTCTCCCGATATATGAATTAGCTACTCATAGTAATTAAATTAAACAAACTATCGATGCAAATAATAAACATGAGTTGACGTAAGAAATTAATAATTTAATCAGACCGTGGCACACCCTTGTGCGCAAGAAATTCGCTGGAAGTGACAATTTCAACCAACAATTGCAATGCTCCACAATAACTAATCTATGCGCAGGAGTAAAACTAAAATGAGGGAAACAATGACAGTGATTACTTAAGCACGAAAATCAATGCAAAACTTATGATTCAACAAGAAATTCCACCCTTCAGCGTCTGCGATGGAAACTATAAAAAACAAGAGAAGAAAAATATGTTTTTATCTCCGTATGGAATGAAATACGAAACTCAAACTAAAACTAACTCCTTAATTCTGGTGAACTCGCGTCCAAAAACCCCCAAAAGAAGAAAAGATGACTGCTATGTTCATGCGTATATAATATATATACGCTACAATTACCAAAATCCTGTCCATATTGGACTCTTCCAAATAAAATAGAATTCTTTTCAAATTTAAATTCAGATTTGAAGAGATAAGATCTAATTAAATCTTGAAATTATCTTCAAAGATATCTCCATAAAAATCAGCCCAAATCAGCTCCAAAATATCTGCTACGATTTCTGCTCTCCATTTGACTGCTTCATTTGTAATAATTGCCCAATACTCCTTACTCTCCTCCAAATTCCTCTTGCACCCGAAAACTGTGATATGTTAAAAATACAACATTTAAAGTGCACATTAATCATGTAAAATCACAGTTAATCCCAATAAAATAAACAATATAATTAACACACATCAAATATCCTCACACTTGAGTCATGCTTGCTCTCAAGTATGAAATGAGAATCAAATCATGTTGTTTATTACAAAGTTCCAAGTATCTCCCAACTGACTCTAAGAAAGACTCAAAAGAAAAATAACAAAAAGACACTAACTACAACCCAACAAACAGTCAAACTCAGCATACCAATCCTTAATTTCTTGATTCATAGACAAACTTTACCTTACTAATAAGAAATGCTCATGTATAACACACTTGACACTCTCACACCCTTCAAATGACATTGGTAAACTCATCCTCAAATTAATGCCAACCAGCCCCCAACTTAGTCAAAATCAGACAAGCACCTAACATTTCTAACGTTTCACACATTCGCTCTAGATGTAAGGGACAGCCACTCAATATATGAATTTCACATGGCAATACTCAAATCATTCAATGCAAATCAGAAAGGTCTTTATTCAAGGTTGTAACGGGGCTCAGAGGAATAAAAACGAGGTAAGGTCCTAAGGGTTCTAAGCTTAAAAATATAAATATACATGCATGCTCTTTTCAGCTCAAAAATTCCTCAATCAAAAAGATAATTTTCAGCCACCATAAAGTGAAAAAAAAATCTGCTCTAAACCGGCTGTAATTACCAAGTGTTGGTGCTGGATTTTTATTTTATTTTTTTCATTTTTCTCTTTTTTTTTTCATTTTTTTCAGATTTTTTTTCTAAGCACATCAGCCCTCTTTTTTCTAAATTTCCAGCACCAAATCACTCATTTTATTATCATTCTACTGCACTTTCAAACTCAGTACCACATGGTCACTTCATACATCAAAATCAAGGTACTCATTGATATTTCTTAACTGTCCGTCATTTGTGCTAGTATTCCATTATTACCCTTACAATAAGCATTATGAACACGATAACTTCCACCACATATAATCACATGAAATTATATATTCTATGTTTTTTATGAAATTAAAAACTAATAAAATTCTGTCCATTAAATTTAAAAAGCAAAAGTACGGTGTCTAGAGTAAATTGTAGATGATTGCTTATAAGTATATATGGGTCATTTGTAAAGAACTTGTGGAACTCTATGTGGGATCATGCTAGTATCTTTATCAATTACGGTGATAAAGAGTTTGACTTGGGAATGCAAGTGTCTCGTGCGCGAACCGAGGTAACCGTTCATCATTTGTGTTAGTAATACATTATTACCCTTACAATAAGCATTATGAGCACGATAACTTCCACCATATTGAATCACATGAAATTTATATTCTAGGTTCTTTATGAAATTAAAAGCTAATAAAAGTTCGTCCATCAAATTTTAGTTGTGTGTCATTTGTGTTAGTATTCCATTACTACCCTTTCCAAAATGCAAAATTGGAGATGATTTTTTTTATTCAAATTTTGACAACAATAAAGTTCAGCTTTTGGCATGAGCCGGTCGATGGACGGTCTGCAATCTTGAAATGGTGTATATTACCCCCAAAATTTAAATTATTTGCGATGTCACTCTTGTATCGATTCATACGACACTGGAACAAAGATAGACCGAAGTTGGACACTCTAAAATATCAAGCGGGAACTGAAATTTTCAGCCAAAAATTTGAATACAAAATTTCCCCCACCATATTTCAACCCAATAAATCTCAGCACTAACACTCATTTCACATTTACAACACCAATTTTACAATCTAAACTCCACACCATCCATATCATTCACAATCTTACAACATTTAAAGATTTCATCTAGTTAATTCTCTCAAACATCAACATGTGTCCAAGGATGGAGCATCTTCGATTCCTAATTAATTGAGGTATTTTTTTCATCTATTCCATGTTCAATTACCAATTTTGTGATGATCCTACTATATTTTTTTTTAATCAATAATTGATAAAAGATCTTACATTTCATGAGGTATGATGCTTGAGTTACATGTTATATGTTTTTTGTTGTTATTATTCCCAAGATAGTGTCATGTTTGTTTCGATTATGAAGAAAGATGATGATATTTTTATGAACATAGTTTGAATATGCGACCTCGGTCACATGTCATCGGCCCGTGCGAAATATTACCAAACCAATACCGACTTCACATAGAACTGCATATTGTGTCATGTCAATGGATGTTTGGCATCGCTTATTAGCCAATCTTTCCGACGTCCTCGTTTCATATATGCGACGTCACATAAAACCAGTTTTGTTACTTTTACCATCTCGGATTTAATGTCGTCTATGTTTTACTACATTATGTGTATTTCATTTGAGTACTGCACAATTCTAACATAATTTTTATTTCCGTATGTAATGATATGAATAGAACCAAGGAGAGTCATCGATCGAGCTTCAGCATGTAGATGGAATGGCTTGTGCAACATAGAAATGGTGGTTCAATACAAATAATTAGTCAATTTCAAATTAACCATATGTATTTAAATATGTTGTTATATGTATATGTATTATATGTTATAGTTTTGTTGGAATGAACATGTCATTCTTTCCCAAATTAATTGAAAACAATTGAATGGTGTATGGCGTTTAATCATTTAATCATCAAATATTAAATATTATAATATTGTACGGAAAATGAAGTCTGATCGACTGGGTCGGTGACGCCGTGCAGACTAGTGCCCAGACGACACGTAACCGACATCGCAGTTAACGACATCTTTTTTTGTGACGTTGGGCCATCAAAATGATGTCATTTTTGTAAGTGTTCCACGTTAGTAGGCACACAAGGTTGGTGATCCACGTGGTGCGATATTGTGCGTTGTGTGGACTGTCGTCGGTTCAAATGACTTCGCAACATTTAGTCCCCCATCGACTGCCTACTTGCATTGGACGACCTCGCACACAAGTGGAAGCCGATGTCGATCCAAACGAGGTCGCACATATGTTCTCCAATTGCCGACCTTCTTTCTATAACCGACGTTGCTAATAATACATGCCGACGTCAGTTGAAAACCGAGGTAATAATACATCTCGAACCTCACACATATGTACTTTTTACTCTGGCTGTATTTACGTCAGTTTTTTCTGGACTAAAAATCGAGGTAAAAAGTCTTGCAAAACCAAGGTAAAAGGTGTTGTTTCTTGTAGTGATACATACTCCAAACTTGTTCAGGATTATGGTTTCTTGTTTTTACCCGGCGAATTATACTAGGGATATGTCCTCTGTGAAGCAGGCACAACTGTGTTCTTGGTCACCGGATATGTACAACCATTTTCAGGAAAGCTGGGGCAATGCCATGAATTTGTTGCGCAGCAGTGTCAAGAGTCTTGACATTAGCCATATGTTTCTGAGGTATGTGCATTCAAAGTTCAAGTCTGGTGTATGCTTTAGATTCGAAAGGCTGGAGCATTTGGAGGTTCGAGATGGGTATACATTTGGAGCATTCTCCTCAGAGACGGGATGACTAGAGTTCCGGTGGTCAGGTTCCCCACAGCCAAAAGGGCCACTCTTTTGAAGTTCTTCCTGGAGGATCCTCTCAATTTTGAAACCATCTCCCCCATGTTCAACAAGTGGGTTTCTGATTAGGATTTCTTTTTCTCAATCAAGTGGTTTTACTTTTACTGATATACAATTTATTGGGATGATTTCACGGGTCTAGCGGATTTGCTAAGCTTCAGGGTATCCAGTGCTCCATTGCTGGCAAGAATCTCGACATCAGGTTTAACTACACCACTGGAGACGCCATGGGGATGAATACGGTTTCCCAAGGTGTTCAGAACGTTCTTGACTTCCTCCTTACCGAATTCCCAGACATGAATGTGTTGGTATGCCTTGAATATGTATTAGCCGCTTCGACAGGTTAGTACGGGGATCTCTCTTCTCTCTGTAAACATTAATTCTGATATAGTGAATCCGTCTCCCGTGGATGTAGCCAAATTGGTGAACCACGTAAATCTTGTGTCTTGTTATTTTCGTTCATATTTTCTGTTCTTTCTCCATTCCGCACAACAGAATGCAATTGCCATTTTCGGTCAGTTGACAGTATATAGTATGCATTCTCAGATGTTCCTATTGTATGGTATTGATCCTAATTAGTCTGAAATGTTTCAGGGAATTTCTCAGGTTCCTTACTAATAAGGAACCTTGTGCTATTTCTTGTGCTATTAGTTCAGGATGCTTAGGAATTCTTCTGAAATTATGATGGTATGCAATGGTTCAATGATGTTTAGTATTTTTGCATGCCATGCAACGATGCCTGCTTTTAGTGTTCACAAAACAATGATGCTTACTTTTAGTGTTCACACTATATATGAAAAATTTATCCTGCTCAGAGCTATAAATTGATCACTTAACTAGTGTGCCTACTGTGCGTTGCGCTCTGAACTTGATAATAAATTATATAAATTGTATAGGAATGTTAAAAGAGTTGTAATTGAATCTATAAATGTACCAATTATACATGTAATTGAAGCGTGGAGATGGTGAGAGGTGAAGGTTCAGGAGGAGAGGGTTAAAGTGGTACTGATTCGAGATATGAAGGTTCTCCAGCTGGAAGTTCACATCTCGAATGGGTACCACTCGAATAGGTACCTCTCAAACCCATCCAATGGAACCCCTCCACATGAAAGTTCACTTCTCGAATGCGTAGAAGACTCCATCCCTTCCTGTGGACCCCTTCGAGGAAAAAAGTGTTCATCCCTTCGGGAGCTGGGAGCTAGACCCCTTCGAGGATACAAGAGTCCATCCCTTCAAGGGCTGAGAGCTCGACCCCTTCGAGGATAGAAGAGTCCATCCCTTTGAGGGCTGAGAGCTAGACCCCTTCAAGGAAAGAAGAGTTCATCCATTCGAGGGCTGAGAGCTCGACCCCTTCGAGGATAGAAGACTCAATCCCTTCGAGGGATGAGAGATCGACCCCATTGAGGAATGAATATTCCATCCCTTCGAGGGCCTAGAGCTAGACCCCTTCGAGGATAGAAGAGTTCATCCCTTCGAGGGCCTAAAGCTAGACCACTTCTAGGATAGAGAGACCATCCCTTCGAGGGCTGAAAACTAGACCCCTTCGAGGGCTCAGAGCTCGACCCCTTCGAGCAAAGAAGAGTTCATCCCTTCGAGGGCCTAGAGCTAGAATCCTTCGAGGGCTGAGAGCTCGACCCCTTCGAGGATAGAAGAGTCTATCCCTTCGAGGGTTGAGAGCTAGACCCCTTCGAGGATAGAAGAGTCCATCCCTTTGAGGGCGGAGAGCTTGACCCCTTCGAGGATAGAAGAGTCCATCCCTTGAAGGGCTGAGAGCTAGACCTCTTCGAGGGCTGAGAGCTCAACCCTTTCGAGGAAAGAAGAGTCCATCCCTTCGAGGGCCTAGAGCTAGACCCCTTCGTGGATAGAAGAGTCCATCCCTTCGAGGGCTGAGAGCTAGACCCCTTCTAGGATAGAAGAGTTTATCCCTTCGGGGGCTGAGAGCTAGACCTCTTCGAGGATAGAAAAGTCCATCCCTTCGAGGGCTGAGAGCTAGACCCCTTCGAGGAAAGAAGAGTCCATCCCTTTGAGGGACTAGAGCTAGACCCCTTCTAGGAAAGAAGATTCAATCCCTTCGAGGGCTGAGAGCTTGACCCATTCTAGGATATAAGAGTCCATCCCTTTGAGGGCTGAGAGCTCGACCCCTTCGAGGATAGAAGAGTCCATCCCTTCGAGGGTCTAGAGCTAGACCCCTTCGAAGATAGAAGAGTCCATCCCTTCGAGGGTTGAGAGCTCGACCCCTTCGAGGATAGAAGAGTCAATCCCTTCGAAGGCCTAGAGCTATACCCCTTCGAGGACAGAAAAGTCCATCCTTTCGAAGGCTGAGAGCTCAACCCCTTCGAGGAAAGAAGAACCCACCCCTTCGAGGGCCTAGAGCTAGACCTCTTTGAGGATAGAAAAGTCCATCCCTTCGAGGGTTGAGAGCTAGACCCCTTCGAGGATAGAAGAGTCCATCCCTTTGGGGATGAAAGCTAGACCCCTTCGAGGATAGAAGAGTCCATCCCTTCAAGGGCTGAGAGCTAGACCCCTTCGAGGACAGAAGAGTCCATCCCTTCGAGGGCTGAGAGCTCGATCCCTTCGAGGAAAGAAGAGTCAATCCCTTTGAGGGCCTAGAGCTTGACCCATTTGAGGATATAAGAGTCCATCCCTTTAAGGGCAGAGAGTTGGACCCCTTTGAGGATAGAAGAGCCCATCCCTTTGAGGGTCTAGAGCTAGACCACTTCGAGGAAAGATTAGTCCATCCCTTCGAGGTCCTAGAGCTATACCCCTTCAAGGATAGAAGAGTCCATCCCTTCGAGGGCTGAGAGCTAGACCCCTTCGAGGATAAAAGAGTCCATCCCTTCGGGGGCTGAGAGCTAGACCCCTTCTAGGAAATAAGAGTCCATCCCTTTTAGGGCTGAGACCTCAACCCCTTCGAGGATAGAAGCATCCATCCCTTTGAGGGCTGAGAGCTAGACCCCTTCGAGGATAGGTAACTCCATCCCTTCTGAGAGCTATACCCCTTCGAGGATAGAAGCATCCATTCCTTCGAGGGCTGAGAGCTAGATCCATTCAGGGATAAAAGAGTTCATCCCTTCGAGTGCCAATAGCTAGACCCTTTTGAGGATAGAAGACTCTATCCCTTCGAGGGCTGAGAACTCTACCTCCCGAATGGGTGCCCAAAACGAAGTCATTTTTGTCGGCCACCTGGTAGCTCCTGTACCCGCACATAGAGGCACCGCAACTTTTGACAAACCTGGTGCACTAACCGACAAAAGTGGTACCCAAAACGACGTCATTTTGGGCGGCTACTTGAGAGCACATAGAAGGCCACACATTCGACCTTGCTAGGAAATGACCACTATGCCCCTGACGACGGTTGACATAAGCATGCAGTTTCAAAGTATATCTTTTATATTGTAACCAGATGATAGCCTAAATCTTATTTAGTTATGTTCCAACCATTTCTCTATCCATGATTATTGTGCTAGTATCACAGGATGCGGGTTAACACAATGATGAAATGATGCTTAGAAACTTTGTGCATTATTTAAAAGTAAAATACATTTGGTCAACGGTCAAAACAAGCATGCTCTAGCTATCTTCCACTACTGGGAGAACCCCTATAGGCACCGGTATTTTCAATCCATAGACATCGGAATTTTGGGAATTTTTATACCGGTACCTAAGTGCTCTGGTGTAAAAGATATAGTTGCATAGACATCGGTAAGTCGTATCGGTGCTAAAATCTATTCCAGCACTGGTACATTTACCAGTGCCTATGCCTGAAATACTGATGCTAGTAAATAGGCAATCAATTAAAAAAAATCCAGCCAGTGAGAATAAACTCACTGGCCGAAATATGAAACCCAGAACAAACAAAACACAAAAGAAAAAATAGAAACTCATGTAAAAAAACTAGAAAATTCATACCGCAATCCAGAACTTCATTACATATAATTGAAAATACATAACACCTCTCAATTCATGAAACAAGCTATACCTAAACATAGATTAACAACATCAATCATCCTAAAAACTAGAACCTTAATTCCAGAAACTCTAGATAACATCAACGAACCAGAATAGTGAAGGTGAGGTTGGATCTGAGTTAAACCGACAATTTTGGTGGAGCTTGCAACTCCGACCAGCGAGCAGAGTGCGAGGAGATGGTGTCGGGAATAATACGTCGTGGGGAGATGGAGTCCGAGCTGGTCCGGGAAATGGAGTTGGGGAGGCGTCGAAGTGGTAGAGTTGGTGAGATGGAGTCGGAGCTGGTCCGGGAGATGGAGTCGGGGAGGCATCAAAGCGGCGTCAAAGGCAGCGGTGGCGCTAGGCGTCAGCCGAGAGGGAGAGGTGGTGGAGGAGGTAGAGGAGAAGATAATGAGAGGAAAATATGGGTGGGTATATTTAGGGTTTTAGGGGTAGTATATATAGGCAAATTTTTAACAGTTGAGATTCGATCTACAAAAGAAATCAACGGTTCAGATGAACCAGGTTGGGATTTTTTTAAAAATTGCGAGCACCGGTACTGGTGCCCAAAATGCTCATACTGGTGCCTAAGAAATTGAAACGCAGCTGCTCAGGGTTGCTTTGAATGGATTATTTTTAAAAAAATTGAACCCGAGAGAAAACCTTTGAATTTTTTCTAAGTGTTGGGCACTGGTACGAATACCGGTGCTCAAAATGCTCATACCAGTGTATAAATATACGAAACACGGCTGCTTAGGGCTACTTTGAATGATTTTTTTAAAAAAAATTGAACCCGAGAGCTAACCCAAGATTTTTTCCCCAAGTATTGAGCACCGGTGCACATAACAGTGCCCAAAATTCCCATACCAGTTCCTAAATATACAAAAAGCAGTTGCATAGGGCTGCTTTGAAAGGTTTTTAAAAAATATAGGGCAAAATACTGATATGACCCTATGTTTTGAAGGTTTATGCTGATATGACCCTGTAAAGTTGGAAAGTGCTACGGTAGCCTTGTGTTTTGCATCAAAAGTGCCGATATGATCTTGTGGCACTATTTCAGTGTTGACTGACTAATTTCCGGTGTTGACCAAATTTAAAAAGACTAAACTACCCCTAGCATTCAAATTACAAACTATAGACTAAAATACCCTAGCATTCATCTGCAGAAGCACCACCCCCACCACGCCGCCGCCACTCCACCAACGCCGCCGCAACCACCACCACCGCTCCACCACCAACACCAAAGCCGCTCCACCACCACCACCACTGCCCCACCACCACCACTACCACCGCCGCTCCACCACCACCACCACCGCCGCTCCTCCTCCACCACCACCATCGCCTCTCCACCACCACCACCACTCAACCCTAGCCCCGCCACCACTAGACCCAACCACCACCACCACTCAACCCTAGCTCTGCCACCTCTGGTCCCAACCACTACCACCGCTAGTCCCCAGCCCTGCCACCGCTCGTCCCTAGCCCCGCCACCACTCGTCCCAACCACCACCACCACTCATCCCTAGCCTGCCACCACTCGTCCCAACCACCACCACCGCTCGTCCCTAGCCTAACCACCACCACCACTTATCCCTAGCCCAACTACCACTTGCCCCAACCACCACCACAACCACCACCACCACCGCTCAACCACTAGTCCCAACCACCACCGCTCATCACCTGCCCTGCCACCGCTCATCCCTAGCCCCGCTACCACTCATCCCAACCACCACCACCGCTTGTCCCAACCACCACCACTAGTCCCAACCACCACCACCACCACTCAACCCTAGCCCCGCCACCACTCGTCCTTGGCCCCGACCCAGAAAAACCAAACCAAATCCATCTCAAATCCGCTCCGTCACCCAGAAACAAATAACCTAAACTTAAGAACCGACCCAGAAAAGCAAGAAAATAGAGAAATGGGATCTAATTGCATACCAAAAAAAGAAGGAAATGGCAGCGGTGGTGGGATCTGATTGCGGACCGCGGCGGTGGTAGCGATTGGGAGTACGGTGAGTTTGAGAAGGAATCAGAACCAAGGCAGAGTGGAGGTGGCGGCGGCGGAGCGTAGTTGGAGGAAAGTGAGGAGCGAAGCAGAGGTGGCTGAAGTTTGTATAAACTGAAGGCCTGAAGCTTATACAAAACTGTCCGCAAAAGTTACAATATTTAATGTTAAATGATTGAGGGCATCCTTTCAATTGTTTTGAATTTTTATTTTTTTTAAAATAGGGGTATAATAGTCATTTCATGTATTTCCGGCCAAATTCAGGCCTTTAGGGTTATATTAGCACATTCATGCAAAACACAGGGTTACAATAGTACTTTCCAACTTCACAGGGTCATATTAGCACAAACCACCAAAACATAGGGTTATATGAGCACTTTACTCAAATATATATATTGAACCCTATAGGAAACCCATGAAATTTTTTCTAGGGCAAAATACCGATATGACCTTATGTTTTGAAGGTTTGTGCTGATATGACCCTGTAAAGTTGGAAAGTGCTATTGTAGCCCTGTGTTTTGCATCAAAAGTGCGGATATAACCCTGTGGCACTATTTAGGTTTTGACTGACTAATTTCTGGTGTTGACCAAATTTTAAAAAACTAAACTAACCCAAGCAATCAAATTCCAAATCTATAGACTAAAAAACCCTAACATTCATCTGCAGAAGTACCACCACCACCACGCCACAGCCGCTCCACCACCATCAACACCGCTCCACCACCAACACCACCTCAGCTCCACGACCACGACCAAGACCTCCGCTCCACAACCACGACCACCACCTCCGCTCCATGACCACAACCACCACCACCGTCGACGCTCCACCACCACCTCCGACGCTCCTCCACCATCACCACAGACGCTCCACCTCCACCACCACCACTGCCACCGCCGCTCCACCACCACCACCACTACCGCTGCTCCACCACCACTGCCGCTCCACCACCACCACCACCACCACCTGTCGATCCGCCTACACCACCACCACCATCGTCACTACTTCACCACCACCACCGCCGCTCCACCACCACCACTACCACTCAACCCTAGCCTCACCACCACTGGTTCCAACCACCACCACCACCACTGCTCATCCCTAGCCCCGCCACCACTCATCCCAACAACCACCACCACCGCTCGTCCCTAGCCCCACCACCACTTGTCCCAACTAGCACCACCACCACCGCTCAACCCTAGCCCCACCACCACTCGTCCTTGGCCCCGACCCTAAAATACGAAACCAAATCCATCTCAAATCCATTTCGTCACCCAGAAACAAATAACCCAAACTCAAGAACCGACTCAGAAAAGCAAGAAAATTTAGAAAAGGGATCTAATTGCATACCTGAAAAAGAAGGAAACGGTGGCGGTGGTGGGATCTGATTGCGAACCGCGGCAGTGGTAGTGATGGGGAGTACGTTGAGTTTGAGAAGGAATCAGAACCAAGGCAGAGTGGAGGTGGCGGCGGCGGAGCGAAGTTGGCAGAAAGTGAGGAGCGAAACGGAGGTGGCTGAAGTTTGTATAAACTGAAGGCCTAAAGCTTATACAAAACTGTCCTCAAAAGTTACAATATTTAATGTTAAATGAATGAGGGCATAATTGTCCTTTCACTTATTTTGAATTTTAAATTTTTTAAAACATGGATATAATAGCTATTTAATGTATTTTCAGCCAAATTCAGGCCTCTAGGGTTATATTAGCACATTCAAGCAAAACACAGGGTTACAATGGCACTTTCCAACATCACAGGGTCATAGAAAGTGCTAGTGTAGCCCTGTATTTTGCATCAAAAGAACTGGTATAACCCTGTGGAACTATTCCTGTGTTGACTGACTAATTTCCGGTGTTGACCAAATTTAAAAAGACTAAACTACCTCTAGCATTCAAAATACAAATCTATAGACTAAAATACCCTAGCATTCATCTTCAGAAGCACCACCACCACCATGCCGCCGCCGCTCCACCACCATCGCCGCTCCACCACTACCACTACTGCTCCACAACCATCATCGCCACTCCTCCTCCGACACCACCACTCAACCTTAGCCCCGCCACCACTAGTCCCAACCACCACCACCGCTCGTCACTAGCCCCACCACCACTTGTCCCAACCATCACCACCACTACCGCTCAACCCCAGCTCTGCCACAACTCATCCCAACCACTACCACTACCACCGCTCAACCCTAGCTCCGCCACCACTCGTCCCAACCACCACCACCACAGCTCAACCCTAGCCCTGCCACCACTCGTCCTTAGCCCCGACCCAGAAAAACCGAACCAAATCCATCTCCAATCTGCTCTGCCACCCAGAAACAAATAAACCCAAACTCAAGAACCGACCCAAAAATGCAAGAAAATTGAGAAAGTGGATCTAATTGTATACATGTAAATAAGGAAACGACGGTTGTGGTGGGATCTGATTGCAGACAACGGTGGTGGTAGCGATGGGGAGTACAGTGAGTTTGAGAAGGAATCAGAACCAGGGCAGAGTGGAGGTGGTGGTGGTGGAGCAAAGTTGACCAAAAATGAGGAGCGAAGCGGAGGTGGCTGAATTTTGTATAAACTGAAGGCCTGAAGCTTATACAAAACTATCCGCAAAAGTTACAATATTTATTGTTAAATGAATGAGGGCATAGTTGTACTTTCTTCTGAATTTTTTTACAACAGGGGTACAATAGTCATTTCATGTATTTTCGGCCAAATTCAGGCCTCCAGGGTTATATTAGAACATTCAAGCAAAACACAGGGTTACAATAGTACTTTCCAACTTCACAGGGTCATATTAGCACAAACCACCAAAAAGTGTTTGGTCATATGAACACTTTACTCAAATATATATATTGAACCTGATAGCAAACCCATGAAATTTTTTCTAGGGCAAAATACTGATATGACCCTATGTTTTGAAGGTTTGTGCTGATATGATCCTGTAAAGTTAGAAAGTGCTATTGTAGCCCTGTGTTTTCCATAAAAAGTGCCGATATAACCCTGTGGCACTATTCCGATGTTGACTGACTAATTTCCAGTGTTGACCAAATTTTAAAAGACTAAACTACCCCTAGCATTCAAATTACAAATCTATAGACTAAAATACTTTAGCATTCATCTCTAGAAGCACCACAACCACCAAGCCGCTGCAGCTCCACCATCGCCGCCGCAATTGCCGCTTCACCATCACCACCGCCACCGCTCCACCACCACCACCGCCACCGCTCTACCACCACAGCCGCTCCACCACCACCACCACTACCACCGCCGCTCCACCACCTCCACCACCACCGCCGCTGTTCCACCACCATCACCACTGCCACCGCTGCTCCACCACCACCACTCAACCCTATCCCCGTCAGCACTAGTCCCAACCATCACCACCACCACCACTCAACCCTAGCTCCGCCAACACTGGTCCCAACCACCACCACCACCGCTCATCCCTAGCCCCGCCACCACTCGTCCCAACCATGACCACAACCGCTCATCCCTAGCCCCACCATCACTTTTCCCAACCACCACCACCACCGCTCAACCCTAGCTCTGCCACCACTCGTCCCAACCACAACCACCACCACTACTCAACCCTAGCTCCGCCACCACTCATCCCAACCACCACCACCACTACCGCTCAACCCTAACTTCGCCACCACTCGTCTTAGCCCCGAACCAGAAAAACCAAACCAAATCCATTTCAAATCCGCTCCGCCAGCCAGAAAAAAATAAACCCAAACTCAAGAACCGACCCAGAAAAGCAAGAAAATCAAGAAAGGGTATCTAATTGCATACCTGAAAAGAAGGAAATACCGGCGGTGTTGCAATCTGATTGCAGATGGCGGCAGTGGTAGCGATGAGGAGTATGGTGAGTTTGAGAAGGAATCAGAACCAGGGCAGAGTGAAGGTGGCGGCGGCGGAGCGGAGGTGGCGGCGGTGGAGCGGCAGAGCGAAGGTGGCCGAATGCTTTGCTTGCTAATAAGTGGATGGTTAGTGAACCTGTGAAGCATTAAGAATATGTGCAGAAATATTTGACTGAGGATGAATGGTAGAGGATACAAAATCTTTGGCCAAGACAGGTGGCCTGATAACTCTACTGTTGTGTCTTGCATCAGTGTTGGATGGTGGAGAAGGAATAGGGAAAGTAAGTGATGGATTAGAAGACTCTGAGGAATTAGAAGGAATTGTGTCTGTGAAGGGAAGAGGGAAAGAGAATGGAAGTACTGATGAATAAGGAAAGATGGATTCATGGAAAACCACATCCCTACAGATGATCAATCTGTGATTCTGAAGTCAAATAATTTGTAGGCCTTTTGACCTGCAGGATAACCAATGAATACACAAGGATATACTCTTTCTGAAAACTTATCCTTGTGTGGAGAAGTATTAGTTGCATAGACTAAACAACCAAAGGTTTAGAGAATCTGCAGATCAGGTTGTTCATGAAACAGCAATTCAAAAGGTGTTTTCCATGAAAGAGTAGGAGTTGAGAGTCTATTGATTAAAAAAGTAGCAGTTAAAACTGCATCTTCCCAGAAACGTTTTGGTAGATTTGATTGGAAAAGAATGGCTCTAGCTATTTGTAAGAGATGTTGATGTTTCCTCTCCACTACACCATTTTGTTGTGGAGTACAAGGAAATGATTTTTGATGTAATATGCCTGAATCAGTAAACAATTTCTCACACTTAAGATTGACACATTCACTTCCATTATCTATCCTTACTATTTTGACTGAGGTATGAAATTGATTCTGAACCATGGCAAGAAACAGTTTAAGAATTGAAAAAACACTTGATCTTTGGATTTTATCAGATAACTCCAGATAGATCTAGTATAATCATCTACCATAGTTAAAGAAGTATTTGCAACCATTAATGGAACTGATTTTGTAAGGCCCCTACGATTCCAAATGAATCAACATAAAAGGTGACTGAGTAAAACTAGTACTGAGTGAGAAAGGTAACCTATGCTGCTTTGCCATAGGACAAATTGAAAAAATGCTATCAGTACTAGACAAAGAAGCAGTTTCAAAAATGTGTTTCATTACATCATGAGAAGGATGCCCTAATCTAAGATGCCAAGATTGAAAAGGTAGTGAAGTCTGATTGGTAACAGCTCCTATTACAGTGCTTTGGGAAGGTGTATTTGAAAATTTTGAATGAAGTCTCTGCTTGATGATCTCTGGATGAAATTATTGACTGTCTAAAATGTACAGGCCATTTACTTCTTTGGTTGCTGCAAGAACTCTGTTAGTTCTGAGGTCCTGCAGCACACAAAGACCAGAAGTGAATTTGAAGTTGACAGGTATAGATTTAGTAAGCTTGCTTACAGATAGAATGGTATATTTGTAATCAGGAACATGTAGACAATCAACCAGGATAACTGAGGGATTCAATATGACTGATCCTACAGCTGTGACTAGTTGAATTGTGTGATCTGGCAGATAAACAGGTGTGGGACTTTGCATAGCAATAGTATTATGAAACACTGACATATTTGCACACATATGACTTGATGCTCCACTGTCAATAATCCATTTATCATCAGTCAAAGTAAAAACATTAAGGGAAAAGTTTGTGACCGGGCTACCTGCAAAATCATGATAATGTGTATAATTCACTGCTCCATACTGATCTGGAATATGTTCTTTCCCTTTCTGCTTCTTATCCAACTGAGCTTCCACCAATTTTGCAACCAATGCATGCAGCTTTGCATCTGGATCACTCAATGGTGTATCTTCTTCTTCCATAGCCACATGTGCTGCATATTTCTGATAACTTTGACTTGACTGAGTAGGTTTCTGATAAGTTTGTAGAGCAAATTGAGGCTTAACAACAACATCTCTATTTCCTTCCCACCATTTAGGATATCCCTTGATCTTGAAGCAATTTTCTTTCACATGTCCCAGTTTTCCACAATGATCACATTTCAGGTCTGGTCTTCTAACATTTCTCCTTCTGAGAGCATCTGACTCTTCAAACTGATCAGCACCTGATTCCTTGATCTGATAACGCAATTTTCTGTCCCTATGGATCCTCACAGCCATAGCTGGATTGCTTTGAACCTCCTGATAACCACAGTGAATAGCCTTTTGCTTCTCTATCCTTGTTATCATAAAATATGCCTTCCCAATACTGGGGAAAGGATCCATCAGTAAGATCTGATGACTAATGAAACTGTACTCTTCATTTAGTCCCATTAGAAATTGATGTAACTTGTCATCTTCTTCTTCTACAGGTAAGCAAGTGTAATTAATACAGTTTAGATTGCATCTCTTTCTTGGCCTTAAGCATGCATACTCATCCCAAAGGATTTTCAGTTCAGTAAAATACACTGCAATAGATTCATTCCCTTGTTTGAATTCACATATATCCTTTTTCAATTTGTGAATCAGAGGACCATTACTCTCTCCAAATATTTCTTTCAGCTCATTCCATAAAGCATAAGCATCTTCATAGAACATAAAACCTCTGGCAAAATTTTTTTTTTGAAATGGAATTCAGTATCCATGAAATTAAGGTTGAGTTTACCTTATCCCATCTATCATAGAGTGGATAATCCAGATCTGGTGTTTGAATCTCACCAGTTAAGAACTTCAGTTTTCCTCTGGATTTGAAGGTTATCACCATTGACCTGCTCCATGTTATGTGGTTGAACTCATTCAAGGGTTCTGCTACCAATACTAGGCTCGAATTGTTTGCACTTTGTAGATCAAATGAATCGTTAATTTTTGGTCTTCCTTTGTGCGAAGTAGACCTTACTGAATGATGAACTGAGTCCTCTGATTCAGCATCAAAAGACATATTTTGGGGCTCAAAATGCTCAGAATTCAATGAGGATTTAAACAAGAAATGTCACTGGATCTTTCTTGGTTGCTCTGATACCATGAAGAAAGATTTAAATTCAGAGAAGAAGGAAGAAGAAAAGAGGTTCTGTTTTCATTCCATATGCATTTGTACACCACAGCAAAGAAAAATGCATCCAAGCCTTAAGGTTGTACAGCAAAGGAGATAAATGGGAAAGCTCAATCAGAGCACGACACGTGTCTAGGTTATAAAATAAAAAATAGAAAACCAAAACTCTAAAGCCTGATGTCGTTTCATCTCTTTCAAACTTGAAACCTGAAGTCTGAAGTTGGTGTCATTTTTGAGCTGCTTCAAACTTCAAACTTGGCGCCATTTTCCAAACTGCATAGTTTCATCACCAACTCATCATTACATACGTATATTTCCGTCAAAGGGTAAATGTAAAATAAGACTGACTTGGCATTTCTCCCTGGAGGATTAGATGAAAACCTATATGACGCCTCAGCTGTTGAAAACAGAAGCGCGAAGATGTATACAATCATGAGGATGCAAAATCCTGTTGCTTTTGGAGCCATTTATATTTGTACTATTATATTTTATTTGAGCTTCTCCTTTTATGCTAAGAGAGGACTTACATTTTCTTCCAATTTTCCAAACATTGACCAAAAAGCGATGAAGATGGCGATGATAAGTACTCCCTCCATTCCAGTTTTATTTACATAGTAATTATTATTATGTGTTCAAAAATTATATTTGACCATTAATATATTTATTTATGTATAATAATGATAAATAAAAATTAATATTTAAAAATAACTTGTTAGACGAATTCAACAATATCATATGCAATAATATTATTGTTCATATTTTTGTTCAAATATGCGGCCAAATTTTGATAGTATATAGTTTCAAAAATGCAAGAATTCAGAATAGTTGTAACGGATGGAGTAGTCTATTTTGCCAAACTTTTGTTTTATTGTTAAACTCAGATACAGTACTGAAATAATCCTAATATGGTCATATTTTAAACTTAATTGTATCATTTTTATTTTTGGTAAAGTATTATACTCCCTTGTGTACTTTAAAGGTTGTTTTTAAGAATTTCTTAAAAGTTTTTTAAAAAAGGAATTTTGACTGTAGAATTTTACTAATATCTAAAGAGTCCGTCTCTTAAAAGACGGTATTTCCATAAGTTATGGAAAGACCAAGGTTTAAAGTGTAAATTAGAAGAAACGAAGATAAAATTTTTGGGTTGCATGAACCGGGTTATGAAATTTATAACTACTACATGTTTCATACTAAAATTTTAATATTGCAACTAAGACCCTTTACCTTTTATTATTCTAATTAAACCCCGTCTTTCCATAAGCCTATAGAAAGACCATCTTTCCCAAGACTTTGCCATATCTAAATTAGAGAATTATCATATTAAATATATTTAAATATAAAGTTTTTAATAATTTAGTGTTATACTCGTTTAAAGATACAAATTAGTCGCACATGTACAAAAAGTGGTTTGATTTTGAAAAGGCTATTGTATTTCTTCTGCAAAGTGGTTTGGTCTGGAACAAGCTTATCTGTAATTTTCCAGCAACCAAGCTTATCTGGAACGGTGCATTACAGACAAAGGTTTCTATATTCATATGGAAAATGCTGCACTCTTTCCTATCTTTTGATGATGTGCTAATTAAGTGTGGTTTTAGTCTAGCTTCTAAATGTCCAGCATGTTATCATGTAGATTCCATTCAACATTTCTTCATATCCTGTCCTCTGGCTCAAACTGTATGGAATAACTTGGCTTCTTTAGTGAACTTTCATCTTCATCATCAACATTCCATCAATGATAGATTTTTTCTTTTCTGGAATAGTCATGATCTACCTAAATAGCACCAGCTGATTTGTAAAATTCTCCCATCTCTAATTTGCTGGTGTCTTTGGAAGGCATGAAATAGATTCTTATTTGATCAAAAGTGTTTCTCTTCAGACATTATATGTAAGGAAGTTCATGATCAAAATAAACTGTCTCCCTTTGCTAAATCTTCCCACCTAGTCCCCTGATATGAATCTCCTTGCGAAGACTCACGATTTGCGGAATTGATAACTTTGATCTAGTGAAGGGATCTGCAAACCCGCACTATCTCGCACGAAATTCAGGAGTCTAGCCCTCGGGGTACGCCTAACTTCGACTTGCTCTCTAACTAGCCCTCAGGATCAGATTACAAGGTTTATTGATACTTAACTAGCCCTCGGGGTTAAGCAACAATGGAATAGCTCGCAAGCAAAGAGTATGAACTCAAAAGAGTATGAACTCAAAAGGTTGTATATTTGATTGATGAAAGGTTGTAAAATTCGTCCATAAGGCCTCCCCTTTTATAGGGTTACAATCTTGCCTCAAACCCTAATCACAAATGGAAACGGAATCGACTTATGGCAGCTTTAAGAAGCTAAAACCATATCTAATTAAAATACCTAAAATAAATGGTAATCTAAGGTAATCAGGTTGAATTCTTCAAGAAGTAACCTTGAAGAATATTACCTCATCTAATCTTACCAAATATAATTCTAATCAGAATAAAACTGAATATACTAAACCTTAATGGACTGTATTTTTGAAATTCAGCTCTTCAAAGCCCACATGGCCGAGCTATCAGTCCAATAAACCCAAAATGACATTAATTTACAGTGATCACACTACCTCATTAAAAACCCAGTGGGAAAAAAGAGTATAGTGTTCTTCATGATGTCTTCAGTTCGTCGACAATCTTGAATAATGAATCCAAGATGTCGATGGTGACTCCTTCTTCAATTCTTCATCATAAAGGCGATCAATCAAAGCATTTAAAGCAGCATCCCTAAGCTTAGTCCTTGACCTAGTCATAGGTCCTGCCATGTCTCTTAGAGGATCTCGAACATATCCTTTAAATGTTTGATCAAGTCGTGGAATGTCTTCATTTATGGTGGTAGTCGTCTTGGCATCTCCATCAGTCGTCTTGGCATCTCCATCATTCCCTCCGTGGTCGAAAGGTTTCGCCCTCGAAACTGAATTGTCTTCAAATGTAAACGGAGATAAATCAGCAACATTGAAGGTCGCACTAACACCATAATGATCTGGTAACTCAATCTTGTAAGCATTGTTGTTCACACGAGCCAACACTCTAAAAGGACCATCTCCACGTGGACTCAACTTAGATTTCCGAGCATTTGGAAACCTCTCTTTCCGCAGATGAACCCAAACATAATCTCCCACGTTGAACCTCATCAACTTGCGGCTTTGATTAGCTTTATCAGCATTCTGTGCATTTGTCCGTTCAATTCTCATGCGCACCTTCTCATGGATTTTCTTCACAAAATCAGCTTTCTGTTCTCCATCAAGGTTTTTAACCTGTTTAAAATTCAAAGGAAGTAGATCAAGAGGTGTAATAGGTAGAAAACCATAAACAATTTCAAATGGAGATAAAGAAGTAGTAGAATGAATAGTGCGATTGTAAGCAAACTCTGCAATCGGAATGCATTTTTCCCAATTCTTTAAGTTCTTCTGAACTAGTGCACGCAGGAGAGCCCCTAGGGTTCGATTGGTCACCTCTGTTTGTCCATCAGTTTGAGGATGACTGGCAGTCGAAAACAACAACTTTGTCCCTAACTTGCGCCACAAGGTATTCCAAAAGTAGGATAAAAATTTAACATCGCGATCAGAGACAATAGATGCAGGAATTCCATGTAACCGAACTACTTCCTTCAAAAATAGATCCGCAACATGCTTTGCATCATCTGTCTTCCTACAAGGAATAAAGTGTGCCATTTTCGAAAATCTATCCACAACCACAAAGATAGAATCATTACCTGACTGAGATCGTGGCAAACCTAGGATAAAATCCATGGAAATATCAACCCAAGGATGTGTAGGAACATGCAATCGAGTATAAAGACCATGAGGCTTAGTTTTAGACTTAGCCTTCAAGCAATCAAGACAATTCCTACAAACCCTGTCAATAGCAAGTGCCATTTTCGGCCAATAGAAGTGTTCTCGCAACAAATTATAAGTTTTAAAAGCACCAAAATGTCCCATTAACCCACCTGAATGAGCTTCTCGAACAAGTAATTCACGCATAGAACATTGAGGAATACATAACCTATTATTCATAAACAAGAAACCATCATGCCGAAAAAACTTCTCATAAGCACCATTTTCGCATGCAGCATAAATAGATGAAAAATCAGAATCGGTCGCATATAAATCTCGCACGAATGAAAACCCTAGCATAATGCATTCCAAACGTGTAAGTAAAACATGTCTACGACTCAAAGCATCGGCAACAACATTTTCTTTACCCTTTTTGTAACGCAACACATAAGGAAAAGATTCAATGAAACTAGACCATTTAGCATGACGCTTATTCAACTTCATCTGACTCTTCAAGTATTTCAAGGATTCATGATCACTATGAATGACAAATTCTTTATGCAATAAATAATGTTGCCAAGTTTCTAATGTACGCACAATTGCATAAAATTCTTTATCATACACAGGATAGTTTAGAGCACCGCCCTTTAACTTCTCACTGAAGTAAGCTATAGGTCGATTCTCTTGCATCAAAACAGCACCAATACCAACACCAGAAGCATCACAATGAATCTCAAAAGTACCATTAAAATCAGGGAAAGCAAGAACAGGAGCATTGCATAATCGTACTTTCAATTCATTAAATGCATTCTCTTGACTCTCAGTCCAAACAAATTTCACATCCTTTTTAACTAGTTCATTTAGAGGTGCAGCAATAGATGAGAAATCACGCACAAACCGTCTATAAAAACTAGCTAAACCATGAAAAGAACGGACCTGGTTGGCATTAGTAGGTCTCGGCCAGGTCTTAATGGCCTCAATTTTGGTTTCGTCAACTTTTATGCCCTCTTTAGAGACCACAAAACCGAGAAACACCACTTCCGAAGCGCAAAATGTGCACTTCTTAATGTTCGCATATAAACAAGACTCACGGAGTGTAACAAGAACCATTTTAACATGCTCAATATGTTCATCAGTCGACTTAGAATAAATCAATATGTCATCAAAATAGACCACAACAAACCAACCAATAAACTTTCTTAAGACATGATTCATCAACCGCATAAAAGTACTAGGTGCATTAGTTAAACCGAAAGGCATAACGATCCATTCATACAACCCAAACTTAGTCTTAAATGCAGTTTTCCATTCATCTCCCTCATTAATTCGAATCTAATGATAACCCTGAGTCAAATCAATTTTAGTATAAATCACAGATCCATGCAAATCTTCAAGCATATCATCTAACCTAGGGATAGGATGGCGATACTTAATGGTAATCTTGTTAATAGCACGACAATCAATGTACATACGCCAAGTTTTATCTTTCTTAGGAACTAAAATGACAGGCACGGCACAAGGAGATAGGGATTCCCGCACATACCCTTTTTTAAGTAACTCCTTGACTTGTCGTTGTAGTTCCTTTGTCTCCTCAGGGTTTGCTTTATACGCCGGGCGATTTGGGATAACCGAACCCGGAATCAAGTCAATTTGGTGTTCAATACCTCGCAAAGGTGGTAAACCCGCAGGTAAGGCTTCTGGAAAGACATCCTCAAATTCCTGTAACATCTGAGCAAACCGTGGAGGAACATTTATAGGAATATCATCACTAGCAAAATAGCTCTCTTTAAAATGCATGATAAGCACATAAGAATGATTAGTAAACGCACGATTCACATCCCTAATTGATGCATAAAACAATCTACCAGAATCATTAGGAAGTTCATGTCTCATCATGTAAATTGATGGCAAAGGACTAAGATGTGAAGATAGGATTTTACGCGACTTAACATAATCATTCGCAGACTTACCTGGCTTACCTAGGACGGTCTCCCTTGATATTTGGTCGAAATTATCAAGGTTTTTGCCTCCATTCTTCACCTTGTGGCCGATCTCCTTCAAGCCCTGTCTAGGCTTTTGGTTGGCCATTTGCACATCAGTCGCAAACTTCTCTTTATCGACTCTCATGCGTCTCTGTGCCTCTAAAACTACCACTGGAGATAATGGAACCAAAGTATACCTTGTTCTATCCTTAATCACAGTAATTTTGTTAGTGTAACCATCATGCATGGATTTACAATCAAACTGCCAAGGTCTCCCTAGCAAAATATGACTAGCTTCCATAGGTATAACATCACATAAGATAGAATCATGGTATTTTCCAATCTTAAAGTTAATCATGCATTGTTTGTTAACCTTAATTTCACCACTACCATTTAACCAAATAAGTTTATATGGTGATGGATGAGTAGTCACAGGCAAAGACAATGATTTAACAAGAAGATTGGACACAATATTAGCACAAGAACCACCATCAATAATCAGTAAACAATTCTTATCTTTCACAAGGCAACGAGTATGAAAAATGTTAATCCTTTGTACCTGTGTCTCAGCCATTTGAGAGTTGAGAACTCTTAATGACACGAAGTTACCTTGTGTTTCTGGACCCTGTTCACCATGATCATTTATGATGATCTCTTCATCTACCTGTTCTTCACCACTTTCACACAATGGTGGCATATCAGCATATTCATCTTCTTCATCTTCTTCCTCAAGTGTTGTTAGTACTCGTGCATGCGGACAGTTATTACGGACATGTCCTCTCTCTTTACAATGAAAACAAGTAGGAGAGTTAACAGAAACTGAATGTGATGAAGAAGTAGAAGACTTACCTGGAATTTTTGAAACCTGTTGGGTTGGTGGTGCCGCCCTCCTCTCAGTAGGATTATAAGTTGGATTTGAATAAGTCTGAACTGATCCTCTTCCTCCCATGGGCGGGCCCTTACTGCGGCCATAACTAAGGTTTCCGTAGTTAAACCCTGGTCGTTGACTTGGAAAACTAGGCTGTGGCCTCCTTGGTCGCAGGGTACTCTCAACTAACCTTGCTTTCACCAATAAATCATTCATAGATATGTGATGTTGGAGCTTGACTGGCATTTGAAGGTTTTCACGCAAGCCTTCAATGAAACGATTTTTGATGAATGCGTCATCTTCTTTCATTCCAACCCTTCTCATAGTCAACTCAAGATCTTGCCAGTATTCATCAACTGTACGATTTCCTTGCTTCATGTTGGATAGATAAGAATGTTGTTCCATCAAGTAAGTAGGCGGAACATGATATTCGCGAAGCTCGGATCTCAGTCTCTCCCATGAGGAGATAGGTTTCTTTCCGACAAGATATCGCGACTCCTTTTTATTTTTCCACCACTCAGCCGCATAATGAGTGAAAGAATACTGTGCCACTTTGACTTTCTCCTTCTCCCGATAATTGTTGAGATCAAACAGATTCTCAATCTGTCGCTCCCAATCAAGATACTTCACTGGATTGTGCTGACCATCAAATCGAGGGATGTCATATTTTAAACCCTTGATATCTCGAGCTTCATCAGAACCTGAATCAGATCCTGAATTAGTCTTCACTCTCCTTCGGGAATGAGGTTTACTGGGGCGATGCCTTCTAGAAGACCCTCGGTGTGATTGCCTTTCTGAACCATCATCAGAATAATCATTTGAACTTCCAAAACCATTAAATTGATGGACATATTTCTTGGTTTCTTCCCTCTTGACCGATGATGTAGGTGTAGGCGGTGCCATGCTGTCAACTTTTCTCGCCAACCTTTGCACCTCACTCATAAGTGCATTTATTGCGACAGCAAACCGATCGGGATCATTGGCTTCATTTGGATTAATTCGATGTCGCTCCCAACTATTTGGAGCCTCTTCACGTGGATGACTACCACGCCCGCCATTAGAGGTGTTCTTCAATGGCAAATTGTTAGGATTGCTAACAAAAGGCGGGACGAATGGATTTTCGTCCCCCATCTTCGCTAACTGCTAAGAAAATCAAACGGTTAGTTAAAAAATTGCCCCCCTTCCCTTTGTTTAGTAAGGTCACTCACCAAGTGTATAACACTCACAAACTCACAAGGCGAAGGCTAATGCGAGGGCAACTGATCAATTCACCGCAATTCAAAGCAA
Source organism: Rubia yunnanensis (assembly GCA_037428765.1). Taxonomy (NCBI): domain Eukaryota; kingdom Viridiplantae; phylum Streptophyta; class Magnoliopsida; order Gentianales; family Rubiaceae; genus Rubia; species Rubia yunnanensis. The sequence goes on along the minus strand of CM075071.1, from coordinate 67,819,018 downwards.
ACTATGGAGATGAGTACTGCAGAATTTATTTCGAAATTTAAAAATATATAAACTCAAAATTTGGCGCTACTATCTGGAATTCCAAATTCTACAAAGAATAAGGAACAAAACACAATTTGAATGGCACGAATCGGAGCTGTATTGAATGAATTATGACCAAAACAAGATTGCTTTATATAGGCTACAAATAGGTTCCGAAAATTCAAGAACAAATTGGAATAGGAATTTAAATCCAAATCACTTGTGGAAAAGGATTTTAATGACTTACTTGTCCCCCAAGTCAAAAAATTCAGATCAAAACCCCTCTCACAATTGGCTTTTATTTCCTTTTTCTCTTCCGGATTTTGACTTTTCTTTTCCTTTTTCAAACCGGATTCCTTTTTCTTTCCTTTTTTTTTCAGCCACAATTCATTTTTTTTCCTTTTTTTTGTACTATAAAACTCACAAACAGAATGTTATTCCCCAAGAAAAATTTCGGTCACAATTACCAAAATTTTCAGAAATTGCAAATCTGCCCCCAAACTTTTGAAAATTGCAAATCTGCCCCAAATTTCAGATTTCAAATCCTAAATTCCGATTTTGAAACCTAAAATCTGCTACCTTTTGTTTTTGATTTTCGAAAATTTTTGGAACAAGAATCGCCTATATAAAACTTAGAATAAGAAAACTGCGACAACTTCCTCTTGATTCAAATGAACTTCGAGGTATTCAAGATCGTAAGGATCAAGAAAATGACACTATATATATGGAAAACGACACAAGACTCTATTTTTTTTTTTGAATAAGGTGTAATCAAGAATCAAAGAACAATTCTAGATCACGGAATCAAAGAACGATAAAGAAAACAAATAGGATTATGAGCATGCAATAATTTTCAGAAGAGTTGATGAAAATATCACAAGCACATAAACTGTTTAAGCTACTTAAAACTACGAAACTGACCGGGAGGTGAAGGCGGATAATACTTGTTAACGCTCAGACCCTTCGACGTTCTCCTGACTTGATTGATGAAGGTGAAGGCGGATAGTAATACCGAAGTATTCTAACTCTCAGACCCTTCGACGTCCTTCGACTCTAGATTCAATCCTCCTGGTAAGAAAGATCAAACAAACACAGTTAAAACACGACACAAAAGAGTATATATATATATTAAAAAAATCGAAAATAAATTAATGCAAACTCGAAACCCCTTTTTTTTCTTTTTTTTTCGGCCTCAGTCGATCCTTCGCTAAGCTCTGATACCAACTGATATGAATCTCCTTGCGAAGACTCATGATTTGCGGAATTGATAACTTTGATCTAGTGAAGGGATCTGCAAACCCGCACTATCTCGCACGAAATTCAGGAGTCTAGCCCTCGGGGTACGCCTAACTTCGACTTGCTCTCTAACTAGCCCTCAGGATCAGATTACAAGGTTTATTGATACTTAACTAGCCCTCGGGGTTAAGCAACAATGGAATAGCTCGCAAGCAAAGAGTATGAACTCAAAAGGTTGTATATTTGATTGATGAAAGGTTGTAAAATTCGTCCATAAGGCCTCCCCTTTTATAGGGTTACAATCTTGCCTCAAACCCTAATCACAAATGGAAACGGAATCGACTTATGGCAGCTTTAAGAAGCTAAAACCATATCTAATTAAAATACCTAAAATAAATGGTAATCTAAGGTAATCAGGTTGAATTCTTCAAGAAGTAACCTTGAAGAATATTACCTCATCTAATCTTACCAAATATAATTCTAATCAGAATAAAACTGAATATACTAAACCTTAATGGACTGTATTTTTGAAATTCAGCTCTTCAAAGCCCACATGGCCGAGCTATCAGTCCAATAAACCCAAAATGACATTAATTTACAGTGATCACACTACCTCATTAAAAACCCAGTGGGAAAAAAGAGTATAGTGTTCTTCATGATGTCTTCAGTTCGTCGACAATCTTGAATAATGAATCCAAGATGTCGATGGTGACTCCTTCTTCAATTCTTCATCATAAAGGCGATCAATCAAAGCATTTAAAGCAGCATCCCTAAGCTTAGTCCTTGACCTAGTAATAGGTCCTGCCATGTCTCTTAGAGGATCTCGAACATATCCTTTAAATGTTTGATCAAGTCGTGGAATGTCTTCATTTATGGTGGTAGTCGTCTTGGCATCTCCATCAGTCGTCTTGGCATCTCCATCATCCCCCTTTCAGCTTCTCCAACCAGCCTTATGCATCTGGTTCCATACACTAGACCACCCCCAAAGCCAAATATTTCTACTATTTTCTGGGAAAGGCCTAAGACTGGTTCCATAAAAATCAACACATATGCATCTTGGTACCCTAACAAAGCTGCAACAGGGCTGATTGCAAGGAATAGTTCTGGAACACCGCTTCTAATTAAATCAATAACAGTTTTTGCTTCTTCCCCAATCCAAGCTGAGATCTTAGCCATATTATTTGCCTGCCAAACTTTCCCACAACTGGATCATACTTTGACAATTGAATCTGACTCTATGTTGGCAGTTAAAATGGTTAAGGATCCCTATACTGCACATTGGCCCCTGTTTGATCTGACCTCGAAAGTACATTCCCTCTTAAGGAATGCTGAGCTTAAACATGTTTTTAGGGAATGCTAAACATCATTCTACTCATAATCAGAGTCTTAGCCATTCTAATGTTCCATTACATATCAAATGACTCATTTCCTTAGATAAGGAGCATACTCCCTATATTAGAATACATAAAAATGGCTCTTCATAGGATTGATACTGCTGACAAAGTTTTCTTTCTCTCTGCAGGTTCTTTGGAAGGCTTCCAAGCTACTATGTTGCCACCAACACAGTTTCAAGTGGATTCTTACTATGATTTCTGGGAACATCTGATCCACTTTCCATATTGGTGTATGATATTATCAACCATAAATTCGGTTCGAACCTTGGGATATGTACTTCCTTGATTAAAGTTGTCTGGCCAAAGGAAGAATTAACACAAGGGGTGGAGATTATTCTCTTTGGAACTTTAACAACTAACCTCTTCTACTTTGGTTAGTTTTAGATTAGTTGTATGCTTCAATAGGTATCTCTTTTAGAGGCAACTATGTTGCCTCAGTGCTCTTAGCAAACACTCAAACTCTTTGTATATTCCTTTTGTTATTAAGGGTTGGGGAACCTTATATATAACCCCCACCTACGGGTGTTTTCATTTAACAAAAAAAAGTGGTTTGGTCTAGACCAACTCATCTCTAACGTTAGCTATTAACCTATTAAGGCTAAAACTGATATTACCTTTTTTCTTTAACTGATATTATCATATATCAAGTTGTTTTCTGTTTTCCTTATTAGCAAATATATATGTATGGCAAGTTGAAAACGACCGTGTTTTCATAAATTATAGGAAGATAGGGTTTAATTAAAATAATAAAATGTAAAATATATTAGCTTCAATATTAAAAAAATATTATACAATGTGTAGTAGTTATAGATTTTATAATTCGATTCATACAACTTGAAAATTTTATCATCATTTTTTTTTATTTACACTTTAAATCTTAGTGTTTCCATGATTTATAAAAATACCATCGTTTAAGAGACGAACTTAATATATATTGTGTGCACGGATCACTTAGACTTTGGAAGGGAACGAAGCTAATCTATCCCAAATAATCTGACGATGATGTATTCCCTCCGTCCTAATCTAAAATGTATCCTTATATATTTCTGGTCAAACTTAGTAAATTTTGATAGAAAATTTAAATTAATAAAAATATTATGTGGTTTTATTATATTTATCTTAATATTTATATTTGAATATCTACTTTTTATGTTGTATTATCAGGCAAAGTAATGGAAAAGATCGTCTTTTCATAGGCTCATGGAAAGACATAATTTAATTAAAATAATAAAAGGTAAAAGGTTTTAGTTGCAATATTAAAAATTTATTATGCAACTTGTACTAGTTATAAAGTTTATAACCCGATTCATGCAACCCAAAAATTTTATTTTCATTTCTTCTAATTTGCACTTTAAACTTTAATTTTTCCATGACTTATGGAAAGACCATCTTTCAAGAGACAGACTCGTATTATTATATAAATTTGTAATATTATGGCACAGAGACCTTAAAAACTTAGCCTAGAGAGTTGTTCCACTTTGAAATTTCTGGAGAAAGCTGATATGAATCTCCTTGCGAAAACTTTGGATTGCTGAATTTAAATCTTTGACCAAATTAAGGGACTCGCAAATCCAAACTTAGCTGCACAAAATCAATCACAACCAGCCTTTGGGATATTGCTCTCAATTTCAAATTTTTGTTCACTAACTATCTTGCGGGATTAGTTCACAAATCAAAGGTATTAATACTTAATTAACCCGCAGAATTAAGCAACAATGAAAGCACTCGCAAGAAATGAGTATAAACTCAAAATTTTGAATAGATGATGTGTATAATTGTTTAAGGTAATTAAAAGATTGAAAATTATCCCCTATTTATTGTACATAGGTATGATTTCAAGAATAGAAAGAAGACAATGATTTGGTAATTCTTGTTAGAAACCGAAAAGACTTATGGCTGCTTAAGAAGTTAAAGCATATTAAACTAAAATACCTGAATTATATCTAAATGATGACATATTCATCCAACTAAATCAATCCAAATATTGGTTGAATTTTTGAATGAATATGCCAAAGATTACCAAATCTAATTCTAATCAAATCAAAATAGAATATTCTAAACCCTAAAATAAAGCATGACCAAAATCAACTCTTCCAATGCCACCATGGCTGAGTTAATGAGCCTTATTTGAAATGAATAAAAATAAAATAAAATGATCATACTACCTTACAAAAAATTTAAATAGGAAAAATAGCAAAATATCATCCTCCTAAAGATACTAAACTAAGAAATGACATTTTGACCTCATATCATTCCCTCTGGGGTCAAAATATTTCATCCTTGAAACGTGAACGATCTTCAAAAGTAACTGGAGATAACGTCCCACGCCATCCCTTCAAAGTCTTACTAATAAATAGTGACTGGACGCTGATTAGGCAAAACTTGCTTGAACTCGCGAGAGAAGAAGAAAATAGCGATAAACTAAACTGATTCGCGAGAGGTTGGGTCTGCTCGCGAAAAGTTGAAAATCTTGCGAGATAAAGAGATGGGCGGGTTGTTTCGCCGCCGTAGCTCCACCATTGCCGCCGCCACCGCCGCTCCACCACCACCACCGCCGCCACTCCACCACCACAGTCGCTCCACCACCACCAGCACTACCACCGCCGCTCCATCACCTCCACCACCACCATCGCTCCTCCACTACCGCCACCACCACCACTCCACCACCACCACCGCCACCATCACCGCCGCTCCACCTCCACCTCCACCACCACCACCACTCAACCCTAGCCCCGACACCACTGGTCCCAACCATCACCACCACCACTACTCAACCATAGCTCCGCCAACAATGGTCCCAACCACCACCACCACCACCACCACCGCTCGTCCCTAGCCCCGCCACCACTCGTCCCAACCACCACCACCACCACCGCTCATCCCTAGCCCCACCATTACTTTTCCCAACCACCACTACCACCGCTCAACCCTAGCTCTGCCACCACTCGTCCCAACCACCACCACCACCACTGCTCAACCCTAGCTTCGCCACCACTCATCCCAACCACCACAACACCACTACCGCTCAACCCTAGCTTTGCCACCACTCGTCTTAGCCCCGACCCAGAAAAACCAAACCAAATCCATCTCAAATCCGCTCTGCCACCCAGAAACAAATAAACCCAAACTCAAGAACCAACCCAGAAGAGCAAGAAAATTGAGAAAGTGGATCTAATTGCATACCTGAAAAGAAGGAAACACCGGCAGTGGTGGGATCTGATTGCGGACGATGACGGTGGTAGCGATGGGGAGTATGGTGAGTTTGAGAAGGAATCAAAACCAGGGCAGAGTGGAGGTGGCGGAGGCGGTGACGGTAGAGCGGCAGAGCGAAGGTGGCCGAAAGTGAGGAGGGAGGCGGAGGTGGCTGAAGTTTGTATAAAATGAAGGCCGGAAGCTTATACAAAACTGTCCGCAAAAGTTACAATATTTTATGTTAAATGAATGAGGGCATAATTGTCCTTTCACTTGTTCTAAATTTTTATTTTTTTATAAACAGGGGTATAATAGCCATTTCATGTATTGCCAGCCAAATTCAGTCCTCCAGGGTTATATTAGCACATTCAAGCAAAACACAAGGTTACAATAGCACTTTCCAACTTCACAGGGTCATATTAGCATTTTTTTTTTTTTTAAATGAAGACCACCATGCGGTGGAGGGATATTTATTGGGCACCCTAAACCCTTTTAAAATAAAGAGAAGCAGAAATTAGCCATAACTGCTCAGTCAGTACAAAATAACTCCTAATCTAAAGGAGGCCAAGAGCCTGAAGCAAAACAATTGCTCCCAAAAGTCAAAGTGAAAGAGACGACTAACTCACTATACCTAGTGATAATAAGGAGCAGGTCGGTGATCAACGAATCGAAACACCACTTAGCCACCTATATCTCTAGGATAATAGTAGCAGAAGACAAGAATGTAGCCTAAAAGAACCGGACCAAGTGCAGGAGTACAGTACAACAGGTTCAAAAAATGCAGCAGAGCAGTACTACAGCATCAAATGCAGGAGTGAGGGAGCAGCTGAGAGTGGCCGCATCCAGAACTGAGCTGAATTATCAAAAAGAAGTCCTCAAAATGATAGTGGTGGCAGTGAAACATGAGCTTAAAAACCTGTGAAAGAAAAACATAAGAAACTAAAAACAGTTAGTAGCATCAATTCTCTTAAGAAAGGGGTCTAACTGTAGGAATTTCTAAGTCATCAAGACAGAGAAGTCCTTTAGTTCTTGCAGGCAAGTTCGACCAACTGAAAGATTGGTGAGTCTTAGTAAGTAGCATGAACTTAGCAAGATCATCAGCAGGTTGATTTCCTTGTCTAAGAGTGTGTATCAGTTTAGTATTCCCCAAAGAGATGTGAATGCTGTCCAGAAGATTAAGGAATTTCCAATGTCTAAACGATGGTAGTAAAATCATATTAACAGCATTTAGACAGTCAGATTCAATCACAACCTGTTGATTTGCATAAAGAAATGCTAACTGTACCCCACATTGGATAGCTAAAATTTCAGCATGCAAAGGGGAAGCTGCAGTAACAAAGTACCCCTTGGCTTGAACAAAACCATGCTTATTCCTTATGATGACAGCAATACCAGCCTCTTTGGAATGATGCCATGAGGCATCAACATTTATCTTAATGCCCAATTCAGGTTTCTGCCAAGTCACAGTGATAATGGGGGGTTTTGGAGGCTTAAAAATCTGTGGAATGTAACCTTCTGAAGCAAGTTCATAGTCAATCTGTCTTGTTATGTCAGTGGGGAAGGCAGAAAAGGATAAATAGATGTTGTCTTTGACCTCTTTAATGATAGTATGACAATGAGGATTGAGGTTATCAAAGAGTTTTCTATTTCTAGCCTTCCACAAAGACCAGCAAACAAAGATAGGTGCAGTATGGATCAGTCTTGTATGGATTTTTGATAGACCAGTAATTGCCCAGAAACTGGCCAGTCTATCCCATAAATTTTCAGATTCAAAATATGAAATACCACAAATTTGATGAACTTTCTTCCAGACCATGGATGAGATAGCACATGTATTGAAAAAATGATGCAGAGAATCAGTATTATTGCAAAAACAGCATTTGGAGGGGAGATGGAAGCCGAAATGCACAAGAATATCATCAAATGGTAATAGTACATTCAAAAGCCTCCACATAAAGACTGAGATTTTGTTTTGAATATGGGTAGCCCATATACTTCTAAGAGCAGGGAAAACATTAGTAGGGGGTCTCAGCTTGAGGTATGCTGTTTTGACAGAGAAGTTCCCAATATAGTCCGGCATCCACACAAGTTTATCAGGTCTATGTTCATGGATGGAGGCAGACTGGATAGTAGTAATGATGGGGGCAGGGAGCACTAGTTGCAGGAGTGGGAGAAGAGTGTCCTTGTTGCTAATAAAATCAGCAACAGTACACTGACTTTGGGACTCATTTGGATAGTAGAAATCCATCAAGGGGCCAAAACCAGTCCAGTTAGAAGTCCAGAAATTACAATGACCCTGACCATGTATCACTCTGGAATTGGCTTCTGCAAATTGATTGATTTTACAAATCCTCTTCCAGTTCTGAGATTTTTTATGAGATTCAGGAAGAGAGTTAAGGAAAACAGTCCAGGGAGCTGCTCCTAATTGGTATTTCCACCATAGTTTGCAGGAAAAGGCTCTAATAATTGCAGCTAGAGATCTCATTCCTAATCCATTTTGTTCAGTAGGGTGGCAAATAGAATCCCATTTTTTCCAAGATTTTTTTGGACCTGAATCTGTCTCCCCCCAGAAAAAAATAGCAAACTTTCTTTCAATTTTCTTTATAATCTGTTTGGGGGGTTCCATCACTGCCCAAATGTGTTGAGGTATAGAGTATAAACATGACTTTATAAGGATCAGCTTACCTCCAGTAGATAGCCACACATTTTTCCAGTTTTTCAGTCTCCTATCAATCATTTCCATAACCGGTTGAAAATGAAGATTGAGAATTTTACCACTGTGTATAGGAACACCCAAGTATTTAAAAGGTAAAATACCTGATTTCATACCCAAAATATTCCTAATTTGTCTGAGTTTAGCTTGAGTGGCATTCTTACTAACAAAGCAGTCACACTTATCATAGTTAATTTTCTGCCCAGTGACCTCTTCAAAAATACCTAGGAATGCTTTGATTCTGACCAGATTCCTTCTAGAAGCTTTGAGAAAGACAATAGTGTCATCTGCATAGCTTAAATGAGAAATAGGTATAGCATTCCTTGGTAGAGCATAATATTGCAGCTTTCCAGATTGAAAAATATAGGCTAGACTTCTAGTAAAAGCTTCAGAGAATATGTTGAACAAAAAGGGGGATAAAGGATCCCCTTGTTTAATGCCTCTGGAAGCAGTAAAAAAACCAACAGGTTTGCCATTTATGAGAACAGAAAACCAAGCATTTGCAAGATTTTTCATGATACAATGAACAAATTGCCCATGAAAACCAAACTTGAGAAGCATACTATTTAAAAAAGCCCAACTAACCCTATCAAAAGCCTTCATTAGATCAAGTTTAAGAATGCAATTAGGGTCTCTAGATTTTTTGTGCAAAAATCTGATCATTTCCTTTAAATAGATGACATTGTCAGAGATGTCTCTATTTTGGAGGAAAGCAGATTGGTGTGGACTAATTAATTTAGGCATCAATGGTTTGAGTCTTTCCATTAGTAATTTAGAGAAAATTTTATTTGTCACATTTGAAAGACTAATAGGTCTATAATCATTGAAACTAGTAGGAGTTTGTTTCTTTGGAATCACTGTGATCCAAGTACTAGAAATACCTCTAGGAATGATAGACCTTGAGAGAAAATCATTTGATGCCTCTAATAAATCTGAACAGATAATATCCCATGCTTTCATAAAAAATTTGGCTGTATAGCCATCAGGACCAGGGCTGCTGCACTTGTTCAGACTGAAAACAACTTTTTTTAATTCCTCAATTGTCACTGGACTAATGAGAGAAGCATTCTCTTCCTCAGAAATCAGATTGGGAATCTGGGACAGGAAATGAGAGTAGAAGAGTCCCTGATCAGGGTGTGGTTGGTCAGTCAAAAGCTTTTGATAGAAACAAATTGCTTCATTTTCTATGTCAGAGCTATTAACTAACCAAGTACCATCAGAATTTCTGATTTTTGTGATATTAAGCATACATCTTTTTTCCATTACAGCATTATGGAAAAATTTTGTATTCTCATCTCCCTCTTTAAACCATTTCAATTTGGCCTTTTGTTTCCAGAAGCTATTTTGTTCTTTAAGAGCCCTAGTAAGCATAGCTTTTGCATGATTTAACTTAATTAGCTCACTAGGAGTGGTGTTAAGATCAAAATCAATTTCCTGAGCTTTCAGATTTTCCTCTGCTTGAATGACATTTGCATTAATATCACCAAAAATCTCCTTATTCCACAGTTTAAGGTGTTTTTTAAGGTGATTTAGCTTGAGAAAAAAAATTAGCATTCCTTGACCTTGAAAAGGAGAACTCCAATGGAATTTAATGAAATCCATAAAGTCCTTCCTCTTAAACCAGGTATTGATGAACCTGAAAGGTCTAGGGACAGAGGGGCAATTGTTACTGATTCTGAGTAAGAGAGGACAATGGTCAGAGGTATTCCTATTGAGAACTTGAATAGAAGATTGTGGGAATTTAGAGATCCATTGAGAGGAGCATAAACCTCTATCTAACCTCTCCACCGTATGTCTATTAACTCCACTACTTTTCCTACCATTAGTCCAAGTAAAAAAATTCCCAACAGAATTGATAGGGAGCAAAGCCATAGAATCAATAAAACCACTAAAGTCATTAATGCTACCAAGGTTAGGGGTGGAAGACCCCTTATACTCATTAATAGAGGCCATAGCATTAAAATCACCAATCAAGAGGGTATCAGCCAGTGTCATTGTTTTAAGATCAGACCATAAGACTTTCCTCTCCTTTCTTGTCCTCAAACCATAAACAAAAATAGCCTCAGTAGAGGAATTAAGTGTATGGCTGGTTAACAGTACTGAGATGAATTGATTATGATCAACCTTAGGAGCAATGTCAATCTTAGAATTCCACATAAGCCAGATATTACAATTAACAGCATACAAGCAGTGATCAAACTGGAGTTTTTGTCTATAAAAATCACATTCCATGTTGTTATGTTGAGGTTCAATTAGACAAATCATTTCCAAGTTATGTATTCTGATAAGTCTAGATAGTCTCAAAATTGAAGTATCCATGCCTCTAATGTTCCAGACTAAAATGTTAATTCCTAAGGTTGTGCTAATCATTATTTTTTCTGCTTAAGGCTTTTTGTGGCTGTTCTAGTGAGAATCTTATTTATCTGATTGAAATACGTTGGAACTTTCCCATGAGTGGGTTCAGCATTTTTGTGAGTAGGAGAAGTGATCTGAGAAGTGTTAGTCATAACAATGGGGGGGATTAGAGGAGAACTGTCCTCAGGTAGGAAGTCAACTTGTACCTGAGATATGTCACATTGTACCTCAGTATCCAGGGATTGATGAACACAAGCCTGCTCAGAGCTCTCCTCCTCTTCATGAATTAATGGTAGAAACCTATTTCCTGAGGATCTGGGTTGAGAGTAAGAAGCAAACCTGTTAGTATTAAAAGGATTATCAGGAGAGATAGGCAATTTACCTGGATGCACTGAAATGTCATCAGCAGCATATTTTTGAACTCTTTGAGGAGTTGAGGTCTGAGAGTCAGGTATCCTTTGCACATCTAGAGAAGGTATCGGAACTGATTGAACAGAGGAGTCTAAAGAAACCATAGGGAGGGTCTCTTCTTCAATCAGGACAATTTCTGGATCAGAAATTCTAGGAATATTCAAAACCTGGATATCTTGAGAGAAAACTTGAGCTTGATGTGTAGGAGCTTTATTGTCCTGAGTATTCTTAGACGGAGAACCAGGTCCCACTATATCCTTGCTTAAGTAAGGAAGATCACCATTTTGAACTGTGGAAGATGGATTAGGGAGTTTGTCTTCTTTTTGTGCCAAAATTGTGGTGGCTTTGTCTGAGGGAGTAACACCAGAAGAACTGGGTTCCTTATTTGGGACTACTTTCCAAACTGAGTTAACCAGAGGGGGTTTTTGGTTGGAGTTTTTGGGGGTGTTGTTCCTAATTGTGAGGGGCCTAAGGTCAGGGTGAAGGATCCTACATTCAACAACCTCATGACCAAGTCTTTTGCAGTGTTTGCAGTAAAATGGTAGCTGTTCGTATTCAATTGGATACTCAGCAACTTCATTAGCAATACCATTTGTCAGTGAGATAGAAGTATGCAGCTTGGACATTAGATCGATTTCTACACATATCTTAACAGCAGAGGGTCTCGTAACACCTAAGGTAGCAGCATCAGTTTTGATAAACCTTCCTATTGTATTCCCGATTATTTCTAGCATGGCAGAATTATACCAAAATAGGGGAATTTTATGAAGTGTGATCCAAATAGGGACTATGGAAGTTTCAGCCTCAGGAGAGAAATCAGGGGTCCATTTGAATACCTTCATATAAGCACCTTTGAAAGCCCACTGTGATTTCATCCAACACTGCTGAAAATCCTCTGGGTCTTCAAATCGGATTAGGACATGACGGTAGTCGATAGAACCGAGTTGGAATCTTCCTTTAAAACCCACCGATTTGAAAGCCTCATTCAGGAATTCCATTGATGGCTTGAGCTTGGCGAATTTCCCAATCAAGGCATTTTGGTAGTGAGCCGAGAGTTGCGCGACCTCCTCCGGGGTGATTATACAAGCTATCTTCCCCTTGTATTCCGTAACTGGTTTAATGGAGGGGGTGGAGGGGAGTGAGGAGAGGAGTGGAGTTGGCTTAGTGTTGAGGGCCTGGAGGAAACTACGAATCGGAGCCGTGCCACCGCGGTCCTGCGGTGGCTCCGCCATAGAAGAAGCGGAAATAGGTACGTTATCGACAGTGAATAGTGTTCAGAGGTGGAAGAGAAACGTTATAGTTGTATAGAATTGATTAGGCTTATAAAATGTGAATTTTTTGAGGGTCATATTAGCACAAACCACCAAAACATAGGAGCACTTTACTCTTTTTTCTAAGTATTGAGCACTGGTACACATATTGATGCCTAAGTAACTAATACCGGTGCTCATTCCAAAATTTCAAAAATTTTAAAAAATATCTACATAATTTGGAATGAAAATTCAAAAAAAATTATTATCCCGTCATAACATAACACAGGTATGAATGAAAAATAATGTCGGTGCTAGTATTATTTGATCTCTAAGTAAACGATTTAATTTTTACTATTAGGTCCATAGTATAAATTTGGAGGCGACGAATCACAAAATTGAAGACACCAAAATACAATTAAATAAGAGATGACTGCATCCTTTAAAATTTGAGGTACAATGGGTGAACGGAATTGCCTCTAACATATTTTTGGAAAATTACGCTATGGCCCAAAAATTTGTTACGACATTATCCTTCTATCCAAAATATATAAATATTGTTATTCTTGCATAAATATAGAAATAGCAAATAAAAGTTTTTTGATGAAATTTTAAAAATCACTACTACATGTTCTATAGTAACCTATAGTTGATTACTAAGAAGATAGAAAGGGAAATCGGAAAGGATTATGGATATGTTCTTGTGCCCGATTGTTGATAAATATTTCATTAAAGACTTGGAAAATACAATAAGGGTGTATAGGGTAGCAGTTCGAGCGGATTTCAATTTGGAGTTAGGTCTCTCCAAGAAATTTGGAGTCGTCGAATCTCAAAATTGGTGGAACCAATATGTAATTCAATAATATATGATCGTAACTCTGCATTTGGGTATGTATGGGTGAACAGAATGGTCTCGAAAGTCAACGTTGATTACTTCTATAAACTCTTGGAAAACTACATTGTGGCCCAAATTGTGTTACCTCATTACCCATTGCTCTAAAATACATGATTTTTGTTATTATTACCTGAATATAAATATATAAAATACATAATTTTTTGGTGAATTATTGAAAAGCCCTAGTATATGTTCTAGAGTAACTTATGGTTGATTACTTGGAAGTTACAAAGTAAAATTGGAAAGGATTATAGATATGTTCTTGTGCTCGATTTTTTATAAATATTCCCTTTCATGCATGGAAAATACAATGGAGGTGCATAGGGTAGGATAATGTTCGAGCGGATTTTAGTTTGGAGTTACGAGTAAAGTTTTTATTTTTTGCACTTAGGTCCCTCTGAGAAATTTTGAATTCTTTGAATCACAAAATTGGTGGAACTAAAATGCAATTCAATAATATACAATCGTAACTCTACAAGTTGGAAATATATCGGTGAACGGAAGAGTCTCGAAAGTCAAGATTGATTACTTCTTATAGATTGTGTTACTGAAGCTGAAATTATTCATAGGCACCGGTTTTTTGTGTACCAGTGCTGAATTTTTGTTTTGTAGCACCCGTATTCAGTGTACCAGCGATGAATTTATTCATAGGCACCGGTTTTTTGTGTACCAGTGCTGAATTTCTTCATAGGCACCGGTTTTTTTTTGTACTGGTGCTGAATTTTGGTTTCGTAGCACTGGTATTCAGTGCATTGGCACCACTTTTTTGTGTACCGGTGCTGAATTTTGATTTTTTTTGCACCGATATCACTGATATACCGGTGCCTATGTACCTATTTTCCAGTAGTGTACGTTCAGCAGTGCAAGACATCGGAGGAGTTGGCAGGTTCCGTCGTGTTCTTTAGAGACATGTTACTGGTAAAACTTTTGGTTATAGTTATTCAAACGTTTGCAATTATCTTATCTCCGTTGGATTCACGATGAATCTATTTTTAGGTCGTTTGAGAAGTTCATGCAAGTGATGGTGATCCTACCATTAACGGGCAAGAAATACTCGAAGAAGATCATTGTGAACTGCTCTGCTACTTGGAAAGGGATGGTGAGGTGGTGTGGTTTTTGTATTGCTAGTTGGAGTTCTAATTATTTTGCTAATATATCACTTTTAAGAGCATATCAACTATAACAGGGTTTAGGATTTATTGGGATTCTATGAGTTGTGATTTGCTCATGTAACTACAATTGATTATGTTATATTTGTTTATGTTAAGTTTTCTATCAATGAAGTAATTTTATTTATTTTAGTCATTTTTATAGAGGAATGCAAAGTGGACCACTGATTTTTTAACAATTAATTTAAATTACAAATTTTGTATAGCACCTTTTAAAAAATAATTGCAATTTGTGAAACTATTTTTTAAAAAATAGTTACATTATCTAGTGGCTATTTTGTTTTTAAGACAACCGCAGTATGTAGCAACTATTTTTTTTTAAAACAACTGCAATATGTAGAAGTTTTTTTTAAAGAGCTGCTATATTTAGCAGCTATTTTTAAAAAATAGCTTCCATGTTATGTGTAGAAGTTGTTAGTACAATAGCTGCTATGTTAAATTAACGTATCACTAGCCACATAGGCACCTATCTTGGCAAATAAAAAATAGCTGCTACATGGGAAAAAAATATGCTACGCAAAGCAGCGATTAAATATACCGCTGCAAAAAAACAATTTAGCTACTTCATATAGAAGATGTTACTTAATAGCTACTAAGTCTAATTAACGTTTCACCGGTCACTTAAGCACCTGAATTGGCAAATAAAAATATAACTGCTACAGGGCCAAAAAAATTAGTGTTAGGGTGTGGGGTGGGGGTGGAAATTAGTTTTAAACATATAATACCCATACATTAATCTTTAAATAGAGCTTTCAATCATAATTTTTCTTCACAAATTTTGCATTATACAATATTTATTTTTTCTTTTCTCATTTTCTTTCTATTTAGAATTTTAATTTGAATTGGTGGCAAGGTATTATTCTAATGGGGGCAAGGTATTAATCTGAAATCTCCAAGCCAACAAACCTTCAAGAAGCAGTTACGAAATTTATCAAATTTTGTTTCTTCTTTTTCCTTCTTTATCAAAGAGTTGCATTAAAACTGAAAATGAACCAATTCTACAGCGATTTTAGCGGATGAAAAGTTGCAAATTTCAATTGGCTCCACTTGTTTCATATATAGGTTAGTTATGCGATATGTACTGAAATTTATATTCATAATTTTTCCATTTAACAATTTTATTACATATCTTTTTTATTTCATTTTTTCAGTACTATTAGTAGCGCTCCCTTATTATTCGTTGTGAATCCGCCACCTGTTATAATTGTAATACAGTAAAGTTGTAGTATCAAAACTAATAATGAATTGGTAATGAAAAGCATCTCACACGTTAACATTATAGTAATATATCACAAATATAACACCATTAATATTATAGTAATAGATTACACATATACCAACACTTTATTTAGTTATAGAGCAAGAGCTTGACGAAATCCAGATCAAAATCATGGCATAGTCAATAGGTCGTGCGGACCTTCAGGGGAGTGCGGGGTGTGAGGGGAGTGCGGGGTGTGAGGGGTGTGAGGGGTGTACGGGATGTACGGGGTGTGCGGGATGTGCGTCCTGTAGATATAAAATATGAGTTTTTATCCCCTTCCTCATATATAAATATAAATATATATATAAATATATATATATATATATAAATAAATATATATATATATATATATAATAAATTTAATCCAAGTATACTAATGCGTGTCACTGCAGCTCCAATGTCTTATTTTTCTGAACAGGTGAGCATACTCGCTCTGGTTTGTTATTTATGACACATTGACTATAAATAATTTTTTTTATTTGGCACTCTTTTCATATTTTGTAAGATTCCTTTAATTTCATCAACTTATTTTTTCCACCTAAATCCAAGCACCTAATCATATGTTGCCATAAATAAAATAAAAAAATGGATGGAGTATATATGTTACCCCCTCTGTTTCTCTAAGAGTGCCACATCATTTTTGGTGTTAGAATTTAGGAGATGCTAAATGAGTGGATGAAATTGAATTGAAAGAAGAAAAGGTAAAATGAGTGGATGTAATAACCTTAAACTTGCCATAAATAGAAAGTGTCAATATAAAAGAAACATCTCAAATTAGAAAGTGTGACACTATTAAAGAAACGGAGGGGATAGTTTTTTCCTATTCCCCATAATATTAAGTTGCACAATTTTTTTTATTTTTGTTTGTTTTTCTAATTTGACACATTTCCTTATGGTTAAGAGTTGGTCATTTTCAACTACTTATTAAATTTTTTACTCTTTTCATTCAATTCTTTGCACACATTTTAACTTTTAATGATAAAAATACTTCAAGATATGATGTAAAACAAAATAAAACGGAGGAATTGAATTATCAACTTTTTTTTAAGATTCTCTCCTCTAAGTATTCACCCTCTAATTCTTGTAAGCATAATTTAACATAATGCAATTCTTTCTGTTGAAATCCTTAATACCCAACTCATCATTACATAGGTAAATGTAAAATAAGACTTACTTGACATTTCTACTTGGAGGATTGGATGAAAACCTAAATGAGGCCTCAGGCTCAGCTGTTGAAAACAGAAGCGCGAAGATGTATACAATCATGAGGATGCAAAATGCTGTTGCTTTTGGAGCCATTTATATTTGTACTATGGTATTTTATTTGAGCTTCTCCTTTTATGCTAAGAGGGACTTACTTTTTCTTCCTAATTTCCAAACCTTGACCAAAAAGCATGAAGCTGGCGATGCCCTCTATCCCAGTTTTGTTTACACAATAATTATTATTATGCAGTTCAAAAAATATGTTTGGCCATTAATATATTTATTTATGCATAATAATGATAAATAGAAAATTAATATTTAAAAATAATTTATTAGACGAATTCAACAATATCATATGCAATAATATTATTGTTCATATATCTATTCAAATATGCGATCAAATTTTGATTGTGAATAGTGTCAAAAATGCAAGAATTCAGATATAGTTGTGACGGATGGAGTTGTCTATTTTGCCAAACTTTTGTCTTATTGTTAAACTCAGATACAGTACTGAAATAATCCTAATATGGTCATATTTTAAACTTAATTGTATCATTTTTAGTTTTGGTAAAGTATTATACTCCCATGTGTATTTTAAAGGGTTTTTTTTTAGTATTTCTTAAAAGTTTTTTTAAAAAAGGAATTTTAACTGTAGAATTTTTCTAATATCTAAATTAGAGAATTATCATATTAAATATATTTTAAATATAAAGTTTTAAATAATTTAGTGTTATACTCGTTTAAAGATAGATACTCCCTCCGTTTTTTTTTCATTGGCACACTTACTAAAAATGGTGTTTTTTTTAATTGGCACTTGCTATTTTGGGCAAGTTTAAGATTTTTACATCCACTCATTTTACTTTCTCTTCTTTCAATTCAATTTCATCCACTCATTTAACATCTCCTCAATTCTAATACCAAAAGAGAGGTGCCAATGAAAAAAAAACGGAATGAGTATTAGTCGCACATGTACAAAAAGTGGTTTGATTTTGAAAAGGTTATTGTATTTCTTCTGCAAAGTGGTTTGATTTTGAAAAGGTTATTGTATTTCTTCTGCAAAGTGGTTTGGTCTAGACCAACTCATCTCTAACGTTAGCTATTAACCTATTAAGGCTAAAACTAATATTACCTTTTTTCTTTAACTGATATTATCATATATGAAGTTGTTTTCTGTTTTCCTTATTAGCTAATATATATATGGCAAGTTGACAACGACCGTGTTTTCATAGATTATAGGAAGACATGGTTTAATTAAAATAATAAAAGGTAAAATGTGTTGGTTTTAATATTAAAAGTTTATTATACAATGTATAGTAGTTATAGAGTTTATAACTCAATTCATGCAACTTAAAAATTTTATCATATTTTTTCTTATTTTCACTTCAAACCTTAGTGTTTACATACTTTATAAAAAGACCGTCTTTTAAGAGACAGAATCAATATATATTGTGTGCACGGATCACTAAGACCTTGGAAGGGTACGAAGCTAATCTATCCCAAATAATCTGACGATGAAGTATTCCCTCCGTACTAAATTAAAATGCATCCTTATATATTTCTGGTCAAACTTAGTAAATTTTGATAGAAAATTTAAAGTAATAAAAATATTATGTGGTTTTATTATATTTATCTTAATATTTATATTTGAATATCTACTTTTTATGTTGTATTATTAGGCAAAGTAATGGAAAAGATCGTCTTTTCACAGGCTCATGGAAAGACATAATTTAATTAAAATAATAAAAGGTAAAAGGTTTTAGTTGCAATATTAAAAATTTATTATGCAACTTGTATACTAGTTATAAAGTTTATAATCCGATTCATGCAACCCAAAAATTTTATTTTCATTTCTTCTAATTTACACTTTAAACTTTGATTTTTTTCATGACTTATGGAAAGACCATCTTTCAAGAGACAGGCTCGTATTATTATATAAATTTGTAATATTATGGCACAGAGACCTTAAAAACTTAGCCTAGAGAGTTGTTCCACTTTGAAATTTCCGGAGAAAGCTGATATGAATCTCCTTGCGAAAACTTTGGATTGCTGAATTTAAATCTTTGACCAAATTAAGGGACTCGTAAATCCAAACTTGGCTGCACAAAATCAATCACAACCAGCCCTTGGGATATTGCTCTCAATTTCAAAATTTTATTCACTAACTATCTTGCGGGATTAGTTCACAAATCAAAGGTATTAATACTTAATTAACCCACAGAATTAAGCAACAATGAAAGCACTCGCAAGAAATGAGTATAAACTCGAAATTCTGCATAGATGACGTATATAATTATTTAAGGTAATTGAATTATTGAAAATTATCCCCTATTTATTGTACATGGGTATATTCAAGAATAGAAAGAACACAATGATTTGGTAATTCTTGTTAGAAACCGAAAAGACTTATGGCTGCTTAAGAAGTTAAACCATATTAAACTAAAATACCTGAATTATGTCTAAATGATGACCATATTCATCCAACTAAATCAATCCAAATATTGGTTGAATTTTTGAATGAACATGCCAAATATTCATCAAAATCTAATTCTAATCAAATCAAAACAGAATATTCTAAACCCTAAAATAAAGCATGACCAAAATTAACTCTTCCAATGCCAACATGGCTGAGTTAATGGGCCATATTCGAAATGAATAAAAATAAAATAAAATGATCATACTACCTCATAAAAAATTTAAATAGGAAAAACAGCATAGTATCATCCTCCTAAAAATACTAAACTAAGAATTGACATTTTGACCTCATATCATTCCCTCTGGGGTCAAAATATTTCATCCTTGAAACGTGAACGATCTTCAAAAGTAACTGGAGATAACGTCTCACTCCATCCCTTCAAAGTCTTACTAATAAATGGTGACTGGACGGTGATTAGGCAAAACTTGCTTGAACTCGCGAGAGAAGGAGAAAATAGCGATAAACTGAACTGATTTGCGAGAGGTTTGGTCTACTCGCGAAAAGTTGAAAATCTCACGAGATAAAGAGATGGGCTGGTTGTTTCGCGCGCGAGACTCACGTACTTTCAATGGCCGCGCGCGTGAGTTTACACGCCTTGATGGGAACTTGCGAGTGAAAGCCACTCGCCGAGCTTCTTCTTTGGAAACCTTCTGCGTTGACCAAAACTGCTGTTGAATAATCTTCTTCCTCTTCTTTACTGTAGCATTACTGCAGCAATTGACATGTTAATTTTTTGTGTTCTATTTTTAGTAAAATAGCAGCTCTCATTGTTTTGGTATACAACACCAGCTTGGTTAAGTTGCTTGTTGAAAAAATCTTGGTTGTTAAGATAGTTGCATACATGTAGCTTGTTAGGTGGATAAATGCCATGCATTTAGGAAGGAGAATGTGGTCATGTATTCCAAATTTGTAGTTGATCCTGTAGTCTTTCATTTGGTATAAATAATGCATGACCATCAGAAAAGCAGTACTTGATTTTGTCTGCACCAGAAAAGTTTGTTGCCTTCTTATTTTGTTGGCTTTCCCTCTTCACCAAGAAGTTTTGTCTTCGCTATTTTTCTTTTCCTTGCTTCTGCAACAACAAGTGGTATCAGAGCATTGGTGTTTGATCCAAGACTCTGTAGTCGTTCGGTGTTCGATCCGCTTCGACAAAAATGGTAGGACGAGGAGCAAGAACAGCTGGTGACAAAAACAAAGGAGGAGCATCCACACCACAACCGTCGGAATGCCCAAAACTTGGTCGAGGCAACGAGACGGGCGAAGGAAGTGAGACACGCATAGTAGAGCGGGTCATAAGGGAGAGCGATGGTGCCGCGCACTTTTCGGTTCTCACACGGACCAACTATGCAAATTGGGTGATCCTCATGAAGGTGCAACTTCAAGCACTGGGCTTGTGAGTTGTGATCGAGGATGGTCCAGGTGATACACGTGATGATCGGCAGGCAATGTTGGCACTGCTTCGAGCAGTTCCGCTGGAATTGGTGCGCACCTTGGGAATCAAGGCAACAGCAAAGGAAGCCTTGGATACGCTTAAAATGATGCGAGTTGGGGTGAAGCGTGTTCAAGAAGCGAAAGCACAAATGCATTGGATGGAGTTCGAGACTCTGGCTTTCAAGGATGGCGAAGGGGTCGAGTCTTTTGGCATTTGACTCACGGCCAGTATGAACGATCTAGAAGTACTGGGAGATCCAGTATCGGAGCACAAGGTAGTGCTAAAATTCTTGCCTAGTGTGCCAAGAAAATACAAGCAGATGGCAATGGAAATAGAGTCACTTGTGGACTTGAAAACTTTGTCCATCGAGGAACTCACCGGTCGGCTATTGGTGGTGGAAGAGCACAGCAAACTCGAGGACTCCACACCTACTGGAGGATGCTTACTACTCACGGAGAGGGACAAGAAGAGCAAGTCTCCGGTGGCAAGATTCTTCCGGTGGCAGGGACAAGAAGAGCAAGTCTCCGGCCAAGCCAAAATCACCGGCTGGGAGCAAAGAAAAGTCATCAAGCAATGGTGGTGGTGGCGAACGCAAGAAAGGGAATTTTCACTATTGTGGGATTCCAGGGCATTGGAAAAAGGAGTGCCGCAAGGCAAAATGCGACCGTGATCAGCAAGAACATACAAATCTTGCTCAAGTCGAGGTAGAAGGTGACAATGATCCAGATCTACTCATGGTGCAGGTTGAGGCTCTGGATAATATGACTTCAGAGGTGTACTTGAATGAGGAAAAGGTGGTTCCTGTAGATGTCGGAGATGGCATTTGGTATCTCGACACCGGCGCTAGTAGTCACATGATCGAAGACAAGAAGGTTTTCAGAACCCTTGATGAAATGGTGCATGGGAAAGTTCGATTTGGCGACGCTTCAGTTGTGCATATTCGTGGCAGAGGTACGATGATGTTCCAATGTCTCCCCGGTGAGCATCGTATTCGCTCCGAAGCTTACTACATCCCAAGCCTAAGGAGCAACATAATCCCACTTGGGCAGCTTAATGAAAATGGTTGCAAAATTGTCATCGAAGGAGGAGTTCTATGCAATCTTGATCGAGCTCGCAACATGTTGGTTTGGGTTAGTCAAACTCGCAAACGGATGTATACTTTGCAGCTGAATCTAGCGACTCCGGTGAGCTTATTGATGAAAAAGGATGATGAAGCTTGGTTGTGGCATGCACGGTTTGGTCATCTCCATTTTCGTGCTTTGCACAACCTGTCCTAAACTAAAACGGTGAAGGGTCTTCCTTATATCGAGCATGTGGAGGAGCTTTGTGATGGATGTTCACTGGGGAAGCAACACAGGACCCCATTTCTTTAAGCTTCGAAGTTCCGTGCAAAGCGTCCATTAGAGTTAGTGCACAGTGACTTGTGTGGTCCTATAACTCCGACAACCGCGGGTGGCAAGAGGTATTTCTTACCCATAGTCGATGATTTTAGTCGATATATGTGGATTGAATTGCTCAGGACCAAAGACGAGGCATTCCGGTGTTTTAAGAAAATCAAGGCTATGGCTGAAGCTAAACGTGCATGCAAATTGCTTGCATTTCGTTCCGATAGTGGCGGCGAATTCAACTCTAGTGAATTTGTTGAGTTATGTGAGGAGAATGGGATTAAGCACAACACCACAGCACCTTATTCGCCACAACAAAACAGCGTTATAGAGAGGCGAAATCAAATTGTTTTTGAAATAGCTCGTTGTCTTATGAAGTCGATGGAAGTGCCTGGAATGTTTTGGGGGGAGGCAATGAAGACTGCTGTGTATCTTCTCAATCGCGCATCGATAAGGAGTCTTGATGGCATGGCACCTTACGAAGCTTGGTACAAGAAGAAGCCGAGTGTGCACCATCTCAAAACCTTTGGGTGCGTTGCTCATGTCAAGAAACTTGGACCGGGGTTGTATAAACTTACAGATCACTCGGTGTTGGGAGTGTTTTTAGGTTACGAAGATGGTGCAAAGGCTTATCGGGTCTACGACCCGGTAGAGAAGTGGTTGTATGTGACTAGAGATGTTGCTTTTGAGGAGGGTCGTGCTTGGAGTTGGGAGGCAGCAAGCATGGAGAAAGTAGCAGCTCCGACTTCATTCATGGTGATTTACTCAATGGAAACCAGCCAAGGAGTAAATGGTGCCTCACGTACACTTGCTACAGAGGTGACTGCACCGGAAGTTGAGCCAAAAACACCCACACCTGTGAAGACCCATGTTCAGTTTGCTACGCCACCAACACATGATGACAATCTTGACTCAGATTTAGGTCCTCCGCGATATCAACGGGTCACAGATTTGTACAACGCCACTGTTAAGGTGAACGATGTTGAAGAAAGTGGTAATTGCTTCTTGGCAGCGGAGGAGCCAACGAGTGTGCAAGAAGCACTTGCTGATCCATCTTGGAGGAGTACTTTGATGGACGAGTTGAAGTCGATCAACGACAACAAACGTGGGAATTTGCATCACTTCCAGCAAGCTACAAAGCCATTGGTCTCAAATGGGTTTTTAAAGTGAAAAAGGATCCCGCCGGCAACATCGTGAAGCACAAGGTGAGACTTGTGGCAAAAGGCTATGCTCAACGTCAAGGGGTGGATTTTGAAGAAGTTTTCACTCTGGTGGAAAGAATAGAAATGGTACGGTTGTTGTTTGCATTAGCCGCACATCACAAATGGGAGGTACACCACATGGACTTGAAATCGGCGTTCTTGAATGGCGACTTGGTGGAGGATGTTTATGTGTAGCAACCACCGGGTTTTGAAGATAGTTCAAATGATGGAAAGGTGCTTAAGTTGCATAAGGCTTTGTACGAGCTTCGACAAGCACTGCGAGCTTGGAATTCCAAGCTGGACGCTTCCCTCACCTCACTTGGGTTCGTGAAAAACTAGCTTGAGCACGCTGTTTATCGGAGAGGTACAGCTCAACCTTTCTTGCTTGTGGGTATTTATATGGATGATTTAATTATTACGGGGACAAGTGTTCAAGAAATCATCTAGTTCAAGGCACAGATGCAGAAGATGTTTAAGATGACCGATCTTGGTCTTCTTAGTTACTACTTGGGATTTGAGGTGTGTCAAAGAGATGGTGAAATCACGGTTTCTCAAAGAGCTTATGTAGCGAAGATTTTGGAATTTGCAGGCATGAGTGATTGTAATCTGTGTCATGTTCCAATGGAAAGTCGACTTCATTTAAGCAAGAATGATGGTAGCGATGCGGTCGATGCAACCAAATATCGTAGTGTGATTGGCAGTCTTTGTTACTTGGTTAATACAAGGCCAGACCTTGCTCATTCGGTGTGAATCGCTAGTCGATACATGGAGGCTCCGAGCACACAACATTGGGCTGCAGTTAAACAGATTCTCAGGTACATTAAGGGTACTTTGAATTATGGTCTGTGTTATAAATCAAGTGCAGATGAAGTGGCCTTTCTTGGTTACAATGATAGTGATCTTTCCAGCGACGTCGATGATCAGAAAAGCACCTCCGGGATAGCTTTCTTTGCTAGGAATAGTATTGTTACGTGGTCCTCACAAAAGCAAAAGATTGTTGCTCTTTCATCTTGCGAGGCAGAGTATGTTGCGGCGGAAACGACGGCGTGTCAAGGTGTTTGGCTTAGCCGTTTAATCGGTGAAATGGTTGGGTGCTAAGATTTGAGTTTCAAGCTGTTGGTGGATAACAAATCTGCTATTGCTCTTTGCAATAACCCAGTGCAACATTCAAGGAGCAAGCATATTGATACAAAGTTTCATTTTATTCGGGAGTGTATTGAAACCGGAAAAATGGATGTTGATCACGTCGGCACTGATGGGCAGCTAGCGGACATTCTGACCAAGGCTTTGGCACGAAATAAGTTCATTGAGATGCCTCACAAGCTTGGTGTTGTTCGAATCGGTGTGGAGGAACAAGCTTAAGGGGGTGATTTGTTGAATAATCTTCTTCCTCTTCTTTACTGCAGCAATTGGCATGTTAATTTCTTGTGTTATATTTTTAGTAAAATAGCAGCTCTCATTGTTTTGGTATACAACACTAGCTTTGCTTAAGTTGCTTGTTCAAAAATTCTTGGTTGTTAAGATAGTTTCATACATGTAGCTTGTTAGGTGGATAAATGCCATGCATTTAGGAAGGATAACGTGGTCATGTATTCCACATTTGTAGTTGATCATGTAGTATTTCATTTGGTATAAATAATGCATGACCATCAGAAAAGCAGTACTTGATTTTGTCTGCACCAGAAAAGTTTGTTTCCTTCTTATTTTGTTGGCTTTCCCTCTTCACCAAGAAGTTTTGTCTTCGCTATTTTTCTTTTTCTTGCTTCCGCAACAACAACTACAGACGCTACGGTGAACTAGGAACTCTCTTCCTGCATTTGCCTGAGATCCGAAGATGATCAATTAAAAAGGCCAACGCGGATCTGTAACAATGGTGAAACTCGCTGGAGACGAAGCAGAGAAACAGTGGAGATTAAAATGGCAGAACGGTGATGATTGAGTTGCAGCGGATGATGGCTTCTGATGGCGGAGACGGAGAAGATAGCCTCTGGAGAAGCCAAATTCGTCGGCGGTGGAGAACGCTGTGGAGCGGCCAGAGATGAAGAAAACCTGGAACAGGAGGAGCTCACCGGAGTCGATCGGAGCAACGGTGGTGATCAGAGATGCTGAGAGGCGGCGGAGAATGACCGGCGTGGTCAGATTTTTTATTTTTTATTTTCCCCTTTTTTTCTTATTTTTGATTTTCTTTTTCAGAAAATAAAATATGGATGTGAAGGTACCAACTGATATCGTCCTATAATACCAACTGATGCCGCCTGATATGATTGTCGCAGAAACTTTTGTTTCGCTTTGATACCAAATAATATGAATCTCCTTGCAAAGACCTTCGATTGTGGAATTTAAATCTTTGACCGAATAAAGTGACTCACAAGCCCTAGCTTGGCCGCACAAAATTGATCACAACTAGCCCTCGGGATTGCTCTCAATTTTGAAAATTTGTTCACTCACTAGCTCGCGGGATTAGTTCACAAATCAAGGGTATTGATAGTTAATTAACCCGCAGGATTAAGAAAAAATTAAAACACTCCCAAGCAATGAGTATAAACTCAAAATTATGAATAGATGATGTATACAACTGTTTAACGTAATTAAAATGTTGAAAATCATTCCCTATTTATAGTACCTATGGTCTTCAAGAATACAAGGAATTGGCAATTCTTGTTAGAAAATGAAAAGACTTATGGCAGCTTAAGAAACTAAAATCATATTAAACTAAAATAACTAATTTAAATATAAATGGTGACCATATTCATCCAAGTAAATCAATCCAAATATTGGTTGAATTCTTGAATGAATCTGCCATATCTAAAGTTACCAAATCTAATTCTAATCAAATCAAAACCGAATATTCTAAACCCTTAAATAAAGGCATGACCGAAATTAACTCTTCCAACGCTAATATGGCCGAGTTAATGGGGCTTATTCGAAAATGAATTTTAAAAAATGGTTGCACTACCTCACTATGCTTTTCCATTCCAGTTTGCATTATTCTTTTGGTGCGATGCATTTACTGCGGCTACCTCCAGTTTGCATTATTCTTTTGGTGCGATGCATTTACTGCGGCTACCTACACTATCAACTGTCTGCCTACACTTATTTTGTCTGGGTAGTATCCGCTTTTGGTTATTTTTGGCACTGCTTCTGATTACTCAAACTTTCATCCTTTTGGTTGTCGAGTTTTTATGTATTTGTGCCCCTATGCTCATCATAAATTGGCGCCTCAGAGTTTTCCATGTATTTTCTTGGGATACAGTCTCAGTAAGAGGGTTATCGTTGCCTTGATCCTGCTACAAAGAAGGAGCACATCACCTATCATGCTCAGTTTGATGAGTTTTTATTCCCTGCCACCCATACTGGTTCTGCCACTGTGCCACCATCGCTTAATATTTCTGCCTTTTAGGGACTTTTTCATGTGCCTTCGGAGGTGTTTGAGCCATATACATCAGCTGATTTACCCATCATTTTAGATGATTATGATTTCCAGTCTATACCGAGAGCTTAAGTTGTTCCTTATCTTTACTTTGTCTGTCTGCTGACTGCAGCTCTTCAACCTATGCCACTACCGGAGTTCGGCTCGCGTCTGAGCGCATTGTTTCCACGCGCAGCCTGCACGTGAAGTCGACGTGCTAATCGCACCTACCATGCGTGTCGTCAACGTGCCTTCAGCTTTATCCGTGGTGTTTTTCCAGTCGCCATCAGCAACTCCTGCAGCTCCGACTTTAGCCTCACCGGTATAGCCATCTCCAACATCGCCGCCAGTTTCAGCTCCCTCCCCAATGACATCGACTTACCTGCCAGTCCAGTTCCTGAGTTATCTTCCAGCTATTCGATGGCCACACGCTCTCGCACTGGCTCTCTCAGGTACAAGAAATTTTCCAACTATGATATTTCTTGTTTATTGAGTGCTCTTTTTCCTAAAACTGAGTCACGAAATCATCGCTCGGTTGTTAATGGTTCTGAATGGGTGCTGCCATGGATTTCGAGATGGAGGCACTTCACACTCAGCAGGCGTGGAGTTTGGTTCTTCATCCTTCGAATGCAAATATTGTTGGTTCAAAATGGGTTTATCGTTTGAAGTACAAGGCTGATGGCTCGCTAGACAGGCATAAAGCAAGGTTAGTTGCTCAAGGTTTTTTGCAATTTCCTAGTTTTGATTATGATCATACTTTTAGTCCTGTGGTGAAGGTATCTACAGTTCGTACTTTTTTTTAATCTTTGGATGTCACTCGTAATTGGTCCTTACAACAACTGGATTTTAAGAATGCATTCTTAAATGGCATTCTTGACTCGCTGGTTTATATGGAGCAACATGCTGGATAAAAATACCACATGCATAAAAATACCACATGCTGGATAAAAATACCACACGCAATGCCATTTATGGTTTGAAGCAATCTCCTCACGCTTGATTTCAACATTTTAGCCCATTTTTTATTAGCCTAGGGTTTATATGTAATTCCTCTGATACATCTTTATTTGTATTTTCACTGGGTGCCACTCTTTTTTAATTGTTGGTTTTTGTTGATTACATTATTCTTACCGGCAATGATGGCCGTCTCATTCGGAAGTCTAGTGATCGGGCTAACTAGGAGTTCAAGTTATCGATCTTAGCACTCTGCAGTATTTTTTGGGTTTAGAGGTTGTTCGTACTTCCGATGGCTTATTCCTTGGTCAGGCCATATACGCCAAGGACATTTTATTGCGCTAGGATGCTGGATTTTCGCGCCTACTGCTATTTCTTTTATGGATTTTTCGCAGCTTGTTAGCTCTTTTGGTAAGCCATTCAAAAATCCCACACTTTATCGATCTCTGGTTGGTGCACTTCAGTATCTGTCGATTACACGTCCCAATTTATCCTATGATGTGGACACTACAGTCTGTACATGCAGACTCCTACTGATGACCATTTCCAAGTTGTTGCTCAAATTTTTTGCTATGTGTGTGCTACTCGCCACTATGATATTCAGTTTCATGAAAATTCATCAGCTTTAGCAGTTCTGGGTTATTCTGATGTTGTTTGGACTCATTGCATTGAGACTCGTAGGTCTACATATAGGTATGTCATTTTCCTTGGTGGTAACTTGATTTCTTGGAGTGCTAAGAAGAAATCTACAGTTTCTCGTTCTAGTTCAGAATCATAATAACGTGCTATGATAAACACTGCCACGGAGCTAACTTAGTCGATGGATCTTCCTTGGGATTTACGTGTATTAACTCGTGCGCCTCTTGTTTTGCTGTGTAATAATAATAGTGCTCTCTTTCTTGCTCAAAATCCTATTTCACATAAGAGAGCCAAGCACATTGATATTGATTATCATTTTGTGAGTGAGATGGTATGTTCTGGCAAGCTCAGGGATGCTTATATTTCTACGGACTTGCAGCTTGTTGGAATCTTTACAAGGGGCTACCTTGTCCTTATTTTGAGTTCTTACTATCCAAGATTTGCATTGCGAAAAGTCCTACACTTCGCTTGTGGGGGGGGGGGGGGTAATAGAGATATAATTGATTTATAATAAGGATAAGAAAGGAATACCCTTTCTGATTGCTTTTATGTATATCCTGGTCTATATTTCTTCTACTTTGTATACCATTTGTACTCACTATATATATGAATATACACACCACTTATGTGTGACTTTTACTTTCTACTATAGTATTTGAGCCCACTGGCCCGTGACCCCCTTTATATCCATTTTTGCGCGGTGATTAATACCGATGCACGTGAGGGGCATGTTAGTGTCCCACATAGGTTTTTGACAAAGTTAAGACTCAATATATAAGATCATGGGTCACCCCTACATAGTACCAATTGGTCTTATGATAGGAGCCCATGATTCTAATAATAATAACTTTAATTTAAGAGTTTTTTTTTAAAAAAATCCAAAACAATATGGACCTTTATATAAAAGAACTTATAAAATCCAAAAAAAATAACATTTTCTCTTCTTCCAATTCCTCTTTATTCCCAAAAAATACATAAATTAAACTTAAAATATAGGGCAAAATACAAAACTAACCCTATTAACTTTGCAAAAGTGTTAATATAGCCCAGTATAACCTGAACGTTTGAAATTAACCTTAACTTATTGACAAAAGGGCAAAACTCACCCTAACTTATTGATGAATTGTGCAGTTTTGCCCAAAGTTGTCATCTCCGGTGTTGATGCTAGAAAATTTATCGTTGACCATCTTGGAAATGACCAAAATACCCCTGGTTAGTTTTCTTTAAAAATGGATGATTTTACCCTCCTCGCTGTTAGAACCTAATAAGAATTATATGTTTATATTAACACTTAATTTTGTCTTTAAAAAAAACTTAATTTTGGGTTCTAAAGTTATATCAGCACTTTTAAAAAACAATTTAGGATCGGATCAGGAATTTTAAAACATTTTTCAAAATCACAGCAAACGGAATGTATTTATCAATTATTGGAAAAACACCCACTTATCACTGAGAATTAAATCTATATTGTATTAATTCATAAAAAGTTTACACTTATAAAAGAGAGGAATGAGTAATTGGGCAAATACTTCTCCAACTGCCTTACCAAAAAGCATACACTAGAAGTTAATTTCCCGAATTTACTAATACACTTGACATAAGAAGTAACATTCTATTTGAACTTTAACTAGACAAATTATTTGATGTAAAACTAATACACCAGATTTTTAACCAAACGCTTGTTGCAGCAAAACTTTAGCCAAAGCAGCAGCAGCATATGCCAAAACATATAGAAAATTCTATATTTGGCACTACGTAACTCCATGCAAATAGGAAGGATGGATTGAATGTGTCCTCTTCATTATTATTTTGCTAAGACCGAGTCGGACCGACATCACATAAACTGGTGCCCAAACGACACCCGATCGGCATCGTATAAAATGACATCGTTGGGTTTGCAACGTCAGCTAGTGAAAACGATAATGTATTTTTCAGTGTTTCCCGTCAGCTGGCATATGGAGTATGTGGCCCACAGTGCGCGATGTCGCTCTTATTTGGACCGACGTTGGCTTGGACGACGTCACAACATTTCGTCTCCCATCGGCTGCCTTGTTGCTATGGACGACGTCACATGCATGTGGACGCCGACGTCGATCATAACGAAGTCGTAACTATGGTCTCCTATCGCCGGTCTTCTTTCTTGGACCAACGTTGCTCACAAAACCTACTGACGGCGCTCAAAAAACCTACCGACGTCGGTCGAAAACCGAGGTAAAAATATTCTTTTTACTATTGTTGTATTTACCTCAATTTTTTCAAGATTAAAAACCAAGGTAAAAAGTCCTGTAGAATCGAGGTAAAAGGTCATATTTCTTGTAGTGCTCGGAGTCATTGCTCGGCTGTTAAGGATCCTGATGGGGTTCTGCCATTGATTCTGAAATGGAGGCACTTCGCACTCTGCAGACTTAAGATTTGGTTCCTCTTCCTCTTTATGCTAATGTTGTAGGTTCAAAATGGATGTACAGTTTGAAGCATAAAGCTTATGGCTCGCTTGATCGGCTTGGTTGCGTAAGGTTTCTTGCAACTTCCAAGTTTTGATTATGATCATACGTTTAGTCATGTTGTGAA
The DNA here is from genome assembly GCA_037428765.1 of Rubia yunnanensis. Lineage (NCBI taxonomy): Eukaryota > Viridiplantae > Streptophyta > Magnoliopsida > Gentianales > Rubiaceae > Rubia > Rubia yunnanensis. The sequence continues at coordinate 67,787,856 of CM075071.1, read as the reverse complement.
GGCTTCTACTGTTCGTACTCTCTTATATGTGGTTGTTCTTCGTAACTGGCCGTTACGTCTGTTGGATATTAAAAATGCATTTTTAAATTTAGTCCTTGACTCACATGTTTATATGGAGCAGCCAGCTAGATACAAGGACCCCATGCACCCAGACTATGTGTTGTTGTCTGCTCAAGGTCATTTGTGGTTTGAAGCAAGCTCCCTGTGCTTGGTCTCAACATTTTATCTCTTTTCTTGTTGGCATCATATACATCTTTATTTGTGCTCTCTCAGGGTGCCTCTACTTTATCTGCTGGTTTATGTTGATGTTATTCTTACTGGGAATGATGGTCTTCTCATTTGTAAGTTTATTGATTGGATTAATTAGGAATTTAAAATTACCGATATTAGCACTCTTCAGTATTTCTTGGGTTTGAAGTTTGTTCGTACTCTTGACGGCTTATTCCTTGGTTAGGCCTGATGCACCAAGGACAATTTATCGCGCACAGGGATGCGGGATTTGTCCCTTGTTGTCACTCATTTTGTGGTTTTTTTGCAACTTCTCAGATCTTTCAGTAGTTCCACACTTTAGCGGTCTCTGGTTGGTGCACTTCAGTAGGTGTCGATTACACATCCCAACTTGTCTTATGTATTGAATATGGTTAGTCGGTTCATGCAGGCTCATATTGACGACCATTTCCAAGCCGTTATACCAATTTTGTGCTATGTGTGTGGCACTCTTTACTATGGACTTAGTTTTGCGCAAATTCGTCCGCTTACCAGTTCTTGGTTATTCTGATGCCGATTAGGCTCTTTGTATTGAGACTCATAGGTCTACATATGATTATGCTATTTTCCTTAGTGGTAATCATGTCTATTGGAGTGATCAGAAGCAACCTAAAGTCTCTCATTCTAGTTCGGAATCAGAATACTTGTGTTATTACTGACACTGCTGCAAAGTTAGTTTGGTTGATAAATCTTCTTTGGGATTTACATGTTTGGTTGTTTTACAATAATAGTACTCTCTTTCTAGCTCAGAATCCAGTTTTGCACAAGAGAGCCAAGCACGTTGTGTGTGAGGTGTTGTCTTTTGGCAAGTTCAAAGTTGCTCATGTTTCTACAGATTTTCAGCTTGCTAGCATCTTTACAAATGGATTACCTCGTCCTCAGTTTGAGTATTTACATTCCAAGCAAGTCCCACGTTTCGCTTGAGGGGGGTCATAGAGATATAATTGATGAAAAATCAAGATAAGAAATTAATACCCTTTCTGATTGGTTTTGTAAATATCATATTCCATATTTGTTTTAACTTTGTATCCATTTATACTCAATATAAAAATAAATACGCACATCCACAATATTTATATGTTTTACGTTCTATCATTCAAATTAGCTCGAAACAACCCATCTACAATCTACCATTTTTAACATTTTCAAGTTCATTTACATTGGCAAAATATAAACCTGTTAGAGGTGCTCAAATCCACTGCTCATCAGTATCCCCGTCAATATTCAATAGAACACAACTCTAAGGATAGACTCGGATCATTTTTCGCATTCCAGGGAATCAAATTTGTGATAGATATTCTGATGTCGGAAAGTTTTTAATGGAAATTAATGGAATCCAACAAATATTTTGCATAAGAAGCCAATGTCGGGACCAATAATATTTGAAACAAATACGTCTTTCCGAATCAAAGACAAATATCGGATCCTGAATTCTTTTGATACACAACCGATTTCGTATCATACAACTTCTACCCTCGATACAGCCACCCCTTAAAACTTCCGACTTCGGAAGTACAACAAAGAAAGTCACGTTCTTACCGACCTTTCATTTCGGATATTAGAAGAATCAATGCATACCCCGCCAACGCAATACCAGATCTACTTCGATATTGGAAAAACATTTCAAAATCGTCCACTACAAAATTGAAACATAAGACAGCGATGAAAAAACAACATTCTACGGTGCTTAGAAGCAGCGTATAATGCCACAAATAACGATGGCACCATCCCCGGCGTCTAACGAGCGGGGCCAAACCACAACGATGCCAGGAAAAGCGGTTCAGAGCCGCTGTCTAACTACCAGTTTTCACGCTCTCTACAAGCCCTCCTACACTAGGAAATGTGAAAAACAAAAAATATTATATACTCCCTTTGTCCCACAATAAATTGTTTTTACTCTTACACGATATTCAATGAGTATGTTTGACCATAAATATCTCTAATTACCTATAATAATACTGTATAAAAGATTAATATATAGAAAATAGATGTTAAGACAAATCTAACAATATCTCATATGATATTTTTATTATTTATGTATTATTTATATTTAGGGTCAAAGTTTGACTCTTAAAAAGCAAATAAGCAATTGAGTCAATCTCTTGAAAGACGGTCTTTTGATAAGCCATAGAACTACCAAGGTTTAAAGTGCAAAATAGAAAAAATGAAGATAAAATTTATGTATTGCATGAATCGGGTTATAAACGTTATAAATACTACACGTTGCATAAAAAATTTTTAATATTGCAACTAAGACATTTTACCTTTAATTATTCTAATTAAATCTCGTCTTTCCATACGCTTATGAAAAACACTTATGAAAAACACTTATGAAAAAAATCGTATTTCCCAATACTTTGCCCAAGTAATTTATAGTAGGACATAGAGAGTATAAAATACAACTCCTGCATACTAAACAAAACATTTTATAAATACTGCGATTCAAATTAAACAAAGTATTAGGATAAAGCAAGTAGATGATTAGGTAATATTTTATTTCATATTGATGGCTAGTACTAGAGTTATATTTAGACTAGTCTTCTTTGTACTCTATATATATTCTTCATCATTAATCAGAATCATTATGGGAAATTACTTTATCATGGTATCAGAGCAAACCTGGTTCTAAAACCCTTTTTTTCGGCCGCAGCCCTCTCCTTCTTTGCTTCTGCCGCTAGCAATCTCCCCCCTCCTCCTTGCAATTTTTTTTCTTTCTACTCTCATCATGTCTGACGAGAAAATGTCTTGTAATACCTTGCTCCACATAATGACTATCAAATTGTCATCATCCAATTATTTGTTGTGGAAGCATCAAGCTGGTCATGTACTCCGACCCCAGAAGTTGTAAGGTTTTCTTGATGGTTCCAGACCATGCCCGACTGTTCCTCCTCGCCCTCCGGCCGTCGCCTCTTCCGTCTCCTACTGGCCATTGGTTCCACTCCAAGTTGCGGCTCCGCCACCAAGACTGATCTCATGGAGGCTTACTTGAAGTCCTGGTCTGATTATGATCTTTGGGTTGATGAAGATTAATGTGTGTGCAGTCTTCTTTTTTCTTCTCTCACCCCAGAGGCCTTGGCGGTTTTACTTGACTGTACCACTTCAAAGGAAATTTGGGACAATCTTCAGTCCATTTATCACGACAGCAGTGCATCATCCATCATTCATCTTCGTGTTGCTGCTCACGGTATACGTAAGACTGGTACAATTCATAACTCCATCTCCAATTCAAAGAAATTTTTGAGCAGTTGTCTATGATGGGCTCTCCTGAATCGAATGAAGATCAACTTATTTGGTTTTTGATTGCTCCAGGAACCGAGTTTAAGGATTTTTCTGCACCTTTAATTAATTCCTCACCTACTCCATTGTATGCCGATGTTTTATCTCGTGCCAAAAACCACGAAGCTTTTCTAAAAATTTTACAGGACCATTTAGCCCCAGCCACTAGGCCTGCCGCCTTCACAGTAGGCATTTTTCCCTTGGCCGGCCATGCGTGTGATCACGCACCGGCGAGGGGTGGTGGCACGTGTTCACGCGCCACCAAGGGAGGTCGTTACGGCAGACGGTGAGGTGGAAGGTCTAGCGGTCAGTTTATGGCAGGGGCTGGTCGTGGTCGACCGCAGTGTACTTGGTGTGGTCGTCCCGGTCACTATGCCGCGACTTGTTACAAGATGCTTGCTCAGACTGGTTCTCAGGGTCCAGCTAATCGTACAGACTCCACTTATCTGGCCGAGAATTTTCAGTCATCGCTGCAGTTAGAGCCTGCTTCACGGTCCTCCGATTGGTATGTTGACTCCGGTGCCACCAGTCATATGTCATCCTCAGCCTCAGGCTTGGAGTCTGTCTCCCCATATTCTGGTAATTCTCATGTTTTTGTTGGTAATGGAGCTTCTATTCGAATCTCTCATTTTGGTGATGCTAAACTTTCAGATAATTTATGCCTGTATGATGTTCTGGTTGTTCCCGTTATTACTAAGAATCTTCTGTCTATTAGTAAACAGACCAGAGATTTAAAAGCTTTTGTCACTTTTGATGATCGAAACTTTGTCATTCAGAACAAAGTTTCCAAGGCGGTCGTGGGCAGGTGCCACAGTGATGGTGGTCTCTATGTTTTGGATAAAGGCGATTCGGTATTTTTCTCGCATTTATAGCAGAATAAAAGACGGGCATCTTATGAGTTGTGGCATGCTCGCTTGGGTCATGCATTGGCGTCAGTCATCTCTAGTTTGCATAAATCTGGTTTAGTTTCTTTGTCTTCTTTGTTGCCTAAACCTAATGCCTGCGCCCTCTGTGTTATGGCGAAAGGTCAACGGTTGGCGTTTGTTGAGAACCATAAGCGTGCTACACATGTACTGGATTTGATTCATTGTGACTTATGGGGACCTTCCCCTATTTTATCGACACATGGTTTTTCATACTATGCTTTATTTTTGGATGACTATTCTCGTTTCACCTAGCTTTATCCACTTCGTCGGAAGTCAGATTTTTTTTATGCTTACTTACAATTTGAGGCTTTTGTGGAGAATCAGTTCTCATCCAAAATTAAGGTGTTTCAGAGTGATGGTGGTACTGAATTCCTGAACACTCGCCTATGGGGTCATTTTGCCACTAAGGGCCTTCATCATCAGATCTCGTGTCCTTACACTCTGAAACAGAATGGTCGTGCGGAGTGCAAACATCGGCATGTTGCTGAGATGGGTCTTACTATGCTTTTTCATTCGCATATGCTTGTTTCTTACTGGGATGATGCATTTACTGCAGCTGCATATACAATCAATTGACTGCCTACTCCAGTTTTGCATGGTTCCTCGCCTTATGATCTTCTATATGGTCATGCTCCTTGCTATTCAAATTTTCATCCTTTTGGGTTCCGGGTTTTCCATTTGTTCGACCGTATACTGATCACAAGTTATCTCCCCGCAGCATTTCATGTGTTTTTCTTGGCTACAGTTCCTAGTACAAAGGTTTTTGGTGTCTTGATGCTTCTAAAGGCAGAGTCTACATCACTCGTCATGCCCGTTTTGATGAGACATATTTTCCTTTTGCTCCTTCTCTGTCTTCGGGATCTTCCGCATCCCCCTTGATGTTCCTTCCTTTCTTGATCTCAATGACAACTCCGTGATCTCTATGCCAGCTTCACCATTGTCTCACGTGCCACCTTGCGCCTTGTGCCCGCCGAATCCGGTTCCAGCTTCTCCATCGCCGGTTCCTCCTTCTCCGCCGCCGGTCCCAATCATGCAGCCAGCCTTGGCCATGCCTTCTCCGGCCTTGTCCATGGCTTTTCTATTGGATGGCTCTTCCAAGTTTTTCCTAGCATCGTCCGCTATTCCTACTCCTCCGATCTCGCCACCTCCGCCTCAGACTTGGTTTTAGCAGTTTAGCAGCTATCTTACCCAGCTTAGTTTTCGATGCAGCTTGGCTGACACTTCTTTATTTGTTCTGGCGCAGGGTCCTCCTTGCTATACCTCCTTGTGTATGTGGACGACATTATTCTTACTGGGAATGACTCGGCTCTTCTTCATCAGTTTATTGCTCGGACGCACAAGGAGTTTTCAATCAAGGATCTTGGTTCTCTTAATTACTTTCTTGGTCTTGAGGTTTCTCCTACTTCCTCTGGATTGCTTCTCGGCCAGGCAAGGTATGCTCGAACATTCTGACTCGGGCTGGTATGTCCGATGCTGCACCAGTTTCTATGCCATTTGTTGCCGGTTCTTAGCTACACAGTTCCACTAGTCCGCTATTCAGGGATCCTACTCTTTATCGCTCTCTTGTCGGGGTGCTTCAGTATCTCACCATTATTCGTCCAGATTTGGCTTTCTTGGTCAACACGGTGAGTTAGTATCTTCAGGATCCTAGAGATTATCATTTTGCTGCAGTTACACGGATTTTGCGTTATGTTCGTGATACTCTTCATTTTGGTTTGATTTTTCATTCCGCGAGCACTTCGAATGTGTTAGGCTATTCTAGTGCTGACTGGGCTTGCTATCTGGAGACTCGTCATTCCACTTATGGATATGCGGTCTATCTGGGTGGGAATCTTGTTTCTTGGAGTGCCAAGAAACAACTCACTGTTTCTCGTTCCAGTACGGAGTCTGAGTATCGTGCTCTTGCCAACACTGCTTCGGAGATTGTTTGGCTCACTCATTTGCTTCGTGATCTTCGGGTTCCACTTTCTGGATCGCCGTTGTTATTATGCGACAACATTAGTGCTATCTTCTTGGCTCAAAATCCGGTGGCGCACAAGTGGGCCAAGCATATCAATATTGATTATCATTTTGTTCATGAGCTGGTGACTTCTGGCAAGCTGCGTGTTGCTCATGTTCCTACTACTCTTCAGACTGCTGACTCTTCAGCAAGGGATTCTCTCGTCCGTTGTTCGAGTTCTTCAGATCCAAGCATTGCGTCGACGAGCATCCGATGCTTCGCTTGAGGGGGGGGGTGTTAGAATAAAGCAAGTAGATGATTAGGTAATATTTTATTCCATGTTGATGACTAGTACTAGAGATATATTTAGACTAGTCTTCTTTGTACTCTATATATATTCTTCATCATTAATCATAATCATTATGGAAAATTACTTCATCACAAAGGATAAGCTAGAGTGCATCCGATAAATAATATATATTAAAAAGGAAAAGTCTCATGAAATGCGGCATTTTTATAAGGTTATGGACAGTCCACAGGGGGCATTTACCTTAAATGTTGTAATTTTTTAAAAAAATTTAAATATTTCATTTTATAAGTTAAAACAAGTAATAATATGTATTTGACGGTGAAAATAAAAAATATTATATGATATAAAAAATATTTAAAAAAATTTTAAATTTTGTATGTAATTTAACAAATGCAGTATATAAGGTAAGAAATAAGTGATGAAATTTGGTTTTACCGAATTCTCGTAATTATTACTAGTATGTTCCAATATAATCTATCTAACCAAGCATATAATAAAGAAAAACATTAAAGACACGACACTTGGTTACGCAGTTCGGTGAAATCCACCTACATCTGCGGAGCCTGACCCAATTCAGAATAAATCCACTAATCAGAAAGATACAATACAAAGTACACCATACGAAATACTTATCTTTACAAATCAAACGTGTGAATTCCGCTAGCTACCCTAGCTACCGATCCGCTTTGATCAAACTTCCTCTGACCTCGAAACTCGTCGACGCTGGATCTCCTCCTTCCGAGGGATTAAGGCATATGATTCTGAACTTTGAATGGCATGTCACGTATATTGGAACATATAATTCTGGCTCTTTGCAATTCTCTCGAAAGAATGAAAATCTGTGTGCAGATTTTCTCTGTTAAATTTGTGTGTTGAATGCAGTCGTGTTGTCCCCTTTTAAAGCCATGAGCAGATCGGAATTCTCCATGATTATCTTCATAATATTCCTATTCCTTATCTTCTTTTGAATCATATCCAAATCACATAAATAAAGGAATTTTCCTTATTACAATATCTCACATCTATTCGATAATCTCAATACCATATTTTGTCGGGATTTTCCATAAACCAACTATGCTTCTTCCAATGCCTATATAGCAGAATATTCTGATTTCCATATATCACAAATACCATAATATTCTTATCTTCTTCTTCCGTAAAATCTGATCGGCGTTATTGTGACTCATTCGCATGTTCCAACATAGAAAGTTTTTCGTTTCCAAATATGTTCACAAATTAACAATTAAAATATTCAATGAACACCACTTGAATTTACAAGTGACATGTCAATAAGTTTATGAACATGCCGCATGTCACGAGATCTACTCTATTAAAAATACTTAAAAGTACGAAGTTTATGTTGAAATTAAAAAGACGGGCTTATGTGTTATTTTTTGAGAATGCAGACTAAATTCTATGCGCATATTAGTTCTCACGAGCAGTCTCCGGCCGTGCGGACCACCAGGGGAACGCCCGCCGTCTTCCCTAGAGATTTGAAAATGAAATAAAAGTGAACTTAGAAGGAAAAAAATACACAGGTCACTAAAGAACACTCTGAATTTCAGTTTCACCTAAATTCTACATATTTATGCCAAGTTATTTAACAGTTTGGTGTTTAAAATGCAGAATAAAATACGCAGTGCACACACAACTTGGTTACGCAGTTCGGTGCAAATACACCTACGTCTGCGGGGCCTAGCCCAGATCAGAAACCATCCACTAGAAAGCAATCTTTAGTACAAGAAGCTTAACTTAAATACTAATCCATTGCTAACCTATTGAGTGGATGTTGTGAGATCCCCTCACTGCCAATCCTACGCCGTTGAACCCTCACGATCAACACGTCTCTCTGGATCTCCTCCTCCCGAGGAATTAAGGCTTCCTTGTTTCTGATCTTTATGAACTTGGTCGGTTGATTTGACAAACCTCCAAAACCAGAGACGAATAGCTCCAACAACGTATCTCACGTAGAGATGAAAACTTGGTTGCCTCGTCACAGTTTGCGTTGTATCTCTTCGCTTTTATCACCTACGCACTCCTTCCTTGTGCATAACTCTTTCCTTGTCTAACTCTACCAAGAATAGACTTCTAGACTAAGGAAAGATCTAATCCTAATCTGGTTTTTAAATGGACAATCCTTTATTAACAGGACTTGTACCATAAATAAACTACTTAATTAATTCCTAACTATTACAAGGAATATTTGTTTACTAGAAATAGGTTGCCACGAAATCACACATTGATCTCCACAATATTCTGTTCTGATCGCATGATTTTCCTCCATAATTTGCTCCATAAACCGTGGCTAAATACTTGCTGTCCAGAAACCTGAATTGTGATAGTGTTAAAACACCACTTCACTATTTCACACAATATGCCACAACTGAGTCCAACGCTCTTGACTTTACAATCTCCCCCTTGGCATATTTGTGAATTCATCAGCACTGGATTTCGACCTACCAACTCCCCCTGAATTCAACACCACTAAAACTACCAAGAATTCAGACATGACAGGTCATACAGGTTTACTAAATGCAATAATAAAATTCAGCAAGCAAACACACATAAAAAAATAAGTCCATCCAGTTTTCTCCCCATGGATTCATTAATGTGCCAAAAAAATTGTTGTTTACTCCTCAGCAGTTGCATCATCATCACCATCATTAGCATCATTGTCATTAGCAGCCATCATCAGCATCATCGTCATTAGCAGCCATCATCAGCATCATCCGAAACATCATCGTCACCATCATGCGCCTCTGAAACATCCTGAGTTGCTGCAGCCAACAAGACTCCACGCTCAGCATCCAAGGCAGCCAACTCCCCCTGAAGCTTTGCCACAATAGCCTGATGTCGTTCAATCAGTTCCTGGCACGCTCCAGCTTGGGCCTCAATAGCACTCAACCGCGCCGTACCAGCATCCGAGCAAATCTCTTCCGGAGGAGTCCAAGGCAAGTCCTTGATAATTCGACCACTCAGCGTCCTGAGTGTCGGTTTTAAGACTTGAATAGGAATCCACTCATCAGAGTCCCTTATAGCTGCTCCCCCTTTTTGCAGCACCGTGGTGATCACACACGGATGTACTAGAGCTTCTTTCCTGGTCTTGCGAGCACAGTCAATGATATCATTAAAAATCAATCTACCCATATTTACCTTTTGACGCACTCCCAAACTGTATAGTAGTGTAGCCATCTCTTTGGTGACACTCGTGGTATTTACCGAGGGAATCCAATTATGCACGGCGACCACATACAAACAGTAATACCTGGTCGTGAGGTTAGACGCAGTTATCTGCTGTCGACCAGTCACAGGCCATGAGCTCTCCACTCCACCAGTAAGCTCTACAGCCACCTCATCATAATTCTCTGGCATCTGGTGTTGGAACACCGGTTGGCCATACCTTGACGTGCTACGCTTCAGACACTTGTTCACCGCCTCTGGTGAAAAATCAGCAATCTCTCCGCGCACATAAACCCTATGAAACCAGGGTGATTCTTCATCTTCACACTCAGCTTTCAGATTCGAATAAAACTCCAGCACAAGTTGCTTGTTATAGTCACAGAAACAGGTAACACCTTGAGATGGTGCAAACAGTCTTTGAAGCCACAGTCCTTATATTTCACAGCATCTGCTGGCGTTTCCGCCAATATCTTCCTGCCACAGATAAACTCCCACTTTCTTGACTTGCATCATCAAAGAATTCAGGGCTAATGGCTTCACTAGCTTCAGGTGCAGGTTGTGCACTGGACCTTTGCTGTCTGTCAGCACGTAACCTCTTCAGCTTCTTCCCAATAGGTTCATCGCTGTGCTCACCTGCTTCCATAGTCTTATCCCTGCATCGCTTAGAGTTTCGCACACCCTTGGAAGAGGAGGCCACACTGCCCCTGGCCTTCTTTGAACTCTGAGTAACAGGAGTTCTCATAGACTTTGGTGGTGTTTCAACACCCACCTCCCTGCACTTTCTCTTTGGCCCACGTGTCTTTCTGGTCTCGAGTGGTATTTCAACACCAACACCAGTACCCTCTAAGGTGCCTTCACCACTGGCTATCTCAGTCAACTCTGCCAAGTTTTCAAGGTCATACCCCTCAGGATTTGATTCCCTATCAGCAAAGTCCACATCCTGTGCTTGATTCACAGGTACCTGGTCATCAACATTGGAGGTCACAACTGGTGTTTGAATACCAGAAACAGTCACATCATCTCACTCTGGGTTTTCCACAGCTCTATCCTCATCTTCTCCATTTTCAAAAACTGGCTCCATTAAATCTGACACAGTCTCACACATCACAGATGCACTCTCAGGTTCCTTCAACATAGACACTGTTTCAACTTCAACATCTCCCCCTGCATACGCTGTCTCCTCATCACTGTCACTGATTTCCACCACCAGAATGGGCAATTGTCTTAGATATTCTTGAAGCAAGAACAGAGGACCATTAAAGCGCTCCAACTCCATGCATTTTGCTTTGGTAAAATCAGTGGGCTTAACCACTTTGACCCAGGGATGCACCACAACATCATCCCTCATACTCCTAATGACTAGCCTGTGCAATGAGGCTATCCTTGTATAGATTGTAAAATAACTATCTACTTCTTCCCCCACTCTGTATTGTTCACCGAAATCAACCCCAACTAAGGTAGCATGAAAATCACTGATCTTATCAATTTGCCCAATACTACCAGCTAATAGTTTCTCTAAATCAAACCCATTAACTTTTCCATGCAAGCTCTTAAACTTCCTAAGATCAACATAATCTTGGTTTTGGACCTTTCATTCAAGAAACTCAAGAACCGAGCAAAAATAAACTCCATCAACAACAAAGGAGTGATCAAACCTGGTCGCCGGTCGTTGACGATTGACTCCATCCCACTTTGCCAACCTCTGTTCTCGACCTCCACAACACTCATTCAAGTCCACATCCGAGTCAAGTTCTTCAAATCGTAAATTTTTTGGAACTTGCACACTAGAGAAATTTCCAAACCATTTCTTGAAGGTAAAGTTCACCATTGTTGATGGGTTTTGTGTGGGCTATGTAATTTGTGGGATTTTGAAGATTTCAGGTCGCCGGAAAAGCAATTGCGCGAGCTCTGTTCTAGGAAGATGAACAGTTGGGAAGAAATTGAATTTGTGTGGGAATCGAACACTTGTCTCTTTCACGGTCTTTTTAGCAAACCAAAACCCCACATCTTTTTCCTAATGGGCTCTGACCAATCACGCACACAGCCAAGCCCATCATCACAAATTTCTGGCCCTTGTTCAGCCCTTCTGATCTACTTCTGCATTAAGTCAACTGTCCAGTAACTTTATCCCATAGTGTTTAAACACCATCACTTTATCCTGTGGTGTTTAAATACCAACTCACCAAAATTTTGGTATTTTATGTTTTTTTATTCGACTGTATTTAAAGGAAAACAGTAAATAATACAACAGAATATACAGATCTGGGTACCTTACATTCGACACACTCCCAAGTGCTGTCTGAGGCCTTCAAAAGTCTCACCATCCAGAGGCTTCGTAAAGATATCAGCAAGTTGTTCTGATGTTGGAACATGATGAACTGTGACTTCTCCTTTTTCGACCAAATCCCTAATAAAATGATGTCGGATATCGATGTGCTTTGTCCTAGAGTGTTGCACAGGATTCTTGGAGATATCAATGGTGCTTTTATTATCACATAAGACTGTCAAACTCACATCATTGAATCCATAGTCTCTCATCATCTGCTTCATCCATAGTAACTGCGCACAACAACTCCCTGCGGCTAAATATTCTGCCTCAGCCGTAGACAATGATATAGAGTTCTGCTTTTTACTATACCAGCTGACCAGATTTGAACCAGAAAAGAAGCATCCACCAGTGGTACTCTTACGATCATCAGCATTCCCGGCCTAGTCAGAATCACTGAAACCTACGAACTGCGAATCCTTTTTTCTATAAAACCACACTCCATACTCCACTGTTCCACTTATATATCGAATAATTCTCTTCACAGTTGACATATGTGATTCCTTTGGATTAGCCTGGTAGCGGTCACAAATACCAACACTCAAACAGATGTTTGGTCTACTTGCAGTTAAATATAACATGCTGCCAATCATACTCCTGTATAATGTTTGACCAACACTTTGACCCAGATCATCTTTTGTGAGTTTATCAGTGGTAGCCATTGGAGTACGCACTGCCTTTGCACTTGCAAGTCCAAATCTCTTGATCAAGTTCTCAGCATATTTCTGTTGGCTAATGAAAAGACCATTCTTCTCCTGAGTAACCTGCAACCCTAGAAAATATGACAATTTTCCTACCATACTCATTTCGAACTCCTTAGTCATTAAGTCAACAAACTCCTTCACCAATGTTGAAGAGGTGGATCCAAAGACAATATCATCAACGTAAATCTGTGCGATTAGAAGATGTGTCCCCTTATGCAGCACAAACAGTGTACGATCCACTCCCCCTCGACGATATCCCTTCTGAATCAGAAAGGTTGTCAGTCGCTCATACCATGCACGTGGTGCCTGCTTGAGTCCATACAATGCTTTATTCAACCGATAGACATGGTCAGGAAAATGTGGGTCTTCAAACCCCTTAGGCTGCTCCACGTAAACTTTCTCCTTTACTAAACCATTTAGAAATGCACTCTTGACATCCATCTAATGAAGAGTAAAGTCCAGAATGCATGATACTGCCAACATTAGCCTAATCGACTCCAATCTGGCCACGGGTGCAAAAGTTTCATCGAAGTCAACTCCGTCTACTTGGGTGTACCCTTGAGCAACGAGTCGCGCTTTATTTCTTGTGATGTTACCATTTGCATCAGATTTGTTCTTAAAAATCCACTTAGTTCCGATCACATTAACATCAGTAGACCGCGGGGTGAGATACCAAACATTGTTTCTTTCAAATTGCTGCAACTCTTCTTGCATCGCCAACATCCAATACTCATCAAGCAGGGCTTCTTTGTAGTTTTTGGGCTCAGTGAGGGAGATAAAACATGATAATCCTGCCAATTCTCTATAATTTACCCGTGGCTTATCCCGTAACTGCATGTATTTGGTTGGACTTTGTTCAGATTCATGTGTTACTGTTTCCGATGTTCCAACACCGATTCACTGTGTCGAGGATATCACTTTCACCTATACTATATTCCTCTGAATCATCAACAATCACATTAATAGACTCCATGACTGCTCCAGAGCGTTGGTTTAGAACTCGGAACGCTCGACTGGTAGGAGAATAACCCAAGAATATACTGATATCACTTCTAGACTCGAATTTAGCCAAGGTTCTCGGTCCTTCAGAATATAGCACTTACTCCCAAAGATATGAAAATACGATACATCTGCTTTCTTCCCTTTCCAGATTTCATATGGTGTATTCTCAGTAAACGGACGCAAGTATACTCTGTTGATAGTGTAGCATGCTGTGTGTACCGCCTCAGCCCAATATCTAGCATGAATTTTTTTCTCGGCTAGCATTGCTCGTGCCATTTCCTGCAGCATCCTGTTCTTTCTCTCTACTATACCATTTTGTTGAGGCTTTATGGGGGCAGAGAACTCGTGGTGTATTCCAAGTGTCTCGCAAATATCATGAAACTTAGAATTTTTGAATTCTTTTCCATGATCACTCCTGATCCGTGCAATTCTTTCTTGGGTGGTTCCCTTTTCTACATGTAGCCTGTGCGCCAAGGTCTTGAAAACATCAGCGACCTCTGACTTCTCTTTGAGAAATGATACCCATGTATACCTCGAGAAGTCATCTACACATACGAAAATATACTTCTTCCCTACCACACTAGGGGTGTTGACCGGCCCCATTAAGTCCATATGCAGGAGTTCCAAAAGTCTTGACGTTGAAACATCGTGTACCGCATGGTGTGGTATCCGGATTTGCTTTCCTTCTTTACAAGACCCGCAAACAGCCTCCTTGTAGTCACTGATTTCAGGAATACCTCTAACTGCATTCAGTCTAGAAATGTGTGCTAAGGATTTAAAATTTATGTGCCCCAATTTTCTGTGCCACAGAGTACTGACTTCTTTTTTCGAGCTAAAGCAGGTGACATCTTGATCGAGCAAATAACAGTTATCCATTGATCGAGATCCAGTGAATACTCCAGTTCCATAGTTTACTACACATTTCTCCTTGTCGAAAAACATTGTCATTTCATTGTCACATATATGACTAATGCTCAACAAGTTTTCTTTTAGTCCTTCCACCAGTAACACATCTTGGAACACCGGGAGCCCTTTGATGGCTAACTCACCCTTGTCGATTATTCTACTGCGTTTCCCATCACCAAATCTAACATATCCACCAAATCCAGGTTTGAATTTTCGCAGAAATTCAGGGACTCTAGTCATATGCCTTGAACAAGCACTATCGAAATACCAGGAATTTCCTGTATGTGCACCAAAACATACGAAACTTGAAAAACAAACATCTTGAGATTTTTGAATCCATACCTTGCTTTTAGGTCGAGTGATGTTATGCGGCCTTGGGTTGACACGTGTGTTCAGAATTCTAGTTCTGTAGCCTCCAGTGTTGAAACAACGCCCTGTATCATATCCTGGCATGGTGTTGAACCATCGATCTGCTGAGTTAAAGGACAGTGTCCTAAGTAGCTTAAAACACCTATTTCTCACATGCCCGTGAGCTCCACAGTATCCACATCGTCTGATCCTTTTGGTGGGGCAATTTCTCTCAATTATTCCTGGAGCTCGTGCACCTTGATCTGCCTTATTGCTCCATGAGTTCACCGGTGAAGATTCTTCATAGCCAATTCCATATTTGGTCGTCTGTCCCATTCTTAGACAATCTTCGAGCTTAGCTTTCCCTGTATTGAGACGTCTAATAGCTTGTTCTGCTGCCTCTGCTCGTTGCACCATTCCAGCAAATTCCTTCATGATTCTTTCAAGTTCGCTGATCGCCTTTTCCTTTTCAAGTTCCTTCATTTTAGCATTTTCAATCAATCTCTTGTTCTCGGACTTGAGCTCTTTGTTTTCATCCGCCACTTTTAACCACATCTTATACATTTCCATGCTTTCCTTGTGAATGTCATCATCACTAATGCTCCTAGTCTCTTCATCTGAGCTACCACTCTCACTTTCATTCAGCACACTGACTCCTTCCTCGAAAGATTCTTCTAACTCCACCACTGACACACCGAAAGCAACATGATTGGTATACTCCTCTCCATCCTTACCATCATCTCCTCCGTCATCATCACTCCAGGTTGCGGCATACGATTTTCCTTGCCTTTTAAGTGTATTGGCACACTCAGCTTGTATGTGCCTGAAACCTTCACATTCTCTACACTGGATTTTCCTGTTCAGGTTTGGATTTGTTGATTTGAACTTTGGTGTTTCAACACCAATTGCTTGGCCAAATCTTGGAGTGGAGTTTGCGTTTGGATTTTTGCTACCACTTGACTTCTCGTGTGGCTTCCTGCCCATCTTCTTCATAAATCTGGAAAAGTTCCTGGTTATGTTGGCAATTTCATCGGACTCTTCATTATCTGTATAATCTTCTGACCTTCCAGAGGTTATGCTTGAAAAAGCCATCTCTTTCTTACCTGCTTTTGTTTGCAGCATTTCCATCTCATAGGATTCCAGTGATCCCATAAGTTCATCAAGCGTCATTGTCCCTATCCTTCCATTTTCATTAATCGTTGTGACCTTCATGTTGAAACGTGGAGGTAGTGCTCTCAAAACCTTTCTTACAAGCTTGTGATCTTTGTACTTTTTGCCAAACTGAAAAGCTTTGTTGGCAATATCTCGGACACGTCCATTGAACTCAGAGATAGTCTCATCTTCGCGCATCTTTAGATCTTCGAATTTTGTCGTGTAATACTGCAGCTTTGATTCTCTGACGGAGCTTGTCCCCTCATGATAAGTTTGTAACACATCCCACGCATCTTTTGCAGTCTCACAATTTGAAATCATCTTAAACTGATCTTTATCCACTGCCGTAAAAATGGCATTTAATGCCTTTGAGTTGGACACGTGTGCTTTGTGCTC
This sequence comes from Rubia yunnanensis, assembly GCA_037428765.1. Lineage (NCBI taxonomy): Eukaryota > Viridiplantae > Streptophyta > Magnoliopsida > Gentianales > Rubiaceae > Rubia > Rubia yunnanensis. Next base: position 67,771,124 of record CM075071.1, on the reverse strand, counting down.
CTCGGCAGAATATTTAGAAAATGGTTTAGCCGTCAATGAGCTTGATCCCTCAGCTTCGGCTTCTGTAGGTGGAGTGTACTGATTTATGACATTGTTCCAAGCTTGATCATCTAGTGCTCCAATGAACACTTTCATGCGTGCCTTCCAGTAGGCATAATTTCCTTGTTCCAGCAACAGTGGTCGCGTGACCGAAGCTCCCTCCTTTGGTGCCATGGTGAAACCTAATCTCACTCTCCCTGCTTAGGGGTCAGCAAGTGCGGAGCTCTGATACCAATTGAATTTCAGTTTCACCTAAATTCTAAATATTTGTGCCAAGTTGTTTAACAGTTTGGTGTTTAAAATGCAGAATAAAATACGCAGTGCACACACAACTTGGTTACGCAGTTCGGTGCAAATACACCTATGTCTGTGGGGCCTAGCCCAGATCAGAAACCATCCACTAGAAAGCAGTCTTTAGTACAAGAAGCTTAACTTAAATACTAATCCATTGCTAACCTATTGAGTGGATGTTGTGAGATCCCCTCGCTGCCAATCCTACGCCGTAGAACCCTCACGATCAACACGTCTCTCTGGATCTCCTCCTCCCGAGGAATTGAGGCTTCCTTGTTTCTGATCTTTACAAACTTGGTCGGTTGATTTGACAAACCTCCAAAACCAGAGACGAACAGCTCCAACAACGTATCTCACGTAGAGATGAAAACTTGGTTGCCTCGTCACAGTTTGCATTGTATCTCTTCGCTTTTATCACCTACGCACTCCTTCCTTGTGCGTAACTCTTTCCTTATCTAACTCTACCAAGAATAGACTTTTAGACTAAGGAAAGATCTAATCCTAATCCGGTTTTTAAATGGACAATCCTTTATTAACAGGACTTGTACCATAAATAAACTACTTAATTAATTCCTAACTATTACAAGGAATATTTGTTTACCAGAAATAGGTTTCCACGAAATCACACATTAATCTCCACAATATTCTGTTCTGATCGCATGATTTTCCTCCATAATTTACTCCATAAACCATGGCTAAATACTTGCTGTCCAGAAACCTGATTTGTGATGGTGTTAGAACACCACTTCACTAGTTCACACAATATGTCACAACTGTAAAGTCCAGGAACTATTTAATTGGCAATTTTGTGTTAAGTACTTGTGAACTACAGACCATGTTGGAACATGGTGCTGGAGCAGAACTGGAGCAGGTTTCACGCCATAGGGTTTAACGGATTCAAGCCGAAACATTGATGTGTTTTAGAATTTATGGTATCTGTATATTTGGCTATATATTGGGCGTGTGAAGCATATATGGTTTATGGAAAAATCCCTACTTATATGGAGAAACTTTATTCGAATATATGGGAAAGGTTGAGATAAGGTAAGTCCCTTTATTTATGGGATTGGGATATGCTTCAACAATCAGATTTGGAATAGGAATATTGTGGAGATAATCATGGATATTCGGATCTGATTCGTAGATATAAATATGGGACAAACACGGCTGCAAAACTAACGATTTTACTGAGCAAAATCTGAACCCAGATTTTGAGATCTTACGAAACTTGCAAGAGCCAATATACTGTGTTCCAACACTGTCCTGCTGCACTAAGTTCAGAATCGTATACCTTAATTCCTTGGGAAGAGGAGATCTTGCGTCGACGAGTTTCGAGGTCAGAGGGAGTCTGATCAAGGCAGATTGGTAGCTAGGGGAGCTAGCAGAATCCACGCGTCATAGTTAGTAAAGATAAGTATTTTGTAAATTGTACTCTGTACTGTATCTTTCTAATTAGTGGATTCATTCTGAACTGGGCCAGGCACCGCAGATGTAGGTGATTTACACCGAACTGCGTAACCAAGTTGTGTGTCTTTTACGTTTTACGTTATTTTACACTTGGTTAAATTAAGTATGTTGGAACACACTAGTAAGTACTAGTAAAAGTGGTAAAACCAAATTTCAACTGGTATCAGAGCTGAGTCACTTATTGTTCCCTTGGTTGTTTCAAGGAAAGTGAGATCCGGTTTTACCATGACGACAAGAGAAGGAGCTTCAGTCTCTCGACCACCACTGTTGGAAGGAAACAACTACAATTATTGGAAGGCACGTATATCAATTCACTGGATGAACTGGCATGGTTCTATGTTGAGAATGAATGGAATCATCCTACAGAAGATGCTGACACAAGTTCTAAGGCTGTGGAAGGGGAGTCGAGTCAAAAACCCAAAGACAAAGCTAAGTGGACTCCAGATGATCTTAAAGAATCACTGGCAAATTCGAAGGCCCTGAATGCAATCTTCACTGCTGTTGATGAAAATCAGTTCAAGCTTATATCTACATGTCACCAGGCAAAGAAAGCATGGGATATTTTACAAACTGTTCATGAAGGAACCAATCGGGTGCGGGAATCCAAACTTCAGATGCTGGCTACCAAGTTTGAAGAACTAAAAATGGAGGAGGACGACACCATTGCTTCATTCAATGGAAAGCTCAGAGATATATCCAACATGGCTTATCAACTGGGAAAGGTTTACAAGGAAACTAAGCTAGTGAAAAAGACATTGCGATCTCTTCCCAAAAGATTTGCAATGAAAGTAGCAGCAATAGAGGAAGCAAGAGACGTAGCCACCATGAGCCTAGATGAACTGATGGGTTCGTTACAAACTTATGAGATGACGTTCCAGCAATCTACAAAAAGAATCTCCAAGGATCTAGCATTCAAAGTTTCTCCGGTCAAGGTAAGTAATGAGTCTGATAGCGATGATGAGTTTGAAAAACTGGCACTTATTACAAAGAATTTCTCAAAGATGCTGAAGAAGGTGGTTAATAAGAAATCTCGGGAGAGGTTTGGTGGAAACAGACAAAAGCCACTAGATTCGAACAATAATCGTGGAATGAGATTTGAACAAGGAAACATGCAGTTCGGGAGGAATCAGACCAACGAACCAAAACTGGCTGGACGAATTCAATGCAGAGAATGTGAAGGATTTGGTCATATTCAGGCTGAATGTGCTAACACCCGCAAGAAACAAGGAAGATCATATGTCACCTCTTGGAGTGATGATGAAGATAATGAAAAGGATGAAGAAGAACTTACGAGTAATTACATAGCTTTTGGAGCAAAGGTACATGAGACATCAGAAGGTCAGTGTTCCAACACATTGAACAAAGGTAAGGTTGTATCTTCTAACAAGAACCTGAACGATGCTCGTAGTGATGAAGATGATCTATCTGTAAGTGATGAAGAGATCTATAGCACATACGAACAAATGTATGATATGTGGATTCAAGTAGCTGACAAAAACAAAGAATTGAATGAAGAAAAAGGAAAGCTAATTGAAAGTGGAAAGGAGCTACGATCCACTATTGCAGAACTTGAAAAGCAAAATAAAGAACTGAGTCAAAAATTGATAGCAGCAGTCAAGAGAGCCGAGACGTCTGAAGCAACTATCTCTAAATTAAATTCCGGGAAAGCAAAGCTTGATGACATTCTGGATATGGGCAGAACCACTGGTGATAGACACGGGATTGGATACAAGGAAGAAATAAAGACTGAAGTCTTCGAAAAACCAGTTACTCTCAAAGCTAGGATTCGAGAAGTAAAACGGAAGTATGGAAAGCCATATCAAAGAAATCCTCTAATCTGCGGATACTGTACATACCAAGGTCATGCTGAACATCAGTGTAAAAAACTGATCAGAGATCAAATGACTGGAAGACAACTGTGTTCCAACACAGTCAATATTCAAACAAGAATCAGGAAGGTATGGGTTATTAAAAGGTCCAGTAAGTGTCTGGTGGCACACACTTCTTTATCAGCATATTCTAGTGATTCTTGGTACTTTGACAGTGGTTGTTCTCGCCACATAACTGGGAATCCAAAATACCTTACAAACATTTCTCCATATGATGGCGGATATGTAACTTTTGGTGATGGAAAAAGAAGCAGAGTAATTGGCAAAGGCGAATTAAAGATTGAAGGGTTTCCAGTTCTCACAAGTGTACTATTTATTGAAGATCTAAAAGCAAACTTGCTTAGCATAAGTCATCTATGTGACGACAACCTGATAGTGGAATTTCAGAAGGACAAGTGTGTAGTGAAGCATGGTGAAAATAAGGTTCTTTCTGGAATACGATCTTCAGACAATTGTTACTTGTTAGAACAAGAAGTTCGATGCATGCTTTCAAAGCAGGATGAAGGAATTCTCTGGCACAGGAAGCTTGGACACATCAACTATAAAACACTGGTGAAAATCGCTAATATGAGAGCTGTACGAGGAATGCCAATCTTGACTAGCAAGGATGAAATTGTGTACAGACCATGTCAACAAGGTAAACAAACTCGTTCTCCTCATTCTTCAGTTCAGTTTATTACTACTTCTAGAAATCTGGAATTACTACATATGGATTTAATGGGGCCAGTTAATACGCCTAGCATAGGAGGAAAGAAATATATTTTTGTGTGTGTTGATGACTACTCCAGATTTACTTGGGTAGCCTTCTTGAAAGAAAAATCTGATACGATTGAGGTATTTCGAAGTCTTGTAGTAAAGTTACAAACTGAAAAGGGAAGTCCTGTAGGAAAGATAATCCGAATTCGAAGTGATCACGGCAGAGATTTTGAAAATGAACAATTCAATTCCTTCTGCAATGAGCTAGGAATCCAACATGAGTTTTCGGCTCCTATTACTCCTCAACAGAATGGCATTGTTGAAAGAAAGAACAGAACTTTACAGGAGATGGCTCGAGTTATGTTGGCAGAAAAGGATGTTCATAAGAAATGGTAGGCAGAGGCGATCAATACCGCGTGCTATACGATCAACCGAGTGTATCTTCGACCATTCACTGACAAGACAGCCTATGAGATCTGGAAGGGCAGGAAACCAAACGTATCGTATTTTCATGTGTTCGGAAGTACATGCTATATTCTCAGAGATAGAGAACAGTTGGCTAAATTCGATAATCGGAGTGATCCAGGAATGTTTCTCGGGTATTCCATCAATAGCCGTGCCTACAGAGTTTTTAATCATCGAACCAACACTCTCATGGAATCCATAAATGTTATTGTGGATGATTCAGAAAAGGAACAACCTCCAGAAGTTGTAGAGGAAGAATCTGCCAACACCCATGTTCCAACACAGTCTCAACCTTCCGACAAAGCAAAGTCTTCAGCCGATGCTACTGAACCAAGTGATCACCAGAACCCTAATTCTACTGAAGCTGACCATGTTCCAACACACGACCATGTTCCAACACAGTCCCCTCCTACTGACGAACATGTTCCAACACTCGATCAATCTGGATCCATCATGAGAAGTACGCGATCAGTGCCTCGAGTTGATTACCGACGACTGGCTGTCTACACTGTTTCGTTTCTCTGATTGAGCCCAAGAACTATAAAGAAGCCTTACTTGATGAATATTGGATTGCTGCAATGCAAGATGAGCTCGGCCAGTTTACCAGGAATGATGTTTGGTATCTTACTCCCCGTCCCAAAGGCATTAATGTCATTGGTACGAAATGGATCTTCAAGAACAAGTCCGATGCAGATGGCTTAGTCACCAGAAACAAAGCCAGACTTGTTGCTCAAGGATATACTCAAGTGGAAGGTGTTGACTTTGATGAAACCTTTGCACCTGTTGCCAGGTTAGAATCCATTCGTATTCTACTAGCTACTGCCTGCTCTTTGAACTTCACTTTGTATCAAATGGATGTTAAGAGTGCATTTTTAAATGGAGTGGTGAATGAGGAAGTTTATGTGGAACAACCTAAAGGTTTTGAAGATCCCCATTATCCACATTATGTATATCGTCTCAAGAAGGCCTTATACGGACTAAAGCAGGCACCTCGAGCATGGTATGAATGACTTACTACTTTTCTACTTCAGAAAGGTTATCGTCGAGGGGGAGTAGATCGCACTTTATTTGTGCTTGACAAGTCCTCAAAGATTCTAATTGCTCAAATATATGTTGATGACATAGTGTTTGGCTCCACTTCACCATCTATGGTACAAGAGTTTGTCACCACAATGCAATCTGAATTTGAAATGAGCATGGTTGGAGAATTGACCTACTTTCTGGGATTACAAGTCAAACAAGGACGGAATGGTTTATTCATCAATCAAAGTAAGTATGCCTTGAACTTGATTAAGAAATTTGGACTCAGTAGTGCTCGTGCAGTTCGAACTCCTATGGGAGTTTCTGATAAACTTGTGAAAGATAAAAAAGGAGTTTCAGTCGATCAGAATTTATATAGAGGCATGATTGGAAGCTTATTGTATTTAACCGCAAGCAGACCAGATATATGTTTCAGTGTTGGAATATGTGCGAGGTTTCAAGCTGATCCTAAGGAATCTCATCTTACTGCAGTGAAAAGGGTTATTCAATATGTAAGTGGAACTTCAGAATATGGTGTCTGGTATTCTAAGAATCAAGATTCAGAGTTGATTGGGTACAGTGATTCTGATTGGGCTGGTAATGCCAATGATCGAAAAAGTACTATAGGTGGATGTTTCTTTATTGGAACAAATTTGGTGTCTTGGTATAGCAAGAAACAGAATTCAATCTCTCTATCTACTGCGGAAGCAGAGTATCTTGCAGCAGGGAGCTGTTGTGCACAACTGCTATGGATGAAACAAATGTTGAAAGATTATGGAATTCATCAAGAACCTTTGAAGATTTTATGTGACAATACAAGTGCCATTGATATTTCAAATAATCCAGTTCAACACTCAAGAACCAAACATATTGACATAAGGCATCATTTTATTCGAGATTTGGTGGAAAGAAAAGAAGTGGAAGTGGTCTATGTTCCAACACACGAGCAGCTTGCTGATATATTTACAAAGCCACTTGATGCTACCACTTTCGAGAGCCTTCGACAACACTTAGGTGTTTGTCAAATCTGAGGTAACTTTTACCTTTGATTAGTTTTTCGTGTAAATAATTTTTTCCTTCTGTTTTTTACGTCAAAAATTTTAAAAAAAAATAATAAATTGAAGGAAGTATAAGACTTACCAAAATAAGAGTAGTTAAGTAAGGTGTGTTGGAAGTTAATGAAGGAAGACAAAGTGATGTGACAAGAAGAAAAAGGGATATCATTGCAATTTTTGGGAAATCTAAAAAGGGGACTTCGCGGGAAAAGAGGTAAGTTCATGAAGAGTTGAAAGTTGTCTCAAACTCTAAAAATCCCTTTCGCATTCTGTTATTCTTGGCCCGATTTTTCCCAAAACTCTTGCCTCAAAACTCTCCTCCATCTCGGCATTGTTCCAAATAATGTCAAACCCAAATTCTCCAATAAAAGAAGCTTCAGTGCCGGAAATTATGGAAGAAGACCGGAGCTCAGTGAATACGGATTTGGTAGTGTTTGATGAGCCGAGAAGATATGTTGAATTGGGTAAGTCACAAACTCAAGATCAGAACAAAGTAAGTGCTAACCATGAAGAGGATGAGGAGATGGCTGAAGCAGAGCCAGAGAAAGCTGAAGAGGAAAAGGAAAAGGAAGAGACATCTGTCAAGAAACCGAGTAAAGATTCGGATGCTCAAGAGCATGCGTCTGGAGGCAAGAAACAGGAAAAACCTAAGGTAACTGGTCCTGACCCTCGACCATTGAAATTCTTGGGTTTTGAAAGTAGAAGTGTGGAAGATATTTTTGAGTGGTTACAAGCTAATAGATATTCTGTGGATCTAAGCAAAATTAAGAGTATAAGAAAGGATTTAGAAGTGTTGCATGTCAAAATTAAGGAGATTGTGTCTGGCCACTTTACTGATGTCTGGGATATTGAGTATAAGACTGTGAAGTTTCTGAGAGGGATGTATGGTCAGCTGAATGGAAAAGGGAAAGACAAATTTCATGTTTTCTGTCGTATGACTGCTCATAGTTATGTGTGGATAAGAGAAATTAATGAGGAACAAGCTGTTGGGATGAAGACAGTAAGGTATGGAGACAAGCTACATGTTGGATTTTATGATGAGGAGAATTCAAAGAGGATGGAGAAATTGAGAGAACCAGTGATTATTGAACTGTCTGATGATGATGACAGTGTTCCAACACAGGAAGAAGAATCTGTGTATATGGAGGAAGAATCTGATGTTGATCTGGGGGGTACACAAGGTGAAGAGGTTCAAGAAGAAATGACTGATGGAGTTCCTGATCAATCTAATGATGAAGGGAATCAGAAGAATGAAGAAGCTGAAGAAGATCTGCAGGATCAAGGTGTTGAGTCAGAAGAAGAACAGGAAGGAAGTGCTGACAGTGTTCCAACACAGGGTGCCACAGACCTGACATACTCCAGTGACGAGGTCCTGGATCAATTTTTCAAAAAGGAAAAAGGAAAAAGGAAGGCTAGCTCTGCCTTGAATACTGAGGCAGCAAAAAGAAGTAAGAAGAGACATGATAGCAAGCCAAGGAAGGCTCTGCCACCTCCATCTGTCACTCAGGCTTTTTCAGCAGCCTATTTGACAAGAAGGGAGCTGAGATGGAAGAATTCTTCTCTGAGAAGAAGTTTATTGCTGAGAGACCCTTGGACTTGAAGGCTTATCAGGAGAGTGGGTTCAAAACTTTCCTAAAGGCAATGGGGATGATGAAGGCGGCCACAATTCAAAGGCAATTCAATCGACAGGTGGTTCTCGAGGTATATGCTAATCTCATGCCTGAAAATCTAGATATTACTTCTCAGTGGTTCGGGAGAGTATATGTTCGTGGAAAGATTGTAGAACTGTCTGCTACTAGAATCAATATGTTATTTGGGCTGAAAACTCCGGAGATAGGGGGAGTGTTTCCGGACGATTTGGAGATGACTGATGATGAAATTTTGGCTGTGATTTCTGGAGGATACAAGAAGCAGTGGCCGGCAGTAGGATATTTGACGGGCAGGCGGTCGTCGCGCCCGCCGTGCAAAAGATAATTTATAAGCCCTTTTTGCTTACTTTCTACAACTAGGTAGATAGCGGCAAATCGGGGTCGTCCAAAGAGAAGAGGGATCTTCCTAAGCGTCTAAGCACAAAATGGTTAATATTAGGCTAGGATAAAATATATACACACACATAAAAGCAAGTAAAATGGGGGGGGGTTGGTTGGTTGGTTTTCCTAGGTTACGAAAGTAAAAAGACAAGATAACTAGCAAGGTCAAGTGACTATGCTAATCATCAAATAAAACTAAGAAAAGGGGTTTTAAACTACAAAGATAAAATGCCTTGGGGGCAACGGATATCCACTTCCACATCTAATGTAGTTCATCGAATCATTCACACATTCCATCATATAGCATTCAGGACCCGACACTCACACACCTATCTAGCAAGTACCACAACACACACATCACAAGGAGTTCTAAGTTCATGCTCATAGATCTTCATGCAAAGGCGCTACGGAATTCGTCACGTTCCTACACCTAAACAATTCAACCACACAAGCACTACCTATGCTCAAACAACTCATGGCACACATGCAGTGAAACACACCGTCAGGAATACATAAACGCCAAATAACAAATGCTTCAAGAATGAATTTAAATCATCTATTCAATATTTCAACTACTTGTCGTGGAGACTAAACTCCTATCCTTCTTAGTTCGTAGTTTGCGAGAGTGAGTTCCACATCTCTCGTCAAACCTCACCAACGACTCCCGAGTCGCGACCACGACTCAAGGTGTCATTGGTGGCATTTAGCACGAAGGACCAACAAGCTTGGCAATGCCTATGACCACTACACCGTGACTAAGCATTTAACCAATTCATGCAATTACACGAGATTAGTCAAGAGCGACCACTCATAGACCACGAGCATATAACTCTTCTCGTTTACTACACAAACGAACATGACGAAGAGTTCAACATCAATCACATTCGTCTAGCACATTATCAATCCATCAACACAATCAAAAGCTCTAAATCATACTCTCACATTACTAACAAGAACAGGGGGGAAATTAACCCAAATCCCCCAAACCCTAGCTAGCAATTCATACAAGCATTTCATATCATCAAGCTCTCAACAACATCAATGAAATCAACAATTAACATTCAAAGCACAATAATTGCACAATAGAAAAAACACCAAATAGATAGATAAAATGAGTTCTTGCTACATAGATAATGGAAGCTTCAATCCATAGCTCCCAAGTACAAAAACTACTCTAGAATAACAAGAGACATAATTAAACTACAAAAACTAAGAAAAGAAAGAGAAGAAAACCAAGGGTTTTCAAGCCCTAAAATGCAAGAAGAAAAGGGAAAAAAACTATGGAGAAGAAGGAGTGAAGGAGTATTTATAGGGGGAAGAAAAAGGGGAGAAAACGCTGCTACAGGGCTGATTTTAAGCTGTCGTTGCGACTCGCGACCAACTTGGTCGCGACTCGCGACCAAATCAGTAACTCAGCCTTGCTGTTTTGTTTTGCTTCCTCCGGGTGAACCGTTGATCCGTTTCGGGAGTTCTTGTAGTCGATTTTATAGTGCTCGAGAAGAGGAATCCAATGGTGCCACTCTTGAAGGCTGATTCTTCTCGGAAAATTCTGAGAACCCCGGATCATCATTCATCCGTTGCTTTGCTCTCCTTTCTTCATCTCTTCACTTCTTCAAATCTTCACAAAGCTCAAATGTAAAGGTCTTCAAATCTTCAAATCTTCAAAGATAAATCTTCAAAGTCTTCAAATCTTCAAAGTCTTCAAACAAATCACCTTGTCACACAAAATCATCTAAAAAGTGATAAAAACGTCAAAGCCGCCTGTATCCCTCCTTAGATGATTTCAAGGCAAAATGCCACATGTAGAGCACAAAATTGCACAAAACCTAATCCTAAAAAGCCTAAAATAACCATCTAAAATGGACACATCAAACCTCCCCACACTTAAACCTTACTCGCCCTCGAGTAAGAAAAGATTCAAGCATACGGAGGAAATGACATATCCACATCCTAAAAACCCTAAAATACCCGCATAAAATGGCCACATCAAACCTCCCCACACTTAAACCTTACTCGCCCTCGAGTAAGAAAAGATCTAAGCACACGGAAGAAATGATATAGCCCTATCTTAACTACTAATCCCCCAATCAAAGCCTCACAAAACTCTCAATATCATAAATCCCAAAATAAAAGCTCACATGAGAATTTTTCACACACACATCCCCAATCCTAAATCTAACCAAACCTACCACTTATCAATTCACTACCCATAAAAATATTTCACAGCCCAGAATTGATATTCCCATAATCCAATGACACAAAATGAAGCTAAAACCATAGAGGAAGTTTTAAACACATGCTTCACCTAATGCCAATATATCAACCAAAAACGAAGTATAAAAGGATTAAGAATTTCATAACCACACTTCGTTTCCAAACCCACTAAGCTACCCAATCCCAAGAGGTCTCTAGATGTTGAGCTACCCGATCCATCCATGTGACAACCGCAACCTTATGACTCCAACGCCGGCAAATGAGTGAACTTATAGCATTTTTCATTTTCTCTCTTTTTCTCTCATTTTGCCTAGGAGCTCTTTCGAGTTTTCATCCTAGCCACACATCATGTTTCTTTGGCTCACATCTCACCTTTTTCCGCACATTTAAGCCTCTCATTTTTGCCTAGGCCGCCCTTTCGGGTTTTCGACCTATCCGGGCTCCCAATGTTGCCTAAGCTGCCCTCTTGGGTTTTCAACTTAGCGGGTTTTCTTTTTCTTTTTTTTTCTATTTTCTTTTTCTTTTTCTTTTTCTATTTTTTTTTTCTTTTTCTCATGTTTTTCCAATGAAAAGTAGCAAAAAGCATTCCAAAACAATGTAGCATGCATATGAGTCCTCTAACCCCTCCCCACACTTAAAACATTACATTGCCCTCAATGTAAACATGTAAGGCAAGAACAATAAAAATCAAGGTAAGGGGATAGAGTGACACCCGTGTCTCCGCAATTCGCCGGTGATATGGCGCAATCCAAGCACTTGTATGGTCCCGAAATTGGTTTCGGAACCGGAAGGGGGAGCAAAGATGCCGTAGAAGAACTCACCCCTCGAGAAAAGCATTGTCTCCATGGCGCCGTTTGATCAAGACTAACACCACGAAGAACACATTAAACTCACAAGTACATAAGGATATATAATACTAGGTTTAGCATCAAGAGTTAATAACCATAGTATTTTCAAAGAACAACCAAATCACACTCAACCAACACTATAAGAATAATCATGAAAAATATCCAACATATATTGACATGTATACAAGCATCATTATAGGATATGCACTTACGATCACAATGATGTAGTCGGCATACTACAATCAACAAATGTACTATAAAGATGCAAGAATGTTCATATGTCAACATATGTAGGATGGTGGAGGAATGAGTGGGTATGTGGTGGTTCTTGGGAGTGTTGGGTGGAGAAGAAGGTAGGATCATGCAATGTTTAAAATCATTTGGAAACTTGGAAGTTTGGAAATTTGAAATCCGGGCTCAAAAAATTTTCAACAGTTACTGAGCACGTCGCGACTTGCGACGAGGTTCGTCGCGACTCGCGGAAAGTTGAGTCCGAGAGCTCAAAATTTTCTGAGCTCGTCGCGACTCGCGACGAAGTGTGTCTCGACTCGCGACGAGCCTCGCGAAGTCATCGCGACTCGCGGAAAGGTGAGTCCGAGAGCTCAAAATTTTCTGAGCTCGTCGCGACTCGCGGAAAGTTGGCGCTGGGAGTGATTTTTCTCCCCTGTTCGTCGCGACTCGCGACGAAACCCATCGCGACTCGCGACGGCAGGGTATCCCAGGCTTAAAATTTTTCTTTTGCTTACCAACTGTCCAAGCTTTCTTCCCTCGTTCATTGATCTCGTTCCTTCATCTCCTTCATTGCAATGCACTTCACTTTGCTACAAAATCACAGAAAAACAAGCCATAAAAAGAACAAAACAAAACAACAAAAAACTAAGAAACAAAAACTAAAAGAAACAAAAACTAAAAGAAATGCCGAATTTATTTAACGTCGTCGGCACGACGAAGCTCCGTATGTTTAAGGTCGTCGGCACGACCCTAATGTTATCCGTATGGTGAAGGCTTGAAGCTCTTCACCATGAGCATCCAAAATAAGAGAGGTGGGGGCACAAAACTTTCAAGAGGAAAGTCTTGTGGAGGTGGAGATGGTTCAAAGGGAATTAAGTGGTTAGGGAGCTTGGGATAATCTTTCAGCTCCTCTCTCGTTTCCCTCAAAACTTCCAAAAATGGTGGAGTTGGTTCACTAGGTGGGAGAAGGGGTGACAATGCTAATGGATGTAGCACTATCACCTCTTTCTCCATTTTTCTATCCTCTACAACCAACTCCTCATCCCTTTCAAACTCAAAATCATTTTTATTGGTGACCTCACTCACCGAATCATCGCGTTCAAGTTGGGATGGTGTGTTTTCGGAATCACGAGCTTCCATGAGGGCCAATACCTCTAATATGTTCCTCACATGCCCCTCAATGGCCTCAACACTAGAGGAGAGCTGGGTATCGGGCTCCTCACTAGTAAAGAAGTTCAAGTTTGCTATCCTATTTAAGACATCCTCACGTGTCAAACTTGAACTTCCTTGTTGGGCTTGGTTTTGGGGTATGGTATTGGGTGGTAATAGCCAACTAGGTTGCTCGTAATATTGGTTTTCCGGCTCATTCTCATACCACAAATCCGGACTACCACTCCATTCCGGATTGTAAGAGTTGTGGTATGGATAGCATTCATGAGCTTCTTGCCCTTGAAAACCAATATCTCCTACCTCTTGATAGCACTCTTCATAGTACCCATAGTTTTGGAAACCAAGGGTTCTTTCTCGGTCATCGTGCTGTTCCCACAACAAAGGGCAAGATTCGGTAGGATGGTCGGAATGACACATCCTACAAAACCTTGCTTGTTGAGCCTCTCCTCTCATCATGAGTTCCCTCAAGGTGAGACGCTCCATTAAATTTATTTTTTTTCAAAAGTTCAGAATCATAGTGCAAGGATTCTCGATAAAATAAATCACCAAGAACTCAAGCAATACCTACTCCGAACAAAAACAACCACCGAGTAGTGGAAAATAAAAACAACTAGCTAATACACAACCAAATAAACCTAAATACTTAAGAATAAACGCCTCTTCCCCGGCAACGGCGCCATTATGACGGGCGGGCGGTCGTCGCGCCCGCCGTGCGAAAGATAATTTATAAGCCCTTTTTGCTTACTTTCTACAACTAGGTAGATAGCGGCAAATCGGGGTCGTCCAAAGAGAAGAGGGATCTTCCTAAGCGTCTAAGCACAAAATGGTTAATATTAGGCTAGGATAAAATATATACACACACATAAAAGCAAGTAAAATGGGGGGGGGGGGTTGGTTGGTTGGTTTTCCTAGGTTACGAAAGTAAAAAGACAAGATAACTAGCAAGGTCAAGTGACTATGCTAATCATCAAATAAAACTAAGAAAAGGGGTTTTAAAATACAAAGATAAAATGCCTTGGGGGCAACGGATATCCACTTCCACATCTAATGTAGTTCATCGAATCATTCACACATTCCATCATATAGCATTCAGGACCCGACACTCACACACCCATCTAGCAAGTACCACAACACACACATCACAAGGAGTTCTAAGTTCATGCTCATAGATCTTCATGCAAAGGCGCTACGGAATTCGTCACGTTCCTACACCTAAACAATTCAACCACACAAGCACTACCTATGCTCAAACAACTCATGGCACACATGCAGTGAAACACACCGTCAGGAATACATAAACGCCAAATAACAAATGCTTCAAGAATGAATTTAAATCATCTATTCAATACTTCAACTACTTGTCGTGGAGACTAAACTCCTATCCTTCTTAGTTCGTAGTTTGCGAGAGTGAGTTCCACATCTCTCGTCAAACCTCACCAATGACTCCCGAGTCGCGACCACGACTCAAGGTGTCATTGGTGGCATTTAGCACGAAGGACCAACAAGCTTGGCAATGCCTATGACCACTACACCGTGACTAAGCATTTAACAAATTCATGCAATTACACGAGATTAGTCAAGAGCGACCACTCATAGACCATGAGCATATAACTCTTCTCGTTTACTACACAAACGAACATGACGAAGAGTTCAACATCAATCACATTCGTCTAGCACATTATCAATCCATCAACACAATCAAAAGCTCTAAATCATACTCTCACATTACTAACAAGAACAGGGGGGAAATTAACCCAAATCCCCCAAACCCTAGCTAGCAATTCATACAAGCATTTCATATCATCAAGCTCTCAACAACATCAATGAAATCAACAATTAACATTCAAAGCACAATAATTGCACAATAGAAAAAACACCAAATAGATAGATAAAATGAGTTCTTGCTACATAGATAATGGAAGCTTCAATCCATAGCTCCCAAGTACAAAAACTACTCTAGAATAACAAGAGACATAATTAAACTACAAAAACTAAGAAAAGAAAGAGAAGAAAACCAAGGGTTTTCAAGCCCTAAAATGCAAGAAGAAAAGGGAAAAAAACTATGGAGAAGAAGGAGTGAAGGAGTATTTATAGGGGGAAGAAAAAGGGGAGAAAACGCTGCTACAGGGCTGATTTTAAGCTGTCGTCGCGACTCGCGACCAAATCAGTAACTCAGCCTTGCTGTTTTGTTTTGCTTCCTCCGGGTGAACCGTTGATCCGTTTCGGGAGTTCTTGTAGTCGATTTTATAGTGCTCGAGAAGAGGAATCCAATGGTGCCACTCTTGAAGGCTGATTCTTCTCGGAAAATTCTGAGAACCCCGGATCATCATTCATCCGTTGCTTTGCTCTCCTTTCTTCATCTCTTCACTTCTTCAAATCTTCACAAAGCTCAAATGTAAAGGTCTTCAAATCTTCAAATCTTCAAAGATAAATCTTCAAAGTCTTCAAATCTTCAAAGTCTTCAAACAAATCACCTTGTCACACAAAATCATCTAAAAAGTGATAAAAACGTCAAAGCCGCCTTTATCCCTCCTTAGATGATTTCAAGGCAAAATGCCACATGTAGAGCACAAAATTGCACAAAACCTAATCCTAAAAAGCCTAAAATAACCATCTAAAATGGACACATCAATATTCGCAAGCATCATGCTTGACCTCCAGATTCTTCGGGCTGTATCAGATAGCGGTTCACTGCTGGTTACCATCTAGCAATACTACTGCATTGACCAGGGAAATGGCCAAACTGCTCTACTGTGTTGGAACACAGCAGGAAATAAATCTAGGGTTATTAATTCAGCAACATCTGGTTCGACAGGCCACAGCTCCTAAGGTGAATGATGCTGTAATATACCCATGTCTGATCTCAGCGTTAGCCAAAAGTGCAAAGGTGAAGGGGAAGGCCTCTGATGTGATCATTGATACGGAATTCTTGCGGCCTAACAAGAAGACCTTCAGACTCCGTCATGTGCATGATCTTCCTTGGACAGCTTCGGGGTCAACCTCCTCATCAGCAACAGCAGCCAAGAAGACTCGATTGATGGCTATTAATGCTAGACTAGGAGCTTTGGGTATCCAAATTGCAGCCTTACAAGCAGAGCAAGCACGGTTGGAAGAAGAAAAATCAAGTCTAGAAGATTGATTATCTCAGGGGGAGTTTTAAAGACAATGTGTCATTTTTTCTGATTTTGTGGTGATGTTTCTTTGGTCTCTGTGTGGTCCCGGGGGAGTAATTTTGGATAATTCTGGATATTTGGTTTTCAATTTGGTTGTATAATTTTTGAATTTCTGGCATTCTGGCATTCTGGATTTCGGCTTTCATTATTTGAATTTTTCTAGTATTCTGCTCGTTGAATGTAATTGATTATGTGATTGCAGTCCAAAATATTATGGGTCCACAAAAATGCCAAAGGGGGAGATTGTAAAGTCCAGGAACTATTTAATTGGCAATTTTGTGTTAAGTACTTGTGGACTACAGACCATGTTGGAACATGGTGCTGGAGCAGAACTGGAGCAGGTTTCACGCCATAGGGTTTAACGGATTCAAGCCGAAACATTGATGTGTTTTAGAATTTATGGTATCTGTATATTTGGCTATATATTGGGCGTGTGAAGCATATATGGTTTATGGAAAAATCCCTACTTATATGGAGAAAATTTATTCGAATATATGGGAAAGGTTGAGATAAGGTAAATCCCTTTATTTATGGGATTGGGATATGCTTCAACAATCAGATTTGGAATAGGAATATTGTGGAGATAATCATGGATATTCGGATCTGATTCGTAGATATAAATATGGGACAAACACGGCTGCAAAACTAATGATTTTACTGAGCAAAATTTGAACCCAGATTTTGAGATCTTACGAAACTTGCAAGAGCCAATATACTGTGTTCCAACACTGTCCTGTTGCACTAAGTTCAGAATCGTATACCTTAATTCTTCGGGAGGAGGAGATCTTGCGTCGACGAGTTTCGAGGTCAGAGGGAGTCTGATCAAGGCAGATCGGTAGCTAGGGGAGCTAGCAGAATCCACGCGTCATAGTTAGTAAAGATAAGTATTTTGTAAACTGTACTCTGAACTGTATCTTTCTAATTAGTGGATTAATTCTGAACTGGGCCAGGCCCCGCAGATGTAGGTGATTTACACCGAACTGCGTAACCAAGTTGTGTGTCTTTTACATTTTACGTTATTTTACACTTGGTTAAATTAATTATGTTGGAACACACTAGTAAGTACTAGTAAAAGTGGTAAAACCAAATTTCAACAACTGAGTCCAACTCTCCTGGACTTTACACACTCCCTAGCTCAACACGTGATTATCATATGATTCATATCCTAACATTTCTGAAATGTGTTCTTTTCCGATCATATATAGATATACAGAAAAGTTTAATCTATATATTAATGTGTGTCTCAGGAACTCCATGATCTTTTTGTAAGAAATATATGATATAAAAAATGTTGAACCTAGTATTGGACTATTGGGTAAAAAGTCCGTCTTGTAAAATATAATTTTTTATATAACTATAAAACATCTATATATGACACTTTTAATATAAATATGCTACCTCTAAAACATAACGTGGCTATATTAAAAAAGAAAATTTATGTTGCAAAACAAAATATTCTGGTTTAAAATGAAAACACTTAAGTTAAAAGGCAAAGTCTTAGGAAAGACCGTCTTTTCATACCCTTATAGAAAAGTTGGGATTTAATTAAAATAATAAGAGATAAAATGTTTTAGTTGTAATATTAAAAATTTATTATGCAACGTGTAGTAGTTATAAAGCTTAAAACCCGATTCATGCAACCCGAGAATTTTATCTCTATTTCTTCTTATTTGCAGTTTAAACCTTAGTTTTTTCATGGTTTATGAAAATACCATCTTTCAAGAAACAGACTCAAGTTAAAAAATATATAATAATTACTCCATAAAAATACACCATTTTCCAAACGAAGCGGTGGTAAATAAACTGGGCATAAACTTACATATATTACCTTGAAAACCTAAATGTAAAATAAGACTTACCAACCGGCCGGTGGAGAGTAAGGACTAGGAAATTCCCTAGAAAATTGAAAAAGAAATAAAATAAATTCAGTGATACGGAATAAGTCCGTCTCTTGAAAGACGGTTTTCTCATAAATCATAGAAACACCAGGGTTTAAAGTAAAAATTAAAATAAATTAAAATAAAGTTTATTGGGTTGCATGAATCGGGTTATAAACTTTATAACTAGTACATGATGCATAATAAAATTTTAATATTACAACTAAAACATTTTACCTTTTATTGTTCTAATTAAACCCATATTTTCATAAACCTATGAAAATACGTTTTTTTCCAAGATTTTATATACCGATTTTTTTAAAAAAATACGATTCAATAAAGACTTTATTTCCCCTCATTTCTGAAATGACTTTATTTCTTTCAGTTATGAGTTTACCCCAACTACGGGAAAGTGAATGGAATCAGGAAACGGGAAGAAATAGAAAGGAAATTAATTATATTGCATTTCTCCAACGGTTTGGTTCAACAATGGAAAGATAAATAAGTTCTCCTCTATTTCCTTTGTAACTGTTTGGTTCAAGAAGGGGAAACAAACTTTAATTTCTAATACAATGCAGTTTAAAAACCCATGACATATATAAGTTAATCAAGTAAATTACTTTAAGAAAAGGATCTAAATTAATCAATCAAAATAATAAATTAAGTTATTTATATAATAAAATATTATATTTATATAAAATATTGTATTATTATTTACAGTATAAATGATAAAACAATAATACTATTAATTTTATTAATAATTCAAAAATTAAATTTATTATATTACTTTTTCATGTATAATTTTTTTAAAATTAAATTCACTTAAGTTAGAGTATTCATTACTACTTAATTTATTACTATTTATATTATAGATTTATTAAAGAATAGTATTTATATAAAATAAATATAACTATTTTTCAAAGTATGAAGTCAAAAAATAATACCCCAATTCATATGAAAATTATAGTTTTATTTAAATTCGACTCATATGCAACTAGAAAAATAATATCATAATAGTTTTATTGAAATAATAATCACATTATTGTAGTTTTTATTTTGATAATAAATATAAAGTATAACTCAATTACGAAATATTAAATAGTAAAATTTATATAAAATAATATAATTTTTAATTACAATATAAAATAATAAATTAATTACTTAAATAATACAATAAAATATATTAATATTAAAACAATATAACTATTATTTATAGTATAAATTATGAAATAATAATATTTTATTATTATTAAATTTTAGTTTATAAGAAAACTATAGTTTTAGTAATATTTTCAACTTATATACAACTCGAAAAAATTACAATACTATTTTTTCATTAGTGTTAATTATTTTCTTTGTATATAATAAATTTAAGGTAAAATATAGCGGTACTATTTAATTAATTTATTCTCTTAAAATATAGCAATATATTTGATTAATGTTCTGCCCAATTCATTTTTGTATGAGGCTGTTTCACTGTTAACAGTAAACCTATTATATATTTTCCAAGAACTTTCACTGTTTGAGAAGTGGTAACATTTACGAGTGGAAAAAATAGTTTTCAAAAATTTACGTTGTTTAAGAAGTTGGAACGTTTACTGTTGGGAAAAGTAGTTTTTTATTATTGAAAATAAAACATGAAATATGAGGAATTCGAATCTCAGGGTGAATCACTATTCTGCGAATTCAAACAATCCCAAACCATAGAAAAGGACAGGAAATGATTAAAAATATCAACCAAACATTAACTATTGGATTGATTACGCTCTATTCCCTTTCCCATTCTGATTCCGCCAATGTGTTATAGCAGTGCCAAGACCTTACTAGACAAAGTTGTGGAAAAATAATTTGAGCATGAATCCGGCTTTTGAAATACCATATTTTCAAAAATAATGAAACAATTTTCTGAAATATTGAATCTTTAAGATATAACATTTACATTTTAACTCAGCAAATATTAACTTATATTTGGCTGTTGAGACACAAAAAGAAATACTGCTCAGTATTTGGCTGGTACTTAAGTTATAAAATATACGAATCAACCTAAATGTTATAAGATTTAAATTAAAACCATAGCAGTTATTCTATAATTTATAAAAATACCGTTGTAACTTAATTGTTACCTTGAAAAGGTAAATTTAAAGTAAGACTTATTACTTGCCTCAGCTGTGGAAAACAGAACCGTGAAGATGCAGAGAATCATGAAGATGGCAAATGCTGTTGTTTTTGGAGCCATTTAGTTTGGAGATATTTTGTTCCTAAGCTTCTCCTTTTATACTACATGTTGGCCAAAGTCCTTTGTTTGGTCAAATTCCTATCAATTTAAATACTCAGATAGGACTTAATTAATTTCCAAACCTTGACCAAAAAGGGATGAATGGGCGATGAGAAGTTGCCTAGTTTCTCCCACATATTTTCATGAATATGAGATAACTTGAGTGTTGATATGGGGAATTACAGATTTAGATTTGGGGATTCAAAGAGAAGAGTAATTATATTGTCAAAAGTGTGTTCATACAAGTGAGCAACAAGGAGCATAAAGAGAACCCTAAACTAATATAAGAAAAGACTCAATAACCCTTAACTAATAAATATATATATTGCTAACATCCCCCCTCAAACTCCCGATGCTAGCAATAAGCATCGAGAGTTTGTCAGACAAAAACCAAAATCGCGCAGTGGAGTGAGCCTTCGTGAACAAATCAGCAATCTGGAGAGATGAGGAAACAAAAGGCATTGAAATAGAGCCAATCTGCAAATGGTGATGGGTGAAGTGACAATCAATCTCAATATGCTTGGTGCACTAATGAAAGAACGAATTACGTGCGAGGTGATTAGCACTTTGATCATCACAATGTAGCGGTGTAGGACTACGAAGCTTGATTCCCACAAGCAACCAAACAATCTCACAAGTGGTCGAAGCCATGGCACGATACTCAGCTTCTATGCAAGAGCAAGAAATAACATCCTGTTTGTTACTCTTCCAAGTGATGAGTGAATCGCCGAGAAAGATACAAAATCCATTGGTGAACTTGTGATCCTCAATATCACCAGCCCAATCAGCATTTATGCATGCAACTGTAACGATGATGATGAAGGAAACAATAAACTACGAAACTGGGTACCTCAAAGATACCTGAGAATGCGAAGAACAGCATACCAATGAAGTGAAGTAGGGGCAGTAACAAACTGACTAATCACATGAACAACATGAGTAATATCAGGACAAGTAACCATGAGATGAACTAAACTGCCAACCTCTGTACGATATAATGTGGGATTGGACAAAGGAAGTCCATCAGTGGGAGGGATATGAATCTCCTTGCGAAGACTCATGATTTGCAGAATTAATATCTTTGATCTAGTGAAGGGATCTGCAAACCCTCACTATCTCGCACGAAATTCAGGAGTCTAGCCCTCGGGGTACGCCAAACTTTGACTTGCTCTCTAACTAGCCCTCAGGATCATATTACAAGGTTTATTGATACTTAACTAACCCTCGGGGTTAAGCAACAATGGAATAGCTTGTAAGCAAAGAATATGAACTTAAAAGGTTGTATATTTTCTTGATAAAAGTGTGTGAAATTCGTCCAAAGGCCTCCCCTATGTATAGGGTTACAATCTCGCCCCAAACCCTAATCACAACTGGAAATTGAATTGACTTATGGCGGCTTTAAGAAGCTAAAACCATATCTAACTAAAATACCTAAAATAAATGGTAATATAAGGTAATCTGGTCGAATTCTTCAAGAAGTAACCTTGAAAAATATTACCTTATCTAATCTTACCAAATCTAATTCTAATCAGAATACAATTGAATATACTAAACCCTAATGGACTGTATTTTCAAAATTCAACTCTTCAAAGCCCATATGGCAGAAGTGTCAATCCATCAACCCAAAATGAAATAATTTTATAATATTTTACAGTGATCACACTACCTCATAAAAAACACAGTGGGAAAAAAGAGTATAGTGTTCTTCATGATGTTTTCAGTTCGTCGACGGTCTTGAACAATAAATCCAAGATGTTGATAATGACTCCTTCGATTCTTCACATAAAGTTGATCCATCAAAGTATTTAAAGCACATCAAAGAAGTTGATATTCGTATCAAAGAGAGTAGCGAGCATTGGTCTCAAGAGGAGTGTCAAAGTCTTCTCATCAGTAAGACGTGCACGCTAAAAAAGATCCATTATATACTTCAACTGAGATAAAAGATATCCATTAGAAGAAGCCACCTCAATACCAAGAAAGTAAAGGAGTAAACCCAATACTTTCATAGCAAAGCACCGAGCCAAATCACATTTCAACAATTCATTGCCATCACAATCATCACCATTAATAATCATATCATCGACATACAGAGGTGAAGAATACGTCCCTTACTTGTATGTTTGATGAACAATGCTGAATCATAATAACTGGGAAGAAAGCCAAGAGAGGTGAACACGGTGGAGAACTTCTCGAACCAAGCTCTGGGAGCTTGTTTGAGATTATAAAGTGATTTGCAAAGCTTGCACACATAGCCAGGTTAATGCGGTACTCCGGGAGGAGGTGTCATGTAAACCTTCATGAAGATCAATATACAAGAACACATTCGTAACATCCATATGTGATATCTTCCACTGACGAACATAAGCAATTGCAATCATAGTACGAATGGTGGTCATCCTTGCAACAGGTGCAAAGGTTTCCTCATAATCAATGACATACTCCTGAGAATAACCTTTTCCAACAAGAAGAGCCTTGTATATCTTGACGGATCCATCATATTTTGTTTTAATCTTCTAAACCCAACAAGAACCAATAGTACGCTTCCCATAAGACAAAGGTACCAAATCCCAAGTGTGGGCCTGATGTAGAGCAGTGAGTTCCTCAACCATAGTAGCCTACCATAGAAGATCACAGATAGCCTCTCTATAGGACACATGCTTAGACAAAGAATGAATGGATACAAGAAATGAGGAAAAAGAAGGAGAATACGAGGAATAAGCAAAATCAGGTTTTTGAGTAGACTTACGGATACGAGTGGACTGACGCAAAGGATGATGGTATGCATCCTTAATAGATGATTGAGAAGTCGGCAATGTAGCAGGGGAGGTTGGACGACGAGTGTCCGTGTCGGGAACTAAAGTATCATGTTCATATGGTGGAACTTTATCAGTGGTGACATCAAAATAATCAATGCAAATGAGATATGACTGAGTCATGTGATGTGAACTAGCGGAAATAGAGAAAAATGGAATATGCTCTAAAAACACAACATGACGGAAGACATATAGTTTCTAACTAACTGGATAAAAACAATGATATCTCTACCACAACCCAAGAAAACATATAAGGCAGATTTAGGAGATAATTTACTACGCTCAACTTGGGATCGAAGAACTAAACAAGTAGAACCAAAAACACAATTAACGAGGAATAGTCAAGTGCCTATCCATTCAATTTTTCAAAGGGTGACAAACCTGAATTGTGCGAGGTTAGAATTCTAATAATGACATGGACAACTATATGAAGGGCTTCCCCCAAAAAGATTTTAGGAACATCAGCTGATAACAAGAATGAGCGAGTTGTCTCAATAAGGTGACGGTGTTTCCTCTCTGCAATACCATTTTGTTGAGGAGTATTTGTACAAAAGATCTAGCGTATAGTTTCATCAGAAGCAAGAAGACAACAAAAATCATTAGAGGTGTATTCACCTCCCAAATCACACCTAAAATGCTTAATGATTTCAAAATGTTGAGTCCTAATAAGTGCTCCAAATTCACGAAATATGTCAAAGAAATCATATCTATGCTTCATAAGATAAACCCCAATTATAATGAGTGAAATCATCAATAAACGACACATAATGTCTAGAACCCCCTTTCGTAGGCATGGGAGAGGGTCCCCACACATCAGAATGCACAAGATCAAAGGGAGCATGAAAAGAAGAAATGCTTCTATGAAAGGGTAATGCTGAAATTTTGCAAGTTTGCAACCACTACAATCAGATATATCAGGAGAGTGCAGTTGTTATAAACTCTAGTCAAGACCAAAAACTTTAAACGAGATGAGGACAAACGAATCAAACGAAAAGAAGATAAATCCACACTAGAAGCAAAAACATATGATACATGTAGTTCATCCAAGACATAGAGTCCCCACCTGCCTATGACATGTACCAATCACCTTCTGAGATCACGGATCCTGAATCAAGTAAGATGAAGAAGAAAAAATAACCTTGAAACCAGATTCACATAACTGACCAACCGAGAAAAGGTTGAGTGCAAGACTAGGAATATATTAGACATCACTAAGAGAAACATGAGATGTGACAACACAACCAACACCTTCTAATGGCAAATGAGTGCCATTGGCTGTCATGATAGAAATAGGTGAATTAGGTGATAAGGAAACAAAAGAAGATAGATGAGGAGATATATGGTGAGCGGCACCTGAATCTAGAATCCACAAAGAAGATAATATACCTAAGACAAACAATGAAGATGATATACCTGAGATAGATGACAATGACAAACTTCGTGAGACAAACATGGCAGTAGGCTGCAAGGCAAGGAACTGTTGGTATTGCTCAAACATGTATGAGTCAATTTCAACATTAATCATCTGAAGAGAATCATCCTTAAATCCCGCCATAACTAAAGCACACCTCTAAGAACTCAACGTTCACCGTGTAAGAATTTCAAACAAAATTCCAACGACAGCCACAAGTAAATACTCTCTCGTTCCAGTAAAAATGGTTCATTTATTTTTTCATATTCTTCAACGATCATGTTTAACCGTCAATATTTCTAACTACATATAACAAATTTGCATAAAAATTGATATTTAGATGAATATAACAATATCTCACATGATATTTTTATTATATTTATTA
This sequence comes from Rubia yunnanensis, assembly GCA_037428765.1. Lineage (NCBI taxonomy): Eukaryota > Viridiplantae > Streptophyta > Magnoliopsida > Gentianales > Rubiaceae > Rubia > Rubia yunnanensis. The sequence goes on along the minus strand of CM075071.1, from coordinate 67,745,775 downwards.
ATTTATATATAGGAATGTCAAAGGAATACACTAATATATATTTAAAGTCAAAGTTTATAGAATCTGGTTCCAAAGAAATCAAAAGATTTTTTATGACAAGTGCCTGACACCGAAATTATGGCCATCGGAATAGTGTCTAATATGCAGAGCTTCAAGGAAGCGAACCAGTGGCCGAACAGGTTCTCGGATGAGCTCAGTCATCATGCCCTCATTTTCCCTCCGGAGACATGCTGAAAAATCTTCTTTGACGCTGGAATATGGCAGAGCTGAGCACTCTAGGGTTACTGCAGATTAACAACAATAGAGCATTCGAGCGTGCAAAGGCATCCAGGGCCTTGGGGCCATGCAACCCAGCCCACGCTGAAGCTCTAGCCCTGTTGGAAGTGGTCAGAAGAACACACTTGCGACACTTGGATCTTAGGGGACGCAATGGCTGTAATTCAGATGGTATGGGGAGAAATTGAACCATCCCTTTCGTGCATTGACACTGTCCGTTAGATACAACTTCTCCTTGAAGAAATGGGCGTGAATTTACCTTGTTGGATTCTTAGAGATAGAAATGTTTTAGTTCACACGCTAGCTAGGTATGTGAAGTTGAGGGAGTCTCAATCTTATGTATGGGCTTTGCCCCCATAATTCCTACTCTAAAAAGATAATGTACGTTACTAGTAACATGGAATGAAATCTTACTTTTCAAAAAAAAAAGTCAGTTTATAAAGTTGGATTTAAAGAAAGTAACTATGACATTTTTGTTAGAACAGGGGGAGTATAAAAAACACTCGCAAATCGATCCCAGCCCGTACACATACATATATATATATATATATATATATATATATATATTTAATAATCACATTTTCTTTCTTATTTCTTATGTTTGTGTTTTTATCTCATAAAAAAAGTCAAGGGACAAATTAATTAATATAAAAAGTGCTTAACATGAACTATGAATATAAATAATTGAATACGTATGTTAGACGTGTTGAACATATATTTATACTCTTGTTTTAAACAGCCTAAATTTTAACCATGGTTTATTGTGTAACTATTGTAAAATTCAGAAGTAATAAACTTAAAGATCTACTGTGCAATTATCAAAATACTACACATACCACAAAAATATCAGAATTTTCATTTTTCTTTCCTCCTTCGATCGAAAACCGCCTCCAACGAACAGTTATCGCTAGAATTCAACCAGTTTCCCATCGAATTCCACCATTTCCACCGGATTTCACCGTCTACCAGCTAGATCTCAGATTTCCAGCCCTAGATCTGTGATGATGCTGCGACCGGAGGTGACGATGGTGCGGCGCAAGAGTTGATGATGTCGCTGCGTAGGAGGTGACGACGATGCTAAAACCACAGGTGATGATGGTGCTAAAACCACAGGTGATGACGATGCTAAAAGGGCAAGTGATGACGGCGCTTCGATCTGTGATGAGGAGCGTGATGCAACGACAAAGAAATACGATGAATGAGGAAGACCTTCGCGATGTTGAGAGAATGTGCGTGAGATGCATGCGCCTGAAGAACAAAGACGACGCGGGTGCATCTTAAGCGCAACAGGAGGTGATTATATTGCTCGACTGCGAAAGTGGTGAACGGCAATGACGGAGCTGAGGTTCGACGTCTAAGAGGTGAGGTTTTTTTTATTTTACTTTTTTTTCAAAGACTTGTTGAGTTTTAATATATATAACTGAGTATATGATCAGTAAATGTTCTTTGGTGTTGTGGTTAGTATTCTTGGTGTTGACACTGTAGACCTGGGTTCGAGTCTTGCTAACCCTTATTTTTCAAGAATTTATATTCTTTAGGTACATGTTGAGGTTTATAATTATTTGGCCGAGATAATGTTAAGCAATTTTTCCTTGGTGCAATGGTTAGTGTGTGTGCCTTGAATTAGAGACTCGGGTTCAAATCAGACTAGGACTTTTTTTTGTGGAATTTATGTTGTTGAGGTACTGTAGTTTTTTTATTGATGTTTATAGCTATTTTTTTTCTCATGTTATTGTTTTTCATTATTCTCGTGAGGTATAGTTTATATGAGTTGATATTTTGTAGTTTATTTGGGTTATATGGATTGGTTTTTTATTTTTTATTTTCTCATGTTGTGTTTTCATTTTGCTGCTGAGGTTTAAGTGATAGAAGTTGATGTTTTTCGTGTCCTTTTACTCATGTTGATGTTTTCTATTTTTCAGATGGGGTTTAGGTGTTTGGAGTTGATATCCGTAACTTTGAGTGATATAGGCTGATATTTGTAGTTTGTTTTTTTAATTGATGTTTTTATGATTTTCAGAGTGAATAATTTCTACTTTTGAGGTACTGTAGCTTTTTTTGTTGATTTTTAGTTTTTTTTCTCTCTCATTCTGATGTTTTTTTTCATTTTCTATGTGAGTTTTCCGTAATAGGGGTTGATGTTTGTAACTTTTTGGTGATATGGTTGGTGTTTTGTAGTATTTTTTTCCTTATCACTACCACAGAGACCGCCCCCCCCCCTCTCTAGCACCGGTTTTTGAAAATTGGTGTCCAATTTGTAATAGCACCGGTTTTTTTTATTTTAACATTGATTTTTTAAAAAAACCGGTGTTCATTTAACAACGGTTTTTAAAAATTTTAACACTGGTTTTTTTTTAAACACTGGTTAAAATTTTAACACTGATGTTTTTCGTGTCCTTTTACTCATGTTGATGTTAAAATGGTGTTAAAATTTTAAAAATCGGTGTTAAATTAACACCATTTAAAAAAACTGGTGTTTAAATAAAAGATTGAAAAAAATTGGCACTGGTTTATTTAGCATCGGTTTAAATCGGTGATATTGAGGAATTGGCACCGATTTTAAGTTACTATTCAAAAAAACCGTTGCTAAATTTTGCATTAAATGCTTCCAACTACCACTCAAAAATTAAAGCTGAACTTTGAAGCTCCTTCTCTCTTCATTGATGGAGGATTTTTTTGGAAGGTGAGCATCAACCCAAAACCATTAAGACCCATGAATGTAAGTTTTCCTTTTCTTTTGTGAATTTCATTTAAACAATAGTGGTTACAACCATTAATGCATGCATGAAGAGAGTTTAGTTGTTTTATTTATTAATGGTTTCTATGTTTTTTAAGAGGGTTTATTATCATGTTGTGTGAGTGTAAATGATAGTGAATGTAAACACTGTTGTGTTTATTGTATCCGAGATGTAAAAGTACGGATACCATAATCTCCTTTTTTATGGAGGTTTTCAATTTGAAAGCTACAAGTTCTTGGAGTGATACAAGTGTGAATTCACTCCTCAAGCTTCTAAAGGATAAGTTTCCGGATGTGAATGGAATACCGAAAAACTTTTGTGAGGATAAAATAATATTGCATCCACTTGGTTTGGAATACGAGAAAATACACACATGTCCTAATGATTGTGTGTTGTATGACGGTGATCTTACAGACACGGTTGAATGTGCTGTGTGCAAACATTCAAGATATAAGGGTGTAAGGAATGATATTGATAGGTGTTTGGCTAAGAAGAAGAAGATCTCGTTGAAGTGTATGTGGTATCTTCCTATAATTCCAAGGTTGAAGAGGTTATTTTCAAGTTCAAATAATGCAAATAACGTGAGATGGCATGGAGAGCGGGAAAGACCAAGCGACGAGAAGATAAAACATCCGGCAGACGGTGAACAATGAAAATTTTTTGACAAGTGATATCCTACATTTGGTTCAGAAGCTAGAAATTTACGCCTTGCTTTGTGTACTGATGAGATGAATCCATTTGGAAATATGTCATCGAAACACAATTCTTGGCCCATGATGTTGGTTATATACAATTTGCCCCCTTATTTGTGCATGAAACGGAAATATATTATGATGCCTCTATTAATCTCAGGTCCTAGGCAACCTGGAAATGACATTGATGTGTATTTGAGACCATTGATTGATTATTTAAAGATATTATGGGAAGAAAAAGGGGTGACGGTATTTGATGCCCATATGAATGTGGAGTTTCAATTACGTGCCATGCTTTTTTGCACGATTAATGATTTTCTAGCCTGTGGAAATTTGTCGGGGTATGTTGTGAAGGGGCACAAAGCATGTCCTATTTGTGAGGAGAAGACAGAATTCAAACAGCTAAGCCATGGAAGAAAGACTGTGTATCTCAGCCATAGAAAATAGTTTCAAGGAAATCATAAATACTGGGATGATGTGGTCAATTTAGTTGGAGGAAAAGAACGCAGGAAATCCTCTTCACCACTAACTGGTGTGCAGATTCATAAGAAGGTTAAGAAATTGAAAGTAGTATTGGGAAAAGATAAAGGCAATGCGGGAATACATTGTGATGGTCCATGGAAGAAGAGGTCAATATTTTTTTATTTACTGTACTAGGAGCATCCTAAGGTTAGGCATTGTCTAGATGTGATGCATATTGAGAAAAATGTATGTGAAAGTTTGATAGACACGCTCTTGAATATTCCGTGGAAGGCAAATGATGTTTGAATGGCCGGTTGGACTTGGTAGAATTGGGAATCATAAATGACCTTGCTCTAGAAATTAAGGGTAAGCAGACTTACTTACCCGTTGCACCTTGTACATTGTCAAGGAGGAGAGAACCTCAGTTTGTGATTGTTTGAAATCAGTGAAGGTCCCTATTGGTTATTCCGTCGAATGTTAGTCGGGCAGTTACAGAGGATTCTAGGATGAGTGGGTTGAAATTTCATGATTTCCATATTTTGATGCAATAACTGTTACCTGTTGCTATTCATGGAGTAATGGAGGCTTATGTAAGGTACCCAATCACTAGACTTTGTTTCTTTTCAGGTTCCATATGTCGGAAGACTATTGACCAGGACCATTTGGATGTCCTACAAAAAGAGGTTGTTGTTGTGCTATGCAAGTTGGAAATTTCCCTCCAGATTTTTTTGATATAATGGTTCACATGGTTGTTCATTTAGTACGGGAGATAAAGATAGGTGGTCCAGTTGGTATGCATTGGATGTATCATTTTGAGCATCACATGAAAGTATTCAAGGGATAAGTGAAGTGTGTGAGTCGACCAGATGCTAGTATTGTATAGAGGTATGTTACTGAAGAAGTAATCAAATTTTTCTCTAGCTATTTGGAGGAACATTGTAATTTTGGGGTGCCAAAGAATCGACATGTGGGAAAGAAGGTGGACAAGCCGAGGTCAAGGGGAATGTTATTTACTCCATTGAATAGTGATTTGATGACAATTCATTTGCATGTCTTGAGGAATTGTAGGGATGTTGTAGATTATGTGACCGAACACCTTAACTTGATCACATAGCTTCATCCCACGTAGCCCCCCCAGTAAAGTTCAGTTGGAGCACAATGAACGTTTGTAAATTGGCTTTATGATCGATGCATTGTTGGTGATTACGATAAAAAAATTAGAGCATTTGCAAGGAAGCCTAATTGCACAATATTGAGGTATTTTGGATATGACATGAATGGTTTCTCTTTTGCCACTTGGGACCGAGATTCGAGGAACACCTTAATATATGTAGACGTTTTTCATTTTTTGAGTGAAGTTTAGATGATACGAATTGATGTTTTTAGCTTTTGGGTGGTATATGTTGATGTTTTTAGTTTTTAAAATAATAATAATTTAAGCTTTGTTGATATTTTTATAATGTTCAGTTGATGTTTTGTTAGTTGAAGTCGATGATTTTTCATTTTTTGTTGATTTTTATTCAATTTTTATACATTTTTTATGCAATATTTTAGTTGACGTTTTATGATTTTCCGTTGATATTTTGCTAGTTTTTGCTAATGTTTATATTTTCTAGTTTGATGATAATATTGATTTTTTTTTGCATTTTAAAAACATTTTTAAAAAATTGATTTTTAAAAAAATTTCTTTCGCATATTGCAACTGGCGGGAAAATGATAGGAAAAAAATGGACAAAAAAACCCTTGGAAAAATATTAGAGATATGCCTCTGTAAAATTATTAGGGATATGTCCCTGTAAAATTATTAGGGATATGTCCTTTGAGCTTGAATATAGTTGGAATTGCATAAAGACCCATGCCTAAAGTTTATGTTGCCTCACATGAGACCATCTCATATTTATAATATCATGTGAAAATTAAATAATAAAATTAAATGAGCAATTAACATATGTACTTCCTCTGTTTCATTGGATTTAACATATTTTTCTTTTTTGGTTGCTTTTATGAGTTTGACACACTTTCCTTTTTTGGAAAGATTCCTCTAATTTCATCCACTCATTTCATTCACCTAAATCGAAACACCTATGTTTATGGTGACACATCCAACGAAACAAATGTAGTAAGAATAATAAACTTTATGAATTATTCATGAATTCAATTGTAAAGTTTAAATCACAAATAATTATCAAGTTTCAAGCAATCACAAATTGATGGAGTCACAAGTAAAATCGTTGCCCTTGAAATAAATGAGTCCCGTCGTGCATTATTTCCTAGGATAAAACCATCAAAGGTAACAATTAACACATAAGAGTTACCTCAAATTCACGCAAATTCCGAAGGACTATCACCTCGACCAAAAGACTATCACCCCGACAGAGCAACAAATGAAGACTTCAAGAAAGTAGGAATAACAAGTTTAAAAGGATGAGGGACTTGAGAATGGCATGAGTATTTTGTCTAACATAGAGGATCTATTTAAAGTAGTCTAAGAGACCTGGTGAAAAGAAACGTGAAATAGAGGCTCTATTTATAGTAGTCTAAGAGACCCGGTGAAAAGAAACGTGAAAGATCTTATTTCCCATAATCAAATAAAATATTCTCCAATCACCGAGAATATTCACTAATATTTGAACTAGATTATGGAAAGATATGAATATCTCATGAATTTCTTATCATGATAAACCACGTTCAAATTTCACATGAAGAATTTTAAAAATTGCACACGTGATTACAAGAATTACTATACATTTTTGGGGCTTCTAGAGATTTCCACACAGTCCATGCACATTTAGACAGTATAAAATCAGAGAAAACTTACTACATACGAGTGTACTTCCACCAAAGTTTCCCTACCAAGAGTGACTCTTTGAACATACATATCTCATTCACCATTTATCCATTTTGAGAGTTTCAACAATCGATTTTATAGGACTCACAGAGGAGAATGCAAAAATGCCACCCATCGACCCTATCGAGCCTTTTAAACATAAACGTATGTTTTCATTGATGGTACAAGGGTACAATATATAGACAGTCTATACAGAGTCAATAAAGGAAAAAGATTCTATCTAAGGTACAATAATGTTGCAGAAGATATGCTCAAAATATTTCCTACACTCCTCCTCAAGTTGGAGCATATGAATCTCATATGCCCAACTTACTAAGCAAAGTCTGAAATATCTGTCGTCCAAGCGCCTTCATAAATAAATCTGCTAGCTAGCTAGTAGTACGAATATGATAAGTTATTACAGCACCAGACTGTATCAAATCACGAACAAAATGACAATCAATATCAATATGCTTCGTACGCTCATGAAAAACTAGACTGGATGCAATATGAAGATAAGTCTGACTATCGCAGTACAAACGCATAGGAGTAGGATGCGCCACTCCCAACGAACGAAGAAATGATTTGAGCCACATCAATTTACAACACGCAACTGCCATATCCCGATATTCTGCTCTAGCTAAAGAAGAGAAACAATGGGTTATTTCATCGTCTTCCAAGAAACTGGAGATTCACCAATCATCACAAAATATCCAGTCAAATATCTCCTAGTAATTAGGCAAGCTACACAATCTGAATCACAAAATACTGTAAGCTGAAGAGAACTCTTAGCCAAAATAATCAAACCTTGACCAGGATGACTTTCTAAGTGATGCAGAACTCGCAAAGTCGCATGCCAACGCACCAAATGCGGGTTCTCCATAAACTGGGCCAAGGTATAGACTGAATAACTAAGCTCATAATGAGAGATGATGAGATAAATGAGCTTTCCAACAAGTCTGCGATACTGTGATGAATCATCAAACAAAATACCATTATCTCGCACCAAATTGTCCTGTTATTCCATGGGAAAATCTATGGTCTTAACTGCTAATAAACCAGTATCAGACAAATCATCCAAGGTATATTTCCATTGAGACGGAAATATCCCATCAGGCTGACAAGTGATCTTAATGCCTAAAAAATACTTCAAGGTGCCAAGATCCTTCATGTGAAAATAAGAGCACAAATACTTCTTGAACTCGGACATCATCGTAGGAGTGGAACCAACAATGATAAGATCATCAATGTAAACCAATACATGAAGAGAAACACCATCCTTCAAGTAAGAAAACGAGTAATCTGCCTTACTCTGAACAAACCTGAAGAGGCAAAAGACAGCAACAAGTTTAGCAAACCAATTCCGCGGAGCCTGGCATAGACCATAAAGATATTTCCAAAGCTTGTAAACCAACCCAGGTGCCGGAAGTGTATAACTGGGAGGCGGATGCATGTACACCTCCTCCTCAAGATCACCATGTAAAAATGCACTGTGAACATCCATCTGATAAAGATCCCAACCACGAATAGCAACAGCTAAGAAAAGAAGACATGGACTCATCTTGGCAACATAAGCAAATGTCTCAGTAAAGTCAGTCCCCTCAATCTGACTATTACCAAGTACAACCAAACAAGCCTTGTATCACTCAATAGAACCATCAGACTTAAACGTAGTCCGATAAACCTACTAACAACCAATAGCCTTCTTGCTAGGAGAAAGAGGAGCAAGAACTCAGGCATTATTCTGCTCAAGTGCATCAATCTCGTCGGACATAGCCGTATGCTAATGAGTATGGCAATAAGCATAAAAAAGTAACTGGATCAGCAGTATCTATCACTGCTGCCAAACGTCTAGAATGCGAACTGAAAAATTACTACAAGAAACATAATCAGCAATAGGGTATTGCGTACGTGAGGACATTGAAATAGAGGATGTTGGATCAGCAGAGGGGGGTTTTATGGAGCGAGTAGCAGTGCAGATGTGGTCTTTAAAGTTAGCTGGAGGCCGACGAAAATGAGTGCTAGGAGTATGGATAACGGATGGTGCAGCTGGTGGTAAAATGGGCTCGGCAACAGGTGACCGCGTACAGGGATCGGCAGGAACCAATTGAGAGACGAGCGCGGAAGGAGGTGCCCGCACTGGCTAGGTATCCACGTACAACCACGTATGGAGGTGCCCACGGTGGAGAACCGACCACAAACGGCTGTGGCTGGAGCTCAAGACAAGCTGGGCGCAGATCCGTCCCGGATGGCTACGAACCTGGCATCATGGAAGGCTATGGGTCATGGTCTGATGATGGTCGGCATGTCTCGGTGGTGGTTGGTTGAAGCTCAAGATGAGCTGGCTATGGATGATCGGGAGTGGGTGGCTCCCCTGGGTCGGACGGCTCAGGAATAGAGTCGTCAAATATGGCAGGGAACAGAGATAACAATGGATCAGCAAGTATCGTCTTCGCAGACACATGTGCAAAAGGGAAACAGTCTTTATAAAATATCACATCTCAGTTGTCAAACACAGCTTGAGACTCCAAATCGTAAACATGCCAAGTTTTCTTATTAACAAGGTAGCAGAGAAAAATGCACTTCCAACTTCTTGATGCAAACTTATCACGATATTGGGGAAGCTGAGAGGCAAAGCACAATAAACCAAACACACTGATATGGCTGTAATATGGCGAGCGACAGTACAGGAAGTGATGAGGCGTTCGACCATCTAACACCGGTTTTGGCCTTCGATTGATGAAGCAGTCACTGTAAGAATGCATTCTCCCCAAATATAGATAGGAAAATGAGCTTGGAAACGAAGAGCAAGAGAAACATTAAGGATATGTATGTGCTTCTATTCCACATGCCATTTCGATGAGGTGTGTAGACTGTAGAGGTTTCAAAATGAACACCTTTCTCTAGAAAAAATTATCTGAGAGGCAGGAATTTGGTTTCATTGTCTGCCTAAACCCGTTGAATGGGACGGCAGAACTGTGTCTGAACAAACGCAAAGAACTCTTTCATTTTCAATGGTACTTGAGACTTAGAAACTAATAAATAAACCCAAACAACTCGAGAATAATCATCAATTATGGTCAAAAATAAAAAATACTCCACTAAAAGAGGGTGAACCATAAGGCCCCCAAACATCACAATGAATAAGTTCAAACAAATCTCTAGCCTTAGCAAAACTAACAGGAAAACTATTTCTAGAATGTTTTGCGCAATGACATACTGAGCAGGGAACAGATTTATTAAAATCACTATTATGTAAAGAAATGGCTGGGATAGAAGACAATACCGATGAGAAAGGATGCCAAAAATGCTGATGCCATAAAGCAGACGAAGATACTGAAGCAGTAATAGGCAAGGACGGCTTCGTAAATCTAAAAACTCCCAACCTGCGCAACCAATAAACCCCTCCTCGTTGTCCACCCACGCCAATCATTGTCCTCGTGGTGTTATCCTTTAGTACACATAGTTTTTCGGTAAGAAAAACTAGACATTTTAAAGCAGCAGTTAACTTGGCAAACGATAGCAAATTGCATCGTAATGTCGGAATAAAAGAACACGATTCACGAAAATATCCCCGAAACAAATTTTTCCATGTTCAATAGCAGTTAAATAGAACCATCAGGGAAGATAACATCAATATTTGCAGCATGCTCAATATCATGAAGAAGATTTCTGTCGCCGGTCATATGATACGATGCACCGTTATCAAGAATCCAAGGTAAATTAGTCTTACCTGATAGATTGTCAAAAGCATTTAACTTAGAGAACATGTTTAAAACCGTACTCCATTGCTCCTTGGACAGTGCCAGGCCAAAGAAGGATTGATCAGAGTCCGAGATGACGGCGGTGGCAGCGCTCGCAGGTGGTGTGGCGACGGCCACTGGCTGAGCAGATCCGGTGAATGGCTCACCAGGGGGGCGCGTGTCCTAGGGTTTGTGGCAGCCTTTAGGTCTGATGCAGGTGGACGATTCTAGTGAACCATTCTAGATAACCAATAATACGGAAGCAAGTAGCAATATCATAACCCTTTTGGCCATAGTGAGTGCAAGTAAGACTCCGACGATCAACGGAAGTGGCTAGGGTGGGTCCCAGAGCGACGGCAGTGGACTTTGAAGTGGAGGAATGCGCCTGATGATGGGCGGAAAAGGTCATGGTGTCACGGGCGTAGAGGCTGCGACGCATGGAGATGCGGAGTGGAGGTGCATGGAGGCAGGATGGAGCAGCGGTGCATGTTGGATAGCGACAGAACGTGAAGGTGGTGTGTACTGAACAACAATGGAATGCAGTAGCAACCATAATTTCTTGGTGGTGGAGGCAGTGACTGGCACGGCGGCGGTAGATGGAGAAGTGAAGGCGGTTGATGGAGAAGTGAGGGCGGCGACGGCGACAGTCTTTTATGAGTAAGGAAAATTTTTAGAGCTCTCAAGATTTATGCTCAGATACCAAGTAAAATATGAACTTGTGTTTTCATTGATGCTACAAGAGTACAATATATAGACAGTCTTTACAGAGCCAATAAAGAAAAAAATTCTATCTAAGGTGGAATAATATTGTAGAAGATATGGACAAAATATCTCCTATAGAGTTTCACCTAAAACGATACCCAAAAGTTGACAAAATTTTAAAAAATTACAATCATTTTCCTACCAGAGTAACTGAGTACATGATCAGAGTTAGTCCAAATTATCACCGGACCAAATTTAAGTAAATTTTTATACCATTGTTAATGCATTTTGGTCCAGAGATTTTGGACTAAAATCATTTAATTTCATTCCAGTTTAATTAAGTTTGCTTAATTTAAATTTAGTCAACTTAGTTCAATTTAATTTAATTTACATATTTTAGTTAATTTAAATTTAACCGGCGTTATAAATGACCTCTGGTATATCGCGCAGGTCTGTTGAAGGAAAATAAGGGTAAATGATATGTCTTTATTCATGACATCAGGGTATATTATATAGTAGTACAAAATATAAGCTTGGAAAAGGAAATAGAATCTAATTATAATTACAAGTAATATTTATATTCCTTAACACCCTCCCTCATGTTGGAGCATGGGGATCAGAAATGCCTAACTTGCCTAGTAATGAATGAAACTGGTTACGTCCAAGAGATTTAGTAAACAAGTCCGCAGGTTGATATGTAGTATGGATATGATGAGTAACTATAGTACCAGACTATATAAGATCCCAGACAAAATGACAATCAACTTCAATATGCTTCGTAAGTTCATGGAACAGTGGATTTGATGCAGTATGAAGAGCAGATTGAGTGTCACAAAACAAACACATGGGAGCAGTATGCTCAACCCATGAGTCTTTCAATAAAGACCTAAGTCATAACAACTCACAACAGGTAACAACCATAGCACGATACTCCGCTTCAGCAGAAGACCGAGAAACTCGAGGTTGCTTCTTGGTCTTCCATAAAATCGGAGAATCACCAATCATCACAAAGTAACCGGAAAGAGAACGCTGGGTAATAGGGCAAGCCACCCAATTAGAATCATAGTAAGCAGTCAACTGTAAGGCACGACGGGAAGAGAGAAATAAATCTTCACCAGGATGGCTCTTCAAGTAGTGCAACACACGAACTGCAGCTTGCCAGTGAGGAACACAAGGAGAATTCATGAATTGAGCAAGTATGTGAACCGAATAACTAAGCTGAGGACGTGTGATGGTAAGGTATAGCAGGAACCCAACCAGTTGTCTGTACTACTCAGGATCATGATAAAGCGGGACATCAACACGCGCCAGATCGTGTTGCTGCTTCATCGGAAAGTCAGTCGGTTTAGAGGCAGATAAACCTGTATTAGATAAAATGCCCAAGGCATATTTCCTTTGTGAAATAAACATCCCCTCAGGTCTTCTAGCAATCTCTATGCCCAAGAAATTCTTAAGTAAACCATGGTCTTTCATTTAGAAACAAGAACTCAAGTATTTCTTGAACTCAAGTATTTCTTGAACTCAGAGATAAGCATAGAAGAGCTACCAGCAATGACCAAATCAACCACGGGAAAAACCAAACAAAGAATAATCTGCCTTACTCTGAACAAAACTCATTGCTCGTAAAAGCCTGAGCCAATTTGGAAAACCAAATTTTAAGAGTCTGGCGAAGACCGTAAAGAGATTTCTGAAGACGACATACCTGACTATGAGGCGCGGCATAGCCTGGTGGGGATCGCATAAAATCCTTTTCATGCAAATCACCATGGAGGAAAGCATTATGGACATCCATCTAATGCAGTTCCCAACCATGAATGACCGTAACAGATAAGAATAGGCGAACAGAGCTCATCTTCGCAACCACAGAAAATGTCTCAGTATAATCAATCCCTTCAATCTAGCAATTCCCGAGAACCACTAGGCGCGCCTTACGACGTTCAATAGTACCATATGACTTAAACTTTATATGATAAACCCATTTTCAATCAATCGCCTTCTTATCCAGAGGCAGGGGGGACAAAGTCCAAGTCTGATTGCGCTCAAGCGCAGTAAGCTCTTCATTCATAGCATCTTGCCAATGAGCATGTTGTGATGCTTCAGAATAAGTGGTGGTATATGCACTAGACATTGCTGCACCCAAAAATCTAGAGTGCATACTGGAAAAATTATCACAATTTACATCATCAGTAAGAGGATAGGGAACACCTGAGGATAGTGACGGTGCATGAGTAAACATAGCAGTAGGGGGGTCTTCAGTAGTAAGATCACATGCATAATCATCACAAGCATAATCTTCCAAATAAGGAGGAGATCGGTGAGCACGAAAACTCTGTCTGATAGGAGGTAACTCAACAATGGGAGGAGACGTCGGAACAACTGGTAAAATAGATGGCGGAGCAGACAGAACTGCACAGTGAGCAAAAGTAGTCGGGGTCGTAGATATCACGTCTGGCGATGGAGCAAAAGGAGTCACCAGAGCTGGTGAGGCGTGATCGCCGTTCACCAGTGGTGCGTAAAGTGCATGAGGTGGTGGCGTCCCAGGCAGTGCATCGTTAGGCCGAGCCGACAAGGGCTGCATGTGATCTGGATCGGTCATCGAAATTGGAGAAGCGACCGATGGTATAGGCACAGCGGCATCCGGCGGTAAATGTAAAACGATGACCAGTGGGACAGGAGCGATGGAAATTAGCGGCATAGGGTCGGTGGGACTAGTAGTGTCGCGATCCGGGCATGTGACTTCGATTGCGGCAAAAGTGATGCCGGCGGTGAGGTGGTGGTGCCACCAGGATCTACAGAAGAGGCTGATGTCAGAGTTGCTGCATACGAGAACTGGTTTTCAAACAAATTGGCATCCTGACTGTTAAAGATGATGCGGGATTCCTAGTCAAAAAGGCAATATCCTCTGTTTCTGGCATGATAAGCAAGAAACAAACATCGCCGACTTCTTGGTGCAAACTTGTCGCGGTATCTGGGAACGTGAGAAATAAAACACAAGCATCCAAATACCTTTAAAGATGAGTAATTCGGAGCTCGTCCACATAACATCTCAAATGGAGTGCGACTATTGAGATGTTTCTTCGATGTCCGGTTAAACAGATAAGCAGCAGTAAGAACACATTCTCCTTAAAACTCAATTGGAAGACTGGTTTGAAACCATAAAGCATGTGCCACGTTGAGTAAGTGGCGATGCTTTCGTTTAACTCGACCATTCTTCTGTGGTGTATCAACCATTGATGTATCAAAAATGATCCCAGATGCAGCAAATTGATATCTTAAAGGCAAAAATTCAGTCCCGTTGTCAGCTCGGACATGCAGTATAGTTTGGCCCTATTGATTCTTGACCAGAGCACAAAATTCCAAAAATCTAGAAGCTACTTCTGACTTAGCCACTAATAAATAAACCCAAACATCTCGGGAATAATCATCAACTATTGTAAAAAAAAAATTAAATGCACCACTAGAATATGGTGTTCTATAAGGACCCCATACATCACAATGGATTAATTCAAATAATGCAGTAGCATTTGTAGAACTCAATGAAAAACTATATCTAGTCTGTTTTGCTCTATAACATATGGAGCAAGGTATAGTAGTATTATTTGTGCCAAAACCAAGAGTAGGAATAGAAGACAACACCGTAGATGATGGATGACCAAAGCATTGATGCTATAAATCAGATGAAGCAACTGTTGGAATAGACTGCAGGGTATAAGGACGAATACGAGTATCCAACAAACGAAGCCAATAACCCCCCTCCCCCTTTTGTTCACCCACGCCAATCACAATCCTCATACTGTTTCTGTAAAATGCAATAGTTTTCAGTAAATAAGGCTAGACATTTTAAGACCGATAACAATCTAGAGCATGATAATAAATTACATCGCAAAGTAGGTATGTAGAGCACATGAGTAAGGGTGACATCACCCAAACAAATAGAACCATATTGTGTGGCAGATGACACAGATCCATCATGCAGTATGGAATTCACAGAATTGGTATCAGTAGTAATATCAGTAATAGAACCCTTGTCACCAGTCATGTGATATGAGGCTCCCGAATCAAGAATCTAGGGTAAAGTAGACTTACCTGACCCATGGTAAGATAACAAATTAAACTGATTAAATAAATGTATGGTTGTACTTCATTGGTCGCCAGACAGAGCAGGACCGAAATCAGATCGTGTAGGTATTCCAGAGGAGGCGGCCACTGCAAACCAATTTGACGATGTCACTACAGCGGTGAAAAGAGACATAACACAACTCATTTATTGTGTTTAATAAATAAATAAAAATAATATTAATTGCAGCAATGGAATACATGCCGGAAAGAGAGCAGGTGCGCCCCTTTAATGACGTGTGGCTACATGCGCTGAGGAAGATTCACACGTGCCAGTCAGAGTGGCAACAGACCTGGTCAAGCAACAGATGAATGGCCAGTCAGAGTGGCAGTCGCGCAACGGACGAACGATGCAAAAGAAGGAGTCGGTCTACTCGTCGTCGGAGGTGTCAGATGTGGGCGGTCAGAGCTCGGATTGCTCAGTGGGTGGTCGGAGCTCAGATATGCTCGACGGACAAATCGGGTGTGCAGAACGAAGCAAGAACAAAGCTCGGTCTGCTTGGAAGAGGAGTTGGATCTGAGCCGGAGGAGTCAGTCTGCCGCCGAAAAGCTGAGGTTCGGTCAGGAACGAAGCAGGCGAGTTTTTTTTAGAGGAAAGCAAATCGGATCAGTGGCGCGTCCTGCGCGGAAGATGGCAGCAATGTTTACGGGAAATTTAAGATTGAAAATTTAGGTACTTAGGTTTCAGGATTTTAGGCTCTGATACCATGAAGGAAAATAATGATAAATGATATGTCTTTATTCATGACCTTAGAGTATATTATAAAGTAGTACAAAAATACCTATACAAGTTTAAAAAAAATATAATCTAATTATAATTATAAATAATATTTATATTTCTTAACATTTTAGTTCTGGTTTGGATTATTAAGATGGCTATATGTTTCCAAGCGCTGGGGTAGAATGGATGGAGTACTTTTGTTTTGTTTTGTTTTAATTTATGTTTTCACTCTTTAAAAATTTTGGGAGTCTAAAATTTGGTCTTAATTTTTTGAGCCAAATGTTTATATAACCCTACATAATTTAAATATGTGAAAATATAGCCCTGTGATAATTTAAAGTGAAAATATAACCTTATGTGCAAATGTAACATTTCTGATAAATTAAGGTCGAATTATAATAAAAAGACAAATTTACCCCTAATTGGTTTGCGTTTAAAAATACTAAAAACCTGCCGATTAGATAATGACCACATTGACCCCCATCTCCTTCTCCTTCTCCAAATCTCCACCGCTCGCCCTTGGTTGGTTTTCACAATTCTTATGCAACCTTCTCAAATTGTCGATTAAACCAAAGTGCCCTTCGTCTCTTCACCAATCCTACAAATTCCCTTGATGGAGCCTTCGTGGAGTAGGCGCGGTGTAGAATGGCCTCGTAGAAAACGTAGGCCTCGATCAGAAACCTGGCCTCGCTAGTCCAGTACTACGATGGCGCATCCCTGTGAAGAATATTGAAGTAAAAGAATGAGAACTATGAACGGGAGAAGCAAATGATTTTCATTCATGCCATATGTAGCTCAAAGTTTTGCTTAGTAAAAACGTACAAAGAGTGAGTTGGAATGTGTGGTTTATAGCAGACCAACACAAACCGTACAACCAATACGAAGCATATATGTGGACTAAATCTCAACATAAAATGGAACAAAAATAAAATGAAAATTAGTTCTGCGTTTTCAGGATTTTGAACTTGGCTTCATAATTTGAACTCGGCGCCAACTTTCACCCGCCAAGTCTGAGGCCTTCTCCAAGTTGTGAGTCCTGTGAATCCGATATAGTTTTCACCCCCTCCTCAAGATCAGCTTTGGGAGACATAAAGCTGAGGTTGAAAAGATTAGCCCGAAATGAGGCCGGAGGCAAAAGCTTGGTCAACACAGCAGCAAGCCGCAACCGAGAGGAAACAAAAGAGGGAAGCAGAAAACCTTCAAGAAAATAGTCTTTAACCAAATGACAATCAATCTCCAGTTGCTTGGTGCGTTCATGGAAGACCGGATTAGCTGTGATGTGGAGAGCGGCCTGATAATCACAAAACAAAGGAATCAGAAAGTGAACCTGAAGATGAAGATCACGGGCCAGATAACTGATCCATTTTAGTTCACAAGAAGTTATGGATAAAATTCTGTATTCTGCCTCAGCTGAAGATTTGGAGACAGTGGATTGCTTCTTGGATTTCCAGGAGATCAAGGCTGATCCCATAAAGACAGTATAACCAATGACAGATCTTCGAGTAACCTTGCAAGTGGCCCAATCTGCATCACAGTAGGCATGAAGCCTAAGATCATTGTCAGTGGCATAGAAAAGACCATGATCTGGATGATGGTGAAGATAGTTGACTATATGCAAGGCTCCTGTGAGATGATGATGAGTAGGAGACTGTACAAACTGGCTTAATTGATGCACGGCAAAGTTGACATCAGGCCTGTTATAGTTGAGGTAAAGCAACCTCCCAATGAGTCTTCTATACACACTTGGATCAGGGAGGAAGGGAGAAGATTCATCATGGACAATCCAAGTACTAGGAAGTGGGGTGGAAATAGGTATGCACTGTGTTAGTCCACAATCTGCAACAATATCAGAAATATACTTGCTCTGAAGTAGATGAAGGCATGTAGCAGACCTATGAAGTTCTAAGCCCAAGAAAAAGTGTGCAGCTCTCAGATCCTTAATAGTGAATTTCTGGTGCAAAGAAAGCTTGATCTCAGAGATAGCTTCCAAAGAGGTTCCCATAATTGGAACATCATCAACATAAACCACTAGAGCCAGAACATAAGTTGAGCTGAATTTGAGGAAGAGACGGTGATCATGATGAGATTGAGTGAAATTCTGAGAGAGAAGATGCTGTGCAAACTCTTTGTTCCATTGTCTAGAGGCCTGCTTCAAACAATTAAGACTTTTGGTCAGTTTAGAAACTAGGGAAGAGTCAGAAATAGTGTAACCATCTGGCAGATTCATATAAACTTCCTCATCCAAATGGCCATGGAGGAATGCATTGTTGATATCCATCTGATGAATATGCCAACTGGAAGCATATGCTAAAGCAAGTAACATTCTGATAGTGACTGCTTTAGCAACTAGAGAAAATACTTCAAAAAAATTAATGCCTTCAATTCGACTGTATCCCTTTTCCACCAATCTTTCCTTGTGCTTGGCAAGGGAACCATCTGCATTGAATTTTAGTCTACATGCCCATTTTGACCCAATGGCTTTCTTTCCAGGAGGAAAAGGAACCAAATACCAAGTATGATTCTGCTCCAAAGCAACTAGTTCATCATCTATAGCCTTGATCCACTCAGGTGATTGCTTTGCTTGATGATAGGTGGATGGTTCTAAAGCATGTGAGGAACTACAAACAGTATGTGTAGGGATAATAGACTGATGAAGGACAGGTTGAAGAGAAGAGGATGATGCATAATCTTTTGACCAGATAGGAGGTTTGATGACTCTAGTACTGTGTCTTAGATGTACATCAGGAGGAGGGGAATGAATCTCAAAATGAAGATGATTTGGGAAATTATTGGCCTGTGATTCAGGAAGAGAAGAAGAATGTTCTGAATCTAAGTGAGGAAGAGGAAAAGAAAACTGAGTAGGGTTAGAATAAGGAAAGACAGACTCATGAAAGACTACATCTCTGGAAGTGATAATTCTATGATTATGAAGGTCAAACAGTTTGTAGGCCTTCTGCCCTGTGGGATAATCAATAAAAATACATGGGAAAGCTCTTTCAGTGAACTTATCTTTGTGAGGTGAAGTGTTTGTGGCATAGGTCAGGCAGCCAAAAGATCTGTGATGGTGAATATCTGGATTGAGGTTAAACAGAAGTTGATATGGGAAAGCCATGAGAGAGTTGCAGATGGAAGTCTGTTGATGAGGTAGGTAGCTGTAAGTATAGCATCACCCCAAAAAAGTTTTGGTAGATGAGATTGGAACATGAGAGCTCTAGACACTTGCAGTAAATGCTGATGTTTTCTCTCAACAACTCCATTTTTTGTGGAGTATAAGAACGAGATTTTTTATGCAAAATACCATACTCAGAGAATAGTTTATCACATTCATGACTAACAAATTCACTTCCATTATTTGATCTGAAATTTTTTACAAAAGCATCAAAGTGGTTTTTAATCATGATCAGAAACTTTTTCAGCAGAAATGGTACCTGATCTTTGGGTTTTAAAAGATATGTCCATGTACATCTAGTAAAATCATCTACTATTGTCAAAAAATATTGCAATTGGTAGTTGAAGTTACTTTGTATGGTCCCTAAAGATCAACATGTAACAAAGTAAAAGGAAAATATGTGAAAGAGGTACTAGATGTAAAAGGTAATCTATGTTGTTTAGCCATAGGACAAACATAACAGATGTTATCATCCGGGAGCTCTTTGATTACATCAAAATGGCTTTGTACATCAGAAGAAGGATGTCATAGTCTATAATGCCAAGATTTGAAAGATACAGCAGAAAGAGTAGCTGCTGCACTAAGAACTGGAGATCTTGGAACTGTGTGAGAGTAAGCTGACTGAATTCTTTGATGAATGACTTCTGTTTGAAAGGACTGAGGATCAAGTATGTATAAACCATTGGTTTCCTTAATTGCTGCCAAGACTTTCTTAGTCTTGAGGTCCTGCAGCAAGCAATGATTTGATGAGAATGTGAAAGAGACTGGCATTGACCTAGACAACTTATTTACATAAAGAAGGTTGTACTTGAAGTCTGGAATATGCATCAAGCAAGATGACTGATGGACTTAAAATGACAGTTCCTTTGGCTTGAACTAGTTTGGTAGTATGATCTGGCATATAAACTGGAGTGATATAGTTTACCAGTGATACAGAAGTGAACTGAGAGATATCTCTACACATATTGCTTGAAGCCCCACTGTCCACAATCCAATCATGATCATTCTAAGTAAATACACTGAGTGAGAAATTTGTGGTACTATTACCTGCAAAGTCATGATAATGAGCATAGTTTGCCATTCCACTTTGATTCTGTATAGGATCATTTGCCTTCTATATAGGAGCATAGTTTAACTCGGGGCTAGCCAGCCGATTAGACCGTTTATTGGGTTTATCAACTTAGTTAGAGTTAGAGGCATTTGTACAAACAAAAGTTGGTTCTTATACATCTACTGTTAAATTTTGTGTGGTTAGCGAACTTACATGTTGGGACGCTTGAGAATAAAATTAGGTCATTATTTTTGGTTGAGAATAGAAGGTTAATATTTCAATTCAAAATATTTTAGTGATAAATTTTAGTTTAGTTTATGGCAAAGTCTTGGGAAAGACGGTCTTTCCATAGGCTTATGGAAAGACGGGGTTTGATTAGAATAATAAAAGGTAAAAGGTCTTAGTTGCAATATTAAAGTTTTAGTATGAAACATGTAGTAGTTATAAAATTTATAACCCGGTTCATGCAACCCGAAAATTTTATCTTAATTTCTTCTAATTTATACTTTAAACCTTGGTCTTTCCATAACTTATGAAAAGACCGTCTTTCAAGAGACGGGCTCTTAGTTTATTTTAGGTATGCTACTATTATTGTTTTTATTAATTTTATGTTTAGTTCATTCCATACAATTACATAAACGAAAAGAACGGCTTTGGAAAGACTTTGACCATTTTAAGGTTGCAAAAGCCTTGATACCATCTCAATTTGAACGAAGAAAAATGCTAAAAAATATTCCCATACTTGCCCTTCGTACATGTAAGTCATGACCTAGCACGCTAGAACTAATAATCGTATAAAAACCTTTAAACCAACATAACGAGAAAGAAATTTGACAATTACTTAATAAACATTATGCAATTTTTTTATAAACATTTTATACGTACGAAAAAACTAAAGAAGTACAACTCACGTGGAAAGATAGTTTATATAGTTTTATTACTATATAGATTGTGGTTTGAGTCATTAATCATTAAATTAATATAATTACTTGAAAATTACTACTAATACTCTTTTCATAAAAGACATGAAATTTCTTGATCTCGTCTTGATAGGAAGATGTATGGGAAACGAAGAAGACTGATTAATGGTTGACATATACCTCTTGTAAATAAGTAAAAATACGAGAATTATTTTATTTATGAAATCTTTCTTTACTTTTTAAGTTTTCCAGGAACATATACATGGCACTTTTTTCCAGCTAAAATTATTTGTGCGCGACCAGAATGAACTTGACATCACATATTAATTAGGTCAAGGTCTCCTGATCAAATTTTTAAAAAAATATAAATAATAGGTCAAGCCTTCTGATCAAATGTAAATATGTATATATATATATATATATATAAATAAATATATATATATATATGTATATATATATATAAATAAATATATATGTATATATATATATAAATAAATATATATGTATATATATATATATAAATAAATATATATGTATATATATATATAAATAAATATATATGTATATATATATATATAAAAATAAATATATATATATAAATATACATATATAAATATATATATATAAATATACATATATAAATATATATATATATAAATATACATATATAAATATATATATATAAATATACATATATAAATATATATATATAAATATACATATATAAATATAAATATACATATATAAATATATATATATATATATATAAATATATATATAAATATATATATATATAAAAATATTTATATATAAATATATATATATATATATATAAATATATATATATAAATATATATATATATATATAAATATTTAGTCAATGTCTTCTAAAAATATATATAAAAGTTAGGTGAAGGTCTTCATATCAAAAATATAAACTATAAAAAATCAGGTCAAGTTCTTCTACGTTTGACTTTGTCAATAGTTTTCGAATTTATAGGTCATTTCAGGGGAACCTAATAAGTCGCTTGCCATTATATAATTAGGTTTGATTAGTTTCACTCTTTTCTTCTTTTTCTAATTTCTCATGAATACAAAATGCCACGTTTAAGCTTAATTCGACCCTAATTAAATTCGGTATACACTTAATGGCTTATGGAAACTAATTCATATCGTTGAGCATGCGAGAATATGAACTTAAAGAAATATTTGTTGAAAGATAATCCCACATAGGTGTCGATGTGAGGATTCCCATTAATTTGGCAGGATATGGATCGTGGAGTGATTCCACGTTGGCACGTGAGAGAGCGTGTTGAAATATGTATCCCACACTGATGCCGATGTGTGGATCCCCTTTAATTTGACCCGATATGGGTTTTTGGCCTGATATGGGTCGTGGAGTGTTTCCACGTTGGCATGTGAGGGGGCGTGTTAAAAGATATATCCCACATATATCTCTTACCTGGATAATGACTTATATATAAGGTTTTGGGTCACTTCCACTTATTACCAATTGGTTTTAAGATGGAAGCCTAAGATACATTGAATATAAAGGAATTTATTATAGAGCATTGACATCACACGAATAGCACACCTCATCAATTATGAGAATTACAATATATAGGCGTACAATAAAACAATGTCTAACAGGATTATGATTCTAAGTTTATAAGGAATTACCATCTATAACTAATTTTATAAGGAAACTAATTCTATAAAGTAACTACCATTTATAACATTTCCTACAAGGAAATGGTTTCTATTTCCTTAACACCCTCCCTCAAATTGGAGCATGAAGACAAGAATGCCCAACTTGCAAAGAAGACTATGAAATTGCTAATCATTACAAAAAAATCACCATAGATCGAGATTCAACTTCAGTAGCGGTAGAAGTAGTAGCAACAACAATAGCATTAGCAACGGTAGAGCAGTATTCAACTTCATTAGCGGTAGTAGCGGTAGAGTAGTATTCAGTATTTGTAGGAGATCATTCAACGTAATTCTGTTGACACTTCAGGATGATGGGTGCAATAACCAAACCAGACCCAATAGAAGAGCCAGTGAAGTAGGGGTCAGTCGACAAACGACCAATATGTATAGGTATCTTAGGGCCAGATTGCAACTGCAACTGTTTCAGTAAAGTCGCAATTACCTCATAGTCATTCATGTTCTGAAGTGCAGTAGCCTCAAAACCTGCATCAGTACGGGCCCGTTCTTCGAGATTACTTCCGGAGGCAGATATAGTGCAAAATCAGGTACAGATCAGCAGCAGGTGCAGCAACCGACGGTGGATCGGATGGCGGCGGCGCGTGATGAGAACACGATGATGCGTGAGCTTCGGGATCGGCGTGTTCGGCTTAACGCACAGACCAATCAGATCAGGAGAGGCGGCGCACGGATTACCACGGTTAGATGGTGGCAGTGGCGATCGGTGGAACAGAGCTGATGGCGACGGAGGCGGAGGCCCGGAAAGGTGGCGGAATATTTTCTTAGAGCTTCAGGATTTTAGGCTCTGATATTATGATAAACATATAAATGATTTTATTATGGTGCACTGATATTAATCATTGACACATCTCATCAATATAATGAGGATTACAATATATAGGTCTACAATAAACCAATGTCTAATAGGAATATAATTCTAAGTTTATAAGGAATTACCATCTATAACTAATTCTATAAAGTAATTACCATTTATAACCTTTCCTACAAGGAAAGTGTTTAACAAATATTAGTTTATATTTAGACAAGAACTAATCTAATCTATTTTTGAACAAATTAGTTTCTAAAATATTAGTTTTATATTTAGACAAGAATTAATCTAATCTATTTTTGAAGAAATTAAAATTTTAACTGGATGAAAGGTAAGAAGCATGTCGGCGGGTCGTAGGTAGGGGGTATGCGAATAAGGTAATTCTCCACAAATAATTAAATACATATAGAAATACTAACCTAGACATACAATGTATCTAGACATAAGATCCCTACCAAATCACAATCATATCTCAATCATATCCCAATCATATCTAGGCAGCGAGCCCAATCATATCTCATCTTATCCTAACACCCCCGCCCCCTCAAGCAAAGGGTCGGGTTGGCTAAGACGCACAGCTTGGATCTGAAAAACTCAAATAAAGGGCGAGAAAGGCCCTTGGTGAATATGTCAGCAACTTGGAGAGATGTCGGCACATGATGAACACACAGCTTCCCTGAGGCAACCAGCTCCCAAACGAAGTGATAATCGATATCAATATGTTTGGCATGCTTGTGAGCCACCGGATTCTGAGAAAGAAAAATGGCGCTGTTGTTGTCATACAACAGGATGGGCGACTCACAAAGCAAAAAGCGAAGATCACGAAGCAAGTGAGAAAGCCAGACAATTTCCACCATAGTGTTGGCCAAAGAACGATACTCAGACTCTAAATTGGAGTGGGACACAGTAGGATGCTTCTTGGCACTCCAAGAAATAAGATTACCCCCAAGAAAAACTGCGTAGCCATAAGTCGAGCACCAAGTCTCTAGGCAGCGAGCCTAATCAGCATCAGAATATCCTAACACATCCGTGGAAGCGGAAGAACGAAAGGATAATTCAAAATGAAGAGAGCCACTGACATAGCGAAGAATCTGGGTAACTGCCGCAAAGTGATCATCACGAGGATCCTGGAGCAATTGACTAACAGTGTTCACACCAAAGGCCAAGTCTGGTCGAGTAATGGTGAGGTACTGCAGAGCACCAACCAAAGACCGATACAAAGTGGGATTGCTGAAAGGTTCTCTCGAACTACTGAGAAGCTGAGAACAAGGTACAAAGGGGATGGAAACTGGCTCAGCATCATCCATACCAGCTTGACGAAGGATATCCCTAGCATACTTAGCCTGACTCAAGAAGAGACTAGAGGTAGTGGAAGAGACTTCAAGACCAAGAAAGTAGCTAAGGGAACCAAGATCCTTAATGGCGAACTCCTGATCAGTGCGAGAAATGAACTGACGAATAACAGTAGATTCATTACCAGTAAGGATGATATCATCCACATATACCAGTAGATATAGCAAAACAGTGCCTCGAGAAAACACAAATAGAGATGTGTCAGCAGAACTGCAGACAAAACCAAGTTGGCAAAGAAATGAACTGAACCGATCAAACCAAGCCCTCGGAGCCTGCTTAAGCCCATAAATGGCTTTCCGCAGACAGCAAACATGATCAGGTCGAGTAGGATCCTTGAAGCCAACGGGTTGAGCCATGTACACTGGGGCATCGAGAAAACCATTCAGGAATGCATTCTTCACATCTAACTGGTGCAAGGGCCATTTTTGAATAGTAGCACTGGCAAGAAGCGGACGAACAATGGATGATTTGACCACAGGACTAAAAGTGTGGTCAAAGTCAAATCCCGGTAGCCGGGAAAACCCTTGAGCCACTAGTGGGGTTTTGTAGTGGTCAATCGTGCCGTCAGGCGGATATTTAACTCGGAAGACCCATTTGGAGCCAGCAACATTTACATTAGATGACCGAGGAACTAAATCCCAAGTGTGTTACTTTCGAAGAGCAGACATCTCTTCATCCATGGCAGCGACCCTCTGAGGATCATGAAGAGCAGCTCGATAATCTCGAGGTTTATAGTGGTTGAGTACAGCCGCAGTAAGGCCAGTGACAACATAATCATCAAGATGTCGAGGTCGATGCAAAATGGTACGAGGTCGAGTGACCATGTGATGAGGCTGAGATGATGGTGGACTAGGAGAATTTTCAGAAGGGTCATCAGCAGTAGACTCAGAGCACATCGGAGAACCAGGGATTTGATCAGGAGTAGCAGATAGGGGGTCCTGAAAAATAGATGCGTCAGCTGAACACAACGAGCAAGGTGCCAGAGGAGAAGGCGATGGTGATGGCGGAATATTATCTTGAAGGATTGGATCAATAAATGAAGATACATCAAGAGAAGAGAAAGCTGAAGAACTCAAAGACAACAAGGTAAAAGGATAGCAAGTTTTATCAAACCAGGCATGACGGGTGATATACACTTGACCAGAAGTAGGATCAAGACAGCAAAATCCCTTGTATAGAGAACTATACCCAACAAACACACAAGGAATACTTCGAGGTGACAGCTTGTGCTCAGCATATGGACGAACAAATGGATATACTCTACAACCAAAAGGATGGAAGTTAGAGTGTGTTGGTGCCTGGTCAAATAGAATACCATAAGGAGAAGCGCCATCAAGCACCGGGGTGGGAAGACGATTAATGACATATACAGCTGTCGTAAATGCATCATCCCAAAACGATAGTGGTAGATGTGAATGAAAAAGCATAGTAAGCCCCATTTCTACCACGTGACAGTGTTTTCGTTCCGCACGCCCATTCTGCTCGGGTGTGTACGGACAGGAAACCTGATGAAAGATTCCTTTTCTCTCAAAATGAGTTCAGAGATGTGTGTTCAGAAACTTTGTGCCCCCATCACTCTGAAACACTTTAATCCTAGAGGAGAATTGATTTTCAACAAATGCCTCAAATTTCATATATACATCACAAACTCAGATTTACGACGAAGAGGGTAAAACCATGTAAATCTTGAGAAATCATCCACAAAGAAAGCATAGTAAACAAATCCATGAACAGATAAAACAGGAGATGGTCCCCTCAAATAACAATGAATCAAATCCAAGACATGCATAGCTCGTTTAGAGTTTTCAACAAATGACAGTTTATGGCCTATTGCCATCACATAGGAGGCACAGGCATTAAGTTTAGGCAATAAAGAGGAAACAGATAGTTCACCATTTTTAGCAAATAAGGAAATAGTACTAGGGGACACATGTCCCAAATGGGCATGCCACAGTTCAAAAGAGGCCCGAGATTTATTTTGCTTAATAAAGGAAAGTAATGCTTCTTCACCATGATCCAACACATATAAACTATCCTCACTGTGGCCTCTGCCCATGACTGTCCTGTTGACTTTGTGCTGAATCACAAAAGAACGGTTATCAAAAATAATCAGTACACGAAGATCTCGGATAAGCTTGCTTATAGATAATAAGTTTTTGGTTATATCAGGAACAACCAAAACATCAAATAGTCGCAATGAAGGCGTAAGTTGAGATTCACCAATAGCAAAAATACATATATTAGTACCATTTCCAACAGAAACAAAGGATTTACCATTGTAGGGTGTGACACTCTCAAGGTTCGGAGTAGACGAACTCATATGAGCAAAAGCTCTAGAGTCAAGGTACTAATCAGAGGTGACGGCAGCCGGCTCAAGCTGAATGGAGGGCTAAAATTGCTAAGCAAGTTTAGAAGTCTCGGATGGACGTTGAACCAAACGATAATAGTGAGCAGCACCATGACCCATTTTGTGACACCACTGGCATTGTAGACCACGGCCCTGACCACCTGAGGACCGCCCCACAAACCTGCCATGTCCGCAACCTGAGAACTGGCCAGAACGCCCAGTGCATGTGCTAGATGTGCACCGCCATGTGCTGCACCCGCCAGCGCGTGAAACCACGCGCGTCCGCCGAAGTTGGATTCTGACGCCGCGAATGCGACCAGCCCAACTGCAGTGCACCAGAAGTGTATTGTCCCTGTAAATTGTTCAAAAATTTGCACAATTAAGTATCTCGACATACAAAGGAGTCAGAGAGGCAGTGATAAATGGGGCAGAAAATTTCTTAAATTCAGAACCCAAAGCAGTCAAAAACCAAAGAAGTTGATCATCATTTGATGCAGGAGCACCCAAACTAGTAAGTTGATCGAACACAGTCTTAAATTGAAGGTGTAAATCATGCACCGAACCATTCTTACGGATAGTAAAGACAGTGGAACGAAGGCGTAGAATGGTCGACTTACTTTAGTTCTGACGATCAGCCGCAATGTTCTCCCACATTTATTGCGAGGTCTTACAATCGTCAAGCTCAGTCTGGGCTTCCGGAGACAGGGACGAGAGAAGAGGCTACAGACTCGCTGATCCTCATCAAGCCATGCTTCACGCGCAACCAAGGCTTGCTCATAAGCAGCTTTAAAATCCTCTTTCGTGGAACCGGAAGAAGAGCCAGTGACCGTTGCATAGGAGGAAGACGATTGCGTGGAATCCGATGGTGGTGGAGGAAGAATCGGACATGGCTTGGTGTCGTCAAGAAAATCGTATAGTCCATGTGGTTTGAGAATATGAACAACTTGTCATTTTCATAGCAAGTAGTTTGTTGAAGAAAGCTTGATGGTGAACATATGTAGTAGAGTATTGTAGGGAAGCTTGGATGATTCAGTCATGGTGAGAGGGGAAGAATAAAAAAAATCTTGAGGAGGACAAGAGAGTGGGCGGCGGTTTAGAGAAGAGAAAAGAAGAGCAGACACAGCTGCTGTGGAAAAAAATGATCGTAAACCCTATTCTGATACCATGTGAATAAGGTAATTCTCCATATATTAATGTTTGTGAATAATGAAATACATATAGAAATACTAGCCTAGACGTACAATGTATCTAGACATAAGATCCCTACCAAATCACAATCATATCGCAATCATATCCCAATCATATCTAGGCAGCGAGCCCAATCATATCTCATTTTATCCTAACATCTCAATCATATCCCAATCATATCTCATCTTATCCTAACAGGGTAAACCAGGAATTTTATTTAGGAGAATGAAATTATAGATGAAAAATTAATGGCAAAATCTTGGGAAAAACCTTCTTTCCATAGGATTATGGAAAGACGAGGTATAATTAGAATAATAAAAGGTAAAAGGTCTTAGTTGCAATATTAAAATTGTAGTATGCAACATGTAGTAGTTATAAAACTTATAACCCGATTCATGCAACCCGAAAATTTTATCTCCATTTCTTCTAATTTACACTGTAAACCTTGATCTTTCCATAGTTTATGGAAAGACCGTCTTTCAAGAGATGAGCTCAAAATGATTCCGTCTCTTGAAAGATAGTCTTTCCACAAGGCATGGAAAGACCAAGGTTTAAAGTGCAAATTAAAATAAATGAAGATAGAATTTTTTATAACTACTATATTTTGCATAATAAATTTTTAATATTGTAACTAAGACATTTTACCTTTTATTATTCTAATTAAACTTTTTCTTTCCATAAACTTATGGAAAGACGATCTTTCCCAAGACTTTAATTTAATTTAAAGGTGAAAAAATCAAATACTAAAAATAAACTAATACTAATAAAAATACACAATTGATAGTTTTAAAATGGACAACCTTCTTAATTTTTTTTTCATTTATGTTCTCCTCTTTTGATCGTATAACAAGCATATTATATTCAACTTGATGGGAAAAAACGAAAATTAAATAACTTACGTCTATTTTTTTTGCTTTTCTTCTTAATTTTAATTTTCTTAAATTATGTCTTTATTGTTCAAGATATTACATCAATATATACTACGGCAAAGTCTTAGGAAAGACGGTATTTCCATAGGCTTACGGAAATACGTGGTTTAATTAGAAAAACAAGGTCTAAGTTGCAATATTAAAAATTTATTATGCAACGTGTAGTAGTAATAAAGTTTATAACCCGGTTCATGCAACCCAAAAATTTTATTTTTATTTCTTTTAATTTACACTTTAAACCTTGGTCTTTTCATGACTTATGGAAATACCGTCTTTCAAGAGATGGACTCATATACTACTTTGGTATTATGAAAAATTCAATTCTTAATTGGAATAAAAAAAAAGCAAAGTTTTGGGAAAGACCGTCTTTTTATATGTTTATGGAAAGACAATGTCAAATTAGAATAATAAAAGGTAAAATGTCTTAGCTGTAATATTAAAAATTTATTATGCAACATATAGTAATTATAAAGTTTATAACCCGATTCATGCTACCTAAAAAAATTATTTTCATTTCTTCTAATTAACACTTTAAACCTTGATTTTTCCATAGTTTATGGAAAAACTGTCTTACAAAATACGAACTCATAAAAATTTTCTATCAAATAAAATTGTCAAAGTCTTTTCCAATTATAACTTGGATATGTATTAAAGATAAAGTTGAATAGAAAAGGAATTTTATCTTTGTTGGATTATATGACTAAAAACAAACAATCCTACCATTTTAAACTACTTCATTCTTAATACTCCCTCAACCCCACCTTAAATTACATCATAATCATTGTACACCATTTGATAGATATATTTGATCGTTAATATATTTAGCTATACATAATAATGGTAAATAAAAAATTACCTTCTAGAAACTACTTGTTACGATAAATTCAACAATATCACATATAATAATAGTATGTCCTATATATTTATTCAAATATACAATTAAATCATAAAGTAAGTGGGTAATTTAATATAGAGGAGAATGAGTACCTGCGTTAGTTTTCTTCTTGGGGGCCGTAACTTTTTTTTTCCATTAAGGAAACAAACAAAACATAAGATAAATACAAAATGTCCATGGTAAGAAAAGGATGGAGGGGAAGCACCCACTACTTCTCCGAATTAAGAGCACTGCAATGGTGATTTCTGTTCAGAAACCTCTTAAAAAATCAAACAAGTCCATAGTGATCGTTCTTAAGTAATTTCTTATTAAGAAACCATCCATTGATTTCTTACTAAGATCAAGTGCAGTGATAAAAATCGTTATCGGTATCGTATCAATTAAATATATTATTTCTATCATTCTCTCTTTTTTCCCTAACCTTAAGAAACCACTTAAAAAACTATTTTTGATTATTCATTGACCCCACTTGATTTTCTCTATCTTACTCATTAATTTTACCATTAACATTTAATTTAATTTAATTTGTTCA
This sequence comes from Rubia yunnanensis, assembly GCA_037428765.1. Lineage (NCBI taxonomy): Eukaryota > Viridiplantae > Streptophyta > Magnoliopsida > Gentianales > Rubiaceae > Rubia > Rubia yunnanensis. The sequence continues at coordinate 67,714,578 of CM075071.1, read as the reverse complement.
CCCAAAATAAGTTGAATGTGAAATTTAATAATACATTATAGTTTTTATTAATAGAATTTCATTTTTTTTTAAAAAGTATAAAATAATTCATTTTTTAAAAATATATTTTTCGTGCTTTATTTTTCAAAAAATTAAATTACTTTTTTCTTGTCAAGAAATTGTTAAATATTTTGTTATCTAAAATAAATAATAAGACATATTGATTTTTTTTTATTTTAAAAAAACACTACATTAGCAAAGACCAATTCTAACGACTAGACAAATTACAATAAATAGTTAAATAATAAAATATTGATCTAATCCGACCAATTATTACAAATTAAAAATAAAAATTTTAATCGAGTGTGACCAATTATTACAAATTGGAAACTGAAATATTGATCTAGCCTGACCAATTATTACTAATACAAAAAAGCTAAACATTAAAAAAAATAGAAAACATGGATGACAAAACCATACTGACATGCTAATTTTGACAACCCAAATATTGGTAAAGATGTTCAGTGAGGTCATTTTTCAATTGGTCATATTTAGCTCTGTTGCATACTTCCCTCCAATTTTGTCTAAAATTTGGTAGATCAGCAGACCACTCTACATTGTAATGCCAAGGAGAGTCATCGATTTGGTCATAACCACCTTGTTGAACCCGCAACCCATAAGTATCTCTTTCATCGTCGACTATTATGTTGTGCAGTATGATACAAGCTATCATAATTTCACCCAACGTTTCTATGTTCCAGTACTTGGCTGAGTTGCGGATCACGAAGAACCAGGCTTCTAAAATACCAAAAGCACGTTCGATGTCTTTCCTGTAACTCTCTTGACGCTTTGTGAAAAGTTGTTTCTTGGGGCATTTGGAGCCGTATACACTGGCATGAAGGTCGCTCACTTAGGATAGATTCCATCAGTAAGATCGTACACTTGATTGTAGTTGTGACCATTGACTTCATAAGGAAAACGTGGAGCTCTTCCTTCCCATACGTCATCAAACAAAGGTGACTTGTCTAGGACGTTAATGTCATTGTTTGACCCCGCCATACCAAAAAATGCATGCCAAATACACGTATCGTATGAGGCCACTGCTTCCAAAATAATTGAGGCGCGTCCACTTCTACCCTAAAATTGACCTTTCCAACCCACGAGACAGTTTTCCATTCCCAGTGCATACAATCAATACTTCCTAGCATACCTGGAAATCCACGTCCACGAGCTATATGCATCAGCCGTTCAATATCATCTGGATTTGTTGGTTAGAGGTAGGTTGGATGGTACACAACAATAATTGCTTTCACAAAATGAGACACAATTTCTCTAACATTGTTTTGCCCATCTGTAAGCATTCATCCAATTGGTCGTATGCATAACCATATGCCAAATGGCGCATTGCCACCGTGCACTTGTAGAGTGGCGAAAATCTTTGATAACCGGTTGCATCAGGCCTTTGTCTGAAATAGGGATTGGTTGGTGACATCTTCCAGTATACGCTCGAATACATTTTGCCGCATACGAAGCCTAGTACGAAAATGTTGATCGTCGTACATCTTTCAGGAGGTGGAGAAAAATATTGCCTCTGGAGTACTTCCTGTGCTCGGAGACAGTCTCTTCTAATATGATTTCTGGTTTTCTTCGGTAAGGTCGAAGAAGTTTGAGCACTCTCAACCTCAAAGGTTGCGTACAACTGTCTTGCCATTTCTGGGAAATTCAAGACAAAGTTAATTGTCTCAGGACCGGTATTGGGTAGAAAATTAGGAATATCATAAGTATTTGTGTTTGATAATTATCCAAAGTGAAGGTCATCATCGTTGTTGGGGAAGTTAGAGGAAGAAATAGTTGTGTAGAAGAAGAAAAATTGGATTGATAGGAATTTGGGGTTGAAATGAAACATAAACAAATGACTCCTTTATATTAGAACCATCAAATGTGAAACCCCCCATTAACTTTGTCTAGCGGAATCTTTTAAATTGATAAATTTGACCCACGTGAATCGATGAGACGTGTCAATGACAACCTCATTAGTTTTGTCTAGAGGAATCTTTAAATTGATGAATTTGACCCATGTGAATCGATGAGACGTTTCAATGACAATCCCATTAATTTTATCTATCGAAATCTTTTAAATTGATGAATTCGACCTATGTGAATCGATGGGATGTGTCAATGACAACCCCATTATTTTTGTCTAGCGAAATCTTTTAAACTGACGAATTTGACCCATCTGAATCGATGGGACGTGTCAATGACAACCCCATTAATTTTGTCTAGCAGAATCTTTTAAATTGATGAATTCTCACGTGAATCGATCAGAAATGTATGATCTAGTCTGATCAATTATTACAAATAAACGATTACAATCAATTCTGACCATAGACTATCCCAATTAATTTATCCCGTGGTGCCTCCTCTGCTGTGCTCAACTCTCCCTTTTGTATTAGAGTGTTAAGGAGTGTAGTGTTAGCTACATAAACATCGTGCTCCGATTGCATTTGGACGAACTCCCATTGCGCTATAGTATACTCCATTTTAGCTCTTTTGCTATCTGCAACCTTTTCAGCCTTCTTAGTACTTTCTTCGATTGTGACCATACACTGCATTCGTTGCGATTCTTTTGATTGCTCATCATCTGTTGTTCTTCACATTGCCTTTCCCTTTCCCCTTGCCTTGCATTTAGCGAATTTCACACCAATAGGGCTGGATGGATATTGTATTGTTTGAGCATCATCACTACTACGGGGCATTGATGGCACCCGTGGTGAATAGTCTTTTTCATCAGTGTCCTTTGGGCCATATTGTGCTATAAATTTAGGGTTAGTCTTGTACAATTCACGGCAATGAAAGAATAGAAATTGTTGGCCATCATTTTCATCTGCAAACAAGTTCATGGCACATGACTTTATATTTCCTTGGTTGGAGCCACTCCCGGTCCGACTGTAGTGGCATGCAGATTTTGTTTCACATCCCACATATTTGGTGATATCATGAGAAATTTTTTGCCACCTAGCCTTGCACGACCTCATTGTCCAGTTGCATTTTGCTTACTTATTCAAATCAGCAATAATTTTATGCCAAAACACACCAGCATTCTGACCCGTACCCATTATACAATTGGTGGAATTATCAAACCAAACGCCACATAGAACTTAATCAACATCTACAGTCCATTTCTCCCTGTTAATCTTCCTCTTCGTATCCTTACTCCCAGACTCTAGTGCAAGGTCATCGCTTTCTTCACATACTTCATTCCCTAAAAAAAAAGTATTCAAATTTTATATCATATACGAACAAATTAAATATACAAATTTTAATATGTAAAGTAAAAACAGAGGCAACATTTAATAATTTACATATTATAACAATAATACTATTTTACATATTGTAATTTAAATAATTTATAATAAATAATATAGGTAAATGAACAAAAATTGTCTATACATAAATGAACATACATAGTAAATATTGTTATATTTTACATATATTGTACATAACTATTTTACATTTAGTAAATACATTTATCCATTTAAATAATATATCGAATATACTAATTTTAAAGTATAAAATAAATAAATAAAGGCAATAAAAATTAATGATTAACTAGATTCTTCATAATTAAAATACAAGACATTAAAATAGGGTTTACCATCCGGAACATCGTGATTTCCAAATTGACGCCCATGGTCATTTGCAAAATTTTGACCCGGTGAACCCCGACCTCCTTGGGAGCAAAATGATCCAATCGTTAATTACCTCAAGATGTGGAGGATGAAAGTTTGGACTAAAAAAGTTTGGGTTGGAATTTTGTGATTTGGCGTTTGAATTTTGGGAAGAGTGGTTCGGGTAAGGGGAGTTCGTATGTACATTTTGGGAAGAATGATATTGATTTTTGAAATACATGTATGAATGTTGGGAATTCATATAAAAATTGGGCGGGATGTTTGGAGAATTTCCAAAAAATTCCAAATTTGAAATTGGACGAACATTCGGATTTTGGGACAAATTTTGGGAATTAAAAGAATTTGGAATTACCTTATCTTTCCCATTCGATGGTCTTTGTGAATCCATCACAAAATATGGATACGAAAGTGAGTATTGGAGACAATTAGGAGATGAAAGAATGAGGTAGAAGTGTTTGTTAAATTGAAAGTGGTGTGGTTAAATTGAGTGAATTGGACTCTACTTATAGGTAAAAAAAAGTTGGGGATGAGAAGTAAAAAAATTATGAAATTATATATTTTTTAAAAAAAATATGTAATTTTTTTAAAATAGCCATTGGGACACGTGTCACCATACGGTTGGGACACATGTCCCATTTAAAAATCAGATATGGAAATAACCATAGGGTTTGGGACACGTGTCTCAAAATTTTGAACGATGCACAAATCTAAAATTTAGAGCTGTTGGACACGTGGCTCAACCCGAGGGTGCCACGTGTCAGTGGCTTTCAAATTTATAAAATGTGCACTGCACGTGGACCAATGCATGGATGACACGTGTCCCGAATTAGGAAAGAAAAATGGGTCACTTCCAACGGCCCAATACCCCATGTGCGGCACTCAAGTAGATCACCATGGGTGTTTTCGATTTCTAGAGCGATTTTTTAAACCCAAGAAACTACCATTGCACTTGCCTTTTGGCACACTAATTTCATAATATACTTTTATTTTCTTAATTTGTTTTTGTCTATAATAGCATTTGAAAGTTTAAAATTAATTTTAAAAATTAATTTTGATAAAATAACAAAATATGATATATTCAAAAACAAAAAAATGAAAATTTTAAAAAAATTGCAAAAAATAAGGAAATTAAATTTTAAAAATGTATTATTAAATTTCACATTCAATTTATTTTGGGTGGAGAAATTTATTATGATAAAAAAATTCAAATGAGGTACATGAATAGTTGAGAAAGTGACTTCTTACCGTTATGGTGTAAAAATGAGATAGTTTCTTAAAGTGATGTGGAAGAAAAAAAATGAAATAGTAATAGTAGGCCAACTATTATTTTGATAGCATGATATGAAACATGAAACACGTGCCATAGGTACAGGCATCATGACAATATTAGGGTGGTTATCTAGACAGGAGGCATGTCCATAAGCCCATGGATATACCATTTTTAAAAATTTTTTTATTACATTTGTAAAATTATATACTGAAATTTGGTTTTACCGAATTCTCTTAATTACTACTAGTATGTTCCAACATAACCTATCTAACCAAGTATGCAATAAAGTAAAGCATTAAAGACACAACACTTGGTTACGCAATTCGGTGAAATCCACCTACATCTGCGGGGCATGGCCTAATTCAGAATGAATCCACTAATCGAAAAGATACAGTACAAAGTATACCATACAAAATACTTATCTTTACTCATCAAACGTGTGAATTCTGCTAGCTCCCCTCGCTACTGATCTGCTTTGATCAGACTCTCTCTGCCCTCGAAACTCGTCGACGCTGGATTTCCTCCTCCTGAGGAATTAAGGCATAAGATTCTGCACTTTGAACAGCAGGTCACGTATGTTGGAACATTATTCTGGCTCTTCGCAATTCTCTCGAAAGAATGAAAATCTATGTGCAAATTTTCTCTGTTAAATCCTTGTATTGAATGAAGCCGTGGTTTCCCCTTTCAAAGCCATGGGCAGATCAGAACTCTCCATGATTATCTTCATAATATTCCTATTCTTTATCAGCTTTTTGAAGCATATCCAAATCCCATAAATAAAGGAATTTTTCTTATCACAATATCTCTCATATATTCGATAATCTCAATACCATATTTGTAGGGATTTACCATAAACCAACTATGCTTCTACGAACGCCTATCATATAGCAGAATATTCTGATATTCATAAATCACAAATACCATAATATTCTGTCATTTCTTCGTAAGATATGATTGGCGCATTAATGCTCATCTGCATGTTCCAACATAGAAAGTTTTTTGTTTCCAAATAAGTTCACAAATTGCTAATTAAAATATTCAATGAACACCACTTGACTTTACAATCTCCTCCTTTGACATTTTGTGGACCCAACCATAGAATCATATTTGAAAAACTTTCAATCAAACACATAATTCTTCCCAAACACCACCTATGTTGGAACATATGCAAACTACTGAATATGATAAAAAAGAATACCAACCGAATACCAGAATTCCAGAATACTATCAAAATAATAATCAGATTACAGTCATTCAAATCACCAAAATGTTCTCCCTCTGGGGCCATGAATATGCCATTTGCAAATAAACCAAAAAAACTGAAAGAAACAGAAAACAAGCTCCCCCTGAATATGATACTACATCTATGTTGGAACATAGATACATAAAAAAATCAACCTCGTTCAGGAGCAGCAGTCTAGACCTCCTGTTGAGATTTCTCCCCCTAAAGTTTGGCTTTCTCTACTTCTAGTGCCGCCATTTGGATTGCTATTGCCCCCAACCTTGCCTTCAATACCACTAATTTGGCCTTCTTTTCAGCAACTGCAGAAGTAGAGCCTTCAGGGTTCCAAGGAAGATCATTAATGCGCCTCATGCCAAAGGTCTTCTTGTTAGGCCGTAGGAACTCCGTATCGATGATCACATCCTTCGCCTTCCCCTTCACCTTGGCACTCTTAGCCAATGCAGAAATTAAGCAGGGATACACAATAGCATGTTTCGCCTTTGAGGCAGTAGCTTGCCTCACTAGACTCTGCTGTATGAACAACCCCATGTTAAATAATTTATGTGTTCCAACACAGCACAACAGCTTAGCAATTTCTCTAGTCAAGGCAGTAGTGTTGGAGGATGGCATCCAGCAGGTCACTGCTATCTGATATAGCCAAACAATCTAGAAGACAGACATGAAGCTTGTGAATATCCTATCTCAGGCCATTTGGTCTTATCCTCCTGAGATTGCCTCTAGATCTGATCATCTGACACTCCTAGATCATCTGGAAACACTCCCTCAAATTCTGGAGTATGCAGCCCCAAAATCCTATTTATCCTGGCAGCTGAGAAGTTAATAATCTTCCCGCTTACATAAACCCTCTCAAACCAAGGGGAATCAGCCTCCAAATTTCCTGCCATCAAATTGGAATACAGTTCAATAACCACCTGTTTATTGTACTGAAGTTGTACAGTGGAAGCCCTTTCATTCCAATTAATTCCAAAAAATCATAAAACCCACTAGCCCTATATGCATCTAGGTCTATGGGTCTCTCAGAGATCACCTTCCTTTCTGCAAACACGTCTCCCATTTCTTCACAGTTTATATCAAAGTAAGAAAATGACAATGCTTCACTTATAGACAGAGGGGGCACCACTTTCTTCTTGGGAGTAGCCTGAGTTTTCTTGGCCTTTTTGGTTGGTGGGGAATCCTCAGTAGCAGTCATCTTTCTCTTACCCCTAGCATTTTATAAGAACTCATCTAATACCTCATCACTGGAGTAGTTTAACTTAGGTTGCTCCTGTGTTGGAACATACTCAGTATTTCCAGCCCCTTCTTCTTTAGCAGTCTCTGTCCTACCCTGTGTTCTAACATATTGCTCCTTATCTGGTTCTCCTTGTCTCGAGTTAGATCCTCCAGTCTGATCTCCGTCCACATCAATATCAACATCACCAGTTACATCAAACTGGTCTTCACCTCACATGTCTTCATCATCAATCTCCATCTCCTCAATATTTTCATAATCTGCATTCGGTGTTGGAACATTGCCAACATTGTTTTTTTTCTTCACTATCAGAAACTTCTATTATTACTAGTTTTCTCAGTTCCTCCATTCTCTGAGCAGCCTTAGAATCATAGAATCCTACCGGCATCCTGTCTTTAGACTTAACCACTTCCAGTCCTGCTGCCTCATCATCACTTATCTCTTTAATTCTAACAAAGTACGGGCAAGGAATAGATGAATAAACATGAAATATATCCTTCCCTCTATAAAATTTCATATCTCCCCCTCAGAAATTTAACTTCATAATTTTCAATCTCCCATAGGTTACCAATATCACCGGACACTAGTTCCTTGACATTCACATTAAAAAATTCTCCCTCTGTACTCTTAAGTTTACGCAAATCCACTGTACTTCTATTTGCTTCAAGACATTCAAAAATATCATCTACAATATTAAATTTCATTCCAAGAACTTTGAGAGTAGGAGAATCAGGACCCGTTACCTTCTGATAGGGACCCTTCCCTTTGCCTCTGGGATCTTCATTCTATCTTTCACCACCAGCCTCTACATTCTCTTCCCTTTGCCCAACATTGTCATCCTCCGGAGATTGAGGAGTTTCTTGAGTTTCTTTTTCGACCGTGGGAGAATTGAGGATTGAGGACATTTTTCATTAGAGATTTGTTGCGAAGGAGAAAATCTTGGAAGAATTTGGCAACAAGAATCCGAAAGAAACCAAGAGGAGTGGGAGATTGGCCGAAAAGAGAGGGATTTGGAGAGATTTAGAAAACTTTGAAACTAATACAAACTCTTCACTTCACTTCCTCATTTTTCGCAATTTTTTTCTTTTTCCAAGATGTCTAATGATTCTTCTTTTCTCTCTTGTCAACTCAAGACATCAATTCAAGACATACCAACTTCCAACATACCATAACAATGCAGCTTCTATTTTTGTAGAAATTTTTCTTCTTTCTATTTTTTTGTTTTTCTGATTTTCTGAACATAAATGAAACAAAATATTTACAACTAAACAAAGGAAAGAATTACCTCAAATTTGACAAACACATAAGTGTTGTCTGAGACTTTCAAAAGTGGTAGTGTCCAATGGCTTTGTAAAAATATCAGCAAATTGCTCAGATGTTGGGACATAGACTACCACAACTTCCTTCCTTTCAACAAGATCTCTAATAAAATGACACCTTATGTCAATATGCTTAGTTCAAGAGTGCTGCATTGGATTTTTTGAAATATCAATAGCACTTGTGTTTTCACATAAAATCTTCAAAGGGCCTTGATGAATTCCATAATCGTTCATCATTTGCTTCATCCATAACAATTGTGCACAACAACTTCCAGCAGCAAGATATTCAACTTTTGCAGTTGACAAGGAGATCAAATTTTATTTCTTACTATACCAAGACACTAGGTTCGTACCAATAAAGAAACATCCACCTATAGTGCTCTTTTGATCATCGGCATTACCAGCCCAATCAGAATCACTGTACCCAATTAAATCAGAATCTTGATTGTTAGAATACCAGACACTATACTCGGAAGTCCCACTTACATATTGAATACCCTTTTTGAATGCAGTGAGATGAGACTCCTTTGGATCAGCCTGAAATCTTGCACATATCCCTACGCTGCGACATATATCTAGTTTACTTGATGTTAAATACAATAGACTCCCAATCATTCCCTCGTATAAATTTTGATCAAGTGAGACTCCTTTCTCATCCTTGAGCAGTTTGTCAAAAACCTCCATAGGTGTTAGAACTGCTCGGACATTACTTAAACCAAATCTCTTTACTAAATTCAGGGTATACTTACTCTGATTTATGAACAGGCCATGTTTTCCTTGCTTAACTTGCAGTCCTAGAATGTATGTGAGTTCTCCATACATGCTCATTTCAAATTCAGGCTGCATAACCGTGATAAAATCATGTACCATAGATGGTGAAGTAGAGCCGAATACTATATCATCAACATAAAATTGAGCAATCAGAATTTTTGTTGACTTTTCAAGCACAAGTAAAGTGAGATCTACTCCCTCTTGACGACAACCTTTCTTAAGAAGAAAGTTAGTAAGTCGTTCATACCATGCTCTGGGTGCTTGCTTTAAGCCATATAAAGCCTTCTTGAGGCGATACACATGATGAGGGTAACGAGGATTCTCAAATAATTTAGGTTGTTTCACATAAACTTCTTCATTTACCACACCATTTAGAAACGCACTCTTGACATCCATTTGATACAGAGTAAAGTTCATAGAGCAGGCAATAGCAAGTAAAATTCAAATTGACTCTAACCTGACAACTGGTGCGAATGTCTCATCAAAGTCAACTCCCCTAACTTGTGAATATCCTTGAGCTACCAGTCTGACTTTGTTTCGAGTAATATGTCCGTCAGCATCAGATTATTCTTGAAAATCCCCTTTGTGCCTATGACATCTAAACCTTTAGGACAAGGAGTGAGATACCATACATCATTTCTTGCAAACTGACCTAGTTATTCTTGAATTACAGCAGTCAAGTATTCGTCTAGTAATGCCTCCTTATAATTCTTTGGTTTAATGAAATAGATGAAGCATTGTAATCATGCCAACTTCCTGTAATCCACCTGAGGAACTGATCGAGTACTCCATACCATTTATTCAGGTTGATCCTGTGTTGGAACATAGGATACGACAGTGAGGGATGATGTTCCAACATGCTCAGTTTCAACTGGTTCAACTCCAGTTTGCTCAGATGTTCCAACATGCGATAGATCTGCCTTGTCAGGTTCAGGAGGCTGTGTTGGAACATGAGTACTACTAGGTTCATCTTCTACAACATCTGACTTTTGTCCTTCTTCAAAATTATCCACAATAACATTTATAGATTCCATGAGTATGTTTTTCCGATGGTTATAAACACGATAAGCTCGGATGTTGACAGAGTAACCAAGAAAGATTCCAGTATCACTACGATAATCAAATTTTGCCAATTGCTCTCTGTCTCTGATGATGTAGCACTAACTTCCAAACACATGAAAGTATGAGACATTTGGTTTCCTACCCTTCCAAATCTCGTAGCATGTTTTGCTGGTGAATGGACGTAAATATACTTGATTAATTGTTAGCAAGCTGTGTTAATAGCTTCTGCCCACCATTTTTTGTGAATTTCTTTCTCGGCCAACATAACTCGAGCCATCTCCTGCAAGATTCTGTTTTTCCGTTCTACAACACCATTCTGCTGAGGAGTGATTGGTGCAGAAAACTCGGTTTAATCTCGAGCTCATCACAGAAGTCATTGAATTGAGAATTTTCAAACTCTTTACCATGATCAATACGAATTTGAAACAATCTTTCCAACTGGACTTCCCTTTTCAGTCTGTAACTTTATCACCAGACTTCTAAATACTTCCAACGTATCTGATTTTTCTTTTAGAAAAGCTACCCATGTAAATCTGGAAAAATCATCAACACATACAAAGATATACTTCTTTCCGCCAATACTAGGTGTATTGACCGGACCCATCAAATCCATATGCAATAATTCCAGATTTCTTGAGGTGGTTATATATTGAGCTGAAGAGTGGGGAGATCGAATTTGTTTACCTTGTTGACATGGTCCACACACAATTTCGCCCTTGCTTGTTAAGGTAGGCATACCTCGTACAACCTTTGCATTTGCAATTTCCACCAAGGTTTTATAATTGATGTGACCGAGCTTCATGTGCCACAGAAACCCTTCATCTTGTTTCGAGATCATACACCGTACTTCCTGTTCCAGCATATAGCAATTATCTAATGATCGTATGCCTGAAAGAACCTTGGTTTCTCCATGTTTCACTATGCCTTTGTCTTTATGAAATTCCACAGTCATATTGTCATCACACAATTGACTTATGCTCAGTAGATTGGCCTTCAATTCTTCAATAAACAGCACACCAGTGAATACTGAAAATCCTTCAATCTGTAGTTCACCTTTTCCAACCACTCTACTCTTATTTCCATCACCAAACGTAACATAACCACCATCGTATGGTGTGATATTTGTGAGGAATTCTTGAGTTCCAGTCATGTGGCGAGAGCAGCTGCTATTAAAGTACCACAAATCTCTAGAATATGATATAAGCGAAGTATGTGCAACAAAGCTTATACCAGAACGTTTGAAAACCCATACCTATCTGACCATTTTTGTTTTCTGGACTTCACCTATTTTGGAACATACCAAGAGTTGACGTCCTGCCACTAGTTCTCTGAGCAGTTTCTGGCATTGTTCCTCTGAGTGACATTGATATGAACAGTAGCTGAAGATGAGAAGTTTCCTTTGATGAGGCTTGCCGAACTTTCTCTTTACTTCTCAAATTTTTGTATTGAGAGTTACTAGACTCTTAAGTATCTTTTGTGTCTCAGGCTTGAGTGTGACTGTGGTTTTGAGTGGGTTGTAATACCCAATTCCGTGTTGATCTCCAAAGTTCTTTCCCATGTCCAGAATATCGTCGAGATTTGCTTTTCTAGAGTTTAGCTTAGAAATTACTGCTTCAGAAGTCTTAGCTCTCTTAGTTGCTAACATTAGCTTTTCATTCAAATCTTCATTCTCCTTTTTAAGTTCAGAAACTTCCACACGCATTTCTTTTTCTATTTCCATCAAATGCATTTTTCTTCCTTCAGCTCTTTGTTCGTGTCAACTACTTGAAGCCACATAGCATACATATTTTCATAAGTGCTATATATTTCTTCATCACTTATAGCAAGTACATCATATTCATCACTGGATACTTCATACGAGTCTATGTTGGAACATAAGGTTTCATTTTTGTATGTTGTGTTGAAACATCCATCATCTGATGCATCATGAATTTTTGCTCCAAATGCCACATAGTTACTTGTGAGTTCCTCTTTGTCTTTGTCATCCTATTCATCTTCATTCCATGAGGTGACATATGATTTTCCTTGCCTTTTTTGGGTATTTGCATATTCAGCCTGAATATGACCATATCCTTCACATTCTCTGCATTGCATTCGTCCAGGCTGTTTTGGTTCACCGCTTTGATTTCTAGAGAACTGCTGATTCCCTTGTTCAAATCTCGTCCAACGATTGCCTCCAAATTCTTGTGGACTTGGTCTATTTCCACCATACCTTTCCTGAGATTTTTTGTTTACTACTTTCTTCAGCATCCTTGAGAAGTTTTTCGTGATAAGTGCAAGTTTTTCAAGCTCATCATTAATGTTGGATTCATGATTATCCTTTGATGAGAATGTTTTAAATGCCAACTCCTTTTGAACCCTTTTTTTTGTCTGCTAGAATGTCATTTCATACGTCTGTAATGATCCCATTAATTCATCTAGGCTAATGGTGGCTACATCTCTTGCTTTTTCTATTACTGCGACCTTCATTGCAAACCTTTTGGGGAGTGATCTCAAGGTTTTTTTTACCAATTTACTCTGTAGACTTTTCCAAGTTGATACGCCATATTGGAGATGTCCCTGAGTTTTCTGTTGAATATAGCAATAGTGACATCTTCTTCCATCTTGAGTTCCTCAAACTTAATAGCTAACATATGTAGTTTAGATTCTCGAACTCAACTAGTTCCTTCATGAACAGTTTGCAGAATATCCCATGCTTTCTTGGCTTGATGACATGTAGAGATGAGTTTGAACTGGTTTCATCAACAACAGTTAAGATAGCATTTAGTGCTTTTGAATTCGCCAGAGATGCCTTGAGGTAATCAAGAGTCCAAGTAGATTTGTCTTTGAGTTTCTGCTCCCTTTGACTTGACTCTCCTTCTTTCCCCTTAGAGCTAGTATCAGCATCTTCAGTAGGATGATTCCACTCATTTTCAACATGGTACCACGCAATTTCATCCAGTGAGTAGATGAAAACTCTCATGTGTGCCTTCCAATAATTGTAGTTGCCTTCCAGCAGAGATGGCCGAGACACTGAAGCTCTTTCTTTGGTTGCCATGGTAAAACTGGATCACACTTTCGTTGCCACAACCAAGGAAATAATAAATGACCAAGTTCTGATGCCAAATGAAATTTGGTTTTACCAAATTCTCTTAATTATTACTAGTATGTTCCAACATAACCTATTTAACCAAGTATGCAATAAAGTAAGGCATTAAAGACACAACACTTGGTTACGTAGTTCGGTGAAATCCACCTACATATGCGGGGCTTGATCCAGTTCAGAATGAATCCACTAATCAGAAAATGCAAGACAAAGTACACCATACAAAATACTTATCTTTACTGATCAAACATGTGAATTCTGCTAGCTCCCTAGCTACCGATCCGCCTTGATTAGACTCACTCTGACCTCGAAACTCGTCGACACTGGATTTTCTTCTCCCGAGGAATTAAGGCATATGATTCTGAACTTTGAACAACAGGTCACGTATGTTGGATCATACGATTCTAGCTCTTTGCAATTCTCTCGAAACAATGAAAATCCGTGTGCAGATTTTCTCTGTTAAATCCTTGTATTGAATGCAGTCATGGTGTCCCCTTTTAAAGTCATGAGCAGATCGGAACTCTCTATGATTATCTCCATAACATTCCTATTCCTTATCTTCTTTTTGAAGCATATCCAAATCACATAAATAAAGGGAATTCCTTATCACAATATCTCTCATATATTCGATAATCTCAATACCATATTTGTAGGAATGTTTCATAAACCAACTATGCTTCTACCAACACTTATCATATAGCAGAATATTCTGATTTTCATAAATCACAAATACCATAATATTCTATCATTTCTTCGTAAGATCTGATTGGCGTATTTATGCTCATCATGCTCATCCGCATGTTCCAATCTAGAATGTTTTTTGTTTCCAAATAAGTTCACAGATTGCCACTTAAAATATTCAATGAATACCATTTGACTTTATATATGCAAAATTTAAAATTTATTTTTTATATCATATATTTTAATATTTTTACATTCAAATACATATTATTACTTGTTTTAACTTATAAAATACAATATTTAAATTTAAAAAATACAATATTTAAGGTAAAAGCCTCATAAACTATCAATAACCTTATGAAAAAACCGTATTTTTTGAGAGTTTTCCTTACATACATATATTCCTCATAAATATTCGACACAAAACAACACAATTACAAGACGAAACCAACCCTAATATACGTACATCGCTAAGTGAAATAAAATAGTAAATATAATATCTCTAAAAAGCCTTTTCCAATTTCCATGATAAGAAAACAAAAGAAAAGGAAGAAAGAGATACTGACTTCAGAGGTTTGCATCCTCTGCCTCTACTTAATTACTGTTGAATGAATAATACTCCATTCGTTCCCGTCCTAATTACAGTTCAATTTTTGTACAATGTTCGATCGATGTATTTGACCATATATTTAGTTACTTATAATAATAACAAACAAGAGTTAATTTCTAGAAATTAATTGTTATGAAGAATTCAACAATATTACATACGATAATATTATGTTTAATATATTTAGGCAAAGTTTTGGGAAAGACGGTCTTTCCATAGGCTTATGGAAAGACGGGGTTTGATTAGAATAATAAAAGGTAAAAGGTTCTAGTTGCAATATTAAAGTTTTAGTATGAAACATGTAGTAGTTATAAAATTTATAACCCGGTTCATGCAACCCGAAAATTTTATCTTAATTTCTTCTAATTTACGCTTTAAACCTTGGTCTCTCCATAACTTATGGAAAGATCGTCAAGAGACGGACTCATATATTTATTCAAATATATAGTCAAACTTTGATAGATAATATTGCAATAAAGTAGGTGAGTAATTTGAGATAGGACTGTGGGAGTACTTGATTATCAATTTAGATTAATACATAGGAGAGAAAAGCAATCATATTTATTTAAATTTTGATTTCCTCTCAGCGATTCTAAAGAGTAGGAGACGATGACTTTCAAATTCCATTTTTATGAGGAGATTACTTGCAGAATCTACACACATGTACGCTATTCATTTTCTATTGTGTCAGTTCACTTTTTGCACAATATTTAAAAAGATATTAGTAGTGAAGAATAAATTACATAAATAAAAAGTAGTAGCATAAATAATTGAAAATAGCTTAAAATATGCTACAATAATAATAATAATAAATCATGATTAGAAAAACATACTATAGAAGAACAATCTTAAATTTTGAAGCTCTAGAGTGCTAGATCACATATAATAGCTAGATTGTACTATACTCAGTTCTCACATGCGGCGACCGTGCGGACCCTCGGGAGAAACCCCGCCGCTTACCCTGGGGATTTAAGAATAAAATAAAATAGATTCAATCATTCAAGAATATAAAAAGACAAAGAATGCAATAATTTATCCAGTTTGCATACTGTATTCCTGGGATATGATGCAGATGAATTAGATTTGTATTCCTATCATAATTGTAGATATAATTGTATTATGTTACATTCTTTTAACTGGGATAGGTTTCCTGTACTACTATATAATCCTGAATTCATGAATAGAATACAGATTATTACCCTTATTTCCTACATGGTATCAGAGCCTAAAGTTCTGAAACCTAAAACAGAAAATTTTCCGCTGCCCTGATCTTTCCCGAGCCGCCGCCGTCCGACGCCCCACGCACCGCCGCCGAAGCCCACGCACCACCGCCGCTGCACCATTGCCGCCGCTGTCCGCCAGGTTTCCGACAATGACCCGTCAACGACGTTTGCTGCTCGCGTTTTTGATCCGCTGCCGTTCGCTGCCGACCGACGCCACGCGCCGCCGCCTCCTTCACGCGCCGTCCGCCACGCACCGTCAGCAACTGTCCACCGGTGTCCGTCCCTGATTTTACAATATGTCGGGTTCTGATGAACAACCTCGTTTTGCGAATCCTGAGGGTACGAAACTTCAGGATCTGAGTGCTAGTGACGTAATTACAGCTTTACTCAAACAGCTGCAATCACAGGCGCTCATGCTGCTTTACCGATTGGTCGTGTGTCGACTGATCCTTACTACATTGGTTCCGGCGACGGTCCAGGATTACAACTTGTACCAATCATGCTGAAAGGACCAGAAAACTACAATGAATGGTCTGATGCGATTTGTTGCGCATTCTTGGCCAAACATAAGATTGGGTTCCTTAATGGATCTATCACAAAACCCCAGGATGATCATCCAGATGCTGCTGTCTGGCCTGGGGTTAATGCTACTCTTGTCCGCTGGATCTCACAGACCCTGGATCCAGTGATACGATCTTCAACAAGTTCTTTCTCTACCGTCAAGGATTTGTGGGATGATCTTAAGGCACGTTTTATTTTCGTTGATGGAATGAAGCTTATGCAGACACAAGAAGCCATTCAAGGTTGTAGACAGAATGGTCAGCCCATCGCCATCTATTTTGCCACACTGAAGAAGTTGTTTGCAGATTATCACTGCATGCGACCTCCTGTGGTCTGTATCTGTGAAGATTGCAAAGCTTTATGCCAGTGCAATTTTCAGGTGAAAATCCTCCAAGAGAGAGAGAAGGATTTGATCTACCAATTCATCTCTGGTCTCGACGAAGGTTTTCACACCTTGCGATCCCATATCTTGAGCATTGAGCCACTGCCATCTGTCATGAGGGTGTATGCCCTTGTTACTCAGGAGGAGAATCATAGAGCTATCATTCGAGCCCGTGATTCTTCTTCTACATCTATGGCATATGCTGCACGATGTTCGCCAGTGGTTCTTTCTGCCGACGATCGTAAGAATCTTGTTTGCACACATTGTCGTTGCAAGGGTCATGACAAAGACACATGTTTTAAGATACACGGCTTCCCGGAGTGGTTCAAGAAGGGCAAGAAATTGGCACCACCTGATCGGCCATTAGTCAACGTCGGTCAAACTGGTGGCGCCACCGATCTCTCACTCCCGCCGCCGTTTGCCGGAGCCGCCTTGTCGCCAACAAGCCTGGCGGCGACGGCCTCCTCTATGGTCCCTGCTCGCTCCAATTTTGGCACTGCTCTGTCTGATGACCAATGGAACACGACCATGAACCTGTTTAATCAGCTTCACTCTCCTGGTGATGAGTCTGGTAAGCATACTTTACCATGGATCCTTGATTCGGGAGCCTCCTATCATATGACCGGTGACAAAGGTTCTCTTTCTGATCTTACTACTACTATTGATGCTGTGAATATTTTTCTACCCGATGGCTCGATGTTCTCTGCTACACAATTTGGATCCATTTGTTTTGATGGTTTTAAACTGCCGCACGTGTTATATATCCCTACATTGCGCTGCAACTTACTGTCTTGCTCTAGATTGTTATCTACCCTATAAACTGTCTAGCTTTGTTTACTGAAAATTATTGCATTTTACAGACAATCAGTACGAGGAGAGTGATTGGCGTTGGTGAACAGAAAGGGGGGGTGTTTTGGCTTCGTCTGCTGGATGCTCGTGTTCGAAGTCCTGTCCTGCAGCCTCTTCCTACAGTTGATTCACTGTCCTCTTCTGATTTATGGCATCAGCATTTTGGTCATCCATCTTCCACGGTGTTGTCTTCTATTTCTCCGAGCAATAATAAACATTCTGTGCCTTGTTCTATATGTTATAGAGCAAAACAGCCTAGACATAGTTTTCCTTTAAGTACTACTAATGCTACTGCATTATTTCAATTAATTCATTGTGATGTTTGGGGACCCTATAATACACCATCTTCTAGTGGTGCATTTTATTTCTTGACAATAGTAGATGATTTTTCCCGAGTTGTTTGGGTTTATTTGTTAGTAGCTAAATCTGAAGTAGCTTCTAGATTTTTAGAATTTAGTGCTTTAGTCAAGAACCAGTGGGGAAAAACCATCCAACGAGTTCGAGCTAATAACGACACTAAATTCTTGCCTCTCCGATCTCACTTTACTGCATCGGGCATCATTTTTGAGACGTCTATGGTTGATACTCGGCAACAGAATGGTCGATTTGAAAGAAAGCATCGTCATTTACTCAATGTAGCGCGAGCTTTACGGTTTCAATCCAATCTTCCTATTGACTTCTGGGGAGAATGTGTTCTTACTGCTGCCTACCTGATCAACCGAACACCGACACAGCTTCTCAACGGTCGTACTCCCTTTGAGTTACTCTATGGACAGGCGCCAAATTACTCTTCTTTACGAGTATTTGGATGCTTGTGTTTTGCTGCTCGTGTTCCACGATACCGTGACAAGTTTGCACCAAGAAGCCGTCGGTGTTTGTTCCTTGGTTATCCTGCCGGAAAGAAAGGTTATTGTCTTCTCGATTTGGACTCTCGATTTATCTTTAACACTCGGGATGCTGATTTCTTTGAAGACCAGTTCCCGTATTCTGTATCTCAGCAATCCGCTTCTACAGATGAACCTGGCGGCGCCACCACTACACCGCCGGTTTCCTCCTCCTACTCACCGGAACCATACGGCTTTTCCGATCAACCGCCGGCCGCCCTTCCACCGATCAATGCTAACCGGTCCACACCGGTCAACTCTGGCTGGTCAACGCCGGTCAACTCCGGTGGGACAACGCCGGTCAATACCGGCGGGTCAACGCGGGTCAACGCCGGACAATGCCGGCGGTCCAACACCGGTGAGTCAACGCCAATCAACGGCGTCCAACTAACTCCGGCCACCGCCGGTGTCCCACCGCCGCCCGCCGCAGGTCCTCCTCTGCCTGCTGCCAATATTCCATCATCCACCAGACAAAGTGTTTGTGCTCGACGTCCACCGGCGTATTTGGCTGACTATGATTGTGATGATTCTACTTGTGCTCTTGTTACTTAAGACCCCCCTCTTCGACTACGTTCCCCCATACGTCATCACTATCCTCAGGTGTTCTCTACCCTCTTACTGATTATGTAAATTGTGATAATTTTTCTAGTCTGCATACTAGATTTTTGAGTGTTGTAACTTCTAGTGCAGATCCCACTACTTACTCTGAGGCTTCCCGACATTCTTATTGGCGAGATGCTATGGTTGCGGAGCTCACTACCCTAGAGCGCAATCAGACTTGGACTTTGTCTCCTTTGCCTGCGCATAAAAAGGCCATTGGTTGTAAATGGGTTTACCGAACGAAGTTTCGCTCTGACGGTACCATTGAACGTTACAAAGCTCGTCTCGTGGTTCTTGGAAACCGCCAGATTGAAGGAATTGATTACACAGAGACTTTTGCTCCAGTCGCAAAGATGAGTTCCGTTCACTTGTTCCTGTCAGTTGTTGTTATACGTGGTTGGGAATTACATCAGATGGATGTTCATAATGCATTCCTCCATGGTGATTTACATGAAGAAGTGTTCATGCGACCTCCACCTGGCTATGTGGTTCCGCCTGGTCAGGTTTGTCGTCTTCAAAAATCTCTTTATGGTCTTCGTCAAGCTCCTCGGAATTGGTTTGCTAAACTGGCGCAGGCTTTACGGACATTTGGTTTTGTTCAAAGTAAGGCAGATTACTCTTTATTTGTCTTTTCCAGTGGATCACATTCTTTACATGTTCTGGTTTATGTGGATGATTTGGTCATTGCTGGTAGTTCTTCTTCGCTCATCTCTGAGTTCAAGAAATACTTGGGTTCTTGTTTTCACATGAAGGACCTTGGTTTTCTTAAATATTTTCTGGGCATAGAGATTGCTAGAAGACCGGAGGGGATGTTTCTCTCGCAAAGGAAATATGCTTTGGACATCCTATCTGATACAGGTTTATCTGCTTCTAAACCAATTGATTTTCCGATGGAGCAACAACATGATTTGGCACGTGTTGAAGGTCCAGCCTACCATGACCCGGAGCAGTATCGCCGCTTGGTTGGGCGTCTGATATATCTAACTATTACTCGTCCTGAACTTAGTTATTCAGTTCATACTCTTGCGCAATTCATGAAGTCTCCTTGTGTTCCTCACTGGCAAGCTGCGGTTCGTGTTTTGCACTATCTGAAGAGTCATCCTGGTCAAGGTTTATTTCTTTCTTCCCGTAGTACTCTCCAATTGACTGCTTATTGTGATTCGGATTGGGCCGCCTGTCCTATAACTAGGCATTCATTATCCGGTTATTTTGTTATGATTGGTGATTCTCCAGTTTCCTGGAAAACTAAGAAGCAACCTACTTTTTCTCGGTCTTCTGCCGAAGCAGAGTATCGTGCTATGGCTGTTGCCTGCTGTGAGTTATTATGGCTTCGGTCCATGCTGAAAGACTTAGGAGTTTCGCACACTTTTCCTATGAAATTGTTTTGTGACAGTCAATCAGCCATTCACATAGCAGTCAACCCGATTTTCCATGAACGTACTAAGCACATTGAAGTTGATTGTCATTTTGTTCGAGATCTTGTTCAATCTGGCGCTATTGTTACTCAACATATTCGTACGGTTGACCAACCCGCGGATTTGTTCACCAAAGCTCTCGGACGTAACCAGTTTCATTCCTTACTTGGCAAGTTGGGCATTTCTGATCCACATGCTCCAACTTGAGGAGGAGTGTTGTGAAATTAGTATTATAGTTGTTATGCAATTAGTGTTAATTAGTATTGGTATTGGAATTAGATTTGTATTCCTACCATAATTGTAGATATAATTGTATTCTATTACCTTCTCCTAACTGGGATAGGTTTCCTGTACTACTATATAATATATCCTAAATTCATGAATAGAATACAGATTATTACCCTTATTTCCTACCCAAACAAAAATAAAAAGTAAAAATTTCATGCAAGAATAGAGTGAGTGCAAGCTTTTCTGATCACATATAGAATATACAATAATTTAATCCAACTATATTAATGTGTGTCATTGCAGCTCCCAGATTTTATATGTGACATTATTGAGAAACACAAATTTCGAACTAAGTGGTGTGTAATTAAAATGGGCATATACATGTCCATGAATATATATTTAAATAAAGATTATATAATTTTATTTTTTCATTTTAACTTTTCTTATTCCCTTTTATGTATTCACTCTCTAATAGTAATAGTACTAAGCAATCTTTAATATTAAGTGATTCTTTTTTCTCTTCAAATTCTTTACATCCAAATCATCAATAAATAGGAGTACATATATTTCCTTCAAAAGCTAAATGTAAAATAAGCATTACCCGCCACCAGGCCCGGCACCATGCCCGCCACCGCCGCTACCGAAGTTATAATTGCGGCCGCCAAAGCTGCGTCCGCGGCATAATAAAAAAAAACACACGTCAATGAGAAAAATTCCGTCAACATTTCCAAAATGAGTTTTCCGATCATTAGTTGTCTGTTACTGCCGCTCCTACTTCCAAGATGTTATTTACAGTAGGACATTTACGAGAAATGAAAATATGGGTGTATGAATACAGAGTCTGTCTCTTGAAAGATGGTCTTTCCATAAGTCATGGAAATATCAAGATTTAAAGTATAAATTAGAAGAAATGATAATAAAATTTTCGGGTTGCATGAATTAGATTATAAATTTTTAATATTACAACTAAGATCTTTTACATTTTATTATTCTAATTAAACCTGGTATCTTCATAAATTTATAGAAAGACTATCTTTCCCATGACTTTGCATACATGTACTTCCTTGAATAAATACTTTATTAAGATATACTGGGTGTTTCTGGCAGGGTTTATAAGTGTTTTGCTTATAAAATGTGCTTAGTAAACTGCAAAAGTATGGTGTCTTTGGGAGGCAGAAAAAAACCATATCCCATATAATTCATATTAGTACACGTATCTGATATTAAACCTAATTCATACTAGCTATCCATAATTTTACGATCAATCAATTAGCTATGATTTAAGGAACTACAATTACTCTCATGATTATGATACGGAAGCGGCGGGTAGGATATAATTTCCGACTTATTACCTTCCATTAGTAGGAGGACCTGCGATGAATGAAAATCTTGATGAAGCCTCAGCTGCGGAAGACAGAACCGTGAAGATGCATAAAATGGTGAGGATGTACTTGCAGGCAGCTCCAAATGTCGTTCGAGCCATTTTGTTGTGCTAGCAACTCCAAATTAAGCTTCTCCTTTTATTGGAGTTATGTATTGGCAGCATTACCTTTTTCTTTTTCTTCTGTTCAAAGTCCGCTCTCGCTAATCGTGAGGATGTTAATTGGTCAAAGTCCGCTATCGTTTACTCAGAAACGTCTTACTTTTTCTCCCAATTTCCAAACCCTGAACAAAAATGGATGAAGATGGCGATGACATGCTGATAGTCAAATTAATTTTTTTAAAATATTTTACCATCTAATAAAAGATGGTTACTCAGTTAAAGCAACAAACTTGGTACATGTAGGAGAGTGTGTTGGAGGGTGTGTTATTAGTTATGGTTAAATTGTAAGAATTGTGGCTAAAATATAGTAGGAGTTATTGATAGAGTTGAGTTTACCATGTATATTGAGTTGTTATTGAACGGAATTATTGATTAAATTCTTGGATATTTATGTTATTTGGAATGTTATTTCAGTTTAGAGGTTTGAGCCCGCCTCTTGAAAGACGATCTTTCCATAAGTTATGGAAAGACTAAGGTTTAAAGTTTAAATTAGAAGAAATGAAGATAAAATTTGTGGGTTGCATGAATCGGGTTATAAATTTTATAACTACTATATGTTGCATACTAAAATTTTAATATTGCAACTAAGACTTTTTACCTTTTATTATTCTAACTATACATCGTCTTTCCATAAGCCTATGGAAAGAGCTTCTTTCCCAAGACTTTGCCTAGAGACTTAGAGATTGAATTGTCAAGTTGCTGCAGTATTCTGGAAACATTGAGGAAGTCATCATTTGTGCTTGGAGATGAAGAGGAGAAAAATATGGAGATGTTGGAATTAGTGTTGAATTATGCTGATTAAAAATACACTTGGAGAAGAAATCCAGGTTGATTTGAAGACTTCTAAATGTTAGGAGAGAATATTGTGATTATCTCTTTGAATTCTAAATGGATAAGGAAACACATCTTTTATTCTTTTCTATCTTTTGGATGTAGTAATTTTGGAGACTATATTTTTCATAAGTACGTAGAAGGCAGAAGCAGAAATGCACGCATACCTTTGTGCAGAACAGTCTTTTTGTTTTGGGCTTTTCTGTATTTTATTCAGACAATTTTCATCATTTTTTATGCTTTTGATTATTAATTCAATCATGTATTCTAGTTAAATTCTTCTTTTCCGTAAAGATCAAGGAAGTACTAGCGTCGATTCTCGTGAGATCTAATTAGCTTTTAATACTTTGATTGCATGCTAGCATCACTTGTTCTTGATTACAATGTTTGTTATTACTTTCATATCATTGAGTAGTGCACGATATTTGATATCATGTTTGTTAATTTAATACCAATTGAACCAATAATCCGAGTTGTGATTTCAGTTCAATTAGTGGTAGGGAATAACAGTTTAATTTAACAATCCAGTGTTCGAGTTTGTTGGTTATAAATTGGGTCTTTCCCATCCTTAACGTTGCTAGCATAATAAATCTATAGATCGTCTCTTAGGTTATATGTTAGTTAGGAAATAGTTGGTGATGTGTTCTCCTGATTATCGACTAGGTAAGGAAGATTGGTTGCTTGCAACTATAACAAATTTGTGTGCATGCATTTAAAGTCATCTTTGCATCAAGGATCGATATAGAAAGCGAGTACGAAATTGATCAAAATCGGAATCTTCTCAATATAGTTGAATTATTTTGCAATCTGTAACAATTTCCCATTCTTTTTTTTTACTCAAATTTTAGTTTTTCTTATTCACTACCCTCATCTAGTTCTTTTTGTCACAAATTTGCAGATTAAAGATTATCGAAAAAGTCTCACCAATCTCTTGGGAAACAAATTTGCTCGCAGCTATTCTGGTCGGTATGCCCATACCGACCGCAGAATCCTGACCTGAAAATTCAGCTTAGAGCTCGATTTATTTTTGGTGTAAATCGACACACCAAATTTTGGCGCCGTTGCCGGGGATTGGTTTTAAGAAGTAATTTTCTTTTAATTCTTTAATTTGATTTCACTTTTTCTTGGTTTATGCCTCGTTCTTCTCGTACATGAGAATTAATCTTCACTCCAGAGATTGAGAAACTTGCACGATATCTAACAAAGCAGAGAAAAACCTTGAAATGACCTTCCACGTCTGAGTCAACTGCCAATGAAACTCATTTCAATATGGCTGACGAACATTCACGTGAAGAGGAACCACCAGTTCAGTGTATAAGAGACATGGGATGTTACAGATACAATCACCCTTTGTGCATTGTCATTCCCAACATCAACCGCAACTCTGAGATTAAACCTGATTTCATACAAGTATTACCTAAATTTGGTGATATGCCAGGTGAGAGTGCTTATAACTATCTTGATGAATTTGACCTCGTCTGTGCAACTCTTCAACCAAAAGGTTTTTTAGAGGATCATATTAAACTACTCACCTTTACATAGACATTGCTGGGAAAAGCCCGTGAATGGCTTTTTGAACTTTCACCCAGTTCAATTCGAACTTGTGAAGATTTGGAGGAGAAATTTTTACAAATGTATTTTCTCGAGTCTAGAGCAGCTAATTTGAGATATGTAATAAGTGGTATTAGACAAAAGAAGGGAGAAAGTCTTGCGAGTGTTTGAGATATGTTTAATAAATTGTGTTGCAAGTGCTCTAACCATGGTTTTACTGAATGTCATTTCATCACTAATTACTTTTATGGTGGTATGTGTTCTATTGACAGGATGATTTTTTATGCAGCTTGTGGAGGAAATTTGTTGAACAAAACAATGGAAGAAGTAAAAGAGATCATCCTTGATATGGTCATTCATGAATATAATGAAGATGATGATAGGTCTAGACCAATCAAGGCAGCCGGTACCTCATATTTGGATGAGAAGCTAGATGCCCTCATTTCAATTGTAAATTATCTAGCCATGAAGAGTGCCGGAGGAGTGAAATGCGATATTTTCTCACACGTGGGACACTACACTGATGCTTTCCCTACTCTTCAAGATCTTCAGACCAAACAAGCTTTCTTTGGATTTGAAGATATCTCACAGAGGCCAAGACAGAACGACCCATTTTTGGATACATACAATCCGGGATGGAAGAATTATCAAAACTTTAGATGGAATCAGAAGGCTCTCAGAATGTGTGCTCCAGATCATGTACAAGTTGGTCATGATGCAAATCTAGCACCAGATGATCAGAGAGTTAATATGAATGAAGTCTTTAAGAATATGGTCCAAACCAGCGAAGTGGTGCAGAATTTAGCAAAAAACACAAATGCTTTTCAGCAAGAGACAAGGGCTCCTCTAAGGAACATCGAGCAACAAGTGACTCAATAGGCTGTAGAGGTAAACAAGTTGAAGTTCAACGTTGGAAGGTTACCTTCCCAGACTGAACCGAATCCCAGAGAGAATGTAAGTGCAGTTACCTTAAGGAGTGGGAAAGAGTTGGTCGATGCTGAGCCTAAGGAAATTGACATGGAGAAAAGCCAGCATGAAGAAGCCAAGGAGAGTAAAAATGAGTCCTCAAAGGTAAAAAAAATGAACACATGATATCTATTTTTGACTCAAAGGGCTCTCTACATTTCCCATCTAGATTAATTCGTAACAAGAAGAAAGAGGATGAGAAGGAGATCTTGGAGGTCCTCAAGAAGGTAGAAATGTTCCCATAACATTCATAAAGACAACGGAAACTAATATTGATGTTGATAAGGGAACACTTAGTCTTGAGTTTGATGGAGATGTGGTTTCTTTCAATTTTGATGCCATGAGACATGTGGATGATCATGAATCTATGTTTACCCTTGATATGATTGACCCGTTGGTTGATGATTTTATAGAAAGGTACTCCATGGATGAAAAGTTGGAACAAGTACTCTTCAATGGATGGGTCGGCAAGGATATGATGGATGGCTTGGATGAAACTTTTTGTGAAATCATCATGCAGCTTTACTCCACCAAAGAAATCAGCTCCTAGCTACTTTAGGTTGGTATGCCCATATCACCCATTTTCTGCTTAGAAATTCCAAAAATCAGCTCCCAACCACTTTCAGTCGTATGCCCATACCGCCCAAATTCCACTCAAAACTCTAGAAATCAACTCCTAGCCAGTTTTGGCCGGTATGCCTATACTGCCCAAATTCCACTCAGAAACCCCAAAAATCAGCTCCCAACCACTTTTGGGTGGTATGCCCATACAACACCTTTTCTGCTTGGAAATTCCAATAATCAGCTCCCAACCACTTTTGGTCGGTATGCCCATACCGCCCAGATCAGGATAAGAAGTACAACATGTTTATCAGTCAACATCAGTCGGGATGGTGATCACGCCTATTCCTAAATGCACTTTTCCTTTGTTAGAGAAATAACCAAATGTGGAGTTGAAGAAATCAGCTAATTCTCTCAAATATGCATTCTTAGGGGAGAATCAGACCATATATGTCATGTATCCCGAGGGAATGGAGCTCTCCAAGGTTGAGGGAATGACACTTGCATTGCCTCCATATGGCTGATCTGAGCAAGCTAACTGAGTCTATCCTAAGTCGTTAAATAAAGGCGCTGCTTGGGAGGGAACCTAATATTTTTATTTTTATTCGTTCTCTTCAAAAACAAAAAAACAATATTATTCATCCATTCGACTTTGATTTGTTTGGACTTACATGGTTCCAATTAGAAGATCTCCAAAAGATGTAGGGGGATTTTGAAAGGAAACCAAATATGAACTGAGACATTCTATTTTCAAACCAAAGTTGTCAGGATGCCCAATGCAAATCAGGATGCATCGGTTGACCTCAAGGCTAATTGGCCGCCCAGGGAACATTTTCCTTTTTCTTTTTCTTCCTCTTATTTTTTAGTTGAATTTTAGTACATTTGTAGAGTAAGTGCATGACATCATATTTTGGCGCAATATTAACAATATGTAATGCATGTCTTATATGTCGCAATATGCCATACATGTCGTATGCGAATTATATGCCTAGTTTGGATTAATCGTATATGTGTAGTATACTTCGTAAATAATTAGAATTTGCATGTCATTATACTCGACTAAATAGTTGTTCAAAATTTATGTATGCCAAAATGAAAAATGCATGTCGATTAAATTGTTGTTCGAAATTGTGTATACCTTATATCTTATAATTTGTATGCTATATGTTGCATATTTTTTTGATGCATTATAACTTAATATCACACATTCTATATTCAATGGTTGAAATTGTTTGATGAATTTGAAATGAAGAATTCAAAATTTGTATGCTACAATATGTTGAAAATTATTTTTTAATTTCCCAAGGAGATCTTTCAGAATAATTTGTGATTTGAAAAATTGATTAGTTTTGGTTGTTCACAACAGAACCATGTCGAGCGATGAGACTACCCATTGGGCGATGCCTCTTGTGACTGTTCAGGCTCATACTACCCCTGGGGCGATGCCTCTTATGGTTGTTCCTCATGCGAAGAAACCCGAGAAGTTCAATAATGGTATAAATTTCAAGATGTGGCAACAGAAGATGCTCTTCTACTTGTGCACTATGGGTTTGGAATGCTATGTTCACGAAGATCGTCCAGTTGCAGATGAGAAAAGCGGTGTAGAAGTCCAAAATGCTGCGGTGGAATGGAACTCTAAGGAGTATATCTGTCGCAACCTCATTTTGAATAGCCTTCATGGCGCCATTTGGAGTGTGTATCAAGTGAATGAGCCTTCTAAGACGACGTCTGGGAAGGAATTGACTTTGAAGAATGTTCTTTATGTGCCAGACATTTGCAAGAACCTTGTGTCTGGTTCTGTGTTGTCTAAGCAAGGTATGTTTGCAGGCAAATGTTATGAGCTAGATGGTATGTTCAAGTTGAACACCATGGTTGTACCTCCTAAGAAAGATGAAATGAATGCTTCTTCTTCTGCCTACATGATTGAGTCTTCTAATTTGTGGCATGGTAGACTAGGACACATTAATTATGATTCGATAAGGACACATTAATTATGGTAGACTAGGACACATTAATTATGGTAGACTAGGACACATTAATTGAGTCTTCCGAGTTTGTTGCCTTAGACAAGGTGGGTGAGGAGGCCGAATGGCTCCTCCAATTTGCAGAGGACATTCCTAGATGGCCAAATCCAGTGCCAGCCATATGTATACATTGCGATAGTGTGTCGGCTAATTAGATGATTGAGTCTTCTAATTTGTTTCATGGTAGACTAGGACACATTAATTATGATTTGATAAGGACACATTAATTATGGTAGACTAGGATACATTAAGTATGGTAGACTAGGAAACATTAATTGAGTCTTCCGAGTTTGTTGCCCTAGACAAGGTGGGTGTGGAGGCCGAATGGCTCCTCCAATTTGCAGAGGACATTCCTAGATAGCCAAATCCCGTGCCAGCCATATGTATACATTGCGATAGTGTGTCAGCTATTGGCAAGGCTAAAATATGTTGTATAATGGGAAGTCTCGTCATATTCGACGAAGACATAGTTCCACTAGACAACTTTTCTTAATTGGAGTGATCACAACTGACTATGTAAGGTCGAATGACAACATAGCCGTTTCCTTGACAAAAGGGTCGAATCGAGAGATAGTTGAAACATCATCAAGATGAATGGGAAAAAAGTCCATTAAATGATGGGTTACATACGTGGACACACAACCCATGTGACTGGAGATCCCAAGATCTAGGTTCAAAGGGACAACTAAACTGCAAACACCCATTACGATCACTGTGGGGGTTCATACCTCCTGCCTTATTTCCTATGATGAAGAAACAGTGAAGTGAATGGAGGTTAAGCATTAAATTGCTTTTAATAATTCACGACATCGAGTGTATGATACTTGAAAGGGTGCATAGTTTATGGAACTG
Organism: Rubia yunnanensis; assembly: GCA_037428765.1. Classification (NCBI taxonomy): domain Eukaryota; kingdom Viridiplantae; phylum Streptophyta; class Magnoliopsida; order Gentianales; family Rubiaceae; genus Rubia; species Rubia yunnanensis. The sequence goes on along the minus strand of CM075071.1, from coordinate 67,685,174 downwards.
CTCTTACGCTAAGAATCACCTATGTAAGCAAGAAGTGTGGCTGCTTCGAAAGGAAATTGTTGGGACTCAATTCCTTAGAAACCTTACAGAACTAAGAGGTGTGTCATGGATTGATTAATGGACACAACCGAGGAAAGCACAAAGGCTAGGAAAAATATCTGTGGGAAGTGCATTGTCATTCACACAAGCAGTCGGAGAAGTTCAAGGACATCGCGTCTACTTCCTAACCAGTGGGCTAAGTGTACTCTCTCAAGGGAAAGTTCAAAGGGTGACACCAACTTATCCTATGTAGCATCTATGCCACCGAAATGAATCTATCACCAAGTCAAAGTTCGTGTCTGGCGTGATTGTTCTGATTCCACATCAATGTCTATTCATGTGGGGGGATTGTTGGAATAATATTGTAAAACAAGTTGAATTTTGTCAACTTTTGGGCTTCATTTTGAGTTGGGCTTGAACTAAACTAGGGTCAGTGGGCATCATTTTTGGATTCTTCTCTGTGAGTACTATAAAATTGACAGTTTAAACTTTCAAAATGGATAAAGGGTGAATGAGATATGGATGCTCAAAGAGTCAATCTTAAAATGGAAACTTAGGTGGAAATTCTTTCACAAGTAATAAGTTTTCTCTAATTTTACTGTCTAAAATATGTTTGGATTGTGTGGAAGTCTCTAGAAAGCCCAAACCGCATAACTAATATTCTTAGAATCACGTGTGGAATATAGGAGATTTGATACGCGGTTAATCATGATAAGGAATATGATATTCTTATCTTTCCAGAATCTATTCAAATATTTGTAAAATATTTGGTGGTTAGAGAATATTTTATCTGATTACGGGAATCAGATCTTCTGCGTATCTTTCCATAGGGTTTCTTAGACATCTATAAATAGAGCCTCTATGTCAGACAGAAACCCCGCATCATTCTCAAGCTCCTCCCTACTTCTAAACTTGAGTCTTATCTTCTTTTTCTGTTTTGTCGGTGATAGTCCTTCGGGCTTTGTGTGACTCCGAGGTAATTTTACTAATTAAAATTACCTTCGATTGTTTTATCATAGGGAACGATGCCCACGACGGGACTCATTCATTTCAAGGAGAGCGAGTGTACTTGTGACTCCATCAATATGTGATATGTGATTGCTTGAAACATGCTTATTAATTGTATTTTAATCTTTCCAATTGTACACATGAATAATTAATATAATTTCATTATTATTACTTATGTTAAATTGCTCGTGTAATTTCGTTATTCAATTTCCACATGTTTAATCAATATACGTTCAACAATCTTAAAACGAATGATTTTTTGTTGAGTTATATTGATCAAATTTAGTAGGAAAATTACAAGCTGAAATTAATGCATATGTCGATGAAATCGCATGCCACAATATGCCATGCATGTCTTATGTGCCGCAATATAAATTAATGCTATGACAATATGAAATGCATGTCTTATATACCGCAATGTTCCATACATGTCGTAGCCAAATTATATTCCTATTAACAATATGCAATGCATGTCTCATATGACGCAATATAAATTAATGCTATGACAATATGAAATGCATGTCTTATATGCCGCAATATGCCATACATGTCGTATGCGAATTATTTGCCTAGTTTGGATTAATCGTACATGTGTAGTATACTTCGAAAATAATTAGAATTTTCATGTCATAATACTCAACTAAATAGTTGTTCAAAATGTATGCATGCCAAAATGAACATATGCATGTCAATTAAATGGTTGTTCGAAATTGTGTATACCTTATATCTTATAATTTGCATGCTATATGTGCTGCAATTTTTTTTTGTTAATGCAGTATAGCTTAATATTACGTATGCTATATTCAATGGTTGAAATTGGTTGATGAATTGGAAATGAAGAATTCAAAATTTGTATGCTGCAGTATGTGAAAATTATGCTTTAATTTCCTGCAGAGATTCTTTTAGAATAATTTGTTATTTGAAAAATTGATTGGTTTTGGTTTTTACAAAAGAACCATGTCGAGCGATGAGACTACCCATGGGGCGACGCCTCTTGTGATTGTTCAGACTAAGACTACCCCAGGGGCGATGCCTCTTATGGCTGTTCCTCATGCAGAGAAACCCGATAAGTTCAATAATGGTATGAACTTCAGGATGTGGCAACAGAAGATGCTCTTCTACTTGTCCACTGTGGGTTTGGAACGATATGTTCATGAAGATCGTCCAGTTGCGGATGAGAAGAGCGATGTGGAAGTCTAAAATGTTGCGGTGGAATGGAACTCTAAGGAGTATATCTTTCGCAACCTCTTTTTAATAGCCTTCACGATGCCATTTGGAGTGTGTATCAAGTGAAAGAGTCTTCTAAGTTGCTGTGGGAAACTCTTGACCAAGAGTAAAGGGATAAGGAGGTTGGATCCATGAAGTGGGTCGTTGGCAAGTTCCTTGACTACAAGATGGTTAATGCCAAATCTGTATTAAATTAAGCTCAAGAACTACAAATGATGATCAATGAGCTGATAGTCGAGAAGATGATGATAGGAAAGACTTTCCAAGTCTACAGCATCATTGAGAAGTTGCCTCCAAGATGGAAAGACTTCAAGAGTTACCTAAAACACAAGCGAAAGGCGATGACCCTGAGGGATCTAATCCAAAAATTTTGTGTTGAGAAGGATAGCCACAACTCTGAAAGGAAGATCAATGGGCTCGTGCCTGTGGTAAGAGAAAATCTTGTAGAGGCGGGTGGAAGCTCCAAGTCGAAGAAGTTCAAGGTAAATAAATGATCCAAGTTGGGAGCTAAGGGCGGAGTTGCGAAGAAGTCGAAGTTCGCTGACAAGTGCTACAACTGCAACACCATTGGCCACAAGTCCTCCGACTGTAGGAAGCCAAGGAATGCCAAGAACGAGGCCAATATGGTTGGCGATCTTGCACATTATATAGAGGACATCGATATTTATGATGTGATTTCAGAAGTCAACATGGTGGACTCCAATCCAAAAGAATGGTGGATTGACACAGGTGCTACCTAGCACATCTGCTTAGTCAAGGAAGTGTTCTCAAGCTTCAAGGAAATTGAAGATGGCGAAACCATCTACATGGGCAACTCTGCAACTTCCAAAGTGAAAGGCCGTGGCACTGTGGTGTAGAAGTTGACGTCCGGCAAGGAATTGACTTTGAAGAATGTTCTATATGTCCCAGACATTCGCAAGAACCTTGTGTTTGGTTCTGTGCTAATCAAGCATGGCTTTAGGCTAGTGTTTGATTCTGATAAGTTAGTCTTGTCTAAGCAAGGTATCTTTGTAGGCAAATGTTATGAGCTAGATGGAATGTTCAAGTTGAACACCATGGTTTTACCTCCTAAGAAAGATGAAATGAGTGCTTCTTCTTCTTCTTCTGCCTACATGATTGATTCTTCCAATTTGTGGCATGGTAGACTAGGACACATTAATTATAATTCGATAAGAAGATTAATTAACATGGAGAACATACCTAACATGAAAATTGATGCAAATCATAAGTGTGAAACTTGTGTTGAAGCCAATATGACTCGAACGTCTTTCAAACAAGTTAAACAAAACACGAAATCTCTTGAGTTGATACATAGCGGTATTTGTGACCTCAAGTTCGTCCAAACAAGATGAGGTAACAAGTATTTCATCACTTTCGTGGATGATTGCACGAAATACTGCTACGTGTACTTGCTGAAAAGTATAGATGAGGCAATTGAGAAATTCGTACTCTATAAAATGGAAGTTGAAAATCAACTTGTAAGAAGATCAAGGTGATTAGGAGTGACCGTGAATGTGAATATGTAGAGCCATTTAAGGACTATTGTTCTAAACATGGCATCATTTACGAGGTTACTGCCCCTTACTCGCCACAATCGAATGGTGTGGTTGAACGTAAAAATTGCACTCTTAAGGAGATGATGAATGCAATGTTGATAAGTTCTGGATTGCCAAAAGGCATGTGGGGGGAGGCCATTTTGACGGCCAACTATCTTTTAAATAAGATACCATGTAAGGATAAGAAAGCGACTCCCCATGAGTTGGGCAAAGGCACGAAGCCGTCCTTTACGTACTTACGAATGTGGGGGTGCCTTGAAAAGGTGTTAATACCAACCCCTAAGAAACTAAAGATATGACCTAAAACGGTTGATTATATCTTTATAGGGAATGTACATGAAAGTAGTGCTTATCGCTTTCTTGTACACGAATCTCATCATCCTGAGATTCACAAGAACACAATCATGGAATCAAGAAATGCAAATTTCTTTGAAGATGTGTTCCCTGCGAAAGAAAGGGCTGGATCGTCGAAAATGACCATTGAGTCTGTAGACAAAGATGTAGGAATTCTTAATGATCTCGAAGATCAAGAGGAAGGGGATGAACCCTAGATGAAGCAAACACATTAGGACTCAGAAGCCATTCAGTCCTGATTATCTAGGGTTTATGCTTGAAAGTGAGTCATAAAGCTATAAAGAAGCTGTGAATTCGTCTGTGGGTCCTATGTGGAAAGAAGCAATTAAGAGTGAAATCGACTCGATTTTAGAAAATCATACTTGAGAACTGGTGGAGTTACCACCTAGTGGATCTTCAAAATGAAGATGAGAGCCGGTGGTTTGATTGACAAGTACAAAGCAAGACTTGTATTCAAATGTTATAGACAAAAGGAAGGTCTTGACTACTTTGATACATATTCTCCTATCACGAGAATAAGCTCTATTAGAATGATACTTGCTATCTCCCCGTTACTTATGCTTGAGGTTCATCAAATGGATGTGAAGACTGCCTTCTTGAATGGAGATTTAGAGGAAGAAATCTACATGGAGCAACCTGAGGGTTTTAGCACTCCAGGTCAAGGAGGAAAGATATGTAAGTTGGAAAAATCATTGTATGGTCTCAAACAAGCTCCAAAGCAATGGCATGAGAAGTTTGACCATGTCGTTCTAGCCAATGGTTTCAAAATCAATGAGTGTGATAAGTGCGTCTACGTGAAAGACACGGAAAATGGATATGTAATCCTATGTCTATATGTAGATGACTTGCTCATTGTGGGAAGTAATGAAAAACAGATCAAATCTACCAAGGACATGTTGAATTCTCGTTTTGACATGAAGGATGTGGGACTGATGGATGTGATCTCAGGGATAAAGATCATCTGAAGCTCCAATGGTATCACCTTAACCTAGACTCATTATGTAGACAATTCCTTGAGAAATTCAAAAAGAATGACTCAGAGGTGGCAATGACTCCAATAGATCCCAATTTGCATTTACTAAAGAATAAATTGGAGGCTATTAATCAGGTGGAGTACTTGAGAGTCATTGGAAGTCTGATGTACCTAATGAGTTGTACTAGACCAGATTACATTTTAAGTAGGTTGAGTAAATACACGAGTAACTCTTGTATGTCTCACTGGAAGGCTATAACTAGAGTATTAAGATATCTACGTTTTACTCGTGATTATGGTCTACATTATACAACTTATCCAACTGTAGTTGAAGGATACAATGATGCAAACTGGATACATGATATAGAGGATCTGAAATCCACTAGTGGGTATGTATTTTAACTAGGTGAAGGAGCAATCTCGTGGTAATCCTCTAAACAAACTGTTATTACTTGGTTTACGATGGACTGAGTTTGTTGCCTTAGACAAGGCATGTGAGGAGGCCGAATGACTCCTCCAATTTGTAAAGGACATTCCTAGATGGCCAAAGCCTATGCCAGCCGTATGTATACATTGTGATAGTGTGTCGGCTATTGGCAAGGCTAAGAATATGATGTATAATGGGAAGTCTCATCATATTCGACGAAGACATAGTTCCATTAGACAACCTCTCTCAACTAGAGTGATCACAATTAACTATGTAAGGTCGAATGACAACATAGCTGATCCCTTGACAAAAGGGTTGAATTGAGAGATAGTTGAAACATCATCAAGAAGAATGGGACTAAAGTCCATTAAATGATGGATTACGTACGTGAACACCCAACCTATGTGACAGGAGATCCCAAGATCTAGGTTCAAAGCGACAACTAAACTGCAAAGACCCATCGCGATCACTGTGGGGGTTTATACCTCCTGTCTTATTTCCTATGATGAATAAAAAGTGAACTGAATGAAGGTTAAGCATTAAATTGCTTTTAATGATTCACAGCATCGAGTGTATGATACTTAAAAGGGTGCATAGTTTACGGAACTGATCTTACGCTACAAATCACCTATGTAAGCGAGAAGTGTGACCGCTGCAAAAGAGAATTGCTGGGATGCAATTCCTTAGAAACCTTACAGAACTAGGAGGTGTGTCATAGTTTGATTAATGGACACAACCGAGGAAAGCACAAAGGCTAGGAAAGATGTCCGTGGGAAGTTCATTGTCGTTCACACAAGCGGTCGGGGAAGTTCAAGGACATTGCGTCTACTTCTTAACCAGTGGGCTAAGTGTACTCTCCCAAGGAAAAGTTCAAAGGGTGACATCTACTCATCCTATGCAGCATCTATGCCATCGAAATGAATCTATCACCAAGTCAAACTCCGTGTCTGGCGTGATTGTTTGGATTCCACATCAATACTATTCATGTGGGGGATTTTCGGAAAAGGATTGTAAAACAAGTTGAATTTTGTCAACTTTTGGACTTTGTTTTGAGTTAGGCTCAAACTTAATTAGGGTCAGTGGGCATCATTTTTGGATTCTCCTCTGCGAGTACTATAAAATCGATTGTTTAAACTCTCAAAACGGATAATGATGAATGGGATATGGATGCTCAAAGAGTCACTCTTATAATGGAAATTTTGGCGGAAATTCATTCGCACGTAAGAAGTTTTCTCTAATTTTTTACTGTCTAAAATACGTTTAGATTGTGTGGATGTCTCTAGAAAGCCCAAACCGCATAACAAATATTCTTACAATCACGTGTGGAATATATGAAATTTGATTCGCGGTTAATCATGATAAGGAATATGATATTCTTATATTTCAAAGAACAAAATGCAGTACTTTGCAATCCAGTGTTTTTCCTCATTTAACTCAACCGGTAACAGTCTCAGAAAGTGGCAAAAGTCTGTTCACATTCTGTTATGATCCATTTTTGGTTCCTGTGTTTCAGGCTTTGCTGAGAACTTGAGAGTTATTGTATTCCTTGAAGCTTGAATCCATGTGTTGTCTTACAGATTTGCAAAGAAAAATAGGTAAGATCTTAGCAGTGAACATATTGATCTGAATCAGGATGCTTGATATTTATCTCCGGTTTAATGAGCCTATTTAATAACTAAGTGCAACTCTACTGAAATCAAATGAAATCAAATGGATGCTGATTTCTTCAGAGAAGTTATATATGATTCCTTGATTAGTTTGAGAGGGATGTGTCAGGTTATGAGCACATGATTATACCAACACATGCAAGAAGAACTGCTCATATAGATATCTAAGTTATGGGGGTTTAAGGAATTCGAGGGTTCAGATTCTGAGTTTGCTCAAGTAATAAGCACCGCTTCTTACTTGCTAGGAATAGGAATCTCACGAGATATCTATTAGCCCAAAAAGATAGATAATAAAGAAAACGTAAGGAAAATAAAGGAAATAATGGACACAAGGATTTATGTGATTCGGTCAAGTTGACCTACATCCACAGCCGGAGGAGACCGGACTATATGTGGAGAAAGTATTACAAGGCTTTACCTACCACCTATGAAGAAATTATGTGGCAAAATATAAACATGGGGGTTTTGGGTTCTACAACTACAAATGAGAGTTAAAGGGAGAAGAAAACAAGTAGCAAAGGAATGCTATACTTGAGGTGTGTTTGAACTACTAAGTTCATCCCCTATATATACTACTCCAAGTTCACCAATGACCAAGAGCTCTCAAACAAAACTTATCCCAATATCCCAAGAAATCCTCCTTCTTGCTTTAAGCATGGGTTGTGAACATTACTTTGTGATTTTTTTTTCTTAATTCGCACGAGCTTCCTTCTTTTCCAATACATACTCTCTTACCTTTTCTATCGGGAATATCCCAAGTCTCATGTAAGACAACTAAATGCACCTCGAGGTGCTGCCGAGGTACTGAGGGACCTTCTCGAGCACAGGATAGGTAATTGGTGTTCTTCTGTCGTGCGACCCGGCGGCTTATGTGCGACCTGTGGCCCACTCCTCCTATTTGTTCAGGGCGGGCGGCGTGAACTCTGATTCGATCCGGGTATTCAATCCCGCCGCTGAGATGCTCAGTTGACTATTACTTCCAAATTGTTCTTGACAAAATAACTATGATAGTTAAACACCAATAGTCAAAGAAATAATGTTTCAACTTGCTAAGCATGAGATGAGAATAGTGTTGCAATTTAATGTTTTGAATGATTGTCTTTGCTATCCTCCAAAGAAGTGAATGTTTATGAATAATTGGGTGAAGATCACATTTCTTCACAAGTTGGTAAAAGAGGGCATGGAAGAACTTTTTCAGGGGTGTAAAAGCTTTTCTATAATTTCTTTTACCAATAGAATTTTTCTCTTTAAGACCCGCCATGGCGTAAGTAATGTGGCCGTGGATGATCTTCTTCAACCTCTAAGGGAAATAATTCCAGATGCGAAGTTTCCAAAAAAAATTAATGAAGTAAGAAAAATGTTAAGAAAATTAGGGTTGGATTGTAAGAGAATATATGCATGTCCTAGTGATTGTATGCTATTTTGGAAAAATTATAAACATGTTGATAAGTGTCACATATGTAATGGCTCTAAGTGGAAACAAAATGTTATGAAAAAGGGTTAGATAAAAAATCTAACACTCCAGCTAAAGTCTTGTATCATATTCCTCTTAAACCAAGGTTACAGAGACTATACATGTGTGCTGAAACTGGTAAGTACATTACATGGCATGATCAAGAACGTCCTAAAGATGGGAATTTGAGATTGGGTTAGGCCAGTGATGATTTTGAACAATGAATGTTGCCCATAGTACTTGGCCTGTGGCGGGTGTGTACTTTTTTTCGATGCTTGTGTAGTAGGTTGTGAGGCCTTAAGGGCATGTGCAGTGATGATCTCTTAAAATTAAAAGATTGCTTTAGAGATAAAAAATTATCACAATTGTGATCTCTAGAGTGATCTCTTAACAAGAGACCACTTAAAAGTCTCTTGCTAAGAGACCAGCCAAGAGACCAGCCAAGAGACCGGACTGGGGCCAAGCAGCTGACACACCCACATGGTGTTGGGACCGCTGAAAAGCGGCACTTTTTTTGGTACGCATGGGGCACATGTCACCCCAGGAGTGGGCCACATGTCCCACTAAGCCAAAATTATTTTTTTAAAATTTCTGTTGCGGACACATGTCACCCAGGGATTGGACCACGTGTCTGCAACGGCTATTTTCTTATGTGGCCGTTGAATTTTTTTTAAATGGGACATATGTCTCATTCTAGTGGCGACACGTGTCCCAGCCATGTTTTTATGAATTTTTTTCCAATTTTTCTTTATTTTTTAAGAATTTCAATTTTAATATAATTTTTATTTTCAAATTGTAATAATTGGTCGAATTAGATTAATATTTTATTAAGTATTTTCTATAATTTTTATAGTTGTTATAATTGGTTTTTGCAATTTTAATGGTTTTATATAATTTTAAAAACATGAAATTCTCTTATTATTTATTTTTTAATTTCATTTTAATAATATATTAAATTTTGCATTCAACTTATTTTTGGTGGAAAAATTTATTTAAAATAATATATAATGGTCAAACTAATGAGTAGGATAGAGAAATTCAAGTGGGTTTCATAAATAGTATATAGTGGTCTCTTAACCATTGTGGGAAAAAAGGGATTATCTCTTAAGTGGTCTCTTAATTTGAGGTGAAAGAGAGAGAAAAAAATAATATATTTAATTGATAAGAGACGGCCCATGACCTAAGACTTGGATCATTTGCAAAAAGAGATTGTTGGGATATTGTGTGAGTTTGAAAAGATATTCTTGCCAGTTTTTTTTGACGTCATGGTACACTTAAAAAGGCGATCGCTGCTCGCCCTCAGCAGCCCATACCAGCCGACACCACAGCCATCATATGGGAGGTAAGTCACGGTAACCAGCCACCAGGACCCGCATGCGGGCCCGTACTCACCGTCCACGAGGAGCCCACCCGCCACGTAGCCCGTGAAGGTCACGCTTTGAATAAGGTCATCCCACACCGCGGCTTGCGAGCCTCGAACCCGGGGTTCCCCCCTGGAGTACATGCGTCCCAACCAACTGGGTACACCCGTGGGTGTGACGTCATGGTACACTTACCAATTCACTTGGTAAATGATACTTCCTCCAATTCACTAATAATGGCTCACTTTCCTTTTTTAGATAGTTTTTTTAATATTGGCTCATTTTTCTGTTAGTAAATCCTAGATTGTTTTTATCCACACATTTTACTTTTTATAATTTCAATACAATCTCTACAATTTATTTATTTTTTAAAAACAGTTTGTGGCTAAATATTAGGATTATAATAAAAGAACCAGAGGAAGTATAAGGCTTGGTGGGCCACTGCAGGGGCATGTTCTCCATAGAAAGATACTTGGGGTAAATTGAAGCCTTAGGGCATGGGCAGTGGTGGTCTCTTAAAATTAAAAGATCGCTTAAGAGACCGAAAACCACCACAGTGGTGGTCTTTTGAGTGGTCTCTTGTTAAGAGACCACTCACCGAGCTCTTACTAAGAGCCCGATCTGGAGCCTCCACGGACAGAACAAGCACATGGGCTGTAGGGCCGCTGAAATGCGGCCCTTTTTTTTGGTCCAAATGGGACACGTGTCGTCCCCTCGTTGGGCCACGTGTCCCACTAACTCAAATAATTATTTTCTGCAAATTTGAATGGGACACGTGTCCCATCCTGGTGGAGACACGTGTCCCACTAATTTTCTGGCCTCCTTTTAATTTTTGAATGGGACACGTGTCCCATTCTGGTGGCGACACGTGTCCCAGCCGTAATTTTTAAAAAATATATATTTTTTATTTTTTAAGATTTCTAATTTTAATATAATTTTTATTTTCAAATTTTAATAATTGGTCGGACTAGATCAATATTTTATTTAGTGTTTTGTGCAATTTTTATAGTTGTTATGGTTGATTTTTGCAATTTTAATGATTTTTATATAATTTTAAAAACATAGAATTATATTATTATTTATTTTTAATTTCATTGGAATAATTATATTAAATTTTATATTCAACGTATTTTTTGTGGATAAATTTATTTAAAATAATATTTAATGGTCAATTTAATTATTGTTATATTTGGTTTTGCGCACTTTTTATGGTTTTCATATTATTTTATAGAAAAAATGAATTCTCATAGTATTTATTTATTTAATTTCGTTTTAATAGTTTCTTCACAAAAATTGAAATTCATTTTATTTTTTTACACTAAAGCATGGTATTTACAAGAACGAGAAAAAAAAATTATTTAACATATTTTTAAAAAACGAATTTATATTTAAATATTTAAACATTATATTAAATTTTGCATTCAACTTATTTTTTGTGGACAAACTTATTTTAAATAATATGTAATGGTCAAATTAATGAGTAGGATAGAGAAAATCAAGTGGGTTCCATGAATAGTATGTAGTGGTCTCTTAACCATTGTGGAGGAAAAAAGGGATTGTCTCTTAAGTGGTCTCTTAAGCTGAGGTGGAAGAGAGAGAAGAAAAAAAATAATATATTTAATTGGTAAGAGACCGATAGTGATCTCTGTCACTGCCCATGGCCTTATGTGGTATGTAGCGGGATCCATTGCGGATGGACATTGATTGAATGATATTCAACCTTTCTTTCGCGGTACATGCATGCAACTGTTGAGGTAGGGCTAAGATTGTGATGTGCTGGTTGGTAAGAAAAATAAGGCTAAATGACGCGTGTTTGACAATGTTGGATACCCTTTACGAGGCAAGACAAGAAGAAAAGGCAGACTCTTCACATTAGATCCTCTCTATCATGAACAAGCACACCGATATGTCCTATTCAATTCTGGTTGTGAAGATGTTGATGTTGGTAAAATTTAGATTTATTTAGTTGATAATTTATGGAAATTATGAAAATATAGTATTATTGAGTTGCAACATTAAAGAAGGAATTTTGGTGAAATAAAGAAGGATTGAAAACTGAATCCGAAAAAAATACATCTAGTTCAAGTTGTATTTGAGTTGGAGAATATATCAGTTCCTATATATGTATTATTAGATTAATGTAATCAGAATAGTATGTGGAGAAGGAATTATATGTGCAAAGATGATATTTACGCCAGAAGTTGTTGATTCTCCAAGAGTATATTTACGCCAAGATGTTTACGGAAAAAGAAGAAAGAATATTATGTTATTTGTGATTTATGGAAATCTGAATATTTTGCTATATATTAGGCGTATGGAAGCATAATTAATTTATGGAAAATCTCTATAAATATGAAATTATTATCGAATATATGGAGATATTGAGATAAGGAAAATCCCTTTATTTATCGGATTTAGATATGCTTCAAGAAACATATTTGGAATAGGAATATTATGGAGATAATCATGGAGAATTCAGATATGCTCATGGACTATATATAGAGGACAAACACGGCTGCATTATTTACGGACTTAATAGAAAAAATCTGCATACAGATTTTTTATCTTTCGAGAATTGCAAAGAGCTAGAATTCTATATTCCAACATACGAACATGTTGTTTAAAGTTCAGAATCGTACACCTTAATTCTTCGGGAGAAGGAGATCCAGTGTTGACGAGTTTCGAGGTCAGAGGGAGTCTGATCAAGGAGGATCGGTAGCAAGGGGAGCTTGCAGGATTCACGTTATAGTTAGATAAGATAAGTATAATTGTATGGTGTACTTTGTACTTTTACTGTATCTTTCTGATTAGTGGATTCATTCTGAACTGGGCCAGGTCCCGCAGATGTAGGTGGATTTCACCGAACTGCGTAACCAAGTCTTGTGTCTTTTATGCTTTACTTTATTACATACTTGGTTAGATAGGTTATGTTAGAACATAGTAGTGATAATTGAATTAATTAGGTAAAACCAAATTTCAATTGGTATCAGAGCTAAGTCACTTGTTTTACCTTGGTTTTGACAAGGAAAGTGTGATCCGGTTTTACCAATGGCGACCGGAGAAGGAGCTTCTGTGTCTCGGCCACCATTGCTGGAAGGAACAAATTACAACTACTGGAAGTCTCGCATGCGGGTGTTCATAAATTCACTGGATGAATTGGCTTGGTACTATGTTGAAACAGAATGGAAACCCCCTGTTGTTGGAAGTTGGAGAATCTAAACCTAAAGAGTCGTGGACACCAGGTGAAAGAATGGGAAGCTTGGCGAACTCCAGAGCATTAAATGCCATATTTACTACAATATATGAAGATCAGTTCAAACTCATCTCTATGTGCCAACAAGCAAAGAAAGCATGGGATATCCTACAAACTGTACATGAGGGGACAAGTCGCGTACGTGAATCCAAACTACAGATGTTGGCTACAAAGTTTGAGAAACTGAAGATGGAGGAGTATGATACTATTTCTATATTCAATAAGAAATCCAAAATCTCCCCCTTGGGAATATAAACATGCCAAACTCAATAGACACAGAAAACCAGCATCTCTATTAAATGTAGCTCCCCCTGAAGCAAATATCTTACCTATGTTGGAACATAGCCATAACATAACCTTTAAACCTCTTCAGGAGCAACTATCTGTGCCTCATCTAATCTGGCATTTTCTACCTCCAAATCTACCATCTAAATGGATTGAGCTCTCAACTTCACACGCGTTCTCTATGCTAGAACATAAGATCCTTTTATTGCTTCAGAATCAACACATCACATATTCAGCTTCCTTCACTTCATCAGTACTTTAAGGTCACACAGAGGAACATTACTGAAAACTACTCAGAGATATCATGACAGGGCGACAACTCTTAGTATGTTCCAACATAGACGATGTTCATCGATCAAGAATGGTAAAAAAGGTATGGGTTGTTAAACTCACAAGTACTTGCCTTGTTACTCATACGTCTCCTATTGCACATTCTAGAGACTCGTGGTACTTTGACAGTGGTTGCTCTTGTCACATGACTAGAACTCAGGAATTATTAACAAACATCCAGCCATATGATGGTGGTTTTGTTACGTTTGACGATGGAAAGAAGATTCGAGTGGTTGGAAAAGGTGAACTGCATATTGAAGGATTTCCCGTATTCATTGGTGTTTTGTTGGTGGAAGACCTAGTCTAATCTCCTAAGTATCAGCCAGCTATGTGATGATAATATGACCGTGGAATTCCATAAAGAAAAGTGCATAGTGAAACATGGCAACAACAAAGTGCTTACTGGTATTCGGTCATCAGACAAATGTTACTTATTGGAACAAGAAGTGAACTGCTACAGTGCCAAATATGATGAAGTAGATCGCACGGCTGACCATGTTCCAACATCGGTTGATTTCTCAGATCAGGGATGTAATGATGTTGGAACATCAGATGAGACAGATCTTAAACTCAGAGACATCTCAGAGACATCTCCAATATGTCGTATCAACTTGGGGACATCTCAGAAAGGTTCTCGTCGAGGGGGAGAAGATCGCACCTTGCTTGTTTTTCGAGAACAAGATTTTGTGACTTTGATGCAAGCTGAATTGAAGATGAGTAAGGTGGGAGTATTTGTAAGAATTCAGGATGATCTTAAAGAATCTCACTTGAATGAAGTCAAAAGGATAATTCGGGTTGAGAGAAAAGTTGTGGTAGCCTATGTTCCAACATCGAGACCATTTGCGGATATTTTCACAAAGCCGCTGGACACTGCTACGGTTAAGCTCCTTAGACAACACTTAAGTGTTTGTCAGATTTGAGATATTTCTTTAAAGCTTTTATTTAGTTGTAGGTTTTTATTTTTTTTAGGCAATTCAAAAAATAAAAAATTGAAAAGGAGAAAAAAATGGAGGCGAAGTTGGACATGTTAGAAGTTGGTGTTGAAGATATTATGGTGATTGATGGGATGCATAGATCAGAGAGATGACTCTTCCCGGTATTCTAGTTTAGGATGATGAGAAGTTTGGAAGGCAGTGATGCTGGTTATGTTCAACACAGAGTATGGGGACAGGTTGAGAAGATGTGGACATAGATTAGAGATTCAGATGTTCAAATATCAGTAACTGTGGCTGGAGAAGATTATGATCTGGATGGTGAACAAGTCTATCCAACACCAGATAGGGGGAGAAAGTACTGATGAAGTGAAGGAAGCTGAGTAGTTGATGTGTTGATTCTGAAGCAATGAAAGGATCTTATGTTCCAACATAGAGAAAACGTGTGAAGTTGAGAGCTCAATCCATTTAGATGGTAGATTTGGAGGTAGAAAATGCCAAATTAGATGAGGCACAGATAGCTGCTCCTAAAGAGGTTTAAATGTTATGTTATGGCTATGTTCCAATATAGGTCATATATTTGCTTCAGGGGGAGCTTCATTTAATGGAGATGCTGGTTTTCTGTGTCTATTGAGTTTGGCATGTTTATGTTCCCAAGTGGGAGATGTTTGGATTTCTTGGATGACTTTATTGACTCCGTTAGGTTGATGTTCCAACATGATCATTATTCCCGGATGTTTAGGAAATTTGGAATTTAGGGGGAGATGCTATGTTTCTATGTTCCAACATTCAGAGTGATTTTCAAGGTTGATGTCTTTATTTGCATAAGCTCTTGTGATGAAATGCCAAAAGGTGATTGGTCCACAAAATACCAAAGGGGGAGATTGTAAAGTCTAGATTCATCTAGTTGGTAATTTGTGGAAATTATGCAAATATGGTATTATTGAGTTGCAACATCGAAGAAGGAATTTTGGTGAAATAAGGAAAGGTTGAAGACTGAATCCGAGAAGGATACATCTAGTCCAAGTTGTATTTGAGTTGGAGAATATATCAGTTCCTATATATGTGAGATTAGATTAATGTAATGAGAATATTATGTGGAGAAGGAATTACATGTGCAAAGATGACATTTACGCCAGAAGTTGTTGATTCTTCAAGAGCATATTTACGCCAAGATGTTTACGGAAAAAGAAGACAGAATATTATGGTATTTGTGATTTATGAAAATTTGAATATTCTGCTATATATTAGGCGTATGGAAGCATAGTTGATTTATGGAAAATCTCTATAAATATGTAGTTGATATTATCGAATATATGGAGATATTGAGATAAGGAAATTTCCTTTATTTATGGGATTTGGATATGTTTCAAGAAGCAGATTTGGAATAGTAATATTATGGAGATAATCATGAAGAATTCAGATCTGCTCATGGACTATATATAGAGGACAAACGCAACTGCATTATTTACGGACTTAATAGAAAAAATATGCATACAAATTTTTTACCTTTCAAGAATTGCAAAGAGCCAGAATTCTATGTTCCAACATACGAAACTGTTGTTCAAAGTTCAGAATCGTATACCTTATTTTCTCGGGTGGAGGAGATCCAGTGTCGACGAGTTTCGAGGTCGGAAGGAGTCTGATCAAGGCAGATCGGTAGCATGGGGAGCTTGCAGGATTCACGCTATAGTTAGATAAGATAAGTATAATTGTATGATGTACTTTGTACTGTATCTTTCTGATTAGTGGATTCATTCTGAACTGGGCCAGACCCCGCAGATGTATGTGGATTTCACCGAACTGCGTAACCAAGTCGTGTGTCTTTATGCTTTACTTTATTACATATTTAATTAGATAGGTTATGTTGGAACACGGTAGTGACAATTGAATTAATTAGGTAAAAACCAAATTTCAATGTTTATATTAGGTAAGTGATTCTTCCACTCTCATGCTTATAAAATTCAAGTTTATATCCGGGCTTGTTATCCTGGTGGTTTAATTTTTAAAAAATGCAGTGAACATAACTCTATGTTGATAAGTCAGTCAAGACAGAGTAGATGGGTGCAAGCCCGAAATCACAGCGCAGTCAATTTGCTGACTGGTTTAGAGAAAGTGATTACATCTAATGTTCCGGAACAAATATTTTGGTTAGCGAAAGGTCCGAGTCCCACCACTAAGAGATATGCAGGTTATTATGTCAATGGTTATAGGTTTTATACAAAAGCACGTGATGATAGATGTGAGACTCGGAATAGTGGAGTTTTTGTGAGAGCTTCAACTCCGAGCTTTGCAAATTCTAGGGATAAAAATCCAGTTGTTGGGGATGTTGACTATTATGGTGCGATACTGGAAATAATTGAGCCTGACTATTGGTCCCAATTCAGCGTAGTCTTATTCCGTTGCGAGTGGAAGAAGATGAGTATGTTTTGCCTTGTGTAAATGTGAAAAGGTTGTACTATTTAATTGATCCTTTTCTCATCCCTTCCCAAGTGAAACAAATATTTTATGTGTCAGACCCTGTACACGGTGATATGAGTTATGTTATAAGTCGAGTTCCTAGAGATCCATATGATTTTGAGGATCAAAATGGTGAAAATTTTCAAAACTTGTATTTGTTTGAGGCTACTGAAAATTGGGTAGATTCTTTGGTGCAAGTTCATGATGAAGAAATTCAATTGTCAAGAGATATGCCTCCCACCACTCTTAATTCCAACCTGAGCTTGGCTGATTTAGAGGGAGATGATAATTAAATAGATTCTGATTCTGACAATGACGATACAATATGGGATTGGATGGATGCGAATGAAGATAAGGAATTCGAGAACGAAGATTAGAGGGACTTTTTCCACCATCCAAGCTTCTGAGGGTACTCTCAATCCCGAAGAGTTGGCTCTTCATTCTTTCCAGGCCCGAGCGCAGCCATATTTTAACAATCAGTTTACATTTCAGCTACCGATAGGTACACATTTTAGCTACTGATCCATGTAGTTTTATTGGTTTATGATTGGGGTTGAATTGTAGGCTGGTTTACATGTATACCTTTTCTGAAAGTTTACTGGTTCGGGGTTTGGAAATGTTTGCCAAACACGCTAAAGAGTATACTCCTGATGCATCTGTATATATAATCACTGAACTAGCTATGTTTCATTTGTACATATTATGAAGATGGATGTGTTTTCTGATGGAAGCTATATTCATTTCTATTCAGGTTACATGATCTGATTTTTAGTTTTTTTTTTTAATTTCAAGCTAGAACTTATTATGCAAGACTCTTGTGACAGGAATTTTGGACAAATGGGAAAGGCAAGCAAGCTCGATATTAGTGAGAAAAGCTGAGCAAATCTATATGAAAGACTACGAATGCAAAGGATTCAAGAGAACCAAGAAGTATTACAGCGTCATGGAATCAAGAAGATTGCCAATTCCTTGACGAGTTTAGTGACTGGGGAAGATGTCTAAGCAAAGAAGAGTGCAAGATAGTTTGTTCCACCAATAAGAGAGAAGGGTGAGGCTGTGATGAGTGTTGGTGAAATGCTATCACAAAGAAAGTAATCACAGCCACTCCCACAAAATGAATCAACGTCAAAGACAAGTAAGTTTGATAGAATCATTTGCCGTAATCAATTGTATCATTGATATATGAATATATAGAGAGTACAATAGAGGTGTAATAAGGAAAGAACTCTAATCATAATAAATCATAATCTAATCAGGAGTTTGATTTATTCTAACACCCCCCTCAAGCGGAGCGTCGAATGCTCGCCGACGCACAGCTTGGGCCTGAAGAACTCGAATAGCGGACGAGAGAGCTCCTCGGTGAAAATGTCCGCAATATGAAGAGAAGTCGGAACATGAGCAACGCGCAACTTTCCGGATGTCACCAACTCACGAACAAAATGGTAGTCGGTGTGCTTTGCCCTCTTGTGCGCCACTGGATTCTGAGCCAAGAAGATAGCACTACTATTGTCGCATAACAACAGTGGAGAACCAGAAAGCGGAACCCGAAGATCACGAAGCAAATGAGTGAGCCAGACCACTTCTGAGGCAGTGTTGGCGAGAGCACGGTATTCAGACTCAGTGCTAGAGCGAGAAACAGTGGGCTGTTTCTTGGCACTCAAAGAAACCAGATTCCCACCAAGAAAAACTACATAACCATAAGTGGACCGACGAGTCTCCACACCGCGAGCCCAATCAGCATCAGAGTATCCTAACACATCAGGAGTGCTAGCAGAACAAAATCGGAGACCAAAATGAAGAGTGTCACGAACATACCGCAAAATCCGAGTCACAGCAGCAAAATGGTCATCTCTGAGATCCTGAAGATACTGACTCACCGTGTTGACCGAGAATACCTAATCCGGGCGAGAGATGGTGAGATACTGGAGAGCACCAACAAGAGAACGATAAAGTGTAGGATCCCGAAATGGAGGACTGGTAGAGCTGTGAAGCTGAGAACCAGCAACAAATGGAGTAGAAACAGGTGCCGCGTCAGACATACCAGCCCGATTCAAAATATCCCGAGCATACTTTGCTTGTCCAAGCAGTAATTCTGATGAGGTAGGCAAAACTTCAAGACCAAGAAAGTAATGAAGAGCACCAAGATCCTTGATCGCAAACTCTTTGTGTGTCCGATCAATGAACTGGCAGAGAAGAGTCGAGTCATTGCCTGTAAAAATGATATCGTCCACATACACAAGTAGGTACAGTAACAACGACCCTCTCGAAAGGACAAACAAAGATTTATCAGCTGAGCTGCACCGAAAACCAAGCTGTGTGAGATAACTGCTGAAACGCTGGAACCAAGCCCGGGAAGCCTGCTTAAGACCATAAATGGCCTTTCACAAACGACAAACATAGTCTGGATGGACAGAATCCTGATAACCAACAGGCTGCTTCATGTAGACTGGAACATCAAGAACACCATTAAGGAAAGCGTTCTTAACATCCAACTGATGAAGTGGGCAGGAACGCATGGTGGCTATAGCGAGAACAGTCCTATTAACAGTGGAGGCTTTGACCATAGGACTAAAAGTGTGGTCAAAATCAAAACCTGGAATCTGCGAGAAACCCTATGCTACAAGTCTAGCTTTGTGACGCTCAATAGTGCCATCTGGTCCATACTTGAGCCTATAGACCCATTTGGAGCCAACAATGTTCACATTCGAAGGTCGAGGCACCAAATTCCAAGTGTGCTGACCATGAAGGGCGGCCATCTCATCATCCATGGCTGAAACCCAGGCTGGATCCTGAAGGGCAGAGCGATAATCAGTGGGCTCTATCTCAGAGAGGAGTGCGGCAGTGAGACCAGGAGTAGTAATATCCGAATAATCCCGGCACTGAATGGCACCATTAGAAGACCGAGTGGCCATCCGATGAGTACAAAGCTGTGGTGGCGAAGCTGGAGGAGTCGAACCAGCTGATGACACCGAGGAAGATCGAGTTGCGCTGATTGGAGAGTGGCCGTCGGAAGTCACCGGAGAAAGAATAGCCGATACTGGCTGAGACGTGGTGGCCGGTGGCTGAGACGGTGGTTGAGGAGGATGGCTAGCAGTTGAGATATGGTGGGCATTTGCAGAGGAGCCGGGTCAAGGTCGGCCGTCCAGATGGAAGATGGTGGTGAAGGAGGGGCAGCTGGAATAGGCACAGACACAGGCGTGGTGGCCCCAATCGATGAAGTAACAGTTCCATCAAAAAATGATGAAAACTCCAGATCTGAAATCGAACGACTGTCCGTGGAAGATGAGACATAAGGGAAGAAAGTTTCATCAAAACGAACATGGCGAGAGATATAGATACACCCAGAAGTCAGGTCGAGACACTGGAAGCCCTTGTGACGAGGGCTATAACCAATAAAAACACAGGGAATGGATTGGGGTGCAAACCTATTAGTAGCACTGACACGCAGACATGGAAATGCATGGTAACCAAATGGGTGAAAGAGGGTATAGTCAGGCACATGACCAAAAACAACCTCAAAAGGTGATTTGCCACTCAGAACTGAACTAGGCAGATGGTTAATAATGCAAACCGCAGAGGAGAAAGCTTCCACCCAATACCAGTGCGGCACAGAAGAGTGAAAAAGCATGGAAAGACCAGTCTCTATAATGTGACGATGCTTCCACTCAGCCCGACCATTTTGAGCAGGTGTATAGGGCGAGGACATCTGATGATGAATGCCACATGATATGAGATGAGCCTGAAGTCGGTGATTAGTAAACTCGATGCCACCATCGGTCTAAAAATTTTTAATCCTAGCAAAAAACTGATTCTCAACAAATTTCTGAAACTGGATAAAAGTGTCATAGAAATCCGACTTATGCCACATCGGAAGAACGCGAAAAATCATCAATGAAAATGGCATAATAAGAGAAACCACCGACAGATAAAACAGGAGCTGGTCCCCACAAATCACAATGTACTTTATCCAATAAACCAGTAGCGCGCTTGTCACTAGTGGAAAAGGGCAAACGGCTACTCTTGGCCATCTGACAAGGAGAGCAACTGATAGGTGCAGGCATATCAGAAGTGACAGAAATAAGGCCCCGTCGATTCAATAACTGAACAGTATCATGAGACACATGACCGAGGTGAGAGTTCCACTGCTCAAAAGAAGCATGAAGCTCTGTAGAGCGTAGTTCGCCTAAAAAACTAGAATCACTAGTCTTAAGAAAATAAAGACCAGACCTATAACGGCCTTTACCAATTATCGTCCCTGTAAGCTTGTGCTCAATGGAAAATGCATCGGCATCAAATATAACACGGATAGGTAGATCACGAGTAAGCTTACTAATGAACAATAAACTTCTAGTAAACTTAGGGACCACAGGGACATCATTAACAGAGAAACTAGATAAATGACATTGGCCGATGTGAGAAATAGATAATGATTCACCATTTCCAACAAGAATAGAATCAGAACCATGATAACTTTGTACCTGATCAAGATGAATGGTGTGAGCAGTGATATGAGATGTAGCACCTGAATCAACGACCCACTAATTCGACGAAGAATGATGGTTGAGACCATTCAAACTGGCCTGAAACAACACCTTTTCCGCAATCCAATTAGTGGAGCAATCTTCCCGAGATGTAGGACCCAAATAAACCATAGCAAAAGCCCAAGAATTGCACAGAAATTCACTGGGTGCTGATTAGAATATGAAAAACTCGTGAGAAAGGACCTCAAATCGCGATAAACAGCATCGACTCGCGATAAAATGGATGATGCGATAAATTGGAAAGTTTCGCGAGTCAACTCGCGCATGAATTCACGCGCTAGAATCACGGGATGCACTGGAATCTTCTTTGCGCATGACCTTCATGTGGATCTCGCCGCAGGAAAAATTGGGATATTCGCTGTCGAAAAATTGCCGCTGGAAGCTCGAAACTCGCCACTGGAGATGGATTCCGACACTGTAGGGAAAGGTGGGAGAAGAGTTTCGCCGCTCGCCGTGAAGAATGGCTTCGCCGCTCGACTCTGGAAGAAGCCTCCGGACGATGCCTCTGGAAGACGACTCTGGAAGACAACGATGCCTCTGGATCGATGACGACGCCTCTGGAAGAACTTCGATGCCGATGAACCTGTTGGTACTCCAGTGGGCAGAAACTTCGCCGCTGGAATTTGACCGGAAACTTTGCCGGGATCAGGGCCGGAAAAGAGAGAAAGAGGGAGGTGCTGAACAGTAAATTAAAATTTAGGGCTTAGGATCAGAACCTGGCTCTGATACCATGATAGAATGATTTGCCGTAATCAATTTTATTATTGATATCTGAATATGTCGTGCGGAATACCCGAGAAAGAACAAGCAAAGAAAATAAAGCGAAAAACAAAACACCGAGATTTTATGTGGTTCACCAATTGGCTACATCCACGGCCGACCAAGATCGGATTCCACTAGAGAGAAAGGCCAGAATTACAGATTTCCTACTCTCTACCAATCCTATCTCTTACCGTTACAATAAAAGACGAGGCACTATATATAGTCCTCTCCACCTTAAACCCTAACGGCTTTGGGCCCATAAACAATCTGGCCCAAGCCAGAACAGGAGACAGAATGCCAATAACAGCCCAAATAGAGGACATGCTATACCGTCGGAGAGGCTAATACATATTCAAGGTATACCAACAAATCTCCACCTTGACTTGAATCCTCAAAGCAGAAACTCCAGATGCACCATTACAGTGCCAGATGAGCAGACTTATCCCTCCACTCCTGGGACTACCCCACTGGGCTACTACTGATCTCTGATGTTAAGCAAGTCCAAATAGTGTTGAAACTTGCTATGTGGAACAGGCTTGGTGAACATATCAGCAGGATTATCAACAGTTCCCACTTTCTTCACCCTGATTCTCCTCTCACTCCTCAGGAAATGATATCTGACATCAATGTGCTTGGTCCTCTCATGATGGACTTGATCCTTGGCTAAGCAGATAGCACTCAAGCTATCACAATACACAGTAGCTTGATCGTGGTGTAGACCAAGGTCACTGACTAGCCCCTTCAGCCATATACCTTCTTTCGCAGCCTCCGTCAGAGCCATGTACTCTACTTCAGTAGTAGACAAAGTCACTGTAGGTTGCAAAGTCACCTTCCTGCTAACAACAGAACCACCCAAGGTAAAGACATAGCCGGTTATATATCTCCTCGTGTCAACATCCCCAGCATAATCAGAATCAGAATAACCCATAACCAGGCACTCAGTATCACCCCCATAAATGAGACCCACATCGGACGTACCTCTAAGGTACCTAAAGATCCTCTTCACAGCTTGTCAATGTTCTCTACCTGGTTGCCCCATGAACCTACTCACAACACTGGCTGCATGTGCTAAGTCTGGCCTCGTACACACCATAGCATACATCAAGCTCCCCACAGCGCTAGCATACGGAACTCGAGACATATACTCCTTCTCCTCTTCTGACTGAGGAGCAAACATGGAAGTGAGATGGATATTTATAGCATTAGGAGTGTCAATAGGCTTGGCTGAAGACATGCCAAACCTAGCCAACACCTTCTGAATGTAGCCTTTCTGTGCAAGAAAAGCTTCCTCTGACCTCTATCTCTGAGAATCTCCATTCCTAGTATTTTCCGAGCTGCACCCAAATCCTTCATCTCAAACTTAGCACTAAGAAGACCCTTCAGCTTCTGAACCTCATGCTTACTCTTTGAGGCTATCAATGTGTCATCTATATAAAGCACTAGATAAATGAATGACTCATCTCTTAACTTGGTATAGTAGACACAACAATCATATGAACTCATTGTGTAGCCCAACTCAAGCATGTAGCTGTTAAATCTCTTGTACCACTGCCTCGGAGACTGCTTAAGCCCATATAAAGACTTTTTCAACTTGCAAACATACTTTTCCTTGCCACGAACTTGGAAACCATCTGGCTGAGTCATGTATATCTCTTCCTCCAACTCTCCATGTAGAAAGCGGTCTTCACATCAAGTTGTTCAAGCTCCAAATCCTGATGTGTCACTATAGCTAGCAACACCCTGATTGAAGTATGTCTGACCACCGGTGAGAAAATCTCATTGAAATCTACTACCTCTCTCTGACTGAAACCTCTAGCAACAAATCTAGCCTTGTACTTGACTCCCTCTATAGGTGATATCCCTTCCTTTTTCTTGAAAACCCATTTGCAAGTGATAACCTTTCTCCCTTGAGGCTGTTGAACCAAATCCCATGTCTGATTCTTCTGGAGGGACTCCATCTCATCTCCCATTGCTACAAACCATTTGTCAGCATCAGTACCTAAAACAACTTCTCTGTATGTGGATGGCTCATGAGTATCCACCTCCTCAGTAACCTGTAGTGCATAACCCACCATATACTCAAACCCATACCTCTTGGGTGGACCAACTCCAAATCTCTTTGGTCGATCTTTAGCTAAGCAATGTACAGTAGCTTCTGATGGTTGATGATCTGATGGTGGAATCTCTGGCAACTCACTTTCTGTCTGTAGCTCTTGATCTCCTTCAAGTTCCTTCAAACCACTCTCACCTTAAGTGACTTGAAGCTCCACCTGTTTATCAATGCTACCAACTTCTGTTGTAGACGTGGACTTCACCATGGATCTAAGCAAAGAGTTTTCATCAAAGACGACATCCCTTCTCAGAACAACCCTCTTCTCGGATGCAGACCAAATCCTTGATCCCTTGACTCCATCTCCATAGCCCACAAAAACCCCCTCCTTGGCTCGGGGCTCTAACTTACCATCACTCACATGATAATAAGCTGTACAACCGAAAGCTTTCAGATTAGAGTAATCAGCAACTCTACCCGACCATACCTCAATAGGTGTCTTACACTGTATGCCCATATGAGGTCCACGATTGATCAAGTTGCACGATGTACTCACTGCCTCTGCCCAAAATCTTCTATCTAACCCAGCATTGGAGAGCATGCACCTCGCTCTCGCCAGCAATGTTTGATTCATCCGCTTAGCTACACCATTCTGCTGTGGCGTATTCCTGACTGTATGATGTCGGACAATCCCTTCATCCCTACAAAACTGATCAAACTGAAACGAACAGAATTCCAGACCATTATCAGTTCACAGCCTCTTAATCTTCTTCCCTGTTTAGTTCTCCACCAGAGCTTTCCACTGCTTGAACTTCATGAAGGCTTCACTTTTATGTTTCATCATGATAACCCAATTCATTCTGGAGTAGTCATCAATCAAAGACACAAAGTACCTGTGCCCTCCCAACGACTCAACTCGGGATGGCCCCCAACAATCAGAGTGGATATAATCTAGCGTGCCTTTCGTTCTATGAATAGCCTTTGGAAACTTGCTGCGGTGTAGTTTCCCAACGACACGGTGCTCATAGAACACCAAACCCTTGACCTTCTGGCCACCAAGAAGATCATTCCTAGACAGGATCTGCATCCCTCTTTCACCCATATGACCAGGCCTCGTGTGCCATAACTTAGTCATATCCTCATGGTGAACCTCTGACGATGCAACATTTTCCGAATCCATAACTGTGGAATCTTGTAGAAGATACAAAGTACCATGCAGAAGACCTTTCATAACCAGCTTAGAACCCTTGCAGACACTTAGAGCTCCATCTTTCCCTGAATAGACAAAACCCTTTCTATCCAGCAGACTAAGAGAAATCAAATTCTTCATCATCGATGGAACGTGTCTAACCTCATTCAAAGTACATAAACTACCATTATGTGTCCTGATCTTGATCGAACCTATCCCAACTACCTCACAGACAGTACCGTTAGCCGTAGTAATGCTACCCCTGCTTGCTTATAAGTCGAAAATCACTCTCTCCTTGGACAAATGTGGTAGGATGCCCCAGAATCTAGGAACCACACATCGGAGTGATGAGTGTGTCCAGCAGCAACTAGAGAAATATCCTCTTCTGAATCAACGTCTCCTTTCGCTAGAGCAGCAGAACCCGATTTGTTTCCTGATTGCCTCATCATCAACTTCTTTGGACACTCATTTTTCCAATGTCCCTTCTCCTTACAGTGCCTACAGATATCACCGAGCTTGGGAACCTTTGACTTCTTACCTCTTTTCTTTCCGCCATTTCCCTTATCGCAACTAGTAAACAAACCAGATGCCTGATTATCTGTTCCTGAACTGCTAGCACTATGACGCAACTCACTGCTATGAAGAGAGGATCTAACTTCCTTCAAAGACACAGAATCTTTCCCGACAAAAAATGACTGAACAAAGTTCTCATATGAAAGCGGTAGAGATACTAACAATATCAAAGCAGCATCCTCATCATCAATTTTCACATCTATATTTCGCAGTTCTAATAACAAAGTATTCAATTGCTCTAGATGATCTCTAAGTTGCGTACCTTCCTGCATTCGGAGACCGGATAGACGTTTTTTCAGAAGCAATTTGTTCGTCAGAGACTTCGTCATGTACAAGCTCTCCAACTTCAACCACAGCTCCGCAACAACCTCTTGATCCGAGACCTCAGTGATGACTTCATCCGCGAGACATAGCATAATTGTTGAATGCGCCTTTTCTTCCAGACCCACCATGTTCGAAGTGCCAACGACCGAGAACTCCTTCGTCAACGGCGTCCACAGCCCTTGTTGTTTCAACAAAGCTCGCATCATGATTTGCCATAAACTGAAGCTTTTCCTCCCGGTAAACTTGTCTACCTTCACGTTCAGCGCAGCCATCTTTCTCTCCGATCAGATTAGAGATCCGACCACCCCAGATCCGATAAACCCAAAATCTGATAGACCCACCGAGGACCTAACCAGAAGCTCTAATACCAGTTTGTTGTGCGGAATACCCGAGAAAGAACAAGCAAATAAAATAAAGCGAAAAATAAAACACCGAGATTTTACGTGGTTCACCAATTGGCTACATCCACGGCCGACCAAGATCGGATTCCATTAGAGAGAAAGGCCAGAATTACAGATTTCCTACTCTCTACCAATCTTATCTCTTACAGGTTACAATAAAAGATGAGGCACTATATATAGTCCTCTCCACCTTAAACCCTAACGGCTTTGGGCCAAAAAACAATCTAGCCCAAACCAGAACAGGAGACAGAATGCCAATACCATCCCAAACAGAGGACATGCTATACCGTCGGAGCGGCTAATGCGTATTCAAGGCTTACCAACAGAATATATAGAGAGTACAATAGAGGTGTAATTAGGAAAGAACTCTAATCATAATAAACCAGAATCTAATCAGGAGATTGATTTATTCTATCAAAGTTTATGTTGCATTAAATTTGCAACAACTCAATTTAAAATGGCAACTGAATACATTATGCATAGAGTTTATAGTGAAATGGTGTCTGTAGAATTATGGTTTTCTAATGGTTTTCAATGAAATTTTATTAATCAGTGAAGGGATTTCACTGAGAATGTGCTATAAGAAAGTTCCTGATTTATCCGAGTGTTGTTGATTTAGTAGGTTCTAATAGAATAAAACTTCTTAACCTGCAACGTCTTCAGGTTCTGTTATCCATGTCCCTGAAGAATATTTTTTTTTTAGTTTTTAATGTCTTTGAGTTCTTTTCTTGAGTGGATAGATGGAAGTATTTTGATCTCCTAATTTTAACTATTATACTTTTGTCTTTTGTTTCCAAAAGATACATTCTTCTTTTCAGGCTCTAGTTAAAATGGATTTTTTTTTTAGGTTGATGAGATCAGTTTCCGATTATGAAACTTCATACAGAGGTTCAGTCTGCTTTCCGGAGTTTTGATGTTGTCATTTATATTGCCAAAGGTTTCTTTGTTCCATTTATTGACTGTGGATTTAAATCTTCTTACTTTTAGACCCAGTTTATGCATTCCAAATCCTATGCAAGGAAAATCCCAATCAGCTTTAACCCTATAGAAAATCCCATAAGTTTCTAATGGTTTTCAATGAATTATGGTATCACTCTTATTGCAGAACTGCATTTATATCAGGGCAGAACTATAATAAAACTTTTCTAACACGTGTTCTTTACATGTAGGCGTCCCTAATATCAGAGCAGTTTCAATGAAAGATATGGGAATTGACCTGTTTATGCTTGAAGATTTTGATTTTGAGATCAAAATACAATAATTGAAGACGACAATCATGTATCTGATGCTATTCTTAAACATCCAGTCAAATCACTAAAGTACAGTAGTATATATGTCATTATTTATAATATGAAATGTTTGTTTTTCTCCATTATATTGGAGTGTTTAAACTTCCAGTCACTACTGCTAAGAAAAATCGTGGGGTAGCAGATCAACGTAAGGTTATCATTT
Source organism: Rubia yunnanensis (assembly GCA_037428765.1). Taxonomy (NCBI): domain Eukaryota; kingdom Viridiplantae; phylum Streptophyta; class Magnoliopsida; order Gentianales; family Rubiaceae; genus Rubia; species Rubia yunnanensis. The sequence continues at coordinate 67,656,557 of CM075071.1, read as the reverse complement.
GTAATGAGTTAGGGCAGCCTATTGGACCAAAAGATGTATTGGTGAGTTCTCTCGATTTTTGGGCACAATTGCTCGCGACTACGACGATGCACCGTTAAACCTATAAGTCTCGGCATAAAGTACCAAGAAAAGAGAAGCTATGGGATGATAGAACTCACCATAGCTTCACCTAGAAAAAGTGCATTGTACCGGATGCTGCTAAGAAATGGGTGATGAGTACCATATAGGAGCTTTGAGAAGAGTCCATAAATGCCGAATCAAGGAAAAACATTGCTACAAGTATAAGATGACAAGAGTAGATAGGCCAATCGTCCTCAACGAGTTCCAGACACCGAATTCTAGTCACTGTTCAGAATATGGAATCAAAAGGGAGAGAGGGTATGTTATAAAACAGTCTTCTAAATGGGTACTATGTATTGAATCGTATGATATGATTTTACAAATCGTATTGTGTGTAGACCAATTCATGCTTGAAGATTCAATAGCCAAACTAATTGATTCTTTATCATCTCCTCCAACGTGTTCTTGGTTGAAATCTCATGGACTCTAATAAATGAAGTAGTATTTTATTAAATTTGAAAGAAAGAACAAAAATATAAGAGTCCGTCTCTTGAAAAACAGTCTTTCTATAAGTTATGGATATTTAAGAGTGCGTCTCTTGAAAGACGGTCTTTCCATAAGTCATGGAAAGACTAAGGTTTAAAGTGTAAATTAGAAGGAATTAAGATAAAATTTTTGGGTTGCATGAACCGGGTTATAAATTTTATAACCACTACATGTTGCATACTAAAATTTTAATGTTACAACTAAGACCTTTTACCTTTTATTATTCGAATTAAACCCCGTCTTTCCCATAAGCCTATGGAAAGACCGTCTTTTCCAAGACTCTGCCAATGTTTAAAATATAAATTAGAAGAGGTCAAGATAAATTTTTGGGTTGCATTAATCGCGTCATAAACTTATAACTACTACACACTACGTAATATTTTTTTTAATACTGCAACTAAAACATTTTATCTTTCCCAAAACTTTGCCAAAATAATACTTAAACAAAATACTTCAAATAAAAGAGGCAGCAGTATCATTCTTTAAATCATTGTTATCAGATGGTAATGATGACCCATCTGGTCAGTGTCTTTCTTTCCTAATGAAGGAAATCCCTCCTGTAATCACTGAAACTGATAACATCAACCTTTTGCAACCCATTTCAGTAGAGGAAATTAAAACTGCTATTTTTGAACTATCTGCTACTTCAGCCCCTGGACCTGATGGTTTCTCAGGTATTTTTTATAGAAAGGCTTGGGATATAATCAAATCCGATCTAATGGCTGCTATATTGGAATATCAAGCTGGTATTCCAATTCCTAAATCTGTGGCTAGCACATTCATAGCTTTAATACCAAAAACAAACACCCCTAGGAATTTCAGTGAATTTAGACCCATAAGCCTATCTAACTTCATTAATAAACTCATGTCTAAAATCATGGTTGAAAGAATTAAGCCATTAATGAATTCACTTATCTCAGATGAACAGTCTGCATTCTTAAAGGGGAGAGACATTGCTGATAATATTCTAATTATGAAGGAGGCAGTTAGAATGTTAGATAAGAAAAATGAATCTTTAAATTTAATCCTGAAACTGGACATGATGAAAGCCTTTGACCGGGTATCTTGGTCTACCATCAACTCCCTTCTACTGAAACTAGGTTTTCATGGTCACATAGTTAAAGTAATAATGAACAACATGAGTTCTACTTGGTTTTCAGTGCTGATAAATGGTTCCCCTTGTGGTTTCTTCAAACTTACTAGAGGCTTAAAACAAGGGGATCCAATTTCACCTTTCCTATTCAATATTTTAACTGAACTTTTAACCAGAAATTTAAGGATTCAATTTCAAAATGGCAACATTAAAAAATTTAAGACTCCAGGGTCAGCAAACAATATCACTCAGCTTTCTTTTGCAGATGACACTGTGATATTTCTCAAAGGGACTAAAAAATCTTTGCAAAACTTAATCTGGTTTTTGGATATCTACCAAAAAGGAACAGGACAAAAAATTAACTTTTCCAAGAGTGATCTTTACTCAGGTAGGTTAAGTGTAAACAAGGTAAAAGAGATTAAAGATATTACTAACATTACTCATGGATCATTACCTTTTTTATATCTAGGAGTCATAGTCTTTAAGGGTAGAAAACTTAATTTGCATTTTAAAAACCTAATTGACTCTGTAATAGAAAAATTACAAACTGGAAAAATCAATGGTTGTCAGGAGGGGGGAAAATTATTTTGATAAATCACATCTTAACAGCTATACCACAACACACTTGGGCAGTAACTGCTCCAACTTCTCATACTGTTAAGAAGCTGAAGTCCATATTCAGTGATTTCCTCTGGGGTAAATCAGACCATGGACTGAACAAACACTGGTTATCATGGAATAGGATTTCATACCCCCAGAAAGAACTAGGGCTAGGTATAAGGCACATTCAATCAATAATAGATGCATTCTCGATTAAAATATGGTGGAAGCTTAAATTGGGACAATCTCTTTGGTCTAAGTTCAAGTGGTCATTACCTTCACATGCAAGAAAGTCAGAAACTTGGGCTAGATATAGGAAGATAAATATTATTGCAGAATCTTCCTCTCAGGTAATTATAGGCAAAGGTTCTTCAAATTTCTGGATTGCAAATTGGTTAGGCTTGGAACCTCTTATTAATCTGGTGGAAGATCAGGTAAATTCCCTTTCCCTTTCTTAATGTGGCAGAATTTCAACTCAACAACGGTAATTACATACCACATCTCTCTCATCTCTTTGACTCTGACATACAATTAGAGTTACTTAAGGACATACAAATCAAAGAGCATCAGGATTATATGATCTGGAAACCAGATATATATGGGAATTTTTCAATTAAATCTGCTTACCAGATTATTAGACCAAAAAAAGAAGAATCCGAGATTTTTACAAGAATTTGGCATCAGGTTTTGCCTAAGAAAGTCAGTTTTTTATGTGGAAAATGATACATTGTGCTCTTCCATTTGCTGATATTCTTATGAGATCAGGATTTCATTTACCTTCTAAATGCCTAGCATGTGATCATATTGACTCTATATCCCATTATTTCAATTCATGTGGCCCAGCTTCGGTTTTGTGGGATAAGTTTCATGAAGCATTACATCTGCCTGTTAGATCCTTTAACAATATATGGGATAGATTGGAATTCTATTGGCTTTTCAAACCTGCATCACCTCATCATTCCATCATGCTCACTCTCTCAGGTTTGATATGTTGGCAATTATGGAAGAGTAGAAATAAAATGATACATGAAAACACGAGATGCAGTGCTAATAATCTGTGGAAAAATGTATCTGATTTGTGCCATATGATCTATTCAGTTAATTACAAATTCTGCTGTCATTCACAGTGTAGTTTGGTAATCAGGAATTTAGTACCTCCGTATAAACGGAAAAATAGGAAAAAATTGAACATAATTAAATGGGAGCCTCCTGATTATGGACTGAAAGTTAACTGTGATGCTGCACTACAAGGAAATTCAATGGGAATTGGGTGTGTAGTGAGAGACCACCTTAAGAGAGTGAAATATGCAGTATCATGTTACATAGATTACACTGATATCCTGCCCCACCCTCATTTCTCAGTCCTTAATGCAGAATTGGTTGCCATTCTTGCAGGTCTTGAAGCAGCAATGGGCAAGACTCAACAGGTACACATTCAATCAGACTGCTCAATTGCGATACAAATTCTTGGTGGAAATATCTGCCCGTGGCCGCTCATGAAGATCCGAGAGAAGATTACAATGGCTGCTTCAAGGTTCCAATCTGTTACATATACTCACATCCATAGAGATGGCAACCAAACACCGGACTTCCTAGCTAAACTAGCAGTTAGAAGAAGGCTCTCCTCTCTATTTATGGAAATTCAAGAGTCGATCAGGTTCAACTTTCTTGATCGTAGGGAAACTTTGTTTCCGCAATTTAGATGGAAGAATTACTTAATCAGTTAGATGAGTTTTAGTCGATTCTAGTTGATTCTTGAACTGATTCTTGGACTGATTCTTGTTGATCGTCTGGCCTTCGTAAGCTTCACACAGGGGGTGGAGAGCTTATCGAAAGAATCACAACCAACAAAAATAATCCGAGACTAGAACTCTATGTAAAACGTCTACTCCTCTTGTAAGCTTCTATTTTGGGCAGTAATAAAGGGAGTGAGATCCCTTAATAAACAAACCCCACTCATCAGGGATGAGTGTTTTGATTTAAAAAAAAAAACAAAATACTAATTAAGAGGAACAAATATTTCCTATCCAATCACAATTAAAACATATGTCATCATTCGGCAGAAAAGAAACGTAATCAAAACTCATAACAACACAGTATATCAAAGATACAAATAAATATAGACCTAACTTAATATTTGAAAAAGACTCGAAGCAGCAAAATTACTGCAACACTGTAACTATACTTTGGCAAAATCAGCGGATCCAGTGGGCGCACGTGGTCCCCATGGCCCCACTATAAATCTGCCATTATGCATAACTAGTTAAGTACTTTAATTGTTCTGGGTTCGAACATTCTCTTTCACCAAAATCTCCATTTTAAAGAATGAATTAGAGAACTCGTTGAAACCCAAAGAGAATGTAAAATCTCTAAAATCAATTAATATATAAGGAATATGTTGAGTTTCTCTAATATCACTCTTGAGATATTATATTGCTTCTAGCAAAAACTATGATTAGCAGTGGGTAGAGTATCTCATACATTTATATCACACCATCAAATAAAAATATGTCACACATTTAATAATCACTTGATTCAGATACAGAGCACGAACAACTAAATAGTTCATATGTCGGAGTAAATATTGCATTCCAATGGAATTTTATAATCACGCTTGGATGATTGTGGTAAAATTTTCTTTGATATCGATATGAGTTTCATTACATACACTTTTCTTAAAGAGTAATTTGACCCTATTACAGACTTTGGTTACACGAATTCCCTTCCAGAAAAAAACAATCGAGAATCCCTCCTGTTCTAGGCTTGAATCAGGAGAATACTTTTGAGTAACTGTATTTTTTGTTGCTAAGTATGTCTGAGAAATTCCAAGAATTTCACTTGTGTTTTATGTTTTTGTCTTTTGTGTATTTTGTGTTTGTATGGTTGTGTTGTATGTATTTATGTGCATGTGTATGCTTGTATATATAGTAAATAAATGTCGTGAAAAGACACAACACTTCATCATTCCACACTAGCCACATACCTATTAGAATTATAAATTTTGAAATGATGCATTTTTCCACCCGATACATCTTTCAACATTGCACCACATTTATATCGTCTTTAATATGATATCATCTTTATCATTTCAATCAAAGAGAAATTAGGCAATAAGCACCACCACATCAGAGTTATAATAAACTCTGAAATGATAAATTTTTTCACACCAGGACAAAACATGTCAGTCGTTAGTATTCATACCAACACAACTTTATTACTTATCTTAAAACTGTAAGCTCGTAGATAGTATATACAAGTGTGCAATTCGCACCACCAAACTTGTTTTAACATCCCAAGGCCACAAATACTTGAATCTAATTACACGTAAACAGCTTTGTGTTTCATAAAACACCAACAATCCTCCCCCATTTAAGGGGTCGTTTGGTTCAAAATGGGAAAAGGAAAGGAATCAAGAAAGGAAAAGGATGAGAAAGGAATGGAATAACCCTATTTTAAAAAAATTGTATGGTTCAGTTATGGAAAAGGAATCAAATTTTCTCTCACTCCCTTTGTTACTGTTTGGTTCATACCAGGGATACAAATATTAATTTTTAGCATTATTTATAAACTAACTTACACACACATCTATATATTGTGTGTGCATGTGTGTATAAGTGTAGATTATTTCAAATAATCAAATCTGCTAAAAATAATATAAAAGTATTTCATGAACTATTGTCATGTCTAGTTCATATAAAATAATATTTAGTTCAACATCTTTAACTCATTAAAATGTCGTATGTGATTTAAAAAAATGTAAATTTATTTATAATTTATCGTAATAAGTCTTTTATTCAAATATTATCATCTTTACATATTTTTTAGTTCATATATTTTTTTAAAATATATGTAAATCCCATACGATATATTGATTTAAAAATCTACAGTTTATCATATGTGCTAATAATGATGTTAATAAAATCACATTCATAAATCTTTTAAGAATGGATGTTACATAGGATATAAAGTCGAATTCAATATCTTTTAAGAAAAACATAGAATCGATGTAAATCCAAAATATTACATAATATATGATATCCACCCACACAAATATTTCTTTAATAAAATAGTAAAAATTTTAAAATCAAACTTTGATTATATTATTTTTTTGTCTTAAATTTATTTAAATTAAGGTATAACATTCTAATATTTTTAGACTAAATTGTTTTTTTGGTCTCTAACACATGATCTTATACTATCTTTTGGTCTCCGAGACAATTACCGCTTCCTTTTTGTACCCAACAAATTTAAAATGATTTGTTTGGTCCCCAAGATGGTTTTCAGTAGACTAAATTATTTTACAGTCCCTAACATATGATTTTATACCATCTTTTAATCCCCAAAATCACTTGAAAACCACCTTTATAATCACCTTAGGGACCAAACAAATCATTTTGTATTTGTTGGTTGATGAACAAACACGGTATTGGCCTTGGGGACTAAAAGATGGTATTGCATCATATGTTGGAGACCAAATAAACAGTTTAGTCATACTTTTAAAACTCAAAAATAAATTATAATATTTGTATTGAAATAATAATCATAAATATTAAATCATTTTGATTATAAATATAAAGTATAATCTTGTATTAGAACTGGAAAAATAGAGATTAGAGATCACTTGATAGCGGTGAAAGTGAAGGTTTTATGAAGAAGAAAGGCTAGGAAGAGGTGGAGAATATGTGTATTTTTCGTGGAGGATGGAAGAAGGAAATTGAGGAATCTCAATCCCAGGGTAGGACTAGAGAATCGTGATACATCCAAATGGGAGAATGGTAAAACTAAAAATAGGGAAAATGGAATGATAAAAAATGCAAACCAAACATTAACTAAAGGAATCAAGATCCCAGATTCCCTTTTCCTTTCCTGATTCACCCCAACCAAATGCCCCCTACGTATTATCCTTGATTCGGAAAATCCAACAACTAAAACAAATAAGTGCATAAAAGAAAATGTCTTGAACAATAAATTTCACCTTAATGAATTACACATTCTAAATATTCGAGAATTAGGGTGTCTCTAGAGTTTGAACCCTTCAACCCATTTGAACACTTGAAGATAATCCACACAAAGTTCAAATACAACTCAAAAGTTTAACCCTAACACTATATAAGCCATGTGTTTCTATCCACTCATGAGTTCATACAAAGGCAAGCAAGGGCTTATTGAAGCGACTACACTTCACACTTCATATAGGTGAATCTCTTTAATCGTACAACTGCAAATGTACTTTGTCAATTAATAAGTTAAAAATTCAACCTAACTTCCATGCAAGTCTAAACATATTACCTCCGGGATATTAAATCATATGTTTCGATCTCAAACAATAGGTCTTCGACATTGAATTTTACTCTTAACGTTGTATCCGAGAAAAATTGGGTATCCCATTATCAAATATTTAAGTAGGCTTTTAACTCATCACGATCACCGATTTGTTTATCAAGTCCCTAATTAGTCACTTTGTCAAGTGTTTCGATAGATTGCATTGAAAATCAACTGAAATCACACCATGAGTTATTAACTCATGATTCACGCTATGCCTATTGCCCAAGTGTCTAAATTTGCATTATACACTTCACCATATACCTTAGCCACCTACCGACTTAGGCCATAACAGAATTTCATGTACCAAATTCCGTAACCATCTACCTCTTTAACATCAGTTTACATAACCATTTCTTTCATCATACAATTTCATATTTCTTGTTTCGTGCATTTATAAGAACCTTTAACGTTCAAACATCAACAATGCATGCATAAAAAATATTTCTCTTTCATAGATATCGTACAAATAAGGCATATTATCATGCATCATATACTTCAAAATTGAAATTAAAACTTAGAATTAAAAGTACTTATCTCTTTCATGTCCCTTATTCTTCTTCTCCACAAAATATCGTCATTTGAGTTATACCAATTAAAATTCACATTCTTTGAATTAAGAGGATTTTAAACATTCCCAATTTAAGTATGGTTATAAACCGAGATTTTGGACCCAAAACCGAACTCTTCTAGGGTTTCCTGGTATCACAGGTTTCACGAACCTTTTATGTCTTGGCAGAATTTTTAGATTTTCTTAAAATCACAATCCCAATCACAAGAATTTCACATTTCCTTAAATTTGTGGTTCTTTTCAAGAGCTAACAGTGCCTCATATCCGAGTTTACACCAACTCAAATTTTATGATTTCATCAATCAAAACTCACTCATATTTCTCTATGTTACACAAATATATCAAGAAATATTTTTCATATTAAACACGCATACTCTAAATAATTTACAAAGCTATTACACAAAAATAGCTAATTGTTCATAAATAAATATTTGTTTACTTATATTCCAAACATCAATTTTTAAAGTGAATTAGTGGATTGAACCACTTCCCTAAAAATTAAATCCTCTCAAGCATGTGTGTCGGAAATTAATCATTTAAAAAGATCAATTTAATCACAATATGCTTCATAAAATGCAACATCATGACATGAACAATTGAATTAATTATTTTGCATGACAAATGATGAATTAATCCCATTCTCTTCAATACACATTCGTCAAACAAAATAAAAACCACGATGTATTGCATATTAACATGGCATCAAATTATTGAAGAGTTCAAAACACATTGAAATTAGTATGCAACTTTACTGCAATTGTATACTCTCCATGCAAGCCATACCGATTATTCAATCAAAAAAATTATTCATCCCAAAAATATTTCGTAAAACTTATTCAACATGCATACTAGTGATTATATAATCTCACGATATATACATGCATACCATTCATTACATTTCATATCCATATAAAAATTGGATTGCCATTTTAATCTTGCATGTAGATTAAGCAACAACTTTGAATCTAACATATATTAAAGCCTTAACATTATTGATTTTACTCCGTTGCATCAAACTTTATCAGAGCATCCTACGTCAGGTGATAGGCTACCACATTCACTGTACCACTCCGATACAATTCTATCTTTACTATAAAGAAAGTATCAGAGCCAGATAATCATTGTGGAATCTGTAGGTTATAGGCGATGCACCGCTCTTATACAATTCTAACTCATCATCCAATACATTCAAAAAAATATCTCTTTAAGCTTGTAGGAGTAAATTTTTGTAGTATTGCAGTCCAATGGAATGGTATAATCACGCTTGGATGCTTATGGTAAAATTTTCTTGGATATTGAAATGAGTCGCATTACGTACGCTTTCCTTAAAGAGTAATTCGACCCTATTACAGTCTTGGGTTACACGAATTTCCTTCGAAGATAAAACAATCGAGAATCTCTCATATTCTAGGTTTGAATCAGGAGAATACTTTTGACTAACTATGTTTTTTGGTTGCTAAGCATGTCTCTGAGAATTTCACTTTTGTTTTGTGTTTCTGTCCGTTGTGCATTCTGTGTTTGTATGTTCGTGTTTTATTTATTTATGTTAATGTGTATGCTTTTATATATAGGAAACAAATATCGTGAAAAGACCCAACACTTCATCATTCCACACTAAACCATGTACCTATCAGAATTATAAATTCTGAAATGATGCATTTTTCCACACGATACATCTTTCAACATTGCACCACCACATTTAATGTATTGTCTTTCATCTGATATCATCTTTGTCCTTTCCATCAAAGAGAAGTTAGGCAATATGCATCACCACATCAGAGTTATAGTAAACTCTGAAACGATAAATCTTTTTACACCAGGACAAAACATGTCGGTCATTAGTATTCAGACCAACACAAGTTTATTACTTATCCTAAAACTGTAAGCTCGTAAATAGTTTATACAAGTGTGCACTCTGCACCACCAAACTTGGTTTAACATCCCAAGCCCATAACTACTCGAATCTAATCATACTTAAATAGTTTTGTATTTCATAAAACACCAACATCATAAACAACAGGAAGGGATTTAACTTCACGTATAAGAAAGAAAAGACATTGTATATTATAGGGAGAAAACTCCAAACTTGTTAATAGAGAAAAAATTCAAACTACTTGGAGAGAAGTGACACTGAAAAGGTAAATCCAAAATCACTAAATCAATAAAAAGTCATTTTCACATGGTATTCTTTTTATGTATTCTACTCAACACAAACATATATCCATAGAGACTTAAATTATTCACATGGTATCAGAATAGGGTTCACAATCCTCTCCAAGGCAGCCGCGTCTGCGTCTCTTTCCTCCTCTCAAATAACCGCCCACCCTTTCTTGCCCATTAAGCAACTAGCTCCTCTCTTCCACCACGGTCGATTCCTCCAAAGTTTCATACAACACTGTCCTTCACATGTTCACCATCAAGTTAACTTCCACCAACTGTCTGCTACGGAAAAGATAGGCTATTCACATCCTTAAGCCACAAGGTCTATACGATTTTCTCGATGACACAAAGGCCTGCCCGACTCTCCATCAAGTTAACTTCCACCAACTATCTGCTATGGAAAAGACATGCTATTCACAACCTCAAGCATATTCACCATCAAGTTAACTTCCACCAACTATCTGCTACGAAAAAGACAGTCTATTCGCATCCTCAAGCCACAAGGTTTGTACGGTTGTCTCAACAGCACAAAGCCCTGCCCGACTCTCCCAAGCCCACCACTAAAATTGACATCGTCCTCACCCTCTTATGCTTATGTTACTGGAGCCTTTCCTAGATCCACAAAGGATATAAAAAATCTTCTTATGAGAAGGCTTTGGAAGAACGCAATGCTTGGCTCGACGAGGACCAGTGTGTTTGTAGCCTCCTATTCTCGTCAATGTCTTAGGAAGCACTGGGTGAGCTCGATGATTATGCGACTTCTCAGCAAATATGGGAGAATATTACAGTCATCCACCGGAATTAAAGTAATTCTAACATTATGCGCCTTTGTTCCACTGCTTTTTCTATTCAAAAAACTGGTTCCGTACATGGCTTGCATCTCTAGTTTATGAATGTTTTCGACTAACTCTCTGGTCTGGGTGCCCCTGCTTCAAATGATGATCAGCTTCTTTGGTTTTTGACTGCCCTTGGTTCTGATTACAAGTAATTTTTTGCTCCCTTAATCACCGCCGCGCCAACACCTTTATATGCTAAAATATTTAATAATGCCAAAGACAATAAGGAATTTTAAAACAATTTGAAGGGACATTCATCTTCCAGGGGATCTCTAGTCAGCCCAATTGCGCTCGCAGAGTCATATTCAACCACCGGTGGCCTGACGTGGACTCACACGCCAGTGGGTGCAGTGCATGAGGGTGGCGCATATGGCACACGTGTAGCCAATTCTCAGGTCACGGTCTTGCCAGATTTTTTAGGCATCCCTTAGGTAGTCATGGTCGTGGTCTCTAATGTCAATGGTGTCAAAAAATGAGTCATGATGCTTCCCACTATTACCGTTTGGTTCAGTGTCCATCTGAGACTATTAATCTTGCTCAGCAGTTTCAATCTTCTCTTCAGCTTGAGCTGGCCACTGTCACCTCAAACTGGTACCTTAACTCCGGAGCTTCCGCCCATATGAGTTCATCTGCTTCAAACCTTGATAGTTCCACCCCCTACACCAGTAATTCCTTTGTTTCTATTGGAAATGGTAACACTATATGTATTTCTGCCATTGGTGATTCTCATCTTACGCCATTATTACGACCGTTTTATGTTTTGGTTGTTCCTGATATAACCAAAAACTAGTTATCTATTAGCAAGCCTGATAATGTGTAAATTCGTATTGGGTCCAACTGCCTAATACGGCCGACCTTTGGTCCATGGCATTACCCTTTGGATAGTGACTCTTAGGCTACCCTAAAGGTAAGAGTACTTGCTCCATAAGAAAATAAAATAGTTTCCCTACTTGCCTACCTATATAAAGGTTAAAGGTAACCTTATACTCTCAACTAGTCATTCCTAATTACACTCTTGTAATTCTGTTTGCTAACTTGGCTGTCAGAGCTTCTTCTTCCTGGACACCTCCGAGGGCTTTGTCTTACAGATTCCGGCCAAAGACAGTGGCACGGCGGCGGAAGTAAATTGGGGCGCATCAAGTTAGCACACCCAGCAGGATCGTTAGTTAAAGCAATGTCAACCTTACTGTTTATGTCTACTTATGAGGCCATTGCCTTACATATGAGTGAGTGGCTAAAAGGGAAGACTTTAGGCACCAGTGAAGAACTACAATCCCCCTACAGGAGAAAGAGATGGCATAGGTCCAATATACAATCAGACCCCACCCCCTCTAGCACCGGTAACAAAACTCCCGAGCTCTACCATTACTAGATCCCAGAAAACAAGGTATCCAGAGGCTTCTTGGATAGAAGCCGACATACCTCCAAGAACCATGGAGGTTAGCGTGGAGCCTTGGGTAGGAGGTGTTGAAGCCCTTATGTCACAAGGCCAGGTGCGCCAACCAAGGGAAGATGAGTCGTAATTCATGGAAGCAAAATTAGATTCACAAATAGAAGCTACAAAAGGGGCTGCTCGAGTGAAGATGGGCACAAACAATACCCCCTTCATCACAACAGGACCTAGAGCTATGGGCTTAAACCCTTAGATTGGCTGGAAATCAGGTGGAGCCCCCGATGCTCTACCAAAGAATGGTCCAACAGCTGGTGCCCCCCCACCTTCGATGCCCTTGGCGTTACAACCAATATTTTGGTTGCAGGCCAACCCAAGAACATTCCATCAAGCAGACATAGGGATAGGGGCCCAAGATAGGCCCCAACCACCATTTCCCAGATGTACTATGTCCCCTTTTATGATCACTATCGCCCAGAGCTGTATTATAGCTCAACGGTGGGAGAATCACGATCGGGGTACATGGCTTCGAATTGGATCCCCAGCTCCGACACTCCATTCTAGCTGAGTCAATGCAAAGATCTATGGATAGGAGGGGGGATCGAGCGATGCCTTGATAAGGGAGCTGGACAAATTGATTGGGCATTTGGGCTAAGTTGTAGCCTCCCCCTTCAGTCTCGCAATAGTGGCCACCTGATGGTCCAGGGATGTGAAACCACCCAAAGGGCTTCCTATGTATAGTGGAGATTTGGACCCTCGGGAGTTCATACAGACTTTCCTTAGCCTGATGAATTTGAGGTACTTCAACGAATAGCTTACATGTAAGCTGGTAGGAAGCTACCTTCGAGGAAAAGCACAAGATTGGTTTAACAAGCTGGCTAGAGGGTCGTTACACTCGTATAGAGACTTTGGTAGGGCCCTTTTGGGACAATTATTCCAAGAGAAAAGGTTAATAAAGACCCTGATTGAGCTCTACCAGAACAAGCAAATGCCAAGCAAATCTACAGAGGCATTCTATCATTGGTATGTATATGGGAGCCTTAGTGTGATCAATTATACTAAGGATGGAGTGATCCTCAATTATATAAACAGGATTTCCAACCTTGATATATACAAGAAGATAGTTTTGACATGACCAGAAACCTTGCAACATCTATAAGAAATTGTGAAACAGTATTCAAAGATCGAAGAAGCCATGAACAGGAAGCAGGAGGGGGATAAATGAGCTGAAAAGGGGCCTAAGACCTCTAAATTGAGGTCAAGAATGCATCATTCGAAGATAGGTTTCGAGGGCTATGTTCCTATGACTAAGTCCCTTATGGAAATAGATTACATCCATAAGGGGCTATTTTAAACCCCCACCTCCCGAAAGAGACTACCCTGGAAAAAGAGATTCGCCTAAGTTCTATGATCATCACAAAGAGTGAGGCCACGACATGAACGAATGCACTCACTTGAAGCAGGAAATTGAAAGATGCGAAAAAAGAGGGTTTTCTCCCAAACTGCGTTAAAGACCGAGAGGAAAAGCCTCCTCGAGGAGGCAAGGAAAACATCATTGAAAAGGTAAGAAAAGAACCAATCGAGGTGGTAGAGAAAAATAGGAAAATGATGGAGAGCAAGATGGAAACCAGGCCAAAGCTGAGGCTCGGCCAGACCAAAATCGAAGGTATAGGGCTAATCGGGTGATCAACTTCATCAATAGAGTTATAAGCGACCAGTTTTTGAACACCATTATCAAATCTCAATCCTTATATTTGCCCTCAGGAGAACCCTTCCATAAGAAATTTCGAGCGGATGAAACAATCACCTTCTCAGAAGCTGACCTAGTGCCAAATCGAACCCCCATACAGACCCAACGGTAATCAATGCCACCATTGGTGAATGGTACGTCAAAAGGGTGTTCGTGGATAATGGTAGCGGTGTGGAAGTGATGTTTGCCAATTGCTTCGATCAGCTAGGGCTCGAACGCGTGAACTTGAGAAGAATAACTTCTCCATTGTCCGATTTCACCGGGAAAATGGTTCTACCCCTAGGGTCATGACCCTCCTTGTCAAAGTAGCCAACAGAGACAAGGAAATTACAATTAACTATAGCTTCACAGTAATTGATGTCGTATCCCCATGCAATGTGATACTAGGAAGGCCTTGGATGTCCCAGGTGCGGGCCGTATGGTCTCCCTAACACTTGACAATGAAGTTTCCCACCAGGATAAGGATAGCACTCATAAGGGGAGACCAGCCTACGGTCAGGAGTTGTTTGGCTATAGCTTTAAAAGAAGCTAAAAAGGAGGACACGGTGGCTTTGGTCAATGAAGAAATAAAATCTACGGACAAGGAGTCAATGGCCATTCAAGAAAAAGGAACGGTGCCTATCAGAAAAATGATACCACCCGCAATAACAAAGAAGCGGAAGGACCTCCTGTCGACATGTTTTCATGAGACACCTTCAACCTCAAAGGGGTACCGAACTGGCTGATGGTCCACATACTAAATGTAGACCCCTACCAAAAGCCAATCAAGCAAATTTAAGATCATTCGCCCCCGAAAGGGCTGAACCCATAAAAGAAAAAGTTCAGAATTTTCTTCAGGCTGAGGTTATCGAAGAGGTAGTTTACCCCGAATGGATAGAAAATATGGTGATGTTTCCCAAGAATGATGGAACTTGGAGAATGTTCATAGACTTCACGAATCATAACAAATATTTCCTCGAAGATAGTTATCCCCTACCCTTCATTGATGTATTAGTCGAAGAAATAGTAGGATATGAGGTGCTAGCCTTCTTCGATGCTCATAAGGGTATACCACCAGATACTTATGACGGAGGAGGATAAGCAGAAAAAATCTTTCATAATAGATGTAGGGACATTTTTCTATAAGAAACTGCCATTCAACCTAAAGAATGCTGGAGCCACCTAACAGATTGGTAGAAACATTAAAATGTATGTGGATGACACGGTAAAAGTAGAGGCTTCGACTAGTTCTTGCTGGACTTGAAGAAACCTTCCAGAGGCTTTGAGTGGCCAATCCAAAGTTGAATCAAGCTAAATGTCTGATTAGAGTCAGAGCCAACAAATTATTAGGATTCATGGTTTTGAAAAGAGGGATCGATGTGAACCCTGAGAAAGTTGAGGCTTTGATGGGAATGAAGCCTTCCCCAAATGGCCAATGACGTTCAAATTCTAACAGGATCGTTGGCCGTGCTTAGTCGATTCCTTTCAAAGGGAGCCAAAAAACATTTTTCCATTCTTTGATGTGCTTCGAAAGGCCAAAAAAATTGAATGGACACAAGAGTGTGACAAAGCCTTCCAAGAGTTAAATGAGCACTTACGAAGTCTACCCACCTTGATAAAACCATACAAAGGGGAAGATCTGTACTTATGCATCTCCGCATCCCCCTTAGCAATAAGCGTTGTTCTGGTAAAGGAGAAGGACAAAGCCGAACACCCAATTTACTTCGTAAGTAGAATGTTGCATGGTTCGGAGACTCGATACACTGCCCTCAAAAGGTTAATATTGGCCTTAGTTCATGTGGAAAAATGCCTTCGGCCGTACTTCCAAAGTCATAAGATCAACTTGCACACTAGCCATCCAATTAGGCAGGTGCTTCTCAAGCTGAAGGCCTCAGGATGAATGATGAAATGAGCAATTAAACTGGGAGAGCATAACATTCAATTTTGCCCAAGAATAGCCATGAAGGGCCAAGCCTTAGCGAATTTTATTGTGTAAACTACTAGACCAATAGTAGTTGATGATGAAAAAGAATCGAAAGAAACATGGCAGTTGTACATCAATGAATTATCAAACTCTAGAAGTAGTGGGGCCGGAGCCTTACTCACAAGCCCCGAACAAAAGAACTATCCTTATGCCCTACAGTTTGACTTCAAGGCCACGAACAACGAAGTGGAATATGAAGCGCTGATCATAGGCCATCGAATAGCCAAATACCTAGGAGTTCGAAGGCTAGACATATTCAGTGATTCCCAAATCGTGGTCCTTCAAATCAAGGGGAAGTATGATGCCAGGGAAAGAGGTCGGCATCATTACTTGGAAGTGGTGAATTTCTACTTGAATATTCCCACCATTACACCCTTACTCAAGTCTCACAAGAGAAAAACCATAAGGCCGATGCCCTGAGAAAATTGTCCTTGTCGGACCTGGACTTGCAATCCCAAGGGACAAGAAAGGCGACCTTTCCATAAGCTTATGGACAGTCCACAGAGGCTTTTACCTTAAATATTGTAATTTTTTTTATAAATGGTGGAAACGCTGAGTAAACGTAGCTTTCAGGAGGAAGCAACAGTGATGATAGTGGATGAACATAAGTTGTAGATAACGCTCAATATTAGCTACCTTCAAGATGGTACTCTTCCGGAGGATGCCATCGTAGCAAGGAAAGTCAGGCTAAAGGCGCACAAATATGTGATCCACAAAGATGTGCTCTATCGTCGAGGTCACCTAAAACTAATTCTTCAATGTGTAGCCCCCCACGAAGATGAGTTCCTTATTTACGAAACCCACAAAGGGTCGACAGAAGTCACCAGGGGGGTCAATCGATAGCAAAGAAGCTTCTTCTAGCTGGATACTACTGGCCCAAGATGTTCGATGATGTTAAAAAGCACATCCAGGCTGGCCACTAGTGTCAAAGGCATGCGCCAATCACCCATGTCCCCTAAGAAGAAATGATGATTATTAACAATTCTTGGCCATTTGATAAATAGGGGATCAATCTGGTAGGACCTTTCATGGAGACCCCAGACCTCTTTCAATACCAGATTATGGTTGTGGACTACTTCACGAAGTGGGTCAAGGCTGAAGCCCTAACTGGTGGGAAAGGGAAAACGGTGATGGGTTTTTACTGGAAGAACACCATATGTCGTTCCAAGATCCCTCAAACATTCATAACTGATAATGGTGCCCAGTTTGTCGATGAACCCATTTAAAAGTCGGTGTAAGGAGTACAAGATTCGTCAGAGAGTCACCAGCGCTTACAACCTCCAAGCCAATGGGCCGGTGGAGGTCATAAATTGAACCATCATCAATGACATCCAATCGAGGCTCGAAGGAGCAGGAAGGAACTAGATCAATGAGTTACCCATTGTGCTTTGGTCATGTTGAACAATGGAGTCATCTGCCATGGGAAAACCCCCTATGGTCTGATCTACAGTTTGGAGGCAGTCATTTCTACAGAGATAAAGCTACCCACCTTTTGACCAACAAGCGAAAAGAGGTTAATGACGAGCAGTACCACTTGGATTTGGATCTTCTTAAATAAAAAAGTGAGAAGGTGTCCCTCCACGAAGCCAAGGTCAAGGAAAGGATCAAGCGGTATTATGATCGGAGGGTATGAAAAGTTTATTTTTCATGGGAGACCTCGTAACGAGGAGAAATGAGAAAAGCCAAAGAGAGCTGGAGGGGAAGCTGTCAGGAAACTGGTAAGGAGCCTACCAAGTCGTTAAAGTCGGCCCTGAAGGCAGCTATGTGATAGAATCCCCCAAGGTAAACCGATTAAGTGCAAATGGAACGTTTCTAACCTTAGGAGGCACTATTCCTCTAAATCCCAATAGGCCTGGTGAGGCAAAAAATGGCTAGCCCCAAAAGTAGTTGTGGGTTAGAGGACATCCTTGATAAGACGTTGTTGTAAGTTGATAGGGCTCCTTTGTTTTTGTCAAACTACTTATTGAAGTGTGTTTCCTATAATTACTTCTTGAACTAAAACACACCTCGCCATTGGGGTATTAAAATCCCACATTCTCCTCAAATCGGAGCATCAAATATTTGAAAGGCCAACACACAGCTTATCGAACGCTTTGGGTTAAATTCCCCTTAAAGTGCATCAAGTGCCTAAGGCTCGGACCTTGTAAAAAATTCGAAGGGCCCATCGAGCGTTTTGGGTTAAATTCCCCTTAAAGTGCATCGAGCGCCTAAGGCTTGGGCCTTGTAAACGTTCGAAGGGAAAATACAACCCACCAAACATTTTGGGGCTAAAATCACCTCAACACGCACCAAGCGCCCAAGTCAAAGACCTTGTAAACATTCATAGGGCCAACAAATCCCTTCAAACATTTTGGGGCTAAAATTGCCTCAAAGCGTATCAAGCGCCCAAGGCACAGACCTTGTAAACATTCGTAGGGCCAACAAATCCCATCAAACATTTCAGAGCTAAAATCGCCTCAGCACACATCAAGCACCTAAGACATAGACCTTGTAAACATTCTAAGGGCCAACACAGCCCATTGAACACTTTGGGGGCTGAAACCCCCCTAAAGCATATCAAACGTCCCAAGGCACAAACCTTGTATATGTTCAAAGGGATAACATAGCCTGTCGAACTATTAGGGAATGAAGTCCCCATAACAAGAATCAAGTTGTTGGTGTAGATTCTAACCTCGCACGCATTCAAATGACCAGCATAGTTCTTTGAACACTTTATAGTCATAGAAAGGCTTTGCAAGGAAAAAAGGAGTTGAAACATTCAACTTCACTAGAAGGAATTAATCCATATCAAAAAGAAATTTTTTCGAATACTTAAAAAAGGGGCAGGAAATTTTATTTCAATTATACAAGGCCATTAAGGCTTAAAAGTAAAGTGTAAGGAGTTACAACAATTATCTACACTCGACTAAGAGAAAACTATCCCTCCTAGTCCCTAGCTTCAGGTCTTTGAGTAGATTTTGAAGATCCGTGGTAGGAGCTTCTAGGTCTTCTCACCAAGGGAACATCCTCGGCACCCCCAAAACTAGTAGGAGCTGCCTGACCCCTACCACTAGCAATGCGGCCCCCTCTTCCAGGGGAGGGCCCCTTGGAGGAAATAAGGACCCCTCATTCCTCAAACGGAGGCACCAACCTGATTACTTAAAGGGTTAGTCCTCAAAAGTGGAGGATTGGAAGGTTTTGATTGAGATCTCGGGGCCTCTACTGGAGAGGGATATAGCTGCGAGGCAGGGACCCTAGATGGGTGGCTAAAGATGGAACCTCCCATTTCGCGGAATGCTCTAGAGGGGCCACTCTTCCTGGGGTTCGGAACCCAACTCATTTCCAGAGCAATGTGGGAGCTTGAAGCTCCACTCGTATTTTTGTTTGTCCAAAAATCCTTTAGCCACCTCTTAGCATCTTCATAAGCACCTCGGTACTTGGAATCCCTTGTGATATATTTTCTCTTCATAATATTGATGGTATCTTGGAGAAATGTTTCACAATATTCAATTAAGGGTGCATCAGTAGTCCCAACTCAAAGCCCATATGCTCAAAGACTATTATCAATCACTATATAAGTCTGATGTAGCTCAACATTCTCCCTCTCAGCTTTTTCCTTATCTTTATTGGCAACCCCAATTAGGGATTGGTTCTCCAAAATAGTCCGCTCTATGGTAGGAATGAGACCTCGTTCGTACTTCCTATTCCATGTCTTCCAAATTTGGCGGTGGTAGCTACAAGGGCCACTC
The DNA here is from genome assembly GCA_037428765.1 of Rubia yunnanensis. NCBI lineage: Eukaryota > Viridiplantae > Streptophyta > Magnoliopsida > Gentianales > Rubiaceae > Rubia > Rubia yunnanensis. Next base: position 67,636,538 of record CM075071.1, on the reverse strand, counting down.
TAGCCACTTCTACATTTTCTCTAGTCACTTGAGCCTCGCAACGGTAACGTTCAATGGTCTCATTTGGCTTATAGGATGATGCCCCCCCAGTAGCCTTAAAAGCTTTGGCAGCAATGATGCCCTCGTGAATTAAAGTGAATCCAGCCATGGTGGTGATCTCTTTGAGGATCTCGTTGTGCCAAGCCTTGAGGGAGTGGTAGACTCCCAAAATCTCATCCTTCATTGTGACTAGGGGGTCTTTTTCCTCCTTGAATGACTAAGTGCATTGAGGAGTTCTTTTTGCCTTTCATGAAGCCCATTGCTCAATAAGTTAAGTTCTTCATAGGAAGCTCAAAGCTCATCTACGAGCCTGACATATTTGTACTAGAATTGAGAGGCCATGATTCGATGCTTCCATACCCACTCTTCAATTCAGTGATATCATTAATTCATGACTTGGAAAGAGAAGTCAAAAGAGGTACCCTTTTACAAATGGGGGGGGGGGGGAGATAAGGTACCAAGTCTAGAGTCTACAAATAACAAAAAAGTAGAAATGAGTAAGTAAAGAAATGTAAGACTTTCATTAATGTTGAAAGAAAGGAAGTACATTTGAAGTCCTAAAAATAAAATAATTCATACATCTTTTCCTACACTATGATCGGCCTGGGTAGAGCCTGAAGAGGTAGGTCTACGTCGGGACTTTGAAATGGTCAGGCTCACTTCCTATCTTTGCCCACCTCCAAATGGAAGATTTCCTCCACCAAGAAATACTTGTCAGAGGCCTTTGAGTGGTCCAGAAATGGGAGATTGATGCCCCCATCTTGGACGGACTTCCACCAAAAGTGGTTTAGCTGCTCCAACTCAGTCTTATTTTTTGTACATCCAGCATAGTGGCATACTTGGTGGGGAGCTCCTTGCAGATGGAGTGGGCGATATTGTTCCTAGTGAGACCCACCAAGACTTTGGACATGGAAGAGAAGAAGTCCTGGAACCCCTAAGTCTTCACCAGTTTGTTTGTGCAGGCCTTGAGAATGGAAGCCTGTTGTTCAGGAGAACAAAGCTTAGCCAACCTGGTGTTTTCACTGGCCATATTCTCATAGGAGGCTTGGGCCTCCAAAAGCTTGAGTTGAAGCTTCTTCAAATGGCCATCCTTTTCAAGACCCTGCTTCTCCAATGCCTTTTTGTGCTGAGAGGCTATCTTTATTGATTCTGCCTCACGGTCGGAGGCTACCTTGTTCAGCTTTGCCTCATGACCAGAGGCTAATTTTTCCAACTCTACTTTATAGTCAGAGGCATAGTTCTTCAGCTCTTCCTCGAGCTCAATCTCCTTGGCCTCAGTGGCCTTAGACTTGGCAACAACCACCTCGGCTTCTTTGGCCTTTCACACAAAGCTCTGGAACACGGAGTCCACAAAAGTTAAGATGGTGACCGCATCTGGAACGACAGCCAGAGTTCGATCAGTAGTGCTCGAAGGGGTGTGGTTACCTTGCCGATGGAAGACATGGCCGGAAACTAAGCTCAAATGGAGTTCTTCCCAATTGATGGTGTTTGATACATTTTTAAAGAGAAAAAAGATCAGGGGAGATAAAAACTTACTGATTCTTGGTTGGGAGTTGACCATAGTTCTCTGGAGGACTTAGAAGAAAGAAAAAGTGCCCTAGATTGCTCTGAGAAAGAGAAACAGAGAGTTTGAAGTTGGAAAATTATTTGGGTAAAGAGTGAAATAAAAGTGCTAGGGAGCACCTTATATAGAAGGAATAAAAGGTAATGAATACCTTGGGCCACTACGGAATAAATAGATATGTGGGTAAATGGGCCGCTTGGGTGAGAAATCCAAGGCATTTATGGGGAAAGTAGCGCGCGTGAAACCCAACCTAGACCCCACGTGCTCAGAAATAAGAGTGAGCTTCATGCCCTCGTGACCTTTCCACTTCCCAGTTTGAAATCGAATGCTCTTGGGCTCCAATGATGTTAAGAAGGCCGAAGACCAAATCCCCTATTCCTAAATACTGGGATTCGAATGCCTCGGACTCTAATGCATTTTAGAAGGTTGAAAGCCAAATCCCCCATTCCTAAATACTGGAATTCGAATGCCTCAGATTATAACACAGTTTATAAGGCCAAAGGCTGAATTCCCTATTCCTAAATACTGGAATTCGAATGCCTCAGACTCTAACACAGTTTAGAAGACCAAAGGCCAAATCTCCTATTCCCCAATACTGGGATTTGAGCGCCTAGGATTTTAACATAGTTTATAAGCCTGAAGGTCAAATCCCTTATACCTCAATATTTGGATTTGAATGTCCTTGGATTCTAACACAGATTAGGAGGCTGGAGGTCAAATCCCCTATCCTTAAACACTAGGGTATGAAAGACCTTGGATTCTAACACATACTAGAAAGCTGAAGGCCAAATCCCCTATCCTTAAACACCAAGGCTTGAAAGACCTCATATTCTAATACATATAAGAAGGCTGAGGGATGAATCCCCATTTCTTCGAAGGCCCTTGGACCCCGACATAAATTAGATGGGTGAGAACCAAACCTCTTACTCAGAACCTCTGGGGCCCGAAGCACCTCCCCCCAGGGAATAAATAAGGCTAGATCTAGGCCCTAGGGCTCTGACACAGATAAGAAAGCTGAGGGTCAGACGACCGACACATTAATTCGCTCAAACAAAAAATTTGAAGATAACCTAGAGTGAACCCCAATGCCTTGTAGAGACACAAAAATTGTACCCCTGGAGCATTATGGGATCTACAAGGGTAGAACATCGAATCCCTAATGCAAGCACATATTCAAACCTAGGACCTTGGGATAAATATGAATGCCAAACCCTAAAATTTCTAGGGGCTTATTGATAATGTGTAAATTTTTATTGAGCCCAAGGACCTAATACATCTGACCTTTGGTCCATAGCATTACCCTTTTGGATAATGACTTTTGGGTCAACCCAAAGGTATGAGTACTTGCTCCACAAGCAAATAAAATAGTTACCCTACTTGGCTACCTATATAAAGGCTAAAGGTAACCCTACACCCTCAATTATTCATTCCTAATTACACTCTTGTAATTCTGTTTACTTACTTGGCCTCTTCCCCTCCGACACCTCTGGGGGCTTTGTCTTGTAGATTTCAGCCATGGATGGCAGCGTAGCAACACTGGTAAATTGGGGCTCATCAAAGCTTACCAGTGATTTTGGTGTACTTATTACTTTTAATGATCGTTGTTTTGTGATTCAGCACAAAGTCACCTGGGCATTCATTGGGATGGGCCACAGTGAGGATGGATTATATGTGCCAGACCATGGTGAAGAGGCATTACTTTCTTTTACTAAGCAAAATAAATCCCAGGTTTATTTTGATTTGTGGCATGACAGTTTGGGACATGTGTCCCCTAGTACCATTTCTTTGTTAGATAAATATGGTGAACTCTCTGTTTCCTCTTTGTTACTTAAACCTAATGCATGCGCTTCCTGTGTTATGGCAAAAGGTCATAAACTGTCGTTTGTTAAGAACTCTAAAAGAGATATGCATTTTTTGGATTTGATTTTTTGTGATTTTTGGGGACCATCTCCTGTTTTATCTGTCATGGATTTTCTTACTATGCATTTTTTGTGGATGATTTTTTGAGATTTACTTGGCTTTACCCACTTCGTCGTAAATATGAATTTGTTGATGTTTATATGAAATTTGAGGCATTTGTGGAGAATAAATTTTCTTCTTGGATTAAAGTGTTTCAAAGTGATGGGGGCACTGAATTTCTAAACACTCATTTTAAGACATATTTTGAATTGAAAGGGATATATCATCAGGGTTTTTGTCCCTACACACCCGAGCAGAATAGGCGTTCAGAACGAAAACACCTTTATGTGACAGAAATTGGGCTTACTATGCCTTTTCCTTTGCATATGCCACTATATTTTTGGGATGATACCTTTGCGATGGCTGTGTATGTCATTAATTGCCTTCCATCTCCAGTACTTGATGGATTTTCTCCCCATGGTGTTCTGTTTGATCGGCACCTATATACTCTAACTTCAATCCTTTTGGTAATAGAGTGTATCCACTTGTTCATCTCTATTTTGAGCACAAACTGTCGCCTCGAAGTATTCGTTGTGTGTTTTTTGGGTATAGCTCTCAATACAAGGTATTTTGCTGTCTGGATCCCACTTCTAGTTGGGATTATATCACCCAGTATGCACAGTTTGATGAAACTTACTATCCATTTGCCACTACGATTTTGAGCTCTTCAGCTTTTTCTTCAGTGGATGTATCTTCATTTATTGATCCAGTTCTTCTAAATACGATGCCTTCGTGACCATCGCCATCTCCTTCAATGTCATGTTATCTGTGTTCGAGTGACTCACCTAACTTGACAGCCCCTTCTCTTGCTGCTCCTGATCCTGTTCCTGGTTCTGTGGTGCACTCTAGGTCCCCTTTGGCTGTGCCTCATCTGATGATTCTTCTATTCCACCACCTTCCCAGACTTATCGTATGATCACTCGACCTCGTATCGATCTGCGCCGACCTCGCCATCTTGATGATTATGTTGTCACTGGTCTTACTGGCACAGTACTTGACCACTTTAAGTGTCAAGATCATCGAGCTACCCTTCATAATCCTAAGTGGGTTGCTACCATGGATGATGAGATGTCTGCCCTTTGGCGCAACCTATCGGCTTCAAGGATCTTACTCGACCGGACTATGTTTTTGGCCTAAGGAAAGCCATCTATGGGCTTAAACAGGCCATGAGAGCTTGGTTTGAGCGATTTAGCTCATTTCTTCACCAGCCTGGTTTCGTCTGCAGTTCTTGTGACACATCTCTGTTTGTGTTTTCTCGAGGTAATTTTTTTTTTCTATCGAGTGGTATATGTGGATGATATTATCTTTATTGGCAGTTACTCTAGCCACATTTTCTAGTTCATCTCTCACAACCATCAGGAGTTTACCATCAAGAATCTTAGCTTCCTCAGCTACTTTCTTGGCCTTGAGATCCCTTCCACTGACTCTTGTCTCTTTTGGGGCATGCGAAGTATACTAGGGATATCTTTTGTCAAGATGGAATGTCAGATACTGAGCCGCTTTTCAGCTTCTCAGTAGTTTGATCGAGCCTTTAAGCAATCCCACTATGTACATGTCATTGGTTGGTGCTATGCAGTATCTTACCATCACTCTACCAGATTTAGCTTTTGCTGTGAACTCTGTTAGTCAGTTTCTTTACAATCCTCGTGATGACCATTTTGCGGTAGTCTTACAGATTCTTTGATATGTCATTGGTACCCTTCATTTTGGATTGTCTTTCCATCCTTCTGCTTCCACATACGTGTTAGGGCATTCATATGCTAATTAGGCTCGCTGCCTAGAGACTCGGTGCTCGACTTATGACTATGCAGTTTTTCTTAGGGGTAACCTCATTTCTTGGAGTGCCAAGAAGCAGCCTACTCTATCCCACTCCAGTTCAGAGTCTGAGCACCGTGTTTTGGCCAACATTGCGGCGGAAGTTGTATGGCTTTCTGATTTGCTTCGTGGTCTACATTTTTCTCTTTTTGAATTGCCTATTTTGCTGTGAGACAACAATGTCATTTTTATTGCTCAGAATCTAGCAGCTCACAAGCGTAAAAAGCAAATTGATATTGATTACCATTTCATTTGGGAGTTGGTTGCCTCTGGGAAGCTGCTTGTTCATCATGTTCTGACATCTCTGAAGGTTGTCAACATTTTCACCAAGGGCCACTAGTAGAGGTAAGCATATTAAAGGCACCTATTAAAGGCGGTTTAGGGGAAAAAAAATGAAGAACCCCCTTTTTCAAGTGGTTCCAAACTCGAAACCCCTATTCGGGATCAGCAAATACGTATTAAAGATGGCTTTTATATATATTAAGGTGGTTCTCTAATAACTACCTTTAATTAGCATTAATTAAAGGCAATAATACTTAAAAGTACCTTTAATTAGCCCTAATTAAAGGTGGTTGTGTCTAACCGCCTTTAAAATGGAATGGTTTCGAGTTCGTAATAGGGGACGATCAGCCTCCGTGTTCAGAAAAGGCTCCATCCTGCGTTTCTAAAAAGACGATGGCCTTTTCGAACGTAGAATTTGTTCATGGGTCCTATTCCAAACTCAGAACAAGTTTGAGCGGGGTAAGGGTTTTATGAAGGTTGGTTGCATTGAAGAGGGTAGGAATTATTTATGAATATATTGTTGGAAATTATCTTGAATTTATGGTTTTTCATATTTAAATTTTGAATTATGGTTTGTATTTAGGCATAATAGTGGTGGTTCATGATCAATGTTGCAATAATGCTAATGGGTTCCATTGTAATTGACTTGTAGGATAATGGATCGCATTGGACTCATTTGTAATGTTCTTAGAAAATTACCTAATTACTTGTCATTGATTGAAACATTTATCAGTTTTGTGTTTGAATGGTGCTTCAAAGAATGGTATTGTGTGAGCCCGGTGTCCACATAAAGATTTTAAAAACAATGTGTGTCTAGGGAGGAAACAACTGCGGGGACATCTCATAATGAAGGAGTTTTAAACTAGCTATACTCATTGGGTCTAGTATGGGGAAGTTTGAGAAACGACTGGGACGAATGATTTTAGCAACACAAATGTGGACGATGAATTAGATCGGGATGCAGAATTTCACAAAATGGTGGAGGATATTGCGAGAGAGTTCAAGGGTAAACCCGAACTTTTACAAGCATTACTTGATAACAAAGAGACACCATTGTACAACGGTTCTAAACATTAGTACTTAGTGTGACTCTAAGATAATTAATTTGAAATCCAAATTTGAGTGGACTGATAAGTCGATGAATGAAAATCTATAATTGCTTAAGGATTTTCTCCCCGCATGTAATATGATGCCGGATAGGTTGTATATGGTGAAGAAAGCTATTTGTCCGATGGGATTGGAATTGAAAAAAATCCATGCTTGCCCCGAATAATTGTATGTTGTACATGGGGAGGGGAGATGAAAATCGAGAAACATGTAGGGTATGTGGTGATTCTCGTTACAAATTGAAATGGGGTTCTTGGCATGTTATGTTGGTCATCTACAATCTTCCATCATGGTTGACAATTAAACAGAAATATGAGTTGTTATCTGTGATGATTTTGGGTCCTAAGCAACTGGGTAATGACATAGATGTGTATCTTGCTCCTCTAGTCAAGGATTTGTTGACCCTATTCAATCAAGGTGTTAGGACATACGATGAAAGTAATGAAGATTAATTTACCTAGAAATCGATGTTATTTTACACTGCTAATGATTTTTCAGCATACGATAATTTGTCCGGGTACTCAGTTAAAAGTCACTTTTCTTTTCCCCTGTGTGAGAGAGAGACTGACTACAACCAATTGAAGCATGGTTGTAAAATTTTATGCCAAGGTTATCGTAGGTTTCTTCCTGAGGATCATCCATGGCGATTGGCCAAAAAGGTAGATAAGCACAGGTGGTATGAACTGGCACTCAGATATTTGAAACTATGTAGAATTTTCCCAATGGCTTTGGGAAGAGGAAGCGTAAAGTGGCTGTGAATGAGAGTTGGAAGAAATGCTCAATTTTCTTTAGATTTCCATATTTTGAGCACTTAGATGTTAGACATTGTCTTGATGTCATATACATTGAGAAGATTGTGTGTGATTCTTTGATCGGGATGTTGTTGAATACCCTTGGGAAAATAAAGGATTGGCTTAAGGCTAGGTTATATTTTGTTGAGATGGGCATTAAGAAGTACTTGGGGCCAGTGAGTTTAGGTGACAATTGTTACTTGCCACTTGCTTGCTATTCTATGTCACAAAGTGAGAAGAAATCATAATGTGAGACCCTTAGTAGTGTTAAGGTCCCAGCCGCATATTATTCCAACATTAGTTCTTGTGTTTCAGTGGAGGAGTTGAGGTTGGCTGGGCTGAAGTCTTATGTTTTTCACAATTTGATGCAGGAATTGAATGTGATTGCAATTTGAGGGTCATTGCCATCCCATGTAAGACTGTGCATTATGAAGCTATGTTTGTTTTTCAAGTCCATTTGTAGCAACAAGAAAATTAACGTGTCAAAGTTGGACCATTTGCAGATAATGATTGTTGAAGTGTTATGCTGGATGGAAATGTATTTTCCCCCATCATTCTTCGACATAATGGTCCACTTGTGTGTCCATCTTGTGCGTGAGACAAAGTTGTGTGGTCCAGTGTTTCTTAGGTGGATGTACCCATTCAAGAGGTATATGAAAATATTCAAGCATTTTGTGAAGAATTGCTACAGGCCCGATGAAAGTATTGTACAATGGTATGTAGTAGAGGAGGCCATTGAGTTTTGTACTGATTACATAAGTGAAGTCAATTTGATTGGGGTTCCAACTCATAGAGAGGAGGGATGGTTGGAAGGTCAGGGGGTTATGCAGGGGAAAATTTTGAGGCCGAGGGCTGGAGAATTATATGCTGCCTATCTATATGTTCTTTGCAATCATGAAGACGTTGTCCCATATATAGAGATTGATATGGATTCCATCAGAGTGGTTAACCCCAATTTCATTGAAGCACAAGTCCTACTATTACACAGTAGGACTTTTGTGTCGTGGTTGCTTAATCACGTATCTTTGGGGGATCATCCATTAACAGTTAAATGGTTGGCTCATAGACCACTTGGTACCGTACTTTCTTATTGAGGGTACGACATCAATGGTTTTACCTTTGCCACAAAATCAATGGATGATAAAGGCGTGTCTTAGAGTAGTGGAGTTTCCCTTATGTCTAAAGCTTAGCATGTCAATAGTAGAAGTGGCAATAATCCTATGTACGCTCATCAATGTTACTTTGGAACAATTTTAGATATCTGGGAGCTTGACTGTATTACCATGCGAGTCGCATTTTTTAAATGTCAGTGGGTTAATTTTAACAGTGGGCAGTGGACTGAGGAATCTGGTTTCACCCTTGTGGATATGAGTCAAATTGGTTGGCAAGATGATCAATTCATATTGGCATCACAAGCACATCGGGTTTTTTATGTAATGGATCCATCTGATCCTCGGTGGGATATTGTGGTGCAAGGGAAACATACTTTCATTGCAGAATATGAAGCTGAAAAAATAGTCAAATTCCATCACAATGCAATGGGTATCGAAATAGATGATGCTATCCTGCTTAAGGAGGATGAAGAAATCTTGAACTGGTCCATCGGCCGCAATGATCATGATGAGGGGATTTGGGTGGACATCCAAGGCAAGGTTAGCCGTAAATGCAAGAAGGCTAAAATGACTACCAAGAAAAAAAGACAGATGAAGTAGACAAATCCTCCGTAATTGTATTTTGTAATCAACACTAGTTTCAAATTAGTGAGACTAAGGATTCGATTAAAATGTGTCATCTTTTAAGGTTCAACTAGTAACAAAATTGCAGATGAAATCACAATCCATAAAGTGATCTCCACATAAAATCCATAGAATTAAATCATAGCCTACTACGAATAGATATGTCATAGCGAAGAAGTCTACATAACAAATCTCCAAATAAAATTCAACATTCTCAAATTGTTCATCAAACGAAAACCTAAAAAGATCTTAAATGTCGCCTATATGGTAATTGTTACTCTAAGTCATGTTCAAGATCACCCTTAGACATTGACCAGTCAAGACAGGGATGGTGGGGGAAGCGAGATGGCGTTCGTACGCCCGTTGTCTTTCCTCCATCTTCAATATCTTCACCTTCATTTTTGCAAACTCCTTGTGCACCCACTTGTAATAATATCGCACACCTTTAAGATAGGCCTTCCCCTCATCTACAACTTCTAAACGATGATGAAAAAAATCCTAAGTAAATTATTTATAACATGTAGAAACTACAATCAAACAAAATAATTCACTTACTGTTATTCACTCTAGGCTTTTTTCTTGGCTCTCCTTCTTCTACATCCTAATAGTACCATTTTCCGTCGACCAGCATCATTCCCCTATTTTTAAAATAGGTCTTGTGGAAGTACTTTGGTGGTTTCTCCTTACCGGTGATTGTCAATCCCTCAACCTTTCTCAATATGTTAGTGATCAAATTCCCATATGGAAGGCTGCTCAATACCCTAGTCGATGTCCCAACATAAAGCATGTGCCTAAATATCGCTGCCCTTGGGTTTATTAGCCTACCCTCTATTATGAGATAAAACACCATCAAGGCACTATAGTTAGGCTCGGTGACGTGTCTGGATGTGGGAACTAAGCATCTAGCAATCATCTCGTACACAATGAGGGAATCTACTGGTAGAAATTTAAGGCTAAAGGTCTCCGACATACCTAAATCCCTTGCATCACAGGAGAAGTACTTAACAATACATTGGATAAGATCAAAGTATGGGGGTTCTGATACTAATTGGCATTTTCCCCCAAAGTAACAATCATTCAATGGACCATCGTTGTCTTCCGGATTCACATCTTCAGGGACCTTATAAGGGCAATCTAGGGATTCATCCGAAATCCACTCACTAATTGGAATGTCAATTCCCCCAACCCTATTAGAATAGTCACCATTCACGTCTCATAAATTTCTATAGAATTGACAGCATAAATCAAAATATGAAGATTCATCAAGCCCAAAAAAAGTTTCAATGTGTTGGCCCTTAAACTTGTCTAAAGGATTGGGTAACCCAATTCTATGATACTAATTAAAATAAACAATGTAGGGATCAATCAATTTCCCCTTATTAAGTAAAATGTTGTACCTAGCTTGTGCAGGCAAAGAGACTAATTTTACAGTATCATACTCAGGGTTATTGCTGGTCGATTGAGATCAGGGGATGCAACGTGAACCACCTCTAGCTATTGGAATTTGAATCTATTTGTTGATGCTTGAAGAATTGGAGGCACCAATTTGGTCTCCAAACTTGCAATTTGCCACTAGGGTTTGAAATGGATGAAATAGAAATGACGATATGATATTTGGGGGTTTTAATATAGTAAGTTTGTTATGAATTTGGAACTATAATTATGCACTTTATAAATAAAGGGCCGATTAGGTTCTGAGTGCGGAACCATAATATGCACCCAAAAAAATATACACAATTTTTTAAAACAGTGGCAGCTCAGATTTATCACCGGAACTTGGAACCATTGGTTCCGAGTTTGGAAGCTAATTTGTCCCTTTAATCTATTCAGAAACCCTCTATTTTTTGTGCTCGGAACCATAATTTGTCTCTTTACTCTGTTTATAACCCCCCAGGTTACAACCTCGGAAATTGATCCGTTCTATAAATCTGAAGAGCCGATTGATTTACAAATTTGGAACCCAAACCTGCACTATGGTAAAATTTTCATAATTGAGGGATTGTAAAGCCATAAGTATATGTTCTTCGCCAAATGTGGTATATCTACAATTAAAATTCCAATTGATAAATTTCGCTAAAATTGTATTGAATTGACTGCAAAATATGTAAAATTTAGTTTAAATGCCCAAAAAATTTGAATAAAAATATTCTAATGAATTCAAATGCCCAACTAATTTGATAAGTCATCAACCATATTTTTAGAAAAAATAAATGACATGCATCAATAAAATAGTAACTAAGTCTCAAACAACCTCCTCCAAATCATCTAACCTTCTTAAAACACACATGAATAAAAAAACATTGTTTCAATTCCATGTAATAATCTAGCACGAGCCAAACACGTGCTCTATCTCAGCATCCTCATGATTGTCTTTGTTGCCACCATTTGCATCACTATCTGAGAACTCAGGATCAAAGTTTTGAGGCTCTTCATCCTCACTTAGTTCAAGGTTAATTCCCTAAGCTTCCAAGAAGCGTTCTTGCTGCACCTCCACTCTAGCCAATATTGATGAGGTCGCTTCAACATTGCCATGAATGTAGTTGAAGTAGCAACCAAGTGTAGTCTTCCCATTGCTTTGGGAACCTAAGAAACATATGGAAATTAACAATGTACGATTATCAATAAAGAGCAACAAAAATAAAATTTCTTATAACTTTAAATAGAATTTTAAGTCAAACATTTACTAGATCCTGATCCCACTGCTATTTCAAATTCCGCCTCTCTTACCCTTTTTGCATTCTTTGCTTTGTCTCCCAGGACAAACCTTGGCTCCCATTTAAGGTTGGAACCGAGCTGTAGGCCCTTGTGATGAAACCACGCCTCATCATAATACTCTAAGCAGAGTGGGTGGTCTTTCGGTTGGACACCAGCCTTCTTCATCATTGCGGAGATCAAGCCACCATATGGGAGATCCTTTTTCTTTGCATTTGCCATTTTTTGCATACTCATTAGGATGGTATAACTAGGGTTAATTTTGATGCCCTCCATCACATAGTATAAAATCATGAGATTGCCTCGTGGGTAAAACATTCAAACATACCCACTCATAGATTAGCCTTTGCTCTACCGTCAACTCACCTATATCATAGCTATCCACCGGTCCTGCTGCTCATACCCTATGGATGTATTTTGTAGCCATTTATACGAGGTTAATTGGGGTGGCTTCAATGATGGAAGGCCAACTCTATTGGTGATAGATCTCTACGGGGCCATAGCCATCTTCCGGGTTCACTTTATCGAGGGAATATTATTCGCTACCTAGGGCCTCCATTATAGTGTACTTATTAACCACTATGTTTTTTCCATTAACCATAGTACAATCATGATTGTTCATACTTTGTCACAAATTATCATAAAATTGTATAACCTCATATACATAAACCGGATCCTCTAAACATAACAAAAATTTCAAATTTATTTCTTTCAAATGCCTTTAATTATATCCTAGGCACAAATCATTGATCGACTCTTTAATGATGAATTTCAAATTAATAACCTTACGTTTCAAGAATTCCACATACCTTCCTCGATCCTTCAATTGTAAATTTTCTCCGATGCCGAAAGCTCCCTGAGGCTTTGGTTGCTCGCTGCCCCGGTATTCTTCTTAGTGTATCTTGGCCTTGAAATTGTGGTTGGATTGGAAATTAGGATATTGGCCGGATGGATTTTGGGGTTAAGGTTCTTGAGTTTGAATTTGGAGTTGTGTTATGTCGATTGGATTCTGCATTTTTTATATGTTATTATCGGTTTCGAGTTCAGACTCTTATCCGGGGCTTTTTATAAAGACATGACAGGGTTCTGAGTTTGGAAGCCTACCTAGACGACAAAAAAAGAAAAAATCACAATTTTTTTAAAATGGTATTAAATACCCTTTGGTTGCCTTTCCAACCCATTTCCCTTAAAATAAACCCTTCTTCTCCCATTTTATCCATTTCTCTCCATCTCCAATCCATTGTTTCATCTAAAGGTTATTTGAGGTAAGATTTGAAGCATCAAAACCCTACATTCCTCATCTCTACTTCTATTTCGTTCTCATTCCATTTTTTTCATTGTTTGAAGGGGATGATCAAAACTAGTGATTTGAGACTTGATGGTACACAAGGCCTTATAAATTCATGTTTCCACTTCTTTGATGTGAAGGTTGGTGTTTTAAAACCCTAGTATTTTTAGTAGTTACACAAATGGCTCTTCATTGGGGGATCTAAGGATGGTTCATTCCTATGACAAAAATTATATTGTATTTTTGAAATTTTTATTAATGTGGTATTTTCTTATTATGATTATATATTTTGTAGCTAGAGTCATGATTTAGTGCCAATTTTTTGGATGTAGGTAAAATAATGTCTAGAAAAAGGACTTGTGATAATACGTCACGTTCACAAAATAGCCGCCCCCAACTTTTGAATTTGGTTGTAATGATGACAATGATGGATTCCAAGAGGAAGTAATAGGCAAAACACATTGTAGAATATTAGAACGTAGGATAGCTAGGAAAGAGATCACTCCATTAGTTTTTCATAAGTCGGGCAAATGTTTGCCCAAAGAGCGTGGAAAATGGTCTAGTTGGGTAGCAAAAGTCGGTAGAACGAGCGTGGACATAAAGTACAAAGTTGGCACGAGGTTCCCCAGCACTATAAGAAGACCCTATGGATGGAGTGCAATGTACCGTATTTAAAAATATTAACTATTTTTGAAATTTTCCACCTAAATTGTCCCATACCCTTGTAGAAAAAATTAACAATAACTACTTGTATCTTCCATTATTATAAATCCCCCCAAAGACCATTCGAAATTGATGCACCAGATATAACATTTTGAAAAAAAGAGGGCGATGACCATGATGTGCAAGAGCTGGCGAGAGCACAAATGCACAAATGCACTTTGTCACAGGACTACAAATTTTCTTCGGAGAAGGGTGATTGGCTTTGGATAACTTACACACACATTCAACCAGAGAGTTGGGAGATCCACACGAGAAGGGCTTTGGAGAATGATTTTAACATTAGTAAAAAATTATTGAATTAGACAATTATTTAGATTTACTTTTCTTTAGTCATGTCATCTTGTAACAAGTGTGTGTAGGGTACAAGGAAAGTAAAACAATGCAATGCTAGTTTGAATGTGATTCCCCATCGATTGAGCTGTGGGGGGTATGCATTGGAGGCTCTCAAGTATGTTGAGAAACGTCTTGACACGGATGTTAAAAATGCAATCGAGTTGGGGATAACCGAAGAGGAGGCAAGGGCTACGATACAACCAATGGATGTGGATGACATAGAGAGGTGTGATTAATTCCTTAAAGGTTGAAAAAACAAGAAGGGTTTATACGAGGAGCCTTAAGAAAAAAAACTTGCGAAACAAGTGGTAAACCCGAACCCTACAACTATTTTTTACTTCCTTTAAATAGTGTATATATTACCATATATTTATGTTCTAAAATTCACATATTTATAATACTTGGGAGAAATTGAAGAATGATACATTGGAAGGGAAATTCATACCCACGTTTAAGAATGATATCCTTTCTGCGGCTACCAAGAAACCCGACCATGCAGGCCATGTAAGGGGAGTGGGTGGGTACTTGAACCAACGTGGGCCATTTGGTATTACTCGGTACTATGGTTGTGCACAACCATCACATGTCCACACTTTACAAAAACATGCCCTTGAACAAGAGAAACGAATAGCGCAACAAGACATTCTCATTCGGAAGTTGATCCAACACACCAACCTTGTGCTTCCCGAGAATTCAGATGATTTGACATACAATTGGACACTGCCATTAAGAGGATCGCACCATTCACCAAAAGATGTTAAGGTCAAATGGGAGGAAATCATTGAAACTCTAGCAAATGAAGCCGACAACCACGACAAGGCAATCCTCGCATATGATAAAAAGGTAAACATTTAACATTTATCAAATCATTATTTCAATGTTTTTGTTAAATTTAAGAAATGTAGTTGGTGTTGATTATGGTTTATCTATGTGCGAGCTATACATAGATCAATGCATAGGTGATAGTTTACTCCATTTAGACGATGAAACTTTGCATGAATTAATAAAACATCATCATAGCGTACCAATTCTAGAAGGTTTGTCAAGAGTCTCTTTGGAGAAGGCATTGGTGAAGGGTGCCTTGTTGCCATTTCTAGATGGAGAATACAAGAATGTTGGTTCCGCTTGCAGCATTTTTCTTTTCTGGCCGCGTTGACTTGTAGATGCCGATCCCATAAAGGATCTCCATTTGAAAGTCAAACGACTGACAATGACGAAAGCGGTCCAACGTACACCGAATGCGGTAAAAACTTCACCTAAACCCATCCATATTACATCCAAACCGGTCCAAAAGGCACCAAAACCGGTTCAAATAACACCGGACAAGATTAGACATTTGCTTCCACTGCAAAAACTCCTGATTGACGAACCTTACTAAGTAAAAGTGCTATGCAACCGGCTTCAACCACATCAACGCAACTCAACTTACTTATTCATGGGAAACAATGGTGTATTTGGTGCCAAGAGGGACATCATCGCAATGTGGAGTGATTTCGAGGACCTTTGGAAATGTGAGCATGTTAATCAGACGATAATGTCCATATGTTAATCAGACGATAATGTCCATATGTTAAATTCATTTTTACTATTTATTTTCTCTAATTGTTTCCGACCAATGCAAAACATTTCATAATTTCAAAGTACATGTATTATATGTACAATCAAACAAAGGAGTGGGTCGGATACATGTGCCCTGTGATGACTCTCCGATGCCGAAAGCTCCCTGAGGCTTTGGTTGCTCGCTGCCCCGGTATTCTTCTTAGTGTATCTTAGCCTCGAAATTGTGGGTGGATTGGAAATTGGGATATTGGCCAGATGGATTTTGGGGTTAGGGTTCTTGAGTTTGAATTTGGGGTTGTGTTATGTCTATTGGGTTCTACATTTTTTATATGTTATTATCGGTTTCGAGTTCAGAACCTTATCCGGGGCTTTTTATAAAGACATGACAGGGTTATGAGTTTGGAAGCCTAACCAGATGACAAAACAATAAACCAAATATCACAATTGTTTTAAATGGTATTAAATACCCTTTGGTTGCCCACACTTTCCAACCCATTTCCCTTAAAATAAACCCTTCTTCTCCCATTTTATCCATTTCTTTCCATCTCCAATCCATTGTTTCATCTAAAGGTGATTTGAGGTAAGATTTGAAGCATCAAAACCCTACATTCCTCATCTCTACTTCTATTTTGTTCTCATTCCATTTTTTTCAATGTTTGAAGGGGATGATCAAAACTAGTGATTTGAGACCTGATGGTACACAAGACCTTATGAATTCAAGTTTCCACTTCTTTGATGTAAAGGTTGGTGTTTTAAAACCCTAGTATTTTTAGTAGTTACACAAATGGTTCTTCAATGGGGGGGAAAAGTTTGAGGGTTTTTGTTATTTATAATGTTTAGTAATGTTACTTAGTGATAACATTTTGATTGTCATTTTTGTTTCATTTCTTAGAGTGTAAATCTAATGACGGTTTATTCCCGTGAAAAAAATTATATTATATGTTTGAAATCGTTATTAATGTGGTATTTTATTATTATGATTATATATTTTGTAGTTAGAGTCATGATTTAGTGCCATTTTTTTGGATGTAGGTAAAATAATATCCAGAAAAAGGACTTGTGACGATATGTCCCATTCATAAAATAGTCGGCCCCAACTTCGGAATTTGGTTGTTATGATACAATGATGGATCCCACGAAGTAGGAATAGGAAAAATACATTGTAGAACAATAGAACGTATGATAGCTAGGAAAGAGTTCACTCCATTAGTTTTTAATAAATCGGGCAAATGTTTGTCCAAAGTGCGTGCAAAATAGTCTAGTTGGGTAGTAAAAATTGGTAGAACGATGGTGGACATAAAGTACGATAGTTGGCACGAGGTCCCCTGACACTATAAGGAGACACTATGGATGGACTGCAAGGTACCGTATTTAGAAAATTTAACTGTTTTGGAAATCCTCCCACCTAAATTTTCCCATACCCTTGTAGAAAAAAATTAACTATAACTACTTGTATCTTCCATTGTTATAAATCCCTCTAGAAACCATTCAAAATCGATGTACTGGATATAACATTTCTAAAAAAGATGACGATGACCATGATGTGCCAGAGCTGGCAAGAGCACAAATACTTTTTGTCACGGGACTACGTATTTTCTTTAGAGAAGGGTGATCGGCCGTGGATAACTTGCACACACATTCAACCGGAGAGTTGGGAGATCTAAAAGAGAATGGCTTTGGAGAATTATTCTAACGTTAGTAAAAAGTTATTGAATTAGAAAATTATTATTTACTTGTCTCTAGTTATGTTATCCTGTAACAAGTGCGTGTAGGGTACAAGGCAATTAAAAAAATGCAATAACGGTTTGAATGTGATTCCCCATTGATTGAGCCGTGTGGGGTATGCATTGGCAGCTCTTAAGTACTTTAGGGAACGTCTTGAGACAGATGTTAAAAATGCAATTGAGGCTGGGATGACTGAAGAGGAGGCAAGGTCTATGATACAACCAATGGATGTGGATGGCGTAGAGAGGTGTGATTTATTCCTTAAAGGCTGACAAAACAAGAAGGGTCTATACGAGAAGCCTGAAGAAAAAGAACTTGCGGAAAAAGTGGTAAACCTAAACCGTACAACTCTTTTTTGACTTCCTAATGTACATATAACCATAGATTAATGTTCTCAAATTCACATATTGAAGAATGATGCATTGGAAGGGAAATTCATACCAACGTTTAAGAACGACATTATTTTTGTGGCTACCAAGAATCCATACCATGCGGGCCATGTTAGGGGAGTGGGTGGGTACTTGAATCAACATGAGGCATTTGGAATTACTCCGTAATTTATTCATGTACAACCATCGCGTGTCCACACTTTACAAAAACACTCTCTTGAACAAGAGAAACAAATAGCACAACAAGATATTCTCATTAGGAAGTTGATCCAACACACCGGCCTTGTGCTTCCCAAGAATTGAGATGATTTGACACACAATTGGACACCGCCATCAAGAGGATCGCACCATTCACCAAAATATTTTGAGGTCAATCAGGAGGCATTCATTGAAACTCCAGGAAACAAAACCGATAACCACAAAAATGCAATCCTCGCTTGTGATAAAACGGTAAACATTTAACATTTATCAACTCATTATTTCAAAGTTTTCGTCAAATTTAAAAAATGTAGCTGTGTCAATTAGGGTTCATTTATGTGCGAGCTATACATAGATCAAGGCATAGATGATAGTTCCCTCAATGTTGGTGATGGAATTTTGCATGAATTAATGAAACATCATTATAGTGTACTAATTCCAGAAGGTTTGCCAAGAGTCTCTTTGGAGAAAGCATTGGTGAAGGGTTCCCCGTTGACATTTTCGAATGGAGAATACAAGAATTTTGGTTCCACTCGCGGTATGTTTCTTCTGTAGCTGCGTCGACTAGTATATATCGATCCCATGATGGATCACCATTTCAAAGTCAAATGGTCAACAACGCCAAAATTGATCCCAGGTACACCAGAGGCGGTAAAAAATTCACCTAAACCCATCCACACTACACCCATACCAGTTCAAAAGGCACCAAAGCTGGTTCAAACAACACTGGGCAAGATTAGACAGCCGCTTCCAAGAGCACAACTCCCGATTGACGCACCTTACTACGTAAAAGTTCTATGCAACCGGCTTCAACCGCATCAACACAATTCAACTTACTCATTCATGAGAAACAATGGCATATTTGGTTCCAATAGAGACATTATCGTAACGTGGAGTGATTTCGAGGACCTTTGGAAATGTGAGCAAGTTAATCAGACGATAATGTCCATATACATCTTGTGGGTACAATTTATATTTACATATTAAATTCATGTTTACTATTTCATTTTCTCTAACTGTTTATGACTAATGCAAAACATTTTATAATTTCAAGGTACATGTATTATATGTACAATCAAAAGAAGGAGTGGGTCGGATACATGTGCCTGGTGATGACTTAAGTGATCGGTTGTACAAACCCAGAGAGAATCTCTACATTCGCAAAAAACATTGGGAGAAAGGATAAGAAATTATTCATTACGCCCTACATTGAAAGGTTATATTTGGAATCTTCATTATGTTCGCAAACATCATTTACACATTATAATAAAATTAAACTCTATTTTTGTACAACGATCATTTGAGATTAATCGTCATTGTTCTGGAAAAAAAAGTGTGTATTGGATGGATCCATTGCACTTCCAACCATCAAACTCATTTTTCAAGATTTTAGAGCCCACTATGGAGAACAATAGCGAAGATGATGAAATATTTTTTGTGGTGGTCAAAATCAAGGTGTAATATCCAAAATTGTTTTTTTTCCCAACGAGATAACCTTATGATTTTTCTATACATTACCAATTTAATGTTGCTTAAAACAGTACAAGAAACAAGCACAAACATGGGAGTACGACTATTACGTAATGTTGTATGCAATGAGTGCATAGAGGCCATGAACTTGGATTTAGTCGAGATTGACAAGGTAATCATACATTTGGTTGTAATAGACATTAGTAGTGGCTCAATGTCAATAATAAGATTTCCAACTAACTTGCTATGCAAATAGGTTTTCCCAAAGGCAACAAGGCCCTATTCGAAAAAAGACATCAACACCGCTAGGAACTGTTTGGCTAGGCTTCTCATTCTCAACCGCTCACATCCTCTTCGGAAGCCTAACTTGGTAGAGTAACACAATTTAGGTAACTAGTTGTTTTGTATAGGTTTGGAATAGAATTTTATAGATTTCTATTCTTATCTATAGATTATTGCTTAGTTAGCATTTTAGACTTTTGTAAGCTCGTAAAAAAATTGTGTGTATTGAATTGCATTTGTGGCTGTTGAAAGAGACCTATTTTGCTCCGGGAAATTCAATGAAAATTGTTTTACGCCATTGGAGCCAATTTTAGTTCC
This sequence comes from Rubia yunnanensis, assembly GCA_037428765.1. NCBI lineage: Eukaryota > Viridiplantae > Streptophyta > Magnoliopsida > Gentianales > Rubiaceae > Rubia > Rubia yunnanensis. The sequence goes on along the minus strand of CM075071.1, from coordinate 67,616,247 downwards.
AAACTCGTAAGGGCTATTTTCATTTCCAAAATCAATGGGCCAATTAGGTTTTCAAGCTTGGAAGTGCAAAACTACCAACAAAAAAATGACAAAAGTTATAGAGGCAGCCCAAAAATTGGACCCAAACAAGGAACCAAACATGCAAATGGAGCGATTATTACTTCCGATGGAGGGCGGTTCTGTTCCGAACTTGGAAAGACTCACCCGGTTCAGCTGATTTGACCTTGTTTCGAGTGAGGAACTTCAATAAGGTGGCTTAAAATGGCTATCCAAGGTAGTTATAAACCGCCTTTAATTAGGATTTTGAGTTCGAAATGGGTGCTAGGATCGAGGGAGAGGATGTAGGTTCCGAGCTAGGAACCTATTAAAGGTGGCTCCACCGGCATTTTTAAGGCGGTTCATAACCGCCTTTAATTGTTGTATTTTAAGGCGGTTCTCGGAAACACCTTTAATCGATTGCGATTAAATGCACGACCAGAGAAGGAACTTTTAAAGTGCCTTCTCTGGTCCGATAGAGCCGTCTTTAATGGGCCTTCCCTCCACTAGTGAGCCTTTCTCAACCTTTGTTTGAGTTTTTCAGGTCCAAACTTTGCGTCTCGGTACCCTCTGCTCTATATTTTGTGGGACGTCTCCATGGTACCCTCTGCTCTATATTTTGTGGGACGTCTCCATGCTCTACTTAATTCTATTCGAATAACACTTGATCACAAATTACTTGAAAAACAAACCCCCATCCCGTAGCAGCGTTTTAGCAGCTATTTAAAAAATAGCTGCTATGTAACTGAGTAGTAACTATTATTTATTTGTAGCAGCTATTATTTAATAAGTGCTTCTATTACAAATTATTAAACAATCAATTATTGAAGAACCGCTTCTAGAATTAGGTATTTTAGTATTGGCGGGAAATTATAGCAGCTCTTTCTTAAAAACTACTACTATATTAAGTTATACGGGAAATCATAGCAGCTATTATATTAAAATAGTTGTTGCGTATATTTTTAAATGAGCTAATTATTTAAAACTGCTTCTAGAGTGAGGTATTTTTGAATTGGCGGGAAAGTATAGCAGTTAAACCCTAAAAATCACTGCTACATTAATTTAGGCGGGAAAACATAGCAGCCATTATTTTAAAATAGTAGTTTCATGCACTAGCGTGATGGTGGAAGGGAGTCAGCTTCATGCAGGGACCACAATGGTTGACGACAATGGTTGCACCTTCGAAGTTGTCGAGAAGTCCACCAAAAGGCCTAGGCATGACTATACGAATGTCCACTGTCTTCATCGACATGTGTGATTTTGGGATGGTGTCGTCTTCGTTTTGTAATGAATCTTGAAATTTTACTAGTGATTCGAGTGTGGTTATTTTGTGGCTGTGACAGTGTTATAGAATATCATACATGTTAAATCATTAGTCCACTTAGGCATGTATTTGAATTGGAAAAATAGAGTTTAAATAGTGATAGGTCACAACCTTTTAAACATTGTAGCAGCTATTTTGTGTAAATTAAATAGCTACTATGGTGTTAGAAATTCTAACATGTTTCAAAAGGTGAATTGTCTCGGCCAAGCTTTACTAACAAGTGAAAAATAATTTAAGTAGTGATAGGTCACAACCATTTGAACATTGTAGCAGTTATTTTGTATAACTTTAAATAGCTGCTATGTTGTTAGAAAATCTAACATATTTCACAATTTGAATGGCCTCGGTCATTCTTTCCTAACAAATGATAAATAATTTAAGTAGTGATAGTTCACAACCATTTGAATATTGTAGCAGCTATTTTGTAAATAGCTGCTATGGTGTTAGAAAATATAACATGTTTCAAAAGGTGAATGGTCTCGGCTATGCTTTACTAAAAAATGAAAAATAATTGGTCACAACCATTTGAAATTATAGCAACTATTTTTGTGTAGACGTAAATAGTTGCTTCGGTGTTAGAAAATTTTACATGTTTCAAAAGGACATTGGTCTCGGTCATGCATAAAAATGAATTTAAGTAGTAATAGGTCACAACCTTTTGAATTAGACACATTAGGTTATAAGGTGGGTAATTAAAACTTGGGTTGATAAGCCCACGTTTTTTATATATGGGCTTTTCTACCTTGAAGCAAATTCAATCAATTTGTAATAAATAATTGATAGTTAAATATAATCATTATATATTTTTATATACATATATATATATATATGAAAATAATAAAATATCATGTGATATGTTATTAAATTTATATTTAATGAGGGAGTATATAAATTTATTTAAACTTATCCAAAATTTAAAAAACATAGTTATAATTTATTTTTTCTTCAGTAATTAATTATTTTAAATTTCATTAATTATGATACACAACCCGGTTGATTTTATGATTAGTCTTGAATCGAGTGAAGAATGTAGAAATATTAAATTACAGATGATTGCATGTTTAAAATTTGGGCTACAATGGGTGAACAGAAGACCCTCTAACAATATTTAATAAAAATTACGCTATGGTCCAAATTTGTTACGACATTATCCTTCTCTCAAAAAATACATAATTTTTGTTATTCTTGCATAAATATAGAAATAGAAAATAAATATTTTTTGTGGGATATGTTTAAAAACTCTAGTACATGTTCTAGAATAAATCAGAGTTGACTATTTAGATGTAAAGAAAGGGAAATCGAAAAGGATTACATATATATTCTTGAGCCCGATTGTTGACAAATATTCTGTTACAAACTTGTAAAATACAATGGAGGTGTTTAGGGTGGCATCACATTTGAGCGGATTTGAATTTTGAGTAATGAGTAAAGTTTTTACTTTTTGCACTTTAGTCCCTCCAAGAAATTGGATATGTCGAATCACAAAATCGGCGACACCAAAATGCAATTCAATACTATACGTTTTCGAATTTTCGATTTGGGCCTGTATGGATGAATGAAAGGGCCTCTAAATTCAACATTGATTACTTCTACACAATTTTAGAAAATTACACTTTGATTCAAAATTGTATTACCCTATTATCCATTGTTCCGAAATACATGATTTTTGTTATTCTTGCATAAATATAGAAATAGAAAGTAAATATTGTTTTGGAAGAAATGATAAAAAGCGCTAGTAAATGTTCTAGAGTAACTTAGAGTTGATTACTAAGAGGTAAAGAAATGGAAAACAGAAAGGATTACGAATATGTTCTGGAGCCCGATTGTTGATAAATATTTTGTTACGAACTTGGAAAATACAATGGGGGTGTTTAGGGTAGCATCAGGTTCGAGCGGATTTGAATTTCGAGTCACGAGTAAAGTTTTTTATTTTTTACACTTGGGTCCCTCCAAGAAAATTGGAGTTGTTGAATCACAAATTCGGTGACACCAAAATGCAATTCAATATTATACATTTGCGAATTTGCAATTTGGGCATTTACGGATGAACGAAAGAGCCTCTAAAGTCAACATTGATTACTTCTCTACAATCTAGAAAAATCACACTATGGACCAAAATTTCATTACCCTACTATCCATTGCTCCGAAATACATGCTTTTTGTTAGTCTTGTATAAATATAGAAATAGAAAATAAATAATTTTTTTGAAGAAATGATGAAAAGCGCTAGTTCATGTTCTATAGCAACTTAGAGTTGATTACTATGAGATAAAGAAAGGGAAATCGGAAAGGATTACAAATATGTTCTTGAGCCCGATTGTTGATAAATATTATGTTATGAACTTTCAAAAAAGGTCTATAAATAAACGCTAATAAATAAAATTTGGCTTTAGCTAATAAACGATCAATCCTAAATTTGACTTTAGTAATCCTTTCGGGCATGTATTTAAATAAAAAAAAAGAATTTAGGTAGTATTAAGTCACAACCTTATGAACATTTTAGCAGCTCTTTTATGAAGCAAATAATAGCTGCTACAATGTTGAATCTCCACAATTAAATTAATATCTCATATAAATTCTAGAACCCTTCATTTTTTAATCTCCCAAAAATCACGCCACCATCTCCTTCATTTTATGTTCAGATTCTTCGGACCTCACACCGCCACCATCTCTTTCCTCCACCCTTACGCCACTGTTGCGCCGCCAGCACCTCTCGTAGCGCCGCTGGAGAAACCTTCTGTCATCGTGAAGCTCTTATTGTTCGCCGCTGCCTCGTGTAGATCTGCGCTACCATTGTCTCCTCCACTGTGAAGCTCAGCGTTGAAGCTTACCTCCGCCGTTCACCGAGAAGCTCTGACATTTGCTCATAACCGTTTGATTGCCTCTGTCTCTGCTGATTTGATCCACCAGTAAGTTGCTTGCTTCCGCCGCTAGCTCGATGCCAGAGAGGGTGGAGATCGACACCCGCTGATGAAGGCCTCCGCCACTGGAGATTGCCATCGTCGCGTCGCAGCCAAAGATCGCTGGAGATTGAGCGATCGACACCGATGCCATTGTAGATGAGGTACACTCGGTAATTAAATCACAGAATATGAACTCGTTAATGTTTCTTATGATGATTTAACTCGATTATGAAATTCTTTACCCCATTTGTTGATGTAGTTTATGTTTTTGATAAACTGAGAGCTGAACAACTCAGTTCAATTGGGAGATGATTATTGAGTCTCACTTATAGTTATGTGAAAGTGTCTTTGCTGGTTGCAAATTAGTTGAAAATTCAGCCGTGGATGAACTATACAGTACCATCTCGTGAATAATTATGCAGTACCTTTTCTTCTTGCTGTAGTCTCGTGAATGAACTATTTCCTTTTTTATCCATGATTTTAGTTCGATTATGCTTCAAGTCTTACGCAGTATTTGGTTCTATACTATTGCATGATTTGATTAGGAAGACGTTAGGATGATTGATTATGACAATTATGATTTGGACAATAAAATATTTTGCTCAACTATGTTAATAGTGTTATCATCAATATGATGCCTCTTGTTTTGCTGTTTTCAATAGTTTTTCGATCCTTGATGCCACTGTTTTAGGAATGTTGTGTCATCACTGATGAGACCTGACTTAGAGATGAAAGTTTCTGCCTGTTACCTTGTGTCTAAATTGCACCTATAAACACATGTTTACATATGCACGTGTTATCTCATGCATGATTCAGGTGAAACCGGGGTGTGATTATGGGATATGCGTGATGCAGGTTTGATAATTACTGAGAACTGTGTATCATGCAAAGTAGCTGTCATATTTTCAACTCTTAAACTGGTTAACTTTGGAGTGTTCTTGAAAGAGTTGATTATATATAGGTTAGATAGTTTATCCTTCCAAATACGTTCTCTATTGTATGCAAAAGTTATAGAAAGTTAAGTTTTGAGTTCAATATTAATACTTGCAAACTTTGGACGAATCATGAACCCGTTGTGATGGTTTGTTGTGAATAATTTCGCTAGTTTAAAAACAGAAGCAAAATCTCACAAGGTGAAAGTAACATTACTAGGGTTTTGTGAACCTTTGTTTCCTTGTATGATTTTGATTTGTCGTAAATGAAAATAAAGATTGAAGTTCTTTTATTTCCTCTCTTTCCCTCTTTTGGTGGTCTTAACTCATTAACAACTCGCCTGCTTATCACTGCATATTTGTTTTTTGTGAAGATGGTGCTTTGATGTACCCTGGGTGGTATTACTTTTATTTTACCAGCCTGTTTAGTTGTTTTCTATCGGCAGTCAAATAATGGCATTTCTTTAATATTTCATGGCTACTAAATCTACTGATTTCTATCTCTTTACCTTATTTCAAAGGTGGATAATTTGAGAGTTTTGGGAGCAAATATAGGAGCTAGAATGGGAGTGTGGCCGAGATCATGGGGTGAGTGATCTTCAAGAGCTGGTTAAGAGTGGGCGGTAACAAGGTGGAGAGTTACAATCTATACAAAGAGTCGTGTATAATTTGTTGATTTTATGCGCCAAAAAGGTCAGAGAATTATTTGAGAGTGACTCTATGAATTACAAGCCAGATTGGGTTGGTGTGCTTTAAGGTTTTCAAGAAGGTTCTTATTTTTGGGTGAGTTTTTCTCCTAAATTAATTTGTTTAGGCCGTTTTACAAAGCATAACTGAATACTATCATTATATTCGCATGTTGCAATCAATTATTTGCTGGGAAATATAGGCAAATCATATCCGGTAATAGTTGGAACCATTGATCTTGGAGGTGGATCTGTTCATATGGCGTACGCTGTTTCAAAACCATCCAATATTTTTTTAAAACAGCTGCAATATGTAGCAGCTATTTTTTTAAAACAGCTGCAATATGTAGCAGCTATTTTTTTAAAACAGCTGCAATATGTAGCAACTATTTTTTTAAAACAGCTGCAATATGTAGCAGCTATTTTTTTTTTAAAACAGCTGCAATATTTAGCAGCTATTTTTTAAAAAATAGCTTCTACGTTATGTGTAGAAGCTGTTAATACAATAGCTGCTACATTAATAACGTTTCACCTGCCACTTAAGCACCCAAGTTGGCAAATAAAAAAATAGCTGCTATATGGAGAAAAAAGAGATGCTATGCAAAGTAGTGGTTAAATATACCGCTGTAAAAAGATAATTGCTTCATGTAGAAGTTATACTTAATAGCTGCTACGTTAAATTAACGTTTCATCGGCCACTTAGGCAGCTAAATGGGAAAATCAAAAAAATAACTGCTACGAGAAATGAAAAAAAAAAAACTGCTAAAGGGAGTTTTTTTTCCAGTAGTGTAAATTCCGATTAATACATATGAAGAGAAAAGCAATCATATTTAAAATGCTACATTTTGTACTTTGTTCTCACGGGCGGCGACTGTGCGGACCTGAAGGCGAATGGCCACCGCAAACCCTGGAGATTTGAAAATGAAAAGAACAAATTCAGTAATACTAGAAAACAAAAATTACTACAAGTCAATAAATAAAAACCACCTCAAACATAGATGCATAGAAAAGTTACTGCAGCTCCAAGTTCATATGCAACACATTTATGAGAAATTAAATTCCGCATCGTTTATCTGCATAGGCCACCGTATATTTAGATGAGTAAAATGAGTGGATGAAATTAAGTTTAGAAAGTAAAAAGTAGGAAGAATGGATGAAATTGAAAGAAGAGTCTGTCATTTGAAAAAAGGTCTTTCCATTAGCTATAGAAAGACCAGGGGTTCAAGTACAATTTTATCATAAGAAGATGAAAAATTTGCGGACCAAAACAATTAAAATTTGGATTGGATTATAAGTTATTCGGGTAAACTCACACGCCTATGTAATGTTTCTAATCAAAACTCAAATGTTTTGTTTCATATTATTCTAATTAAAACTCATTTTTCCATATGTGTATGGAAAGAAGTTCTTTCCAAGACTTTGTCTTGAAAGAATTTAGCCAAACACAAAATGTGTGTCAACCAGAGGCATAACCAGGATTTTAGCATAAGGGATGCCAAAATTTTTTAACTATGTATTTATTTTTATAGTTTTAACACAAATCACTCTATAAAATAAAAATTAGGGGAGCATGCATAAACAACCAAACAAAGTATGTCATATACAGGGGGAACAGGGGAGCATGCGTACATATAAGAAAGTATAAGGAAAGACGATTTTTTCATAAATTTATCGACAGTCTACTGTGATTTTTAAATTAAATATTGTAATTTTTTATAAAATTTAAATATTGTATTTTAAAGGTTAAAAAAAAATGTATTACAGAGGAACGGAGGAGCATGCATACATATATTTCCTTGGAAAACATACAAAAACTAAGTGTAATATAAGACTTACAATCCACCGCACTGTTGGCCACCACCAACAGCAAACCTCGATGATGCTTCAGCTGTGTGAAACAGAACCGTGAAAATGCATAAAATCACCAGGATGCACTTGAAGGAAGCTTTGAACGCTGTTGTATCTGTCGTTGGAGCCAATTTAGTTTGGACTGCTTGATTTTATGTAGTTTGGAGATATCGTATTGTGCTTGGCAGCTCCAAAGCTTCTCCTTTTATGCTGTGATGGTAGCAGCATTTTATGTTTCTGTTTCTTCTCATGTTCACATGTTAATTCTTAAGTTGGTCAAGGATCGCCGTCATTTTATCAGATTAATTGGACTTATTTTTCTTCCGAGTTTCCAAACCTTGACCGAAAAGAGATGAAGATGGCGATGAGAAGTAGTCAATTTTGTCAACAAATTTATTTCATTTTATTATTCCTATTTTTCAGTTCACTAAATTATTAATTTTTTGAAAAATTATTCATTCCAAGATAATTGGAAAAACGTCTCACTAGCGATTACAATAAGTGGAATTGACATCCAACTTAACTAGTCTTTAGCAATAACCAATCTGTTGCAAGGATATTCAAATTACATGTCAACCAGACTGACCGCCTGTACTATTACAGATCAGAGATCCAATAAAAAAATGTAACATCGCCCTTGGGGATATTAACTAGCTTCCCGCAAATATCATGGCCACTTAGTAGAGAAGAGCATATCACGCATTAATATCACTGCGCCAAACATAGATCTTCTACAGCTGTAACACCACTTGGATACGAATATCAAATGTTTTGATTTGCTTTAAATGCTTTGATGGATCAACTTTATGATGAAGAATTGAAGGAGTCATCATCGACATCTTGGATTCATTATTCAAGATTGTCGACGGACACTATACTTTTTTTTCACTGGGTTTTTAATGAGGTAGTGTGATCACTGTAAAATTTTGTAAAATTATTTTATTTTGGGTTTATGGGCTGATAGTTCGGCCATATTGGCTTTGAATAGCTTAATTTAAAAAATACAATCCATTAGGGTTAGTATATTAAGTTTTATTATAATTAGAATTAGATTTGGTAAGATTAGATAAGTTAATATTTTTCAAGGTTACTTCTTGAAGAATCCGACCAGATTACCTTAGATTACAATTCATTTTAGGTATTCTAGTTAGATATGGTTTTAGCTTATTAAAGCTGCCATAAGTCAATTCAGTTTCCAGTTGTGATTAGAGTTTGGGGCGAGATTGTAACCCTATAAATAGGCAGGCCTTATAGACGAATTTAACACCACTTTTATCAATCAAATATACAACCTTTTGAGTTCATACTTTTTGCTTGCGAGCTTATTCCATTGTTGCTTAACCCCGAAGGCTAGTTAAGTATCAATAAACCCTGTAATCTGATCCTGAGGCAAGTTAGAGAGCGAGTTGAAGTTAGGCGTACCCCGAAGGCTAGACTCTTGAATTTCGTGCGAGATAGTGAGGGTTTGTAGATCCCTTCACAAGATCAAAGATATTAATTTCGTAAATCGTGAGTTTTCGCAAGGAGATTCATATCAGTTGGTATCGGAGCAAAGCGAAATATCTACTGAGGCCGAAAAAACAAAAAAGGGGTTTTGAGTTTTTATTGAATTTATTTTTATTTTATAAACTCTTTCGTGTCTTGTTTTAACTATTTTTTTCCTTCTTAACAGGAGGATTGAATCTAGAGTCGAAGTCGAAGGGTTCGAGAGTTAGAATACTTTGGTATTACAATCCGCCTTCACCTTCATCAATCGAGTCAGGAGAACGTCGAAGAGTCTGAGCGTTAACAAGTATTTTCTGCCTTCACCTCCCGGTCAGTTTCATAGTTTTTAGGTAGCTTAAAAATTTTATGTGCTTGTGATATTTTCGTCAGCCCTTCTGAAAATTATTGCATGCTCATAATCCTATTTGTTTTCTTTATCGTTCTTTGATTCCGTGATCTTGAATTGTTCTTTGATTCTTGATTGCACCTTATTAAAAAAAACACAAAAAAAGAAGAGCTTGTGTCGTTTTCCATATATATAGTTTCATATTATTGATCCTTACGATCTTGAATACCTCGAAGTTCATTTGAATCAAGAGGAAGTTGTCGCAGTTTTCTTATTCCAAGTTTTGTATAGGCGATTTTTGTTCCACAGCTTTTTGAAAATAAAAAATAGAGATTTTTGGGTTTCAAAATCTGAATTTAGGATTTGCAATCTGTTTGAAATATGAAATTTGGGGCAGTTTTGCAATTTTCAAAAATTTGGGGGCAGATTTACTTTTTGCAAAATATTTGGGAATTGTGACCAACATTTTTTTTGGGGAATAAGATTCTGGTTGTGACTTTTATAGTAAAAAAAATGAATTGTGGCTGAAAATAGAAGGAAAGAAAAATGAAATCCGATTTGAAAAAGGAAAAGAAAAGTCAAAATCCTAATCGGAGAGGAAAAGGAAATAAAAGTCAATTGAGAGAGGAGTTTTGATCTGAATTTTCGACTTGGGGGACAAGTCATTAAAAGTTTAACCACGAGGGATTTGGATTTGAGTTCCTATTCCAATTTGTTTTCAGAAAAGTTTCTTGAATTTTCGGAACCTATTTATCGCCTATATAAAGTAATCTTGTTTTCCTCATAATTCATTCAATACTCCAATTCATGCCATTCAAATTGCGTTTTGTTCCTTATTCTTTGTAGAATTTGGAATTCCATATCGTAGAGCCCAATTTTGAGTTTATATTTTTTTAATTTCGAAATAAGTTCTGCAGTACTCATCTCCATAGATTGCTTTGAATTGTGGTGAATTGATCAATTACCCTTGCATTAGCCTTCACCTTGTGAATTGTGAGTGTTATAACCTTGGTGAGTGACCTTAATAAACAAAGGGAAGGGATGATTTTTTTAACTAACCGCTTGATTTTCTTGGAAGTTTAGCGAAGATGGGGGACGAAAACCCATTCGTCCCACCTTTTGTTAGCAATCCTAACAATTTTCCATTGACAAACACCTCTAGTGGTGGGTGTGGTAGTCATCCACATGAAGAGGCTCCAAATAGTGGGAGCAATATTGAATTAATCCAAATGAAGCCAATGATCCTGATCGGTTTGCTGGCGGAATAAATGCACTTATAAGTGAGGTGCAAAGGTTGGCGAGAAAAGTTGATAACATGGCACCGACTACACGTATATATTCGGTCAAGAGGGAGAAACAAAGAAATATGTCCGTCAATCCAATGGTTCTGGGAGTTTAGATGACTATTCTAATGATGGTTCAGAAAGACGATCGTCTTCTAGAAGGCATCGCCATAGTAAACCTCATTACCAAAGGAGAGTGAAAAGCAATTCAGGATCTGAGTCAGGTTCTGATGAAGCTCGAGACATCAAGGGTTTAAAATATGACATCCCTCGATTTGATGGTCAACACAATCCAGTGAAGTATATTGATTGGGAGCGACCTTTTGAGAATCTGTTTGATCTAAAAAATTATCGGGAGAAGGAGAAAGTCAAAGTGCCACAGTATTCTTTCACTCACTATGCGGCTGAATGGTGGAAAAATAAAATGGAGTTGTGATATCTTTTCAGAAAGAAACTTATCTCAACCCAGTAAAGATTGAGATCCGAGTTTCACCAATATCATGTTCCGCCTACTTACTTGATGGAACAACATTCTTATCTATCCAACATGAAGCAAGGAAATTGAACAGTTGATGAATACTGGCAAGATCTTGAGTTGACCATGAGAAGGGTTGGAATTAAAGAAGATGATGCATTCATCAAAAATTGATTCATTGATAGCTTGCGTGAAAACCTTCAAATGCCAGTCAAGCTTCAACATCACATAACTATGAATGATTTACTGGTGAAAGCAAGGCTGGTTAAGAGTACCCTATGACCAAGGAGGCCACAACCCATATTTCTCAGTCAAGGACCAGGATTTGACTCTAAAAACCCTAGTTATGGACGCAGTAGGGGCACACCCATGGAAGGATGAGGATCGGTTCAGACTTATTGAAATTTGACTTATAATCCTACTGAGAGGATGGCGGCATCACCAACCCAACAGGTTTCAAAAATTTCAGGTAAGTCCACTACATCTTCATCAAATTCGGTTTCTGATAACTGTACTACTTGTTTTCATTGTAAAGAAAGAGGACATGTCCGCAATAACTGTCCTCATGCACGAGGGTTAACAACAATTGAGGAAGGAGATGAAGAAGATGAATATGCTGATATGCCACCATTGTATGAAAGTGGTGAAGAACAAGTAGATGAAGAGATCATCATATATGATCATGGTGAACAAGGTCCGAAAACACAAGGTAACTTTGTGTTGTTAAGAGTTCTAAACTCTCAAATGGTTGAAACACAGGTACAAAGGATTAACATTTTTCATACCCACTGCCTTGTGAAAGATAATAATTGTTTACTGATTATTAATGGTGGTTCTTGTGCAAATACTATGTCTAATCTTCTTGTTAAATCATTGTCTTTTCCTGTGACTACTCATCCATCACCATATAAACTTATTTGGTTAAATGGTAGTGGTGAAATTAGGGTTAACAAACAATGCATGATTAACTATAAGATTGGAAAATACCATGATTCTATCTTATGTGATGTTATACCTATAGAAGCTAGTCATATTTTCTTAGGGAGACCTTGGCCGTTTGATCGTAAATCTATGCATGATGGTTACACTTACAAAATTATTGTGATTAAGGATAGAACAAGGTATACTTTGGTTCCATTATCTCTAGTGGATGTTTTAGAGGCACAAAGATGCAGGAAAGTCGACAAAGAGAAGTTTACGACTGATGCGCAAATGGTCGACCAAAACCCTAGCCAGGGCTTGAAGGAGGTCGGCCACAAGGTGAAAAATGGAGGAAAAAACCATGATAATTTCGACCAAAAATCAAGGAAGTTCGTCCCAAGTAAGCCAGGTAAGTCTAAGAATGATTCTGATAAGTTGCGTAAAATCCTATCTTCACATCTTAGTCTTTTGCCATCAATTTATATGATAGGGCATGAACTATCTACTGACTCTGATAAATTATTTTATGCTTCAATAGGAGATGTGAATCGATCTTTGACTAATCATTCTTTTGTTCTTATAATGTCCTTTAAAGAAAGTTACTATTCAAAAGAAGATATTCCTATAGGTATGTTTTCACGGTTTGTAAGTTGTTACAGGAATTCAAAGATATCTTTATAGGTTGTATGCTTCTCGTTTCGATGATGAAACTTTTCGATCCGGAAGGGAATGATACGACTATCAAATTCTTTAAAGTGCTTTAAATGCATTGATGGGTCAGCTTTATGATGAAGCGTCGAAGGAGTAATCATCGATATCTTGGATTCATTATTCAAGATTGTCGACGAACAAAAGACATCATGAAGAATACTATACTCTTTTTCCCCACTGGGTTTTTAATGAGGTAGTTTGATCACTGTAAAATATTGTAAAATTATTTCATTTTGGATTTATGGACTGACACTTCGGCCATGTGGGCTTTGAAGAGATGAATTTCAAAAATAGAGTCCATTAGGGTTAGTATATTCAGTTTCATTCTAATTAGAAATGGATTTGGTAAGATTAGATAAGCTAATATTCTCAAGGTTATTTCTTGAAGAATTCGACCAGATTACCTTAGATTACAATTCATTTTAGGTATTCTAGTTAGATATGGTTTTAGCTTATTAAAGCTGCCATAAGTCAATTCAGTTTCCAGTTGTGATTAGAGTTTGGGGCAAGATTGTAACCCTATAAATAGGCAGGCCTTATAGACGAATTTAACACCACTTTTATCAATCAAATATACAACCTTTTGAGTTCATACTTTTTGCTTGCGAGCTTATTCCATTGTTGCTTAACCCCAAGGGCTAGTTAAGAATCAATAAACCTTGTAATCTGATCATGAGGTTTAGTTCGAGAGCAAGTCGAAGTTAGGCGTACCCCGAGGGATAGACTCCTGAATTTCGTGTGAGATAGTGAGGGTTTGCAGATCCCTTCACTAGATCAAAGATATTAATTCTGCAATTTGTGAGTCTTCGCAAAAATCATGACCACTTGGCAGAGAAGAGTGTATCACACATTAATATCATTACGCCAAACAGGGATCTTCTACAACTGTAACACCACTTGATCCAACCACCATTTATGTTGTCCAAACTGTAGACACCTTAAAAAATACAGATCTGAACCAAAATTGATGGAAATCAAAAATAAAATCACAAAAAAAATTACGAACACACGATCTGAATAAGCAGATACAAAACAATACATCAACGTGTACAATCAAATCGAGTTATCATCATGAACACATTGATCTAATCGATCAGGTTGAAGAACAAAACTAATCTATGGAGACAAATCTCACACTTATTGGAAAACAAAAACATAAATTAAAGCAAACTATTGTTCTCCACCCCCCTAATTGGAAGATAGGGGAAAAATATTGAATAAGGAGGGGGCGAGGCAAGAGTAGAGAGAGGCTGCACAAGGTTTTCATTAATCCCTCACTAATTTTTTGTTTAGTTTTTGAAAAGGTGGTGTGTCCCATAAATTTTTGAACATGGCACTTTACTTTTTAATTAAATCTCAGTATTATATTTTATAAGTTAAAACTGTGTTTAAATGTAAAAATATGAGAAATATTAAATAAGAAGTAAATATATAATTTTAAAAATATTTTATTTTATTTATATTTAGAAGTTTAGTATTTTAATTTAACGAATACATTGTAGAGTCCGTCTTTTGAAAGACGATATTTCCACAAGCAATGGAAAGACCAAGATTTAAAGTGCAAATTAGAAGAAATGAAGATACTTTTTTTGGGTTGCATGAATCAAGTTATAAACTTTATAACTACTACAGATTGCACACTAAAATTTTAATATTGCAACTATGACCTTTTACCTTTAATAATTCTAATTAAAACTCATTTTTTTATAAGGTTATGGAAAGACGTTCTTTCCCAACACTTTGCTTATATTGTATAAGTAAAAATATAGTAAATTGTCTAAAATTTAGTAACAAAACACCTGTTAGGATCCCTATTAATAAATTAATTAACTGACCAAAATACGAATCACCTGTAATATTTGCCTCTCAAAAATAAGCTATGAAAAACAACGTCCAAGTTTTTTTCTTCTTTTGAAATCAACTTTTCAAGGGAAAACGGCCAACAGCAATTACAATGAGGGAATTGACATCCAACTTAATTATCCTCTAATAATAACTATCATATTGCAAGGATATCTAAATTACATGTCAACCAGAATGATCGTCTGTACTATTATAGATAAGAGATCCAATAAAAAGAAATTGTACTATCGCCCTCGGAGATATTAACTTGCTTCCCGCGAAAACATTGACCACTTGACAGAGAGAAGCGTATCATACATCTATATTACTGCGCCAAACAGGGATCTTCTACAACTGTAACACCACTTGATCCAACCACGATCTATGTTGTCCAAACTGTAAACACCTTGAAAGCACAGATATAACGAATCCAAATTAATGGAAACCCAAAATAAAACTACAAACAAAAAATTACGAACACACAATCTAAAAAAATAGATCGACAACAATACATCAACGTGAACAACTAAATCGAGTTATCATTATGAACACATCGATCTAATCGATCAGGTTGAAGAAAAAAAATAATTTGCAAAGATAAATTTCACACTTATTTAATATCAAAGACATAAATTAAAATAAACTGTTGTTCCCATCTCTCATAATGAAAAGATAGGGAAAAACATTGAAGAGGAAGGGTGCAGAAAGGGGGAGTAGGGATTGCGGCGCGTGTAGGGTTTAAGAGAAGGAAAAGTTATCAAAACAACGTCTAAGTTAAACGTGTGAAGTTTTCATCATCTAATCGGCTCTGAAGTTTGAGCAATTCCAGGAATTTCTCTGTCAATTATTAGAGATTTTAGTTGAATAGTTTAGTTGATATTCGAGATGTTAAACAAAACATTACTTACTACTGGAAGATACATCCATAGGCATCGGTATTTATTACATAGGCATCGCTATTTTGAGCATTTTTATATTAGTGCTTAAGTGATCCGGTGCAAAAAAATGTAGTTACATAGGCACTGGTAAGTGGTATCGGTGCTAGAATCTATTCCAGCACTAGTACCATTTACCGGTACCTATGAAACTATATTCTTGCCCCATATCACTTAGGCACCGGTGTGAAAATGATTGAAATATCGATGCCTATGCATGTAATACTGGTGCTAGTAAATAGGCGATCAATAACAAAAATATCCAGCCCGTGAGAATAAGTCACCGACTGAAATGCGAAACCCAGAAATTCATTAAAAAAAATAGGATGAACAAAATACAAAATAACTAGAAGTTCATGTTAGAAAACTGGAAAAATCATAGCCACATCTCAGAGTCATACATATATCTGAAAATACATAACAACCCACAAATCATGAAACAAACTAGATCTAAACATAAATTAACAACATTAATTATCATAAAAACTAGAATCTAATTTTCTTAAACCCTAAATTACATCAACGAACCAGATCGTGAAGGTGAGGTTGGATCTGAGCTGAGCAAGTAATTTTGGTGGAGCTCGTGACTTCGACCAGCGATCAGAGCACGGGGTGATGGCGTCGGGGATGGTTAATGTGCCCTTTTTATATGGTTATTTGGGAATTTCAGGATTCACTTTTGTACACTTTTGTGCTCTATATGTGGCATTTTCCTTTGAATTCTCTAAGGAGAGTTGAAAACGACTTTTACGCTTTCATTACTTTTCTAGAGGATTTTGTGTGACAGGGCAATTTTTTTTGAAGACTTTGATGACTTTGAAGAATATATTTGAAGATTTCAAGATTGAAGACTTGCATTTGAGCTTTTGAAAACTTGAATAATTGAAGACAAGTGGAGAGAAGAGGAGACTTAAGACAAAAAGAAGAAAGAAATCAAAGTGCTGGATTCTGCACCCTTCGCGAGCAGCGATGAAGGTGTCTTGACTCGCAGCGAATGGGTGGCCAGATATCTTTCTTGATTTTTTGTACTATAAATACGCACCTTATCCTCTCTCTCTCTCTTTCCTCTCTTCTCCTTCTTGCAATTTTCTGGGTTTCAAGCCCTAGTTTTTCTTCTTTCTATTCTTTGTTTTTGTAGGTTAATCATGTGTTTTTGTTATCTAGGTTAGTTTTTTACTGGGGAGCAATTGATTGATACTTCCAAACCCATGTCTTGAGTATCATTTCTATCGATTTGTTTCTCTTGCTATTGTGCATTTATTGAGCTTTTAATGTGGATTTTTAATGTTATTAATGTTCTTGAAAGTTTGATTATATGAAATGCTTTTATGATTGCTTGTTAGAGTTTTGGGAAAAAGTAGCTATATTTCCCTCTTCTTGATATGAAATCCAAGAGTATAAATTAGAGCTTGATTGTATTGATGGGTTGATAATTGCTACATGAATGTGATGATGTTAAACTTGTTGTCATGTTTGTTTTAGGTAGCAAATGAGAGAAGTCTATGGATGTCGATTGTTCTTGACTAATCTTTTGTAAATGCATGAATTGGTTCAATGCTTGAATTGGTTCAATGCTTAGACACAGATTAGTGTTTATAAGTGTTACCAAGCTTGTTGATTCTTCTTGCTTAACACCATTAATGGGATACTCTTAGCCATTTCTCGACTAAAAGAGTCATTAGTGAGGTTTGGCAAGAGATGTCGAATTCACTCTTGCAAAATACTATCTAAGAAGGATAGAAGATTTATCTTCACAATAAGTAGTTAAAGTAATGAATAGGTTGTTGCACTCATTCTTGAAGCTTTTATTATTTAGCCTTCATGTGTTCTGACTGGTATGTTTTACTTCATTTATATCATGGGTTGTTTGGGAGTAGGAAGTGTTTGTATGATTGAAGTGTTAGGGTATTCGCAAAGTCGCAAATTTCTTAACACATTTGGCATGAAAATCCAAGAACATGGACTTAGAACTTCTAGTGTATAATGTTGTAATTCTTTCTAGATAAGTATGTTAATATAGATTGTTCTCATATTTATCCTATAGAAGCAATGAAAGGTTGAATCTTGAATGTGGTTTGTTCTAGGTTTGGCCTAAAGAATGCTATGTTTGGTTAAATGGCTGTCTTTGGTAGATGGCTTGTTGTTATCAAATCTATGGTCCTTCATGTATAATGTCATTGATGAAACACCTTTATGGTGTGGTTTGCCTAAAGTGATCATCAATGAGTTTTACAAAATGTCATTGTTTGCGTGTGCAAATTACTATTAAGAAGGAATGAATGTTGATCTTTAGCGTTTGCCTAAAGTGATCATCAATGATGTTTTTCCCCCAATGCTTTGTCTTTTTTAGTTCTTACCCCCTTTTCTTAGTTTATTGCATGATTAGCATAGTCACTTGACTTTGCTAGTTAGTTTGTTATATATATATATATATATATATATATATATATATATATATATATATATATATATACTTCTAGCCTAATATTAACCTTATATGTTTAAACCCTTAAAAAGATCCCTCTTCTTCGTGGACGATGATGACCTTCGACTACTGAGAGAACCCCTCATAGGCACCATATTTTCACCCCATAGGCACCGGTATTTAGAGAATTTTTATACCAGTGCCTAAGTGACCCGATGAAAAAGATGTAGTTACATAGGCACCGGTAAGTTGTACCAGTGCTAGAATCTATTCCAGCACCGGTACCATTTACCAGTACCTATGCATAAAATACCGGTGCTGGTAAATAGACAATCATTTAAAAAAATCTGACCAGTGAGAATAAACTCACCAGTTGGAATATGAAACCCATAACGTACAAAACACAAAAAAAACATAAGCTTATGTAAAAAACTGGAAATTTCATACCACAGCCCACAATTTCATTACATATAATTGAAAATACATAAAACCTCTCAATTCATGAAACAAGCTATACATAAATGTAGATTAATAACATCAATCATCATAAAAACTAGAAACTAATTTTCAGAAACCCTAGATAAAATCAACGAACCAAAACTGAGAAGGTGAGGTCGAATCTGAGCTGAACCAAAAACTTTGGTGGAGCTCGCAACTCCGACCAGCGACCAGAGAGCAGAGAGATGGCATTGGGGGGGGGGGGGTGCACCTCAGCGAGGGCAGAGATAGAGTCGGGATGGTCCAAGAGATGACATCAGAATGGTCTGGGAGAGGGCATCGCGGGGAAGGCAGAGGGGGCTCATCAGCTGCGTTGAAGCAGAGAGGGGTTGCGATATCATCGGCGGCAGTGAAGAGGGAGAGGTTGTGGAGGAGGAGGGAGAAGATGGAGATGAGGTAGAGGAGAAGATAATGAGAGGGAAATGAGGGTGGATAGATTTAGATTTTCAGTGGGTAGTATATATAGGTAAATTTTTAACGATTGAGCTTCAATCAACAAAAGAAATCAATGGTTCAGATGAAACCAAGTTGGGCTCCATTTTTAATTGTTGAGCATCGGTACCGGTGCCCAAAATGCTCATACCGGTGCCTAAGAAATTGAAATGCAGTAGCTTAGGGCTGCTTTAAATAGTATTTTTTTTAAAAAAATGAACCCGAGAGCAAACTGGGAAGTTTTTTTTAAGTCTTGAGCACTGGTACAAATACCGGTGCCTAAATATACAAAACGCAGCTTCTTAGGACTATTTTGAAAAGTTTTTTTTTAAAAAATATTGAGCATGAAAGCAAACCCAAGAAATTTTTTCTAAGTATGGAGTACCGGTACACATACAGGTGCCTGAGTAACTAATACCAGTGCTAATTCCAAATGATGATGAACACTGGAACAAATGATGATGAACACTAGGCTGAGTGAATGTGAAAGTTCTAGAGAGTACTTCACATAGTCTAATAGATGATTGGATGGTGTGATTTACTCAAGGATAGATAGAGCTCTAGCTAATGCCAGTTGGTTTGTCAAGTTCCCTAATGTATGTGTAGAAGTTTTGGAACCTGGGGTTTCTGATCACTCCTTACTCTGGGTTAAAGTATATAAGGAGAAAAGCAGGACAACAAAGCAATTAAAATTCCTGAACTATCTACTGGAGAAGCAAGAGGTGAGAAACACTATTGTAGAAAGTTGGAACAAGCCTCTTCCAAGAAGTCCTATGTATGTTGTATGAAGGAAACTGCAGAGACTACAATGTGATTTGAAACTGAGCATGAAAGAGGTGAGAGGTATAAGGAAAAAATCTTGAAGCAACAAGGGTGGAGTTGGCAAGGGATCAGAAAGAATTGGAGTTGAATAGAATGTGCAGATGGAGAATCGAAAAAGTGATCAAAGGCATAGAGGAGGTCCAGAAGTGGAGTGAAATAGATGAACAGATTGCTAAGCGGAAGTCCAAAGTGGATTGAGTGAGACTTTGTGATGGAATCAATGCATATTTCCATGCATCAGTCAAAGCAAAAAAAATCAAATGATTGGAATGCAGAAACTGATCAGGGAGGATGGCACAATCATTACAGATAAGGCTTTGATAGAAGAGGGGGTTTTGAAATTTTATGTACATCTGGTAGGCATGAAAGTAGAAGGAACTGAGAGTGTGGATATGAAGCTGATCAGAAGGGGTAAAGTCTTGGGCTGTGATGAAAGAAGGGGACTAATTAGGCCAGTGCAGTTGCAGAAGGTGGAGGAAGCTTTGAAGGGCATAGGGGACCTAAAAGCACTAGGGGAAGATAGATATAGAGCAAAAATATTCAAAACTAACATGGTTGTGTTGTAGGTTGATATTATTAATGCATTGGGGAATTTTTTGAGAAAGGGAAGTTGTACAAAGAAGTAAATTGCACAAATGTGATACTCATGTCTAAACATCCATCATCTATGAAGATAAAGGATTTTAGACCAATCTCTTGCTGCTCTACATTGTGCAAGTTGATTTCAAAGATTCTGACTAACAGACTGAGTTGTGTAATCAGGGGAATGGTACAGGAAAACTAGGCAACTTTTGTGCCTGGAAGGAGCATTCATGACCACATTATGCTTGGATATGAGCTGTTAAGGGGATACAGTAGGAAGATAGGAGGCCCTAGGTGCACCATACAAATGGATATCCAAAAAGTATATGATACAGTAGTCTGGGAGGCTTTGGAGAAGATAATGAAAGGTCTGGGAGTGGCAAAAAAGATTTGTAGATTGGGTGATGACGTGTGTTAAAACAGTCCCATATAGATATGTTATAAATGGGAAGGTATCAAAACTTATTCCAGCCAATAGGGGACTTAGGCAGGGAGACCCCTTATCCTCATTGCTATTTGTCATGGTTATAGAGTATATGAGTAGGTGTGTATAGGATATTGGCAGAAGTGAGGAGTTTAATTACCATCCCAAGTGTGATAAACTACAGATCATTAGTCTTAACTTTGTTGATGATGTGTTGTTGATGTCTAAGGAAGAGCTGAAGGAGCCAGGCAAACAAGAACAGGTTCAGAACTAGATTGATATATGAGGGGCTGAAAAATGAGCAACCAAAAGTAGAATGGAGGAATCTTTTGCTTGTACACTATGCACGGCCTAGAGAAAAATTTATTCTATGGATGAGTTTCCATAAAAGCCTAGCCCCTAAAGACATGTTGAGGAAATTTGGATTTGCTGTGGATAGCAAATGTGCTTTCTGTGATACAGATGAAACTTTACAGCACCTTTTGTTTGAGTGCAAGGCGACAAAGCAGGTATGGTTTGAAGTACTATGATGGTTGAAGAGAAGAATACCAAAAGCATGGGATCAGGAAATGTGGTGGTTGGTTCAGTAGTGCAGAGGCAAGGGTAATCAAGCACATATGCTAAAAATTGTTGTGGATGAGACAATTTATGCATTATGGAAATTGAGAAACGAGGCTTGTTATGAAAAGAATGTTAGTAGTAGAGACATTACGATGAAAATTATAGAGTGTATAGTTGATAGAAGTTGGTTAAAGCCTAAGCTTAAAGGATTTTGTGCCCAGCTTATGGTTGATTGTGAGTAGATAGTAAGGAGGGGATTGTAAATTTGTGGAGTACTGTTCTTGCAAAATGAAATGAAAGTCTATATTCATACCAAAAAAAAACTCATACAATAAACCCATTTTTTGAAAATTTTCTATGAGCACCGGTATTATTACCAGTGTCATTCCTCAACATGCCGGTGTTAGCAATTTCCCACAAAAAATTTACCCACCAAAATTACTATTACAGTCATAGGCATCGGTATAGCGCTGGTATATGTCATTCATCCAAAACCGTGCTGGAAATTATTAAATTCAGACATTTTTTTCTTCAAAAGCACCAGTTTCTAGCACCGGTATTCAGTGTACCGGTGCTGAATTTATTCATAGGCACCGGTTTTTTAGTGTACCGGTGCTGGATTTATTATAGGCATCAGTATTTTGATTTTGTAGCACCGATAGTACTTACGTACCAGTGCCTATTTTCCTATTTTCCTATTTTCCAGTAGTGACTCTAACATAATGTCCATTCTCTTCTCTTAATGTAATATTTAATTTAAATGAAAAAGAAGACTTGAATATCTACACACACACATATATATATATATATGGAGGAAAAAGTTAACAAGACGAAACATTCAACATAAATTTATCAAATTTGTAAAATATGAAATCTGCTGGATCCTGGGAATAAAGGAGGGTATTTTTAATCTTGACAAGGTGAAAGAGGTGATTTTCGGACTTCATGGCATTGCTTAGGTGGATCAAAATTTTCTCAACATCCGACCATTTAAATTGTCTAAAAAGTTGTGTATCTACAATCTGAACAGTGGAAATCTAGTTTTGATGTCGAGAAGAATTGCAGGTTCTCTCGGATAGAATCAGTTCAGTTTGGTTTTTTTCCCCTCTTCTTGTTGTTTTTGGTTGTGGTTGTGGTTATTTGAAATTTTTTAAAAGATGTCGGAAACAAAATTTCATATTTCTCTTTTGGATGGAAAGATAAATTTTACTATGTGGCAGAGTACGATGCAAGATGTACTTGTAAGGTATAATATTGATCAAACTCTCGAGAACGAAAATCCCAAAGGAATGACTGATCGTGCTTGGGCTAATATGAAGAAAAAATTTGTTAGTACGATATGATTGGCACTTGCTCTAGAAATCAAATATGGTGTCATGCGGAAGGAAACACCAAAGGTTATTTGGGACAAATTGGAGAGTGTTAATGCTTCAAAATCACTGGCCAGCTGGTTGAGCATGAATATGGATCTCTATACATTGAAGATGGACGAAGGAGATAATATTCATGATCATATTAACAATTTTAGTCAAATATTATGTCGACTTCGAAACATTAGGGACACTAATAGAGACCAGCTCATTAAAAATGGCGATAGAATGCAATTTTAAAAAAATGCAAAACCATCTTTAATTGTGGTCCAAACCTCAATTAAAAGCGGTTCTACCTTTAAAATTGCATTTTTTCAACCGAAAACACTTCCTATTTTGGAAGTGCTTTCCCAGGTCATTTTTTCATTTAGCATACGATTCTAAATAGAACCACCTTAAATGAACTCCTTTTTTTTGGTCCAAGGCAGGAACCCATTACTTAGGCGTTTTCTCTTCCCATTAACTCGGGCCAAGGCAGAAACCTAATTACGTACTCAGATCTTCTCCCCCTTTAGTTCCCTTCCCCACCATAGCTTCATCCTACTACAGCTACGGCTCGGTCCTCCACCGCGGCTCGGTCTTGTGCCGGTCGTCTCTCCCATTCATTGCTCGTCTTTCCCATCCGTCGCTTGGCCATCCACTCCATCGCTCGGTCGTTCATCGCTCGTACGTACACCGCTTCCCTCCATCTCTTGTTCTTCTGATGGTCGTCTCTTCGTCACTTGTCACCATTGGAGCTCGACGCCGCTAGAGATCGATGCCACGCCACGGCTGGAGATCAATGCCACGCTCGGCACCACCATGAAATCCAACGTCGAGGAGATGGACATTTCCGGTGAAGCCTCCGCCTGAGTTCTAGATCGACGTTTGATTTCGATGAATCCTCTTTTCGATTTACGTTGTGTTCTTGTGTTTGTTCTCTGCTGTTGTGTTGATTTTCGTAGTGTTATTTTTTTTTCCAAATCTGGGTTTGCCCTGTTCTGCCGGAGACCAATCGATTTCCGACAGCCTATTTTTTGGAAGGGTCGGACCTTATTAAAGGCGGTTATTTGAACTGCCATTAATCGAACGATTTCGATCAAAGACGGAGCCAGAGAATGCGGTTCTAAAGTGCCTTCATTGGTTCGATATAACCGCCTTTAATGATCCCTTACTCCACTAGTGGGAGGAAGTCGACAGTGAAGAACAAGCATTATTGTTAATGACCTCTTTGTCATTATCTTATAAACATGTTATGCAATCTATGTTGGGAAGGACGACCACTCTTAAGTTTGATGAATTGGTTGCTCAATTAAGGGATAATTAGAAGATAATGGGGGTAACGAACATTTTGTGGAGGGAGTGATTGTGGAGGAAGTTCCCAACCGAAATATTTTAGTAATGTTAACTGTTTCTATTGAGGTGAAAAATGTCACATCCAATCTAGATTCCCTATCACGGTAGAGGATTTGAAAAAGGTTAAGAAAGATTAAAGGCAAGGAGAAAGTTGTAGAGAATGATGACTCTGCAAATTTGGTGATTCAGTCGAAAGACTCAAGTTGGGTGTTGGACTGTGCATCTTCTATGCATATTTGTTGTAATAACTATTCTTTTGAAATTTCACAGGTTGGTGGAGATATGGGTCACATTATTGGTTTAATTGGTGAGAAGATGAGGATTGAGGGTGTTTGCATTGCACGCTTCAAGAATTACATTGGCTTTGTTAAAATATTATTTGAAGTATGTACCATGTTGTGCATAATTTCATCAGGTGAGTTATGTTCGCGAGGGTGCAGTTTCACTGTTAACAATGATTTTTGTAAGGTGTTTGAGGGAGGTAAGTTGCTCATCGAAAGAGTGAGAAGTGATCATAAGTTTTTTCACGTTGGAGGTTTGAACAATAGGTCATGCAATAAACTTGTCATTCCTAAGGATGAGTTGAAGCCAAAAAAAGATGTAATTCACATGTGTTAAAGATGTTGTATTTGGAATTTGGGTCGAGGGAAGAAAAGTCGAGGGAAGAATTGTTGAGAGTGTTCCTCAAAGTCCAAATATAATGACAATTGAGTTAATGGTCTTTATTCTATATGGGTCAGAAAAGTTAGGTCTAATAGAATTAGATTATGGTAGAGTTTTAGTATAAATATATCATATTTGTGCAATAGTTAGCGTGTGTGGGTGATAGAAAGTTATTAGTTGATTAAAGAGAATAGAATGGAGTGTTATAGACACTGTGTGTTGAGAGATAAAACATACATTGTAAATATCTTTCTATTTTCTAGTAGATTCGAACTGTTTGATACCTACTCTCCTCGTCCTACTCTAAATTGCTTATTTACTTTTTTACGGTATTCAATGAGCATGTTTAGCTGTAAATATCTCTAGTTACATATAATAATTCCGCATAAAAAATTAAAATTTGGAAAATAGATGTCAAGACAAATTTAACAAGACCTCATATGATATATTTATAATTTATATTTAGGGTCAAAGTTTACAAAATTTAACTCTCAAAAAATATTCCACATAAAAATCATATAATTTTTCTTTTGATTATTGATTGTGTCTTGTCTCACGAGTAAAGGATGGATTTTTATCTTGATAAGGCGATGGTTGAGGTTAAAGTCCCCAGCACCAAAACCGAA
Organism: Rubia yunnanensis; assembly: GCA_037428765.1. NCBI lineage: Eukaryota > Viridiplantae > Streptophyta > Magnoliopsida > Gentianales > Rubiaceae > Rubia > Rubia yunnanensis. The sequence continues at coordinate 67,590,783 of CM075071.1, read as the reverse complement.
TTTTCTTTTCTTGATAAGACTTCAAATACTACATAGAGACAAGTATATAATGGTTGGAAATTTTCAAATAATTCTTTTAATAATCACTTAAGAGTCCGTCTCTTGAAAGACGGTATTTTCATAACTTATGGAAATATCAATATTTAAATTGCAAATAAAAATAAATTAAGATAAAATTTTTGGGTTGAATTAATCGGGTCATAAACCTATAACTATTGCATGTTGCATGATAAAGTTTTAATATTGCAACTATAATCTTTTACCTTTCTATAATTCTAATTCAACCCAATCTTTCCATATACCTATGGAAAGACGATTTTTCCCAAGAGTTTATCATCACTAAATCACATCATTATAAGTGTAATATAGTAAAATCGTAGTATCGCTTTCAAAAGGTTTAACTCATTGTAATCAAAGCTAATAGTTAATTGGTGATGGAAACGTCTCACACATTAATATTATAGTAATATATCACATATATAACACCATTAATATTATAGTAATAGATCACACATATAACACCACTTTATTTAGTTATAGAGCAAGAGCTTGACCAAATCCAGATCAAAATCATGGAATATATAGTCAATAGATCACAAACATTTGCAAGAGAGAATGCTACGGGTACATATTGTCAATTCTCACAGGCGGCGACCGTGCGGACCTTGAGGGGAGTGCGGAACGTACGTCCTGAAGATATAAAAATGAAATAAAAAAAATTCAGTAAAGGAAAACTCCCTCAACGTGATAAATAAATAGAATAATGTAGTAATCCAAGTATTAATGCATGTCACTGCAGCTCCAACATCTTATTATTCTGAACAAAGTGAGCATATATAGGTTAGTCTTTTCTTATTGCCCAGAATTTTAAATTTGGTTTACTTTTCATTATTGTTTGTTTTTCGAATTTGATACATTTCATTTTATGGTTAATAGTTAATTATTTTCAACTACTTATTAAATTTTTTACTTTTCTCATTCAATTTTTTGCACATATTTTAACTTGCAATGAAAAACACTTAAAGATCGGGTGTCAACCATAGTAAAACGAAAGAAGTACTCCTCCGCATATTCACCCTTTAATACTTGTAAGCAGGGGTGGAGCAGAAAAAAAAATTTGGTGGGTCACAATTTAATTTGATAACTTTATCTTTGAAGGTAGGGTTAAAATGTTAAGAAATTTTAAATTTAAATGAATAAAGTGAATCTAAAATTAAAAATAAAATTGGACACTAATAAAAAATTATATATTAATTAATTATAAAAAATATATTTTCAGGAAAAAGTAGTTCAATTACCCTACCTTGCACAGGTACCCCCACCCCTGCTTGTAAGCATAATTTAACATAATGCAATTCTCTTTCTATAGAAATCCTTAATACCCAACTCATCAATACATACGTATATTTCCGTCAAAAGGTAAATGTAAAATAAGGCTTACCCGCTATTTCCAGACGGAGGAGTTTGACGGAATGAAAACCTTGATAAGGCCTCAGCTGTGGAAAACAGAAGCGTGAAGATGCATAGATTCATGAGGATGTAAAATGCTGTTGTTTTTGGAGCCATTTATGTTTTTACTACAGTATATTTTATTTTATTTGAGTTGCTCTAGCAGCTCGAGAGCTTCTCCTTTTATGCTAAGATATATAGTAGCAGCATTTTTTTTTCTTCTGTTTACTGGTATACTGGTAAAACCCCGCTATCGTTTACTCAGCTAGGACTTACTTTTTTTCCTAATTTCCAAACCTTGACCAAAAAGAGATGAAGATGGCGATGACAAGTAGATTCTCGTCTCATCTCTATTTGCACAGTAATTATTATCACGTTATTTAAGAAACATATTTAACTATTAATATATTTACCTATGTATAAAATAAGAATAAAAAAATGATATATAAAAATTACATGTTACGACAAATTCAATAATATCATATACGATAGTATTGTTGTTCATAAATCTATTCTAATATGCAGTCAAACTTTAATAATGAATAGTGTCATAAGAGTGAAAATAGATCTGCGACCAGGGAGTACTCTATTTTGCCAAACACATATTTTTTTTATTAAACTGAGATACAGTACTACTGAAATAATCCTAAGATGGTCATATTTTAAACTTAATTGTATTATATATTTTTAGTAAAATATTATGGTCCCTTGTGTATTTAATTAAGGCAAAGTCTTGGGAAAGACGGTCTTTCCACAGGCTAATGGAAAGACAGAGTTTAATTAGAATAATAAAAGGTAAAGGGTCTTAGTTGCAATATTAGAATTTTAGTATGCAACATGTAGTAGTTATAAAATTTATAACCCGGTTCATGCAACTCAAAAATTTTATCTTCATTTCTTCTAATTTACACTTTGAACCTTAGTCTTTTCATGAGTCATGGAAAGACCGTCTTTCAAGAGACAGAAAGGTACTTTTTTTTAGAATTTCTTTAAAAAAATTTAAAAATGTAATTTTGACTGTAGAATTTTACTATTATCTAAATTAGAGAATTATCATATTAAATATCTTTTAATATTAAGTTTTTATTAATTTAGTGTTATACTCGTTTAAAGATACATATTTGTCGCACATGTACAAAAAATGGTTTGATTTTGAAAAAGGTTATTGCCTTTCTACAGCAAAGTGGTTTGGTGTAGACCAACCCATCACTAATGATAGTTATTAACCTATTAAGGTTAAAACTGATATTATTATTTTTTTTTAACTGATTTTTTTTAAAAAAACTGATATCATCATATGAATTAGTTTCCAGTTTTCCCTGTTAGCATTTAGACTTTGGAAGGGTACAAAGCTAATCTATCCCAAATTATTAGGAGCGTGTCTCTTGCAAGACGACATGTTCATAATCTTATTGGAAATGTTTTTTTTTTACTTTATACATTGTATTTGTTAAACTACATACAAAATTTTGAAATTTTGAAAATATTTACTTATACCATAAATTTTTTTAATATTTTCACATTCAAACACATATTATTACTTTTTTAAACTTATAAAATACGATATTTAAATTTTATAAAAAAATTACAATATTTAAAGTAAAAACCCATGTGAACTGTGCATAACCTTATGAAAGACCGCATTTTCTGAGAATTTCCCATTTATTATAACTCTAGTGTTATCGTTGATTAAGTTTTATGTGCAACTCTAGTGATATGTTCTGCCAAATTATTTTTTGTCATTATTCTTTGACTAAATTATTTTTTTCTCCCCAACCTATGATACAATACCATCTTTTAGCTCTCAATGCCAATACTGCATTTGTTCAGCTACTAACAAATACAAAATGATTCGCTTGGTCCCCAAGGTGGTTTTCAAGTGATTTTGGGACCAAAAGATGGTATAAGATTATATGTTAGGGTCCATAAAGTAATTTAGTCTACTGAAAACCACTTTGGGGTCCAAACAAATCATTTTGAATTTGTTGGGTACTGAAAGGAAGCGGTAGTGGTCTCGGGGATCAAAGGATGGTACTCCCTCCGTTTCTTTATTAGTGGCACACTTTCTTTTTTGGGTTGTTTCTTTTATATTGGCACACTTTTCATTTTTGGAAATATTCCTTCAATTTCATCCACTCATTCTACGTTTCACTTTCTACATTCAATTTCATCCAATCATTTCCTTACCTAAATCCAAGCATCTAAACCTATGGTGCCACTATTAGTGAAACGCAGGGAGTATAAGATCACATGTTAGGGACCAAAAAATAATTTAGTCTTATTCTTTTTTTAATTTTGTGAATTTTTAACACTAGGAGCGTAGACCATAAGAACTTAGTCAGAGAGTTGTTCGATTTTGGGATTTCACAAAAACTTTAAGAGTCCGCCTCCTACAAGACCGTTTTATTGTAAGACCAAGGACTAGAGTAAAAATAGGTAAATGATAAATGAAATTCGGGGGTAAAATTATAAAAAAATAAAAATAAATTGGCGCTAGAATGAAAAACACAAAAAATAGAGGACCAAAGAGATCATAAACAAAACAAAAAATACAACGAGCGTCTTTCACCTTCTTCTCACCTCTCCCGTCGGCGCTGCCTCACCCTCCGTCATCCCCGCCTCGTCATCTCCCCGCCTTCTCTGTCGTTGTCTCGCTATCTCCTGGCCTTCTCCGCCATTGAATTGACTTCTCCAACTTCAGATTAGCAGAATTCAAAATCGTAGTTTGAGGCTTGATGTTGCGTTGGTTTATCTGGCTTAAAATTACGGTCGGTGATGGAGAATAAGCTCTGATTCTTTTGTTTGCTACCGACTCCCGGCTTCAAATCACATTGCCGGCTGTGATTCGTGTATTCTCCGTTGGGTTTGTGAGGAAGGGTGTGGGTCGAATCGTTTTTCATTTCTAGATCCATTGCCAAAGATGTTTTTTGATCTTGATGTTGATGGAGAACATCGCATTCTTGACGTTCGTCGATTTTCAGATCCATCACTTGAAAACATCACATTCATTTTCCCGTCGGCTGTGACCTTTTTGCATTTTCTGTCGCATTCTGGCAGTTGTTTTCCGGCTCTTTTGGTCGCACCAGAGGTGAGGGATTTAGATGGTGATATTCGAAACGCTATTTTGGAATTTCAGAGCTGAGGAAGTTAAACGATAACTATGATACGCGATTCGATGGTGACTGTGCCAATAGCCAGATTCCGGTGATGAGGTTTTTGGACAGGAAGGACTAAATCAGGTCACCTTTTGGGCTAGTTTGGTGTGGGTTAACAATCAACCTAAAAATCTAACTAACAGTCACATCAAACCAAAAGTATAAAAATTCAACTAAAATTTCTAAATTATCATATGAAATAATTAAACCTCAATTTTACACATCAAATTTTAATATGTAAACATGAAATAAAACATTTAAAACATCAAATCTGATCATATCAACTTTGAAATAGTTTAACATCAAATAAAACACTAATAAGTACATATGATCAAACTAACATTGTAAAACATCTTATTAAAATAAGATGAAAATATACATCTTAAAAATACACATCATATAAAAATGACTAAACATCAAATTAGAAAATTAAAATATCAAACTAACATTGTAAAATGTCTTATTAAAATAAGTTGAAAATACACATCTATCCACTGATTTTTTTTTACATGATAATTTACAAATGTAAAATGATATGTATCATTTTATGTAAAGGTGAACAAACATCATACACTGACAACTCAAAATCGAAGGTATTAATTGAATCATCAATGACACAACAAATACATATAAAATTAGCATATAAAAATGATAAACTTTCATTTGATTTTTTACATTAGCATGCAAAAATGTCAATCGCCATAACTATTGAACCATCAAATATAATTCATTACAAAAGGGTTCAAATGCCCTAAAAACCCGCTAACATAAAAACTGGAAAATTTCAAATCAGGGTAAAATATTAATGACAATCAAGTGCCTTAACACTAACACTAACAATCAACTATCGTAACTGAAAAATCAATGTCAAACAATACATCCTAAACAATCAAATTCTATTTTTCCCGACTTGTTTCCCTCCGTCGCTGGCTTTTTCACAGACTTGGCTTCTCCTACTGGTTTTGAAGAGGACAACTCTCATATTCCATCAACACAAAGATCAAAGGTCAACTACAAATCTCTATTTAAGGGAACACTTTCAGAGCATGGTTCCTCATACCATTTTTTTATTAACTCATCAATGGCATCGTAGAGTCCTAACATGGAAAGTATTCCTGTGAAATAATACGAAAAATCACATATAGTAATAAAAACATCAATATTTGTAATTAAACCATTACAATAGTACACATATCACTAACAACTAAATTGAGAAACATCGCATACAATATTTAAAAAATCAATCTCAAAATTTAAAAACATCAACAACACACACTAAAATATCAAAATAACAAAACTAAACCTCAGTTGTATACTTAAACATGAAAAACCCACAAGTATCAAGCACTAAAATTAAAAATATTACATCAACACACATAAAAAATACTTAGAGCTTAAACATGAAAGATCAAAGATAAAACTAGAAACATCAACAACGGTATGTAAAACTTCGCAACTAAAAAAAAAGAAAACTTACAGTTCCTACTTCATTCTCGAATGCAGCAACAGTGGGTAAGTGCTCTTAGACATCTAAGAAACAGTGAAAATAACACAAAAATTAGAACAAATAGTAACAAAACTCTAAGATATCACACACACAATCAAAACAAAAAAATCGAACATCAATTGCCCACTTAAAATACTACAAGCATCAATTACTAAAACTAAAACATCACACCAACACACATAAAAAAATACTTAGAACTTAAACATGAAACATCAAACACAAAACCAGAAGCATCAATAACAGTATCCAAAATATCACATCTGAAAAATAATAAAATTTACAGATCCTCATTTCTTCTTGATTGCAACAACAGTGGGCTAGCGTTCTTAGACATCTAAGAAACAACACCACAAAAATTAGCACAATTTGCAACAAAAACCCTAAGATATCACACACAATCAAAACTGAACATCAGTTGCACACTTAAACATGAAAACACCACAAACATCAAACGCTGAAATTAAAATATCACACCAACACAGATAACAATACTTAAAACCTAAAACCTAAAACATCAAACTGAAATAGAGAAACATCAATAACTGTTCTTAAAGCATCACTGCTGGAAAATTAAGAAAACTTACAAATTCTCCTTCCTTCTCGATTGCAGTGGCAGTGAGGCAAATCTTCTTAGACATCTAAAAAAAATATTAGCACAAATCCATAAGAACAACTCACAAAACACAAAAAATGGAGAAATTCCCAATATTACTCAGTATAACCTACACAAACCCTAGAATATCACATGAACCAAAGAAAGTAAACAAAATATATGTATATATATACATAAAAACTCTTAGCAAAGACATTACCTTCGAAGATGAACACAAAATGAAGGTCATGTTGTCACCAGTGAAAATCGGCCTATTAAAGGCAGTTTTATCGGCTCGGAGAAGTCACTTTGTAGGTGACTTCTTTGGTAGTGAATTTGATTGCCATCGATCAAAGTCACATTGAGAAACCGCTTTTGAAAGCCACCTTTCAAAGGCGGTTAATTTCCACCTTTGAACATGCTTGAAAAACCGCCTTCCAATTGTTACGAACTCAGAATTAGGGTCAGAATGAGTTCCAAATTCAAAATTTCTTTCGGGGGTTATAAAAAAGAAGTCACCGGAAAATGCTGGCAACGGTTCCAGCAACAAACGAAAATTAGATCTGGAATTAACAAGAACAACAAGGAAAGAAACGACTGTATCGAAAGAAAATGTACATATATTAACAAATGAACAGATATGGAATATGAACAGATACTACATGTGTTACACAATTGGAGATAGAAACCGCTGCTATCTTAGCCCCTATCGTTGTTCTTCGTTGACATCTCTATTACGGTTAATCATAGAAACCACTGCCATCTTATCCCCTATCGTTGTTCTTCTTTGATATCTTTGTTAGGGTTAATCATAGAAACCGCTTCACAAATATAACCTCTTTGCCATCTTTCCATTGGTGGAGACCAAGGCATAGCATCAGTGGCCAGCAATTGGAGACGGTGGCCAGGGCAGCGACGACGGAGGCCAGGGAAGCGGTGATCGAAGGTTGTACAACAATGAAAGAGACCATGGAATGGGATCGACGGTGCTGACGGGTGGTGGAGGCAGGTGGTGGAGGCAGGTGGTGGAGGCCAGGGAAGCGGTGACGATATGTGGTGGAGGTGGGCTCGGTGCACCCATCGTGAGAAGAAAGGGAGTAGGGTTTTTGAAGTGAATTAAAATGAAGGGGATAGATCTGAAAAATGGCTAAGTAAAAAACTCTACCCGAGTTCTTATATAAACTATAGTTTCGAGTGCGTAACTCATTCATGCGAGCCTCCTACAATATGATACATAGTTCCGACTTAGGAACATACTTAAGAAAATGTTCCAATTTCGTAATTGCCTACCTTCAAATGCGGAAAGTCACAACCGCCTTTGAAAATGGAAGATAGAAGGTGGTTATTACACAGAACCACCTTTGATCAAACCATTTAAAGGTGGTTATCATAATAATCGCCTTCTATTGATATCCAACCGTCTTCTAACGTCACGGTGGCCCAAATGCAACCAGTTACAATATCGTAACTGCTTCTAGAAGGCAGTTCTACAGAATTCACGCGAAACCGCCTTCTAAGGGGTGACTTTAATCACCCATCATCCACTAGTCTGTGCTCGACCACCAGAAATCGAAGATTAAACCGGAAAATTTGCCAAAATATTTTCCAGAAATTTCCAAAGATCTCAACAAACCACTACACGCAAGAAAGGATGAAGAAAAATGGAGAGGATGTGCGGTTATTTGGAAGAAAGGAGCAGTCGAATTGAAGGAAGATGGAAGAGAAATGGAGAGGAGAAAGAAGAATAAGGCAGTTACGCTGGAGAGAAAAGTAGATGAGAGAGAAATCATAAGAAAAATATGGGAGAAGAAGAGGAAATATTGATATTTATATCGAGACTTAAATGTAAATTAATGAAATTTCACATCCAGCCTCTGAACTTTTAAAACTTCAATTTGAAATCCCATACTATATTTTTAACAATTTAATCTATGGCTCGCTAAGAAACCGTCTAGCACAAATCACTGTCAAACTTTAAGGAGAAAGCTTTGATTATAGTCCTAATGTCTCTATGTCCCACTATCACATGAACCCCCCTTTAGCACCATTTTTTTGGTTCTAGCACCGGTTTTTTCATAAAAAAAAACTGGTGCCTAAGTAATCGATGAAACGGTTTCACCGGTTGGAAACAAATTGGTGCTAAATCCCTACTTTTAGCACCGATTTTTAAAAACCGGTGCTAATATGTACCGCAATAGCACCGGTTTAAAAATCAGTGCTAAAATGTTTATAACGACTAAAAAACATCCCTTCATCTGAAGCTTTCAGAGGAAGGGAAAAAGACCCAAAATTAACAATTTAGTAGGACATTAATTTAATAATAAAATGAACATCACAAAATTGATAATATAGAAATAAAACCAAAAAAAATTATGATACAAAATTAATAATCTATAGGAATAAACATAACTATCCCAAACATAACTATCTACGGGACTAAACATAACTTCAGCTTGAACTAGCAATTGAATCATGTGACTTATACACATTAAATCACAAGGCTAAGCACACAACTAATCTTGAATCTATGATCCTTAAAAATGCTCAGATGTACTATTCCATATGAATCTACAAGACCATACAACGATAAACTTCAATTTAGTTTGCAAAAATTGTAGGGGAAAAGGTAAATGTAACTAAATCAGTAAATCTTACATTGGAAGGCTCATTGTATGCTTAAAAGCTAATGCCTAGAACATACTAAAGACAAATTTGAAATCCTCTGTATATTCAAACAGACAAAGAAATAAAACATACACACAAAGGGGCTACATAGTTTAGATCTAAATAAACACGGAGGAAAAAAAATAGAGTAATCAAAACTCCACTCAGCACAAACATAAGGGCCAATTCTGATATGAGCATGAAGCCCAGCTTTCTGCATGGTCTTACTGAACCTCACCAAATCATACCTTCCTTTGGAGTAATATCGCAGAACCAAAACAAATTAACTAAAACCTTCCCATTTCTTCCGAAATGTACAAACTCTTCAGCACAATGCACCATACCTTTCCCTGAGTAGGCTCATAAACATTCCAAAAGACACAAGTCTCAATCACATCCAAGCCTCCATCTTTAGCCTTACTTATGTGATCCTCCCACATCTGCAAATTATAATTCACCCTACAAAATCATCAGAGTGCTCCAAAAAAAACCCGAGAAAGTAGTACCATATTAACAAATAAAAAACTGAATAGCTAAGAAATGAATCTATGTAATGAAAATGTGTCTTTCAACAACCTATATGTATTATTTTTAATCAAAATAGCACAAAAATGTTCTCATTTTTCAATTGAAAATCATCTTCTTGAGATAGTTACAAAAAAAAGTACAAGCTACTTTCAAAAGACAACATTAAAAATGAATTCAGATTGGACTACTATTTAAACTTTGGTGCATTTCCCAGCTCAAATGTTAAACCTAGACATATTCCCATAATAGACAAGAGAACTGCAGTGATCTAAAGCAAGCATAAGATTATATTTTGGATTGAAAGTGAGAATGATAAACAATTTTGTAGAACCATTTGGTGCATTTCTAGCTCAAGAACATTCGTATAATTGCTAAGCCTAGACAAGAGAATTGTAATCACTTAAAGTAAACATAAACAATTCAAATCAGTACATTTTCAAGATCAAGAGCACAAATGGTTCAAGAAAATATTCAGAGAAACAACAAAAGAGGCAGAGATTAAGACTTCAAGAAAATTACCCAGATGATTATAAATTCTAAATTTTTTATGCAATTTAACAAATATAGTATATAAGGTAAGAAATAAGTGGCTTCTCCATAAGTTTATGGACAGACCGCCTATTAGAAGACCCACTCTATAAATACTCTCTCTGTCCTATAATTAATGACACAATTGATTTTTCCAAGTCAAATTTTAAAAACTTTAACCCTAAATAAAAATTATATCTTGAGACTAGTCGCTCGACTTATAGCTATGCTGCATTTTTTTAGAGGCAACATTGTCTCTTAGAGTGTAGAGACACATTCTACAATGTCTTAATACATTTTAGAGTTTTTGAGTTTGTCTACGTGTCTCACCTGCTTCATCATCTTCATTCTTCACTTTTTGCAGTCTCTTCTAATTTGCGACAATAGCGGTGCAATTTTTCTTGCTCATGTGTCGATTGCACACAAGTGGACAAAACATATCGACTAGCACTTTGTTCGAAAATAGTTAACTGTAGAAAATTGCATGTTAGTCATGTTCCTAATTCGCTTCAGTTGGCGGATATTTTTACTAGAGGGTTCTTTCGCTCCTTGTTTGAATTTTTCATGTCCAGTTTTTACGTTTCGGTTCATCCAACACTTAGATTTAGGGGTTATTAAGATAGAAAATTTTGATTAGAACTCAACTAGGATTTCATATCTCTATTTACTTTTGGATGCCTGTTGTAACTCTATATGAAGTTGGCAACATAAAACCCTAGATCATCAAGGATATAAGTAGTGAAAAACCATTCTTATTCATAAATTATGCTACATATATGGTATTTCTAATTTAGACGTTGTAACTCTGAATTTAAACAAGCAATAAGATATCTTTAAATGTGATTAAAAAAGAAATATATACTATAAGTAAAAATTGAAATACAACACACAAACAAAATAGCTTACTAGATACTACGTACAGTTCAAGTTTAAACAAAAATTCTGTTAAGGAAATTGAAACTCTTTCCTACAAGGAAAGTTTCCATTTCCTTGTAATCCATCCTATTTGGGTGATATATTTGTAACCTATTTATAGCCTCTTATAGTGGAATATGTGGACTACATAGTCCCGCAATTTTTTTCAATTTGAATGTTTCGCGTTACCAAATTCTGGTGTCCTATTGTTCTTTCTTTTTCATTTACCATCTTGATCACACAAAGAAGGAAATATCAATTTTTTCCAATATAGAAGACGTTACAGTGATCGTGATAAAGCACCTTTAGAATTGATTAGGTGTGTTGGATCGTTGTGAAGCACCTTTAGAATTGATTAGATCTGCTAGTTGTCTGGAAAGTTATCGGAGCTCCTCATGCTTTAATTTAGCGATTCATTTCCTATCTTTGCACTCTTGGTTTTCATGGTAGTTTGGCCTATACCTCCTTGTTTGTGTATTCTTGTGGGTCCATTTTTCTCTATTTTTTTTCTACGTTGATGACATCATATTCAGTGGGAATGATTCTATTGTCATTCGTCAATTTATTGCTCGTGCTAATTAGGAGTTCTTCATTAAAGATTTAGGCTCCTTACACATTGAAAGTGTCTCTTTCCTTGCTGGGTCTTTTTTTGGGCCATGCAAAGAGTGCTCATGATATTGTATGTTGTGTTACCAATGTTGCTCCATTTCCACACTTTTTTTCGAGGTCTCAACTTCATAATAGTACTAGCGTACTTTTCCAATACCGTTCTTTACTACTTTTAGTACTTTTAGGTTGGTGTGCTTCATTATCTTACCATTATTTGTCCACACTTGGCCTTTTAAATTAACTCTATTAGTCAACTTCTTCAGGATCCATATGATGATCATTTTGTTATTTTGACTTATATCATTTGCTATTTTAGTGGCACTGTTCACTATGGTCTCTTTCCTCTTTGAGTGTTCATTTAAGGTGTTGGGTTATTCTGATGCTGACTAACCTCATTGTCTTTAGACTAATCGCTCGACTTGTAGGTATGCTGTGTTTGGTAGAGGCAATATTGTCTCTTAGAGTGCAGAGAAATATTCCACAGTGTCTTAATACATTTTAGAGCTTTTAAGTTTGTCTATGTGTCTCACCTGCTTCATCATCTTCATTCTTCACTTTTTGCAGTGTCATCTACTTTGCAACAATAACGGTGCAATTTTTCTTGGTCAGATGTCGATTGCGCACAAGTGGACAAAACATATCGACCGGTACTTTGTTCGGAAATAGTTAACTCTAAAAAATTACATGTTAGTCATGTTCCTAATTTGCTTCAGTTGGCTGATATTTTTACTAGAGGATTTTCTCGTTCCTTATTTGAATTTTTCAGGTCCAGTCTTTACGTTTCAGTTCATCAAACACTTAGATTTAGGGGTTATTAAGATAGAATATTTTGATTAGAACTCAACTAGGATTTCATATCTCTATTTACTTTTGAATGCCTGTTGTAACTCTATATGAAGTTGGCAACATAAAACCCTAGACCATCAAGGATTTAAGTAGTCTTTCTTGTGAAAAACCATTCTTATTCATAAATTATGTTACAGATATGGTATTTCTAATTTAGACATTATAACTCTGAATTTAAACAAGCAATAAGATATCTTTAAATGTGATTAAAAAAGAAATATATACTATAAGCAAAAATTGAAATACAACACAAAAACAAAATAGCTTACTAGATACTACGTACAGTTCAAGTTTAAATAAAATTCTGTTAAGGAAATAAAAACTCTTTCCTTGTATGAAAGATTATAACTGATAGTTACCTTATAAAATTTGTTTCCTTATAGACTCTAGAAGACTTTGAATTGTAGTAGACCTATATACTGTAATTTTCATCATTGATGTGATATCAATGCGCACCATAACAAAGTCTTTTATAATTTATCATGGTATCAGAGCTTTATAATTTATCATGGTATCAGTATTTTCTTATTTTCTCAAATTCAATAAATAATAATAAAAAAGTGCGTCTCTTGAAAGACGGTCTTTCAATAAGTTATGGAAAGACTAATGTTTGAACTAGAAATTAGAAGAAATAAAGATAAAATTTCTGGGTTGCATTAATCGAGTCATAAACTTTATAACTACTACACGTTGTATAATAAATTTTTAAGACTAAATTATTTTTTTGGTCCCTAACATATGATCTTATACCATCTTTTGGTCTCCGAGACCAATACCACTTCCCTTCAATACCCAACAAATTCAAAATGATTTGTTTGTTCCCCCGGGTGGTTTTCAGTAGACCAAATTGTTTTATGGATTCTAACATATGATCTTATACCATTTTTTGGTTCTCAAAATCACCTGAAAACCACCTTGGGGACCAAAAAATATATTTATATTTGTTAGTTGCTGAACAAATGCGGCATTGGTCTTGGAGACCAAACGATAGTATTGCACCGTATGTTGGGACAAAATAACAATTTAGTCAATTTTTAATATTGTAACTAAAATTTTTTATCCTTTTATTATTCTAATTAAACTCTTCTTTGTATAAACTTATGAACATTAATATTTTCAAATATTTTGTCATAAATAAAACACTTAAAAGTACATTATTTAAATTTTAAAAAATGACAAATATACTATAACTGGAGAATGCAGGCAAAATGCTACGCGCACATTAGTTCTCACGGGGTCCACCGTGCGGCACATCGGGGAATCAGAAAATTATGTAGGTTAGATGTTGGGGTGATGGTTTAATCATATTTTAATAAGTGTAAATGAAATGAAAAGTTAAAGGTAATTTTTATTTTTAAATTAAATTTATTTTTTATTTTCTTAACTTATTTAACAGTTGTCCAAATATGATTAGATCATCATCCCAACACATTTATTTCCCTAATATACAAAACTTTCTGGCTGGAAAATACCACCGCCAACCCTGGAGTTTTGAAAATGAAATAAAATAAATTTAGTCATACAAGAAAAAAGAATGCAAGTTAGATAACCCCTCAACGTGATTATCCTCACATTTCTAAATTGATTTTAAAAAAAATATTTTCGATCACATATAGATGTGTATAAATAGTCTGTTAATTGAAATACAATATTTTCAAAAGCCAATGAAAGATCAATATTTAAATTGTAAATTAGAATAAATTAAGATAAATTTTTGGGTCGCATTAATCAGGTCATAAATTGTATAACTATTGCACGTTATATAATAAATTTTTAATATTGCAACTAAAACATTTTACATTTTATATTTCTAGTTATACCCCGTCTTTAATATTGGAAAGACAGTCTCCCAAGACTTTGCCATGTAGAAAAGTTAAATCCAGATACATGAAAAATAGTGGGTCTCTAGACAAGCGTCCTGTCCATAATTACCTTATACACTTTGTTAAATAATATACAAAATTAGAATTTTTAAAAATATTTTTGATATCATATATTTTTATATTTTCACCTTTAAATACATAGTATTACTTGTTTAACTTATAAACTACAATGAGAATGTTTGAGGAAAGGCACTATTTACATAAGCTTATAAACAGTCAACATGGGCTTTTACCTTAAATGTTGAAATATTTTATAAAATTTAAAAATTGTATTTTATCTAAAACAATTAATAGTATGTATTTAAAGGTGAACATATAAAAAATTATATGATGTAAAAGTTTTTTAGAAAAAATTCTAAATATTGTATGTAATTTAATAAATGCAACGCATAAGGTAAGAAATAAGTGGTCTTTGCATAAGCTTATGGACACGTCGCCTGCCAGAATACCTACTCAAATACAATATTTAAATTTTATATAAAAAAATTACAACATTTAAGGTAAAAGTCCTTATGAACGGTAGATAAACTTATAAAAATGCCGCATTTATTGAGACTTTCTCCATAAAAAAAAATCCAGATACATGATGCTTTTAATTTTGACATGATATCTCTTGAACACGTTGATTAACTGTATTTGTAAAGGAAATAATTTTGCAAAGTAAAATTTTAGGCAAAGTATTGGGAAATGCCATCTTTCCATAACCTTATCGAAAGACGGGTTTATGTAAAATAATAAAAAAGTAAAATGTCTTAGTTGCAATATTAAAAATTTATCATGTAATGTGTACTAGTTATAAAATTTATAACTCGATTCATACAACTCAAAAATTTTACCTTCATTCCTTTTAATTTACACTTTAAACTTTGGTCTTTCCATGACTTATGGAAAAACCATCATAGAAAGACCGTATTTGAAGAGATGCACTCAAAATTTTAATGTTAAAAATTAAAAATATTAAAGAGTCCGTCTCTTGGAAGACGGTATTTCCATAACCTATGGAAATACCAAGATTTAAAATGCAAATTAGAAGAATTCAAGATAAAGTTTTCAGGATGCATTTATCAGGTTATAATCTTATAACTATGCATGTTACATAATAAAATTTTTAATTGCTAATAAAATCTTTTACCTTTATGTAATTTAATTTTATTTCCATCTTTCCATTTGATTATGTAATAAAACTTAATTACCAACCGTTGTCAGGATAAGGTTTATATGGCCTGGAGAATTGGAAAAAAAAATAAAAATAAATTCCGTGATACCAATAATAAAAAAACTAGTCAATAAAGTAAACTCCCTCAACGTGATTGTAATGAAATTTCTGGAATGAGTTTATTTCTTTCAATCATGAGTTTCCTCCAACATCTGTTTTCCAAACACTTGGAAAAGGCAAAGTCTTGGGAAAGACGGTCTTTCCATAGGTTTATGGAAAGACGGGATTTGATTAGAATAATAAAAGGTAAAAGGTCTTAGTTGCAATATTAACGTTTTAGGATGAAACATGTAGTAGTTATAAAATTTATAACCCGGTTCATGCAACCCGAAAATTTTATCTTAATTTCTTCTAATTTACACTTTAAACCTTGGTCTTTCCATAACTTATGGAAAGACCGTCTTTCAAGAGACGGGCTCCTTGGAAAATACCGTATTTTCATAGATTTATAGAAAAATGGAATTTAATTAGAATAATAAAAGGTAAAACATCTTAATTGCAATATTAAAGGTTTATTATGCAATGTGTAGTAGTTATAAAATTTATAATTCAAACCCAATAATTTTTATCTTCATTTCTTTCAATTTACACTTTAAACGTTGGTCTTTTCATGTCTTATGCAAAGACCTTCTTTTAAAAGATGGACTCCAACATTAATGTGTGTTATATAAGATATTTATAAAAAAATAAAATTATTGAAGAAAGCAGTCAATAAATAATTTAGGAATGAATCTGAAATTCCGTTTCACCTAAATTCTAAACCTTTATGCCAAGTTGTTTAACAGTTTGGTGTTGAAACACCAAGTTCAGTTTGATGTTAAAACTCAAAACGAAATACGCAGTGCACACACAACTTGGTTACGCAGTTCGGTGAAAATACACCTACGTCTGCGGGGCCTTGCCCAGATCAGAAACCATCCACTAGAAAGCAGTCTTTAGTACAAGAAGCTTAACTTAAATACTAATCCATTGCTAACCTATAGAGTGAATGTTGTGAGATCCCCTCACTGCCGATCCTACGCCGTTGAACCCCCACGATCAACACGTCTCTCTGGATCTCCTCCTCCCGAGGAATTAAGGCTTCCTTGTTTCTGATCTTTACGAACTTGGTCGGTTGTTTTGATGAACCTTCAAAACCGAGACGAACAGCTTCAATAACGTATCTCACGTAGAGATAAAACCTTGATTGCTTCGCTCAACTTTTTACGAACTTGGTCGGATGAATTAACACTCCTCCAAACACCACCGGCAGATCGCTCCAAACTTCTCACGTAGAGATCAATTCTTGGACGCTTAATGATTGCGTTGTATCTTCTTCTTTTTATATCCTTCGCAATCCTGCCTTGTATCAAACTCTTTCCTTGTCTAACTCTACCAAGAATAGACTTCTAGACTAAGGAAAGATCTAATCCTAATCTGGTTTGTAAATGGACAATCCTTTATTAATAGGACTTGTACCATAAATAAACTATTTAATCAATTCCTAACTATTACAGGAATATTCGTTTACCAGAATTAGATAGCCACGAAATCACATACTTATCTTCACAATATTCTGATCTGATCGCATAATCATATTCCATAATTCGCGGCTAAACCTTGTTGTCCAGAAAACCTGATCGCAGTGGTGTTAAAACACCAGATCCCAGTATTCACAATATGCCATAAAGAAGTCCAACTCCCAAGGACTCTACAATCTCCCCCTTGGCATATTTGTGAATTCATCAGCACTAGATTTTGACCTACCAACTCCCCCTGAATTCAACTCCGCTAAAACAACCAAGAATTCAGCAATAACACAGGTCATACAGGTTTACTAATAAAATTCAGCAAGTAAAACAATAAATCCATCCAGTTTTCTCCCCCTGGATTCATGAATATGACAAGAAAACCAATTAATCCATATCATCAGATTCTTCCACGACATCATCATCCTCTGAACCATCAGTATCTGAACCATCAGCATTCTGAGTTGCTGCAGCCAGCAAAATCCCTCGCTCAGCCTCCAAAGCAGCCAACTCCCCCTGAAACTTTGCCAAAATAGCCTGATGTCGTTCAATCAGTTCCTGGCATACTCCAACTCGAGCCTCAATAACTTTCAACCTCGCCATACCAGCATCCAAGCAAATCTCTTCCGGATGAATCCAAGGTAAGTCCTTGATAATTCGACCACTCAGAGTCCTAAGTGTCGGTTTTTAAGG
The DNA here is from genome assembly GCA_037428765.1 of Rubia yunnanensis. Classification (NCBI taxonomy): domain Eukaryota; kingdom Viridiplantae; phylum Streptophyta; class Magnoliopsida; order Gentianales; family Rubiaceae; genus Rubia; species Rubia yunnanensis. The sequence continues at coordinate 67,572,690 of CM075071.1, read as the reverse complement.
CTTGTGTAGAGATCCACTCGTCAGAGTCCCTTATAGCTGCTCCCCCTTTTTGCAGCACCGTGGTAATTACACACGGATGTAACAGAGCTTCCTTCCTGGTCTTGCGATCACAATCAATGATATCATTAAAAATCAATCTGCCCATGTTTACCTTTTGACGCGCTCCCAAAATGTATAGTAATGTAGCCATCTCTTTGGTGATACTCGTGTTGTTTACAGAGGGAATCCAATTATGCACGGCGACCACATACAAATAATACCTGGACGTGAGGTTAGACGCAGTTATCTGTTGTCGACCAGTCACAAGCCATGTGCTATCCACTCCACCAGTAAGCTCTACAGCCACCTTATCATAATCTTCTGGCATTTGGTGTTGGAACACCGGTTTGTCATCCCTTGACGAGCTATGCTTCAGACACTTGTTCAACACCTCTGGCGAAAACTCAACAATCTCTCCACGCACATAAACCTTATGAAACCAGGGTGATTCTACATCTTCACATTCAGCTTTCAGATTCGAATAGAACTCCAGCACAAGTTGCTTGTTATCGTCACAGAAACAGGTAGCCGCCTTAAACACCTCGAGATGGTGCAAATAATCCGTGAATCCACATTCCTTATATTTTACAGCATTAGCTGGCCTTTCCGCCAATATCTTCCTATCACAGACAAACTTCCACTTTTCTTGACTTGCATCATCAAAGAATTCAGGGCTAATGGCTTCACTCGCTTCAGGTACAGGTTGTGCACTAGACTCAATTGTCTCAGCTTGTCTTTGCTGTCTGGCAGCACGGAGCCTCTTCATCTTCTTCCCAATCGGTTCATCGCTGTGCTCACCTGCTTTCATATTCTTATCCCTGCATCGCTTCGAGTTTTGCACACCCTTGAAAGACGAGGCCACACTGTCCCTGGCCTTCTTTGAACTTTGAGTAACAGGAGTTCCCACAGACTCTGGTGGTGTTTCAACACCCACCTTCCTGCACTTTCTCTTTGATCCACGTGTCTTTCTGGTCTTCAGTAGTATTTCAGCACCAACACCAGTACCCTCTAAGTTTCCTTCACCACTGGCTATCTCAGTCAACTCTGCCAAGTTTTCAAGGTCATACCCCTCAGAATTTGATTCCCTATCAGCAAAATTCCACATCATGTGTTGAATTCACAGGTACCTGGTCATCAACATTAGAGTTCACAACTGGTGTTTGAATACCAGAAACAGTCACATCAGCACTCTCTGAATTTTTTCAGTTATATCCTCATCTTCTCCATTCTCAGAAGCAGACTCCAATAATTCTGACACGGTCTCACCCATCACAGTTCCTGGTGTAGCAATACCAGTACTATTCACTTCATAGTTCTCATTGTCAGCACCTGCTTGCTGATCCATAACATCATCCTCGATTTCTCCTGTCTCAGACACATTCTCCACTATCACAGATGCACTCTCAGATTCCTTCAACATAGACACTGTTTCAATTTCAACAGCTCTCCCTACATAGACTGTCTCCTCATCACTGTCATTGATTTCCACCACCAGAATGGGCAATTGTCTTAGATATTCTTGAAGCACGAACAGAGGACCATCAAAACGCTCCAACTCCATGCCTTTTGCTTTGGCAAAATCAGTGGACTTCACCACTTTGACCCAGGGATGCAACACAGCATCATCATGTGGTGTTTAAATACCACCTCACCAAATTTTTTGGTATTTTCTAGTTTTTCTATTTTTTCGACTGTATTTAAAGGAAAATAGTAAATAATACAACAGAATAGACAGATCTGGGTACCTCACAATCGACACACTCCCAAGTGCTGTCTGAGTCCTTCAAAAGTCTCGCCATCCAGAGGCTTTGTAAAAATATCAGCAAGTTGTTCTGCAGTTGGGACATAATGGACTGTAACTTCTCCTTTTTCGACCAAATCCCTGATAAGTTGATGTTGGATATCGATGTGTTTTGTCCTCGAATGTTGCACAGGATTCTTGGAGATATCAGTGGCGCTTTTATTATCACATAAGACTGTCAAACTCACATCATTGAATCCATAGTCTCGCATCATCTGCTTCATCCATAATAGCAGATTTGATCCAGCAAAGAAGCATCCACCAGTGGTACTCTTACAATCATCATCATTCCCGGCCCAGTCAGAGTCACTGAAACCTACCAACTGCGAATCCTTATTCCTAGAAAACCATACTCCATACTCCACTGTTCCACTTATATATCGAATAATTATCTTCACAGCTGCCATATATGATTCCTTTGGATTAGCCTGGTAGTGAGCACAAATACCAACACTCAACCAGATGTCTGGTCTACTTGGAGTTAAATATAACAGGCTGCCAATCATTAAGTCAACAAACTCCTTCACCAATGCTGAAGAGGTGGATCCAAAGACAATATCATCAACGTAAATCTGTGCGATTAGAATATTTGTCCCCTTATGCAGCACAAACAGTGTACGGTCCACTCCCCCTCGACGATATCCCTTCTGACTCAGAAAGGTTGTCAGTCGCTCATACCATGCACGGGGTGCCTGCTTAAGGCCATACAAAGCTTTATTCAACCGATATACATGGTCAGGAAAATGTGGGTCTTCAAATCCCTTGGGCTGCTTCACATAAACTTCCTCCTTCACTAGACCATTCAGAAAGGCACTCTTGACATCCATTTGATGAAGAGTAAAGTCTAGAATACAGGATGCCGCCAACATCAACCTAATTGACTCCAATCTGGCTACGGGTGCAAAAGTTTCATCAAAATCGACCCCTTCTACTTGTGTGTAACCTTGAGCGACAAGTCGAGATTTATTTCTTGCGACGTTACCATCTGCATCAGATTTGTTCTTAAAGATCCACTTGGTTCCGATCACATTTACATCAGCAGGCCGTGGGGTGAGGCACCAAACATTGTTTCTTTCAAATAGCTGCAACTCTTCTTGCATCGTCGAAATCCAATACTCATCAATCAAAGCTTCTTTGTAATTCTTGGGCTCAGTAAGAGATATAAAAACATGATAATCCTGCCAATTCTCTGTAATTTACCCGTGGCTGATCCCGTAACTGCATGTGTCTGGTCAAACTTTGTTCAGATCCATGTGCTACTGTTTCCGGAGTTTCAACACCGGTTGACTGTGCTGGTGTTTCAACACCAGTAGGATTCACTTGATCGAGAATATCACTTTCACCCAAAGTTTCTTCTTCTCTAACTGCATTTATGTGTCCCGCTTTTCTGTGCAACAGAGCACTGACTTCTTTTTCCGAGCTAAAGTAGGTGACATCTTGATCGAGCAAATAACAGTTATCCATTGATCTAGACCCAGTGAATACTTCAGTTCCATGGTTTACGACACATTTCTCCTTGTCGAAAAACACTGTCATTTCATTGTCACATATATGGCTAATGCTCAACAAGTTTGCTTTCAGACCTTCCACCAGTAATACATCTTGGAACACCGGAAGCCCTTTGATGGCTAACTCACCTTTGCCGATTATTTTACTGCATTTCCCATCACCAAATCTAACATATCCACCAAATCCAGGTTTGAATTTTCGAAGAAATTCAGGTATTCCAGTCATATGCCTCGAGCACGCACTATCGAAATACCAGGAGTTTCCTGTATGTGCCCCAAAACAAACGAAACTTGAAAAACAAACATCTTGAGATTTTCGAACCCATACCTGGTTTACTGATCGATGGATGTGATTAGGATTTTGATTGACACGTGTGTTCAGAAATCCGGTTCTGTGTCCTCCAGTGTTGAACCGATGACGTGACTTATATCCTGGCATGGTGTTGAAACACAGATCTGCTGTGTTGACAGACAGTGTCCTAAGCAGCTTAAAACATCTGTTCCTAACATGCCCTTGAGCTCCACAGTATCCGCATCGTCTGATCCTCTTGATGGGACAATTCTTCTCGATTATGCTTGGAGCTGATACACCTTGATCTGCCTCATTTTTCAACACATTCACTGTCCTTTCATAACCAATTCCATATTTGGTCGTCTGTCCCATTCGTAGACAGTCTTCGAGCTTAGCTTTCCCTGTATTGAGACGTCTAATAGCTTGTTCTGCTGCCTCTGCTCGTTGCACCACTTCGGTAAATTCCTTCTTAAACTTTTTCAGTTCTCCAATTGCCTCTTCCTTTTCTAGTTCATTCACTTTCACTTTCTCACTCAGTCTCTTGTTCTCAAACTTGAGCTCTTTGTTTTCATCCGCCACTTCTAACCACATCTTGTACATCTCCATACTTTCCTTGCGAATGTCATCATCACTAATGCTTCTAGTCTCTTCATCTGAGCTACTACTATCATCTTCATTCAGCACACCGAGACCGTCCGTAATAGAGTCTTCTAACTCCACCATTGACACACCGAAAGCAACATGATTTGTATACTCTTCTCCATCCTTAACATCATCTCCTCCATCATCATCACTCCAGGTTGTGGCATACGATTTTCCTTGCCTTTTAAGTGTATTGGCACACTCAGCTTGTATGTGCCCGAAGCCTTCACATTCTTTACACTGGATTTTCCTGTTCAGGTTTGGATTTGTTGATTTGAACTTTGGTGTTTCAACACCAATTGCTTGGCCAAATCTTGGAGTGAAGTTTGCGTTTGGATTTTTGCTTCCACTTGGCTTCTCTTGTGGCTTCCTGCCCACATTCTTCATAAATCTGGAGAAGTTCCTGGTTATGTTTGCAATTTCATCGGACTCTTCATTGTATGTATACTCTTCTGAATTTCCAGCGGTTATGCTTGAGAAAGCCATCTCTTTCTTACTTGCTTTTGTTTGCAGCATCTCCATCTCATAAGATTCCAGTGAACCCATAAGTTCATCAAGCGTCATTGTTCCTATCCTTCCGTTTTCATTAATCGCTGTGACCTTCATGTTGAAACGTGGTGGCAGTGCTCTCAAAACCTTTCTTACAAGCTTGTGATCTTTGTACTTTTTGCCAAACTGAAAGGCTTTGTTGGCAATATCTCGAACTCGTCCATTGAACTCATAAATTGTCTCATCTTCGCGCATCTTTAGATCTTCGAATTGTGCCGTGTAATACTGCAACTTTGATTCTCTGACAGAGCTTGTCCCCTCATGATAAGTTTGTAACACATCCCACGCCTCTTTAGCAGTCTCACAATTTAAAATCATCTTAAACTGATCTTCATCCACTTCCGTAAAAATGGCATTTAACGCCTTTGAGTTGGACACGTGTGCTTTGTGCTCCTCGGTAGAATATTCAGAGAATGGTTTAGCCGTCAATGAGCTTGATCCCGCAGATTCGGCTACTGCAGGTGGAGTGTACTGATTTATGACATTGTTCCAAGCTTGATCATCTAATGCTCCAATGAACACCTTCATGCGTGCCTTCCAATAGGCGTAATTTCCTTGTTCCAGCAACGGTGGTCGCGTGACCGAAGCCCCCTCCTTTGGTGCCATGGTGAAACCTGATCTCACTCTCCCTGTTTAGGGGTCAGCAAGTGCCTTGCTCTGATACCAATTGAAATTCCGTTTCACGTAAATTCTAAACCTTTATGCCAAGTTGTTTAACAGTTTGGTGTTGAAACACCAAGTTCAGTTTGATGTTAAAACTCAAAACGAAATACGCAGTGCACACACAACTTGGTTACGCAGTTCGGTGAAAATACACCTACGTCTGCGGGGCCTTGCTTAGATCAGAAACCATCCACTAGAAAGCAGTCTTTAGTACAAGAAGCTTAACTTAAATACTAATCCATTGCTAACCTATAGAGTGAATGTTGTGAGATCCCCTCACTGCCGATCCTACGCCGTTGAACCCCCACGATCAACACGTCTCTCTGGATCTCCTCCTCCCGAGGAATTAAGGCTTCCTTGTTTATGATCTTTACGAACTTGGTCGGTTGTTTTGATGAACCTCCAAAACCGAGACGAACAGCTTCAATAACGTATCTCACGTAGAGATAAAACCTTGATTGCTTCGCTCAACTTTTTACGAACTTGGTCGGATGAATTACCACTCCTCCAAACACCACCGGCAGATCGCTCCAAACTTCTCACGTAGAGATCAATTCTTAGACGCTTAATGATTGCGTTGTATCTTCTTCTTTTTATATCCTTCGCAATCCTGCCTTGTATCAAACTCTTTCCTTGTCTAACTCAACCAAGAATAGACTTCTAGACTAAGGAAAGATCTAATCCTAATCTGGTTTGTAAATGGACAATCCTTTATTAATAGGACTTGTACCATAAATAAACTATTTAATCAATTCCTAACTATTACAGGAATATTCGTTTACCAGAATTAGATAGCCACGAAATCACATACTTATCTTCACAATATTCTGATCTGATCGCATAATCATATTCCATAATTCGCTCCATAATTCGCGGCTAAACCTTGCTGTCCAGAAAACCTGATCGCAGTGGTGTTAAAACACCAGATCCCAGTATTCACAATATGCCATAAAGAAGTCCAACTCCCAAGGACTCTACAGAATCCATCTTCTAAAATATCGTCTTTTCAAAAGTTATCAAATATTTGTAATAATAATATATTTTTTAGTTTTAACACACACACACACACACACACATATATATATATATATATAAACTTAAGCAAATAATAATTTATATTCTGATGTTGAAAAGATAAAAAAAATACTGCATAATAAAAGTGATTTTACAGAAAAATATAAATGGAATATTCAACTTAAAAATTATAATATTTAGTAATTTTTTCAATAATTTGTGAAAATACTGATGTTACCTAGACGAAACCTCTGGAGACACATACGTATATATATATGAAATTTGATTTTACCTAATTAATTTAATAATTACTACCATATTCCAACATAACTTATCTAACCAAATATGCAATAAAGTAAAGCATGAACACACGAGACTTGGTTACGTAGTTCGGTGAAATCCACCTACATCTGCGCAGCTACGCCCAGTTCAGAATAAATCCACTAATCAGAAAGATACAGTACAAAGTACACCATACAATACACTTATCTTAACTAATTATAACATGTGAATTCTGCAAGCTCCCCTTGCCACCGATCCGCCTTAATCAGACTCTCTTTGACCTCGAAACTCATCAGCACTGGATCTCTTCCTCTCGAGGAATTAATGTATACGATTCTGAGCTTGATCAACAGTTTAGGTTCATGTTGAAACACAGACAAATGGCTCTGTGGTACCCCTCGAAAGATATGAAAATCTAAATGCAGATTTTCTTCAATTAATTCCGTGAGACGCACATCTGTGATGTCTATCAATATATATACGGAGTATATATCATGAGTAGATTGGAATTCTCCACATTTATCTTCAAAAGATTCTGTTTCCAAATCTGTTTTTGAAACATATCCACATCTCATAAATGAAGAGATTTTCCTTATCTCATAATATTACATAAATCCAAATCCATAATTATAGGAATTTCCCATAAATCCAATATGATTCAATCACACGCATAAAATAATATATTGTAAAATCTCCAATATTTCATAGCTTAATATTCATGCAATATCTTCAACTGATTAAATGAGATAGTGTGATCATTTGTAATTTATTTTGTTTTAGAACAAGGTCCATTAATTCAGCCATGTTAACCTTGTAAGAATTAATGGTTTGGTCATACTTTTATTTTAGCGTTTAGAATATTCAGTTTTGATTTGATTAGAATTATATTTGGTAAGATTAGATAAGGCAATATCCATTTATTTTAGGTATTCTAGTTAGATATGGTTTTAACTTCTAAAGCTGCCATAAGTTATTCCAGTTTCTAGTTGTATTGGCCGAATTATACCCTGTAAATAGGGAAGGTCATTCATGATTTTACATCACACTTTTATCAATCAAAATACAACATTTTGAGTTCATACTCTTTGCTTGCAAGCTAATTCCATTGTTGCTGAACCCCGAGGGCTAGTTAATTATCAATAAACATTGTAATCTGCTCCTGAAGGTTAGTTAGCGAGCAAGTTGAAGTTAGGCGTACCCCGAGGGCTAGACTCCTAAATTTCATACGAGATAGTGAGGATTTGCAGATCCTTTCACTAGATCAAAGATATTAATTCCTTAATGGTGAGTTTTTGCAAGGAGATTCATATCAGTAATATTTCCTTATCTAATCTTACCAAATCTAATTCTAATCAAATCAAACTGAATATTCTAAACCCTAAAATAAAGCATGACCGAAACATTAATTCTTACAAGGCAAACATAACTGAATTAATGGGCCTTATTCTATAATAAAATAAATTACAAATGATCACACTATCTCATTAAGAAACCCAACGGGAAAAAGGGTATAGTGTTATCCTACTAAAAATACTAAACTAAGAAAATTATAATAAATGACATTTTTGATATCGTATCATTAGCCTTGAGATCTTCCACCAACAGAACACTAGTAAAGGTTAGAAATCCCTTTATCGACAACTCACCTTTTCCAATCACCCTGCTTTTCTTTCCATCACCAAATATAACAAATCCACCATTATAGGTTTGATGTTCTTTAGATACTCTTGAGATCCAGTCATATGTTGAGAACATCCACTAGTAGGTACCACGAATCCCTAGGGTGTGCAATAAAGGAAGTGTGAGCAACAAAGCACACTTTAGGGGTTTTAGGGATCCATACCTTTCTAACCATCCTTGGCTGTTGCACTGGATCCATGTTGGAACATGCTGCGGGTTGACGTCCATTCAGAATATCTCTGAGAAGTTTAAGGCAATGATCCCTTGTATGACCTTGATAGGTACAGTAACCACACATTAAGGCTTTTCGTGGGCATGTTTTGACAAATTTTCTCTTCATAACTTGAACTTCTGTTTGAGTACTTCAGTGCTGGTAGATGGTTTTTCATAGCCTATCCCTTGTAACTCTGATCCCTGGTGAGAATGTCATCCAATTTTACTTTTTCAGAATTCAATCTTTTAATAGCTGTCTCAGCAACTTTAGTCCTCTTTGTCATAAAACTCAAATTTAATTCCAACACTTTAATTTTCTTTCAGATTCCTTCTACTAGAGATGTCATATCTCTTCCTTCTTCAGCTAAAAGGTTTTTCTCCCTTTTTAAGAGTATGTTAGCATCAGTAATTTTCAGCCACATTTCATACATCTTTTCATAAGAAGCATAGACATCCTCATCACTCACAATCTTGTCTTCGTCATCACTCAAAGTGTATTATTCACATACCTTCTCTGTGTTGGAACATCGGACTTCAACAACCTAAACCATGTTGGAACATTCAGTACCAAGTTCTGAGTCTCCTTGAAGTTTTGCTCAAAAAGCCACATAATTGCTGGTCAATTCCTCTTCATGATTCTTCTCTTCTTCATATTCACTCCATGAGGGTACATATGATTTTCCATGCTTCTTCTGAGTGTTGGCAGATTCAGCCTAGATATGTCCATACCTTTCACAATCTCTGCATTGTATCCTTCCTAACTGCCTCAATTTGCCGTTTGATTTCTTGAGAATTACTGAGTGGTTTGCTCCATCCTTTATCCATGATTGTTGCCAAAGTCTTGAAACCGTGATTTGTTCCCATTAAACATTTCATGGGAATTATTATTTACCATTTTCTTCAGCATCCTTGAGAAATTTTTTGTGATAAAAGCAAGGTCTTCATTTTCATCAACGTTATGCTCCTTCATTGGATGTTCCAACGTCATTTCATAGGTTTTTAGTGATCCCATCAACTAATCCAAAGTCATTGTAACCACGTTCCTTGCTTCTTCTATTGTTGTTACTTTCATGGAAAATCTTTGGGGAAGTGATCTCATCGCATTCTTCACCAACTTAGACTCTTTGTAATTTTTTTCAATTGATGTGCCATATTTGTGATGTCTCCGAGTCTTCCATTGAATAATGCAATAGTCTCATCTTCTTCCATATTCAACTCTTCAAATTTTGTGGCCAATATTTGTATCTTTGATTCACGTACATGACTTGTCCCCTCATGTATAGTTTGAGGATATCTCATGCTTTCTTTTCTTGTTGGCACATAGAGAAGAGTTTGAACTGGCATCTACTATAGTAAAGATGACATTCAATGCTATGGAGTTCGCCAAGCCGCCCATTTTTTCAACTAGTGCCCATGACTCTTTAGGCTTAACTACTGGCTCTTTAGTACTAGATTCTCCTCCTTCAGAACTTCCAACAATAGGGGGTTTCTATTCTGTTTCAACAAACTGCCAAGCTAATTCATCCAGTGAATTTATGAACACCCGCATGCGAGCCTTCCAATAGTTGTAATTTGTTCCTTCCAGCAGTGTTGGCCAAGACACAGAAGCTTCTTCTCTGGTCGCCATTGGTAAAATTGGATCACACTTTCCTTGTAAAAACCAAGGTAAAACAAGTGACATACCTCTGATACCAACTGAAATTTGGTTTTACCTAATTAATTCAATAATTACTACCATGTTCCAACATGTCCTATCTAACCAAGTATGCAATAAAGTAAAGCATGAACACACGAGCCTTGGTTACGTTGTTCAGTGAAATCCACCTACATCTATGGGGCCATGCCCAGTTTAGAATGAATCCACAAATTAGAAAGATATAGTACAAATTACACTATACAATATACTTATCTTAACTAATTATAACATGTGAATTCTGCAAGCTCCCCTTGCTACCGATCCGCCTTGATCAGACTCCCTATAACCTTGAAACTCATCGACACTTGATCTCTTCCTCCCGAGGAATTAAGGTATATGATTCTGAACTTGATCAACAGTTTAAGTTCATGCTGGAACACAGATAAATGACTCTGTAGTACCTCTCGAAAGATATGAAAATCTGAATGCAAATTTTCTTTAATTAATTCCCTGAGAGGCACAACCATGATGTCCATCAATATATATATCATGAGCATATTGGAATTCTCCACATTTATCTTCAAAAGATTCCGTTTCCAAATATGCTTATGAATCATATTCAAATCCCACAAATAAAGAGATTTCCTTATCTAAATTATCTCATAATATTACATAAATCCAAATTAATAATTATTGGGATTTTCCATAAATCCAATATACTTCAATCACACGCCTAAAACAATACACTGCAAAATCTCCAATATTCCATAACTCAATATTCACGCAATATTTTCAACTGATTGAATACTTTTAGGGTTCATCTTTCCATTTTGTTTCAACATGGAATGTGTTCTTATGCATGCAGTCTTATGCGTAAATATTTCATTCTTCATATAATATTCTAATTACAATCAAATTCCTTGGACATAGGAATTGATATATTCTTCAAATCAAATCAATCTTGGACAAGAGTACTGCTCAAATTAAATCACGGACGAAAATATAAATTAGGTAATTCGTTCAAATCCAACCAATTGCCGACAATTACTTGTAAACCAACCAATTCTAAACCTGCTCTCCACAACCATGCACCGCCCAAGTCCAATACCGACAATTGTTTGACTCCCTTGCTCACCGAGATAATTAATGGTGAAGCTTTGGTCACTTTTTGCTTTGTTTATTAGTTATGTTGGTCTAGCTACCAGATTACATAAGATAGAGAATATATCCTCTTGTTAAGAGATGTAAATATATTGTGTACATGTAAATATATTGTGTACCATTGAAACATCACTTTATGAAACAAGGTTTTAGAACATTATAATTGTGTTGATTAAAATGAAGTGAAAGGAGTGAAAATAAAATGAATTGGTGAAAATTTTAACCACTACTCAATTTCAACTAAAGGTTCTTATCAACTTTTTGCACAAGCATAAAATGAGTTGGCTATGTTATGTACAACAAAATTTTATGATGTTGTACATCTTTGGCGATCAACCTTGTTAGTGCACTGTAAAAAAGACTCACATTTCATGACTTATCTCAAATGTTCTTAATGATCTTTAAGTTTGAATGCATTCCAAGTATAAGTTGAAGGTGCTTAAAGTATAAACTGTAGGTGTTTTAATTATAAGATGTACGTGCTTCAAGTATAAGTTAATGTGCTTAAAGTGTAAACTGTAGGTGCTTCAATTATTCGATGTAAGTGCTTCGAGTTTTAAGTATTATATGTAAGTGCTTCAAGTATAGTTGAAGGTGCTTCAGTCAACACTTGTAAGTGCTTCAAATGTAGGTTTTAGGTGCTTATTTTACAAATTGTGTATGTTATGAAAAAAAATTGGTGATTAGAGTACAACTCGTAGCTGTTTCAATCATCGCCTGTAACTGTTTCAATCATCGCCTGTAACTGTTTCAAATGTGACTAGTATGTTCTTCTTTTATAACTTACGTGTTCTATGAAAATAACTTGGTGCTTATAGTATACCTCGTAGTTGCTTCAATTGTTGCTTGTAAGTGCTTCATATGTAACTAGTAGGTGTTTTATTTTAAACTTACCAGTGTTACGAAAATAAATTGGTGCTTAAAGTATAACTTGTAGGTGCTTCAACTATAGTTTCTAAGTGCTTCAAATGTAATATCTAGGCGATTATTTTATAATTTAAATGTGCTACATGAATAACTCGGTGCTTAGAGTATAACTCATAGGTGCTTTAACGACCACTTGTATGTGCTTTAAATGTAATATGTAGGTGCTTCTTTGATAGCATGTGTGTACTACGTTAACAACTTAGTGCTTAGAGTACAATTTGTAGATTGTAGGTGCTTATTTTATAACTTTGTGTGTATTATAAAATAACTTGGTGATTAGAGTACAATTCGTAGTTTAAAGACAAATAAGGTAAAAATGTTGACAAACAAAAATAAAACAAATAATGAAAAAAAAAGCATGAAAAGGGAGAATGTAAGATAAATAAGAAAAAATTTTAAAAAATAAAATGGGAGGAAAAGCAAGAAAGTAAAGAAAGTGTATATATGTGGTGCACCACACCATCAGAGTCCACTTTTCTTCATAAAAAATGGAACGGAAATCCTTGGTAAACCAAACAGCACAAGAGACGGAAATATGACCTGCTTTATATGGTCCGATCCGCAAATAATATGACCCGCATTTTATATAATTTGGGTTATATATTGGTCATTGATCAAATTATTTCTAGGGAAAGTCTCAGGAAAGGCGGTCTTTCCATAAGCTTGTGGGCAGTCCTCAGGGGCATTTGATTTAAATGTTGTAATTTTTTATAAAATTTAAATATTACATTTTATAAGTTAAAACAAGTAATAATATGTATTTGAAGGTGAAAATATAAAAATATATGATATAAAAAAATAGTTTCAAAATATTTAAATTTTGTATGTAATTTAAGAAATGCAGTATATAAGGTAAGAAATAAGTGGCATGTCCATAAGCTTATGGACAGACCGCCTGTCAGGAGATCCACTCTTATTTCTATGGTTCAGATTTGTTCTCACATAAATATGTGTTCTTACATTAATAGGGTGTTCTCACCTGATACCACACACACGTACGCACGCACACACATATATAGCACAAGGGACTGAAATATGACCTTGCTTTATATGGTCTGATCCACAAATAATATAACCCGCATTTTATATAATTTGGGTCAAATATCAGTCATTGATCAAATTATTTCTATGGTTCATATTTGTTCTCACATAATTGGATGTTCTCACATTAAGAGGGTGTTCTCACTTGACACCACCAAATATACCCCCCCCCCCCCCCCCCCCCCCCCCGTCCCAACCATTTTTGCACATTTTCCTTCTTTGGTTGTCCCAACCAATTCTGCACAAGTTGAAAACTTTCTTCATTTGGCAAATTTTATCATCTAAATTACCAAATCCACCCTTAATGAATTCATGAATTTACAAAGTTTTCCAAAATTAAAACTCAATTATTACTCACACACTCAAATCTAATTCCTAAAAATTCTACGTCAACTCATTCGCTCACCCCACTCATCTCTCTCCAGCTTTCTCCTCCTCAGTCCTCCACCTTACTCTACCTTCCCTCCGCCGTTCTCCACCTTCCTCATCTTCCCCCCGTACTCTCCTTGGCTCCCTCCTCTTCCCTCTGCCGTTATCCGCTGCTCCTCTCTCTTTCGCCTCTCTCCGCCCTCTCTCTACCATCCCCCGCCTTCCTTATCTTCCATCCATACTATCCCCACCCCTCTCCTCTTCCCTCCTCCGGAGTTTCATTTCATTTCTGGGTTTCCGTCGGAGTTTCTCCGGAGCTCGATTCCCCCTTTTTTCTTGGTTGGATCCTGCTTCTTTTGGTCCTTGTGGTTGATTTTGTAATTTTTGAGTTACTGGAGTTAACTAGTTTATGAGATTTTTTGATATTTGTGTGGGAAGTTGTTTTGGGTGGGTTGAGGATAGCAGGCAGGGAAATAGTGAGAAGAGGAGGGCTTGGGGTAAGGATAGCAGGCATGGTGGAAGGATGGTGGTGAGAAGATGAGGGCTTCTGTTGAAAAAGGGGGGCATTTTAGACTTTTCCCTTTGTCAGAAAAAAAAACCCAGACCTTTCTCTCTCTGTAGAAAGGGGTGGGACCGAGGGAGTGTATATATCCTTGAAAATCTAAATGTATAATACGTTGAAAAGGTCTTCCATAAGTTAGACCAATTATAAAAAAAATTATAAAGAGGTTTAGAGTATAAAATAATTCCATCTGACTATTAATCAGTATATAACAAGACAGTGTAAAATATGAGTTATTACCTTCCCCTATAATATTGTTTTGGAATAGGAGGAAAAACTGGAGGCTTATAAATCTACTATGGGAGTGGGCTACTCCCCCACGTGTCATTTTCCGCACAAGTTACGTTGAGCCCACCAGTAGTGAGTTTCGCGGATGATTTTGTGTGTGAAAACTCACCATCGCCTTCCTAATCCATCTTCATTAATTGTTGTATTACTCCCTCGTCTTCCTTCTCCGTATTCCTTCTTCATCTTCCAAAGAAAGCCATGTTCTGCAATTTATTTTTCCTGAGTAAAATGAACTATTTTTTTACATTCATGGTAGTTGAGTCCCTCAATGCATTGGATCTTGTAAAATGGAACGACGGCTTATGGTAATCATGTCAGTGACACACCTATCATGACAATGGAAAGTGAATCGATGTGAAACAACTCTTAATAACACCCTAGATCAGATTATAAATCTATGTTTCAAGACCATAGCTTTTCACCTTAAAACCCTTCATCTACAACAATGAACCAGGAGCCTGGAATTGTCTTTGCAAAGCAATTCAACAACTGAGGATTGTGTAATTGCTTTTATCTGGAAAAAGAACCGATGTTAAGGATTGGGGAGAGAGCTTTCTGTGACCTCTAAGTGGACCCATGAGAAAGCCATGCTCGGACCTGTTGAGTTACCCACTGTCGAGGCCAATAAGAAGGCAAAGGAAGTCAGGGAGGATCTCATTAAAGCGGCAGTGAAGTGCAAGCAAGAAGAGGATGCGGAGGAACTGAGAAAGTGGCCAAATTTTTACGTTGAGGAAATTGGGCAGAACTGGATCACTAAGAAGAAGACGTGGAAGCCTTGTTATTACTGCTACCTTGTAAGCGATCGCCATTGAATTAGGCCTCTTAATAGTATTTTGAAGAAATCTCTCTTGTTGGAGGTGCTGTATTGATTTATTTTGACAGAATAGTTAATGTGTATCGCTAACATACCAGTGTCTGTTACTCTAATATTCTAGGCTATTCTTATTTTGGAAGTACTTTTGGTTGAATGTTTATGATTTACAACATTCTTCTTTTAGGAATGGACCGATATTAGTACTCAACACATGCTTACTGACGGTATTGGTAGAGTAGATAATGAGACGAATCCAGTTAATCAATCTTGATTAATAGAACAACATTCTGGATTCATTTAATAGGTTATTCTAGTGGTCTTCATCGTTGTTGTTTAGAATTCTCATTCCTTTTGAGTATGTTTCATGCTTGAACATTTTCCTTAGTTAGATGGAGTGTCATTGCATATTGTTGCATTGTGGAAGGAGGGGCCTTGGTCTTTCAACTGTGTAGGAAGGGGCATAGTTCACTACATTGTTGACGTCCTAATTATTGAATCTCCCCCCATAGCTTGTAGTCCTAACCTGAATTGTTGTTAGTGTTCTAAAACCTCCATTAGCTATCCACATTAGCTTGTTTTAAAATCCCTGTTGATGAGGCTATACAGTATAGAAGGTCTTGATGTAGAACGACTCCAGTTTGTGTTGATTCGAAGCATGAGTTGAGCACCATCATACAATTTGTTCTAGTTATTTGGTTGAGTCATTGTAGTTGGTGGCAGGTCTTTTAGTTGCAACAGTTGGAGGTGCCTTAGTGTCTTTGAGAGTTTGTGATCAATGCTAAAGTTTGTATCGTGTAATTATGTTCGTAGAAGTTGTAGTTATAACAGCCTTGTTAGCTGTGTTGTTAGTTGCAAACTGCAGTCCAACCATTCCGAGTTGATATGTGTTCGAGTGCTAGTTGTGGGATGAGTTTTGTACTGTTTTTGCTGTGTAACTCTCATGGATTAGTGCCAATGGTTACTCAGAAATTGCAGTTTCATCTCGGATGTTGATCTGCATCAACGGGGGCTTCAGTACCCGATGGTGGACTTAGTAATAAATTTGGATTGGATTTATGGTTGGGGCACCCCGTGGGCTTATTTGCAGTTGAAAGGACCCAAACAAAGAATGACCCTAGTTTAGTTGCAAATGGTTATCAACTAGTGAGCAGGTCGGCCGTGATTTTGTGAAGTTCTTCAAATCAATGTGAAAATAAGCGTAACCGGATAACCTGTCATCACATAATACTTTAGCATATTTATTATTAGGGAATCGGTCTAATAGAAAACCGATAACAAATTATATATCACATATATTACATAATTTCTTTTCACCCCAGTAAAGAATTCATTACAATATAAGCTCTGATGATGAATAATAGGAATTAGGAAATTCATGAATTAAATTAGCCCATTGTGTATATATTTTATTATTCGTCCATATGTCCCAAAATAATAATTCTGCGGCAAGAAATTAAGTGTAGCTAATAATGCAGTCATTAGGTAATCAGTTTAATTGGTGTTCGTTGAATTATATATTCAACTTTAGGTGAAGTCTAGGAAGGGATTCGGTCTTTGAATCTTCTCTTTGTAGACCTCTATAATGCACTAAAATATATGTACTCCACATATATACATGACTCCTTCTCTAATTTCACAATAAACATCAAACCAATAGTTAATTGGCATTGATTTAATGAAATATGAAGACCAGTTACACTAAGGCTTGGTGGCGGAGATTGAGTGATTGAAAAAATAACAAAGAGAAGATAATATATGTGTTGGTCCTGGATTTGATCCATCCTCATTCAGTTAAGGTGGCGGATCTTCAAGTTTTTTTTTAATTCAATTTTGTTAGTTTGTACTACTATTAGTACGTATATGTGTTTTGACCTCAACCAAGTTTGGTTTGGTTTCTGGATTGCTGGGTAAACACATATTTGAATTGCTCATTCCTAGATCACGTATTGGTTTTTTTGGGAGGAACGATTCATACTATTATCCAATAAATAGGTATTTATTTGAGGGATTGGCCAAAAATTTGGGACAACATGAATTGAAATATTGCTCGTAGGTAGTTTGGGATCCAGTATTTATCTAAAGCACTGCAATGTTAGATTGAAATGTAAATAGTCAAATAGTTATTAGGATGAGTACCTTTACACTTGTGCATTCCCGCAGTGAATGCAAGTGTAGTGTTGGTGAACATTAGAATAGGTCATCAAAGTTAATTTATAACAATAATCGTAGTATATGAGGGAGTATCAAGACATTAATACACGTAAGTTTGTTTTTTAAGAAAGTCCATGCAGACCCCAACCGATAACCTTGATTGGCTTTGTAGATTCACAAAATTGTATGTGAATTGTTTACCTTCTTCAGGATGTTGCGCATTGTGTCCATCACGACATTTAAGCGACAAGGATTCAACATGCTTGTTGTAGTACAGAATGCAAATGTGACCTTGGTTTTCAAGCGGGTGTGGTGCTGCAAGAGTGCTGGGTGCTTAGGCTCTTAAACTTCGAAGCCAATATCTAAGACATGAATGCTAGGTTCTAGTACCACGTACTTCATGCATATTTAGTTTCTGATGGCTATTTTAATTCCCGTCGATGTTATCCATTAGTTTCATCACCATCAGAGCATAGTCTGTACTGCACCTCGTGGTATACCAGTGTGGTGTCTCTTTTGTAGGTGAAGTCGAGGAAGGGATTTGCATGGTTCTCACCCAGGGTTTGCAGTAGGCACCACATGTACGAAACCTATACATTGAGATATTTAAAGACATTGGTGTGTGTCATTTAGTCGTGTACCCAATTTGTGTTACGAGAACGACAGTCTGATAGTCTAATAAGTTATTACATGCGTGCATAACATGTACTAACTTTAACCTTTTAGTTTCACAGCAAAAGAAATGTATCAAAATGAAGGATTTACATTAGTAAAGGTTTTGCTACCCCTTAAGAGGATTTAGTCAGTATAGTTTGGCTCCATGAGTGTTTTTCCATTCATTTAAACTGGTGAAAGACAACCAACACAGATTGATAACTATGTTTTTCCTTCTATATGCATGCACTGTTGAACTGATTAACATCCACATTCCACTTCCTATCTGTATGTTACTATTCAAGAACATTCCTGAAGACTTGTTCCAAAAATAACCAACTTTTAGTTTCTCATAATGTACCAAACACAAAAATAAAATCAGCCATGCTGCAGTACCATCACTAGGGGCTCAAACATCAAAACTTGTGGTTATTATAATTTGAACTTAAATGGTGAACATGCCAACCAAGTGCATCTTGACAAATATTCCCATAATCTAAAACCTGCAACCTAATTTATACCATAATTCAATGAAAACTTATTGTAGAATTCAGTTAGGACTAAGTAATTAATATGATACTCTAGAAATGCACACTTGAGTGGACAATTATGAATTGAGTATAACCGCAGACGTGTATAAAAATGTAAAAGATTATAGCATTGAGGATAACTTACTATGAATCTAGCATAAGTGTCCCATTCTTCTTGGTCATCATGGTTGCAGTTGTTGAAGAAGTGCAGTGTTCGAGTGATGAAATCGACAACTAGCTGGATGTACTTCCCCTTCATTTTGAATGGAACAAATAGCTATTCATGACCATGATGAATTGAAAGTTTTCATGAAATGGTATTATTGATAGATACATGTAAGTGTAGTTGAAAACAAACGCATACAAGTGAGGTTTGATCGATATTGACTTTGTAGAGATGCAAGCATTTCTTCCAGTGCATGACAATATTCTCTGCAGTCATCAAATATGACTCCTGCTTTGAATAAGAAAACATAGGAAAGTTACATTACAATAGCAAAATAAATCATTGTAGAGCAGCAACAACAAGAGAAATGACGTATGGTGGTTGGTCTGGATTAGAAGCTACCGTATCAATCAAGTATAGGGCTGTGAAATGAATATTGCATTTCCCCATTCGTAGTTCAACACACTACACCAAACCAAAATCACTAAAGGTAATAATAGCACCTCGGAATCAATGGTCCTCATGTCATACTTGGTGAGCGTCGACAACCCTCTCCCATCATCAAATACTGGTTCTCTACAATGATAAAGTAGCCATTATAAAATGAACGGAAGTAGAATGTGTTTACAATTTTTTTAAAAACTATGTAAGACACATTGGTGGTGTAGGTATACCTGAGATCACCAATCTCCTTGGCTCCCAGGCAGTGTCGGCCACCTCTAATTCGTATGTAGGGGACGGGTTCTTGCAGGAAGAGTAACAGGAGCACATACTAGTATAGTAAATCCCTTTGGGGTGATGCGCCAATGTCATCTTAGTCGGCTTGTATGTATATGGGTTCCTGAGACTTAGAGTGGGATGTGCATCCTCTGGTTGTCTAAAGTTATACTTTGGACGTGTAGTTCCATCTGGTTCTTTCAGAGATTAGACATGGCATTTAAGGTATTTCAAGTTCCCCATGAACTCATCAATGCAGTCATTTGCACAGTATGACTGCGATATTTTGAAAAGGCTGGGAATGCTTGCTTTTGAGCTTACTAGACCCTCTATGTACTTGCTCTTCTCAACGAAATATGTCATGACCACATGAAGGTCACGAATTAGGGTTGCAAAATGACTCTCCTAGAAATAGACACATGAGGGGAAGTAAATCAAATTTGCATTCTTGAAAGACAACCTAGATCATAAGATTTCATTACAGCATTTTATATTGTTGACATTTGAACACTGACTTTATTTTCTACATATATACACTCTATGGGACTACCGATGGAGCTCCACCACTATAGTAAAATGCAGGGTAAATGTCTAATGAATACTAACTCATGAAAATTTTATATTAAAAATTCTGAATCGGAAAGTGAGACGAAGCACTAGAAAATGTGAAAAGCATACCTTAATTTTCGCTTTACTTTTTATGAGAAGAACGTAATCAACCCAACAATATCAGTATAAACACAGCAATTGATATCAATGAATAATGGGAACCAATAACAAAGTAGAGATTTTAGGTGTAGACCAAACTTATATCTCGGAAAAGGTAGGACATCCAATTGTCATCATGGAATGGGGCCTTCATTACGAAAGAGATGACATTAGTCAGTCGACGATGAGGGAGATTGCGATGGACATGGTGGTTGCCACTCATAGATGCCAAATTTTGAGAACTTGAATTGAACTGGAGGTGAGAACCCCCAAGCATCTCCGACGGCCAATTGATCGGAATTGTGTCGCTGTTGTATGATCCAGCTTTCGCTGACATCTTCTGCTCCATTCCGGCTGAGTTGATTGGTGTTTCTGGTGAGTAACCCCCATCGGTTGTGGTTTTTTGGTGTGAGTTTCCCTTTTGCGGTTCCATTCCATGGGTTTGTTACAGTAGGTTTGATAGGGAAAGTGTGTGCTACAGTGTGAAATTGTAACCTGTTGATGTGTCGTTGAGGAATAATGGCAATGGTGGTTTGGTGGTGGAAATTAATCTGGTGGGAATGGGTATGGTTGTTGTTGCTTACACACAAAGAATGGGCCATACTAATATTTGATTATACTGAAAATATTGAGTCACGGTAGTATTACTAATTTACGTGTGATAGACCTTGTCAGCTGTATAATTTGTATTACTAAGAGGATTTATAATTTCTGAATTTGTGTTACATTTGCCTAGTAAGTTGGCCTTTTTTTCGTTACTTGTTACTATGTTGATTTAAATAAAAGGCACAATCATTTAGAGATATATTGATGAAATCAGTAGCATTTAAAATTTGAATAAATGTGAAGGACGTTCCCC
The DNA here is from genome assembly GCA_037428765.1 of Rubia yunnanensis. Classification (NCBI taxonomy): domain Eukaryota; kingdom Viridiplantae; phylum Streptophyta; class Magnoliopsida; order Gentianales; family Rubiaceae; genus Rubia; species Rubia yunnanensis. The sequence continues at coordinate 67,551,424 of CM075071.1, read as the reverse complement.
TCCAGTCTCTCTGAAACTATCCCATCTCTTATTTTTCACTATTCAATGTTGCTTGTATGATTATAATATCTTAAATTGTGTATAAAAAATTACAAAAAACAGATATCCTCAAAATATAAGTTTCGATGAATCTAGCAATATACCATACGATAATTTTAACATTTGCATTAGTATTCACAACAATTTGGGGCCTTTTTCTTTTATTAAGAGTGAAGTAAGACACGTATAATACAGATGGAGTAGGCTATTTATTCTCTCAAGACAGTTGTTTCATACTAATATAACTCAATAAGTATACACGTTACTGTCTACTAAATATAATTCTAGTAAGTATTATACTAATATAATTCTACTTAATATAATCCTACTTAATAAAGAGGAAGTTTTATGTAGGTATTGTAATGCTATCAATATTTTGTTCGAATTAAAATATAATTTTTAATAATTATATAATGGTAAAAAATTTATTGTAACTAAAAATAGGACTATATTTAGACGAACACGGTAATTGATTTGGAAAGATTTTTCCTTATCATTTGCGTAATTATAAATATAATTCCATAGAGGGATTTGGTCTAATTGATTGAGTAATTATGATGCAGAGTTTTGAATTTGAGAGCGAAGGATTCCTTATACACAAAATTAGTTAATTAAGTTTAGGGTTTAGTTGTCAACTGTGCCAAATTGTGATCACAAGGTGTTTGCGTCTCCTTGAAGCTTCATGGAGATCACTGTAATCTTATCTCCAACTCAATAGAATCCACCAAATCAGAAACTCTAGTCTTTTATTCTTAATGGCTGGGATTGACAAGGCCCAGAAATTGCATCTCGAGCATCTCCCCACACAACTAGCTGAACCAAAAATTTTAATCGGTTCCTGTACTATGTACATGCCAGCAAAATAAAAAAGGTTGAACCAGTTTGCTCCCTTTATTGATTTGACCGATGAGTTCAGTGTGTCGGGTAGAAAAATGGAGAGTTGTGGTAGAAACCTAGAAGGTACGGGTTGGTGGGGGGAATGATTTTTTGCCGGCGTGTCATTGGGCTGTCAATTCAGTCCCCCACATGAAAAATTTTGGTTGTGGGGCTCAACAGAGAAAGGCTTGGAGCTTGGCTATCCACGCGGAGGCAGATGCGGTTGGGTTTAATTTTCTTCGATTGGTTGCTTTTGAATTCTAGTTCTCATCTAGCTGGAGGAGTCTTATATCTAGTTCTCCATCTGGATGCTTTATATGTAGCCTAATATTATAAACAAATGAGGATATTAAAATGAGCCTTTTATTCAGCACAATTTATTTTTATTTAAGGTTCCTAATATCCATACATTCGATTGTATAAAAAATATCATACCTTCTATGTGTCTGAATATATGCTACTCCTTGTTTAGTATTTGACAATCTTAATTGCTTCATTGTTTGGAATATGATATATTGTTGGTTTTGAGACAATAAATAAAGAGCTTGATAAGTAAGTATTAACATAACCGTCGCACATATTATAACATTAACAAGTGTTAGAATCATCGATGTCAGTCTTAATTAATATTATACGAAGTAAACCCGTTACACATTGCACACAATTTCCATGTGAATTGACAACATTACTCCTTGAGAATGTAACATAAAAATGGAGGAGGTTTTATGTGCACATTTTCATCTTTTTTTTTGTTAATTGCTACCGATAACTTTTTTTTTGTATAATAGTGTGTCCATGAATTGCGTAACAAGTACCTGCATGTATGAGATGGACTGGATCATTATTTTTGTTACAAAAATTGTATTCGACAACGTTACTTTCTCCAGACAATAAAAATCATAATTGGTTTCATCGTCACATTACACAGAGAGCTGTACGAGCGTTTAGGGTTTATCTTATTATGTAGTGGTTCATTATGGGTGTTTAGGGTTTCATCCAAATTTTCTTCATACAATCAGTAAATATCTCTAAATGTTTTTTATAAAGCATCATATACATCTTAATTGATGTTCACATAAACCTTGTGTTGTGCGGAATACCCAAGAAAGAACAAGCAAAGAAAAATAAAATGAAAAATTAAACACCGAGATTTTTACATGGTTCACCAATTGGTTACATCCACGGCCGACAAAGATCGGATTCCACTAGAGAGAAAAAGGCCAGAATTGCCGATTTCCTACTCTCTACCAATCTTATCTCTTAAGAGTTACAATAAAAGACGAGACACTATATATAGTCCTCTCCACCTCAAACCCTAACGGCTTTAGGCCCAGAAACAATCTGGCCCAAACCAGAACAGGAGACAGAATGCTAATAACAGCCCGAACAGAGGACATGCTATACCATCGGGAGCTAATACGTAACAGCGAGACCCCCGTACCAACCTGTGGAAGCGGCTAATACATATTCAAGGAATACCAACAAATCTCCACCTTGACTTGAATCCTCAAAGCAGAAACTCTAGATGCACCATTACAGTGCCAGATGAGCAGACTTATCCCTCCACTCCTGGGACTACCCCACCGGGCAACTACTGATCTCTGATGTTAAGCAAGTCCAAACAGTGTTGAAACTTGCTATGTGGAACAGGCTTGGTGAACATATCAGCAGGATTATCAACAGTTCCCACTTTCTTCACCCTGATTCTCCTCTCACTCCTAAGGAAATGATATCTGACATCAATGTGCTTGGTCCTCTCATGATGGACCTGATCCTTGGCTAAGAAGATAGCACTCAAGCTATCACAATACACAGTAGCCTGATTGTGGTGTAGACCAAGGTCACTGACTAGCCCCTTCAGCCATATACCTTCTTTCGCAGCCTCCGTCAGAGCCATGCACTTTGCTTCCGTAGTAGACAAAGTCACTGTAGGTTGCAAAGTCGCCTTCCAGCTAACAACAGAATCACCCAAGGTAAAGACATAGCCGGTCATAGATCTCCTCGTGTCAACATCCCCAGCATAATCAGAATAACCCGTAACCAGGCACTCAGTATCACCCCCGTAAATGAGACCCACATCAGACGTACCTCTAAGGTACCTAAAGATCCTCTTCACAGCTTGCCAATGTTCTCTACCTGGTTGCCCCATGAACCTGCTCACAACACTGACCGCATGTCCTAAGTCTGGCCTCGTACACACCATAGCATACATCAAGCTCCTCACAGCGCTAGCATACGGAACTCGAGACATATACTCCTTCTCCTCTTCTGACTGAGGAGCAAACACGGAAGTGAGATGGATATTTGCAGCACTAGGAGTGTCAATAGGCTTGGCTGAAGACATGCCAAACCTAGCCAACACCTTCTGAATGTATCCTTTCTGTGACAAGAAAAGCTTCCTATGACCTCTATCTCTGAGAATCTCCATTCCTAGTATTTTCTGAGCTGCACCAAAATCCTTCATCTCAAACTCAGCACTAAGAAGACCCTTCAGCTTCTGAACCTCATGCTTACTCTTTGAGGCTATCAACATGTCATCAACATAAAGCACCAGATAAATGAATGACTCATCTCTCAACTTGCTATAGTAGACACAACAATCATATGAACTCTTTGTGTAGCCCAACTCAAGCATGTAGCTGTCAAATCTCTTGTACCACTGCCTCGGAGATTGCTTAAGCCCATATAAGGATTTCTTCAACTTGCAGACATACTTTTCCTTTCCAGGAACTTGGAAACCATCTGGCGAAGTCATGTATATCTCTTCCTCCAACTCTCCATGTAGAAAAGCGGTCTTCATATCAAGTTGTTCAAGCTCCAAATCCTGATGTGTCACTATAGCTAGCAACACCCTGATTGAAGTGTGTCTGACCACTGGTGAGAAAATCTCATTGTAATCTACTCCCTCTCTCTGACTGAAACCTCTAGCAATAACTCTAGCCTTGTACTTGACTCCCTCTGTAGGTGATATCCCTTCCTTTTTCTTGAAAACCCATTTGCAAGTGAACCTTTTTTCCTTGAGGTTGTTGAACCAAATCCCATGTCTGATTCTTCTGGAGAGACTCTATCTTATCTCCCATTGCTACAAACCATTTGTCAGCATCAGTACCTGAAACAACTTCTCTGTAGGTGGATGGCTCATGAGTATCCACTTCCTCAGCAACCTGTAGTGCATAACCCACCATATCCTCAAACCCATACCTCTTGGGTTAACCAACTCCAACCCTCTTTGGTCGATCTTTAGCTAAGAAATGAACTGTAGCTCCTGATGGTTAATGATCTGATGTTGGAGGCTCTAGCAACTCACTTTCTGTCTGTAGCTCTTGATCTCCTTCAAGTTCCTTCAAACCACTCTCACCTTAAGTGACTTGAAGCTCCACCTGTTTATCAATGCTACCAACTTCTGTTGTAGACGTGGACTTCACCATGGATCTAAGCAACAAGTTTTCATCAAAGATAACATCCCTGCTCAGAAAAACCTTTTTCTCATATGGAGACCAAATCCTTGATCCCTTGACTCCATCTCCATAGCCCACAAAGACCCCCTTCTTGGCTCGGGGCTCTAACTTACCATCACTCACATGATAATAAGCTATACAACCAAAAGCTTTCAGATTAGAGTAATCAGCAACTCAACCCGACCATACCTCAATAGGTGTCTTACACTGTATGCCCGTATGAGGTCCACGATTGATCAAGTAGCACGTTGTACTCACTGCCTCTGCCCAGAATCTTCTATCTAATCCAGCATTCGAGAACATGCACCTCGCTCTCGCCAGCAATGTCTGATTCATCCGCTCAGCTACACTATTCTGCTGTGGCATATTCCTGACTGTATGATGTCGGAAAATCCCTTTATCCCTACAAAACTGATCAAACTCAAATGAACAGAATTCCAGACCATTATCAGTTCACAGCCTCTTGATCTTCTTCCCTGTTTGGTTCTCCACCAGAGCTTTCCACTGCTTGAACTTCATGAAGGCTTCACTTTTAAGTTTCATCATGATAACCCAAGTCATTTTGGAGTAGTCATCAATCAAAGACACAAAGTACCTGTGCCCTCCCAACGACTCAACTCGGGATGGCCCCTAACAATCAGAGTGGATATAATCTAGCGTGCCTTTCGTTCTATGAATAGCCTTTGGAAACTTGCTGCGGTGTAATTTCCCAAAGACACAGTGCTCACATAACTCCAAACCCTTAACCTTGGGGCCACTAAGAAGATCATCCCTCGACAGAATCTGCATCCCTCTTTCACCCATGTGACCAAGCCTCATGTGCCATAGCTTAGTCATATCCTCATGGTGAACCTCTGACGATGCAACATTTACCGAATCCATAACCGTGGAACCTTGTAGAAGATACAAAGTATCATGCAGAAGACCTTTCAGAACCAGCTTAGAACCCTTGCAGACACTTAGAGCTCCATCTTTCCCTGAATAGACAAAACCCTTTCTATCCAGCAGACTAAGAGAAATCAAATTCTTTGTCATCGATGGAACGTGACTAACCTCATTCAAAGTACAGAGACTACCATCATGTGTCCTGATCTTGATCGAACCTGTCCCAACTACCTCACAAACAGTACCGTTAGCCGTAGTAATGCTACCCCCTGCCTGCTTATAAGTCAAAAACCACTCTCTCCTTGGATAAATGTGGTAGGATGCCCCAGAATCTAGGAACCACACATCGGAGTGATGAGTGTGTCCAGTAGCAACCAGAGCAATATCCTCTTCTGAATTAGCTTCTCCTTCCGCTAGAGAAGCAGAACCCGATTTGTTTCCTGATTGCCTCATCATCAACTTCTTTGGACACTCATTTTTCCAATGTCCCTTCTCCTCACAGTACCTACAGATATCACCGAGCTTGGGAACCTTTGACTTCTTACCCCTTTTCTTTCCGCCATTTCCCTTTCCCTTATCTCAACAAGTAAACAAACCAGATGCCTGATTATCTGTCCCTGGACTACTAGCACTATGATGCAACTCTCTGCTACGAAGAGAGGATCTAACTTCCTCCAAAGACACAAAATCTTTCCCGAAAATAAATGACAGAACAAAGTTCTCATATGAAAGCGGTAGAGATACTAACAATATCAAAGCAGCATCCTCATCATCAATTTTGAGATCTATATTTCGTAGTTCTAATAACAAAGTATTCAATTGCTCTAGATGATCTCTGAGCTACGTACCTTCCTGCATTTGGAGACCGAATAGACGTTGTTTCAGAAGCAATTTGTTCGTCAGAGACTTTGTCATGTACAAGCTCTCCAACTTCAACCACAGCTCCGCAGTAGTCTTTTAATCCAAGATCTCAGTGATGACTTTATCCGCGTGACACAACATAATTGTTGAATGCACCTTTTCTTCCAAACCCACCATGTACGAAGTGCCAACGACCAAGAAATCCTTTGTCAGCGGCGTCCATAACCCTTGTTGCTTCAACAAAGCTCGCATCTTGATCTACCATAAACTGAAGTTGTTCCTCCTAGTAAACTTGTCTACCTTCACGTTCAGCGCAACCATCTTTCTCTCCGATTAGATTAGAGATCCGACCACCCCAGATCTGATAAACCCAAAATCCGATAGACCCACCGTGGATCTAACTAGAAGCTCTGATACCAGTTTGTTGTGTGGAATACCCAAGAAAGAACAAGCAAAGAAAAATAAAACAAAAAACAAGACACCAAGATTTTTACGTGGTTCACCAATTGGCTACATCCACGGCCGACCAAGATCGGATTCCACTAGAGAGAAAAAGGCCAGAATTACAGATTTCCTACTCTCTACCAATCCTATCTCTTAAGAGTTACAATAAAAGACGAGGCACTATATATAGTCCTCACCACCTTAAAACCTAACGGCTTTGGGCCTAGAAACAATCTGGCCTGAACCAGAACAGGAGATAGAATGCCAATAACAGCCCAAACAGAGGACATGCTACACCGTCGGGCCGGGGACGTCTCCACCCCCCCGGACCCCCAGTCCAGGGTGCGCTCCGCCCCCCTGGACCCCTCGACTCGCTGACTGGAGTAGTGAGACCCCTGTAACAACCTGTCGAAGCGGCTAATACGTATTCAAGGCATACCAACACCTTGAATATATTTTGTCTATTTTTGCTATGTCATTTTGGTATATTCTATATAATTGTAACATGCATAACTGCCTTAGTCATATCAAAACTATTGTCGCATTCAAATACCATGTCATTTCTTTTACAAAATACTAAATGCCTAAAAAATATGGAATTCATTTTTTTATAAGTCAAGGGAAACCAAAGTAGGTCTTCGTTTCTAATAATCAAAGGGTTTTTATCTAAAAAATTGGCCTAATGGGAATGCATCTTTATCTCTACATTTTTTTGCGGGAATTTTCACCGCCTATCAATAATACCCATGGCGAACTGAGTAAAACACCCGGAAATTCTCTTATACTCTCACATTGCTTTCATCTTAGCCCTAGGTCTTTCATAATTTTCTTAACATGCACAATACAATATCCACTAACGACCTTTATAGCCTTGATAACTACTGTAATGGAAAGCTAAAAAAATCCTCTTGTTCTCCATCGAAGAAACCTTGTTCCAACTGTGTCGGTGTTGTATGGTCAAAGAACAAGTCCATAAAGGGCAATTCTGGGAAGATTACTAACTTCTTCAAGGCTAGGAAGATCACTACCTGCAACGTTGTTCTAGAAAACCCCGTTGCTAGGGTTCTACCAATGAACCCTGATGGCCAAGCGCCTTTGGGAGCTAGGGTAACTAACCACAATGATGTCATTTCCATAGAGGTTTAATACTCTCCTATCCCCATTGTTCTGGTTGTTGCACCCACAGTTCACAGAAATCAAGTTCCCTACGTTCGGTCCAACCATGTTCGAGACCTTGTCCATTTCCGGTTAGTGATCCGTGAAATGCTGACAACTTTCAAGGAACCTTACGTCACTGCTTTTATGGCGGCAATTCCAACTGCCAAATGTTTTTTTGTGGGACGAGTTGCACGCTATGTGGATCACTGAAGGAAAATTCGACAAACTCCCTCGTGTCTCCAACGAGGACTTGGCTATTTTGACAACATCTCCCAACGTTACTATCGTCTGTCAGGATGGGATCGACCAACCGACATGGAACTCCAACTTCTGTTCTTTGACTAGGGAAACCCCCTTCATCCAGATACTAGATTGATTAGAGATGCTGGCTCATTGCAACCACTGGAGTTTTGTATGTAATGTGGTTGCAAGGGTATCATGCAGTGGCTAGATATACGGTCAATAATTTGATGTCCGTATTTTATATGTTTGATATCTGTATTTCGTATGTTTTCAGTTTTAATATTCTGACAATGATTTAGGATTTTTGTGTTATTGCCTTAATGTATTTTCTTGGCCATGTTCCTTGATGGATTGCTCCATTCCAATGTTCCAGACTTATGTTATTGCATTAATGTTGTGTTTTTCATTGTCTATGAATATATATTATTGGTTCATGAATGCATATTGTTGTTATTATTTTATCTTAAGCCACTTACAATCTCAACCATAAGTGTTTAAATTTAGTAATCCACATAGGTTTTTAAGTAATCCTAACAACTGTACTAATACGTGACTAATTGGGTGGGTTTATCTATAAGTATTAATGCACTTTTTATTACATACACAGTAGAACACTGGAAATTTGAAGATAACATATATCGTATTACATTAATAATACATTAAGATAAAGGGCATTACATTAATTCAAGATCCAGTTCAAAAGGTCAGTTTAACAGATGAGCAAAACACTGGCTAGTCGGGATCTTACCACAACAAATGAAACACACTAAATTAGTAATACATAGCAAACTACTAAGCAACAAAACTTACAGCTCTTAGTCAAAAGATAGAACATCATTCCAAGTAAATTAGCACCACACATTATCACATTAAGAAGCGGGAATGTAGAGTAACCACCACCACAATTGTAGTGAACTGGGTTGGCCACGACTGGATTGCCCTCTCCGCAATCGGCCTATCAGCTTCCCTCCTCCTCAACTCGCTCCTTGTCTCCGGCGAAGTTACAGTGCTATGTCTCCCTCCATTTACACCCTCTGTAGCAACCCATCCCTGGAAGCCGTGATTATTACAACCATGGTAGAGTCTTCCTGGATTCTTAGCAGACTTTGACATAGTGATACGAGTTTCGACAAAACAAGTCTTGCAAGGCACTGGGTTGAGACGGATGAGAGCAACATTGCCGGTGGATGACTCCATAATTCTAGCTAGCCGTAACAAAAATTGAATAATACACAAGCTAATGGAAACAATAGACAAGTCACTGATAATTAGCTAAAAGGTTCATGTACTGTACCTGGGTTTGGTGGTTGGCAATGATGAATGGATCTTGTTTACAAACCTGTTAAATTCTTCAGCTTCATGTTGAAGACGACTGCCTCTGTGGTTAGAAAAGGTTCAATGGGAGTGGTTATATTTAAAACCGTTGTTGTGGAGCCCAGAAGTCCACTTTCTATTGATTATCTCAGTATTTTTTTACTACTAATGTAATTCACTTATGAACTTTTTGTAGTATCATTTTCAATTTCAATCCATAATTAACACTCCTATATATGCATTCATATATACTGGTAAATTAGCATCGAGTTTTGCTTGAACCAATTTCATTTATTCTTAAAAATAAGATATATGCCAATATTATATTTCGTTACTGATTTTAATTCTTTATTATTTATAATCAATCATAACTTATTAAAATATATAACTTCTGAGCATATATTTAAAACCATAAATACGTCATTATAATTTAGATATATACATATTTCTTTGAAGAAATATCTCAATTGAATGTCAACAATATAAATAATTACTTTTTAAATAATTTGAATGAAATAAATTATTTAATATTTATTGTTTACAACCCATTTAACATTGACATTACTTATGGATAGACTTGGGAAAGATGGTTTTTCCATGACTTATGGAAAAAGTGTCTTTCTCAAGAGATAGACTCATTATAAATTAACTAAAACAATATTTCACATAATATTTTTATTAAATATTGATTAATTTATATTTATGATCAGAGTTGGCAAAGTCGGACTTTCCAAAAATTAGTTAAGCAATTAACAGTGGGACAGAGGGAGTATTGTTTTAGGTATTAGATAGCATAAATGTTTTACTTCATTTGACATTTAACTCTCTGCTCAATCGATACGATTCTTGCTCTACAAGCTAAAGCAATATTTTTAACTTCACTAACAACATTTAACTTCATGATATATTCTAAAAGAACCGTATTTTAACTGTATTAATCAAACAACACCAGAATAATCCAAAAAATTTGGACATGATAATAATGAATTATAAATTACAAAAACCTTAATAAGACTACGCAACAGGAATCAATTTCAAAAAGTAACACACTACTCGGCCCAAATCTAATGACATTAAACATGCCAGAAATTAGTTTGATTCAGGGGTTACTTTCTCTACCCCTACTGACCTCAGCGGAGACGATGTTTCAAGGCATAATTTTTTGTGAGCCCGACCTCTGACTGCTGCAATATTCTTTCTGAAGATTTGACCGTCGTAAAGGTCAATAAGCATCACAAGCGGTGGTTCTCCAACGAGGAATTGCTTCAAATTCAAACCACCTCCATTAGAGATAATTCTCCTAAAAGATTTCTCAATCTCATTCTTCACCCCATAATAGCATTTGATCATTCCTTCAAAAAGAGTGCGCAGTGCATTTGGTGATATTTCCACAAATAGGGGATTGCATTCATTGGGTGATTTACGCTTCCGGGGTTGGTTGCTGCGGCTTGAAGATATGGAGGGTTCCGGGATGACCAGCAAAGGTTATGAATATGGGAAAGTAATTGGGTTAAAATTGTTTTAGCTTTCTAAATTCGACTAGAATAGAGGGGCCAATGTATAGAAGATAATATTTATGTGGATACACACATTATAAGATTCCCGCCATGAAAGTCTACCAACAGCTGACAAAGGCTAAATATTTTGGCTGAAAAACAGGCATGTATTTTCCTGCCACATGGTTTCCATGTTAATAAATAAAAATTGCTTATAAAAAAGATTAAATAACATTGAAAATAAAAAAATAATAATAAGCCGATTCAAGTTAATCCTAAAAACATTTTATACTTCACCACCATAACACAGCTAGTACACCCGCAAAAAAAGAAATTATCCATCAAAATGACTAGAAAGTAGAAACTTATAAGATTAAACAACAGACAACGACATATAGATAACTAATAACATTGTTGCATTGCAATTCCAACTTCTCACAAGTTTTGAAAAGGCTTGAGTTCCTCATCAATGGCCTCCTTTTTAAGCATGAATTCCCTTGCATTCTCTGCCTCATCTAAGGTTACCTCTGCCTTATCCAATTCATCGTGCAGGTTGCCCACACGACTTTCAAGCTGAAAAAGGTTGACAGTTAACAAATCGTTAAGAATTTATTCAGTCTTATTTTTTATAGAGATTATCAGAAACAAAGGCGATTCACCTTCTCAATCAGTCATTTCTCTTTCAAATCTCTTATATTTGTCATACAATTATTGCATCCCCACCGCTGGAAAACATGACAGTGAACACTAACATTAGCATTGCAGACTAAGCATGCTATGAACATAAACTAGATATGTAAGTATCAGTACTTACATTTCCCTTCTCAAGCATCCTTGATGCCCGCTTGTACTCCCCAATGCCCTTTTGGTCAGTCAATATAGTGTGGTAGAGATCTTGTTTTCCATTAACTGCATATCATTATCAAGAATGATGAACAGCAATTTGTCCGGACAAATAACCAAACTTACTAAAATACATGCTGATAAACAACCGATCAACACTCCGTCATCGATAATTTGATCCACGGTCTTCAGAGGAATGGTGTCCATCTTATGTTGTATATTTTTGGAGTGGCTGGGGAGATAGTAATAGTGCGGCTGATGTTCAATTATGGGAGAGAAAACACACTAAGGGCTATATGTATTTAACAATGAAATTAAAGCCTTCAACCGTTTTGTTGAGCAAAGGCATTGATGAAGGCGTTGGGCAATGAAATAAAGGAGGTTGGTGCGTTGAAGAGGTGAGAGATTTCCAAGATTGAAGTTCTTCTCCCAAAGTTTGCATGCGTTTAATCGCAAATGTTTTTAAATTCATTGGCTCATTTGAGACGGTCCAAGTACTGGGTTACAAATTGTACCCGTATGGGAATTATATTGCATGATTTATAATATTAATAACTAATAAAATTTGTTAGATCTAAATGGGAATTATTCATCATTAAATGTATACTTCCTCCGTCCTAGCCTATTCTGCACATAATTATTTTTTGGTCAAAGATGCCAAAATTTGACCATATATTTGAATAGGTATATGAACAATAATTTTATCGTATGAAATATGGTTAGATTCTCCGTAACATGTAGTTTCTAAATATCAAATTTTTGTGATTCATTATTGTCAGTAGCTACACATATTTATAGTTAAACATGTGTTATTGGAGACCGTGAAAAGATTTTGTGCAGAATAGGTTGAGACAGAGGGAGTAAAATAAATTTATAAATTTAATATTATTATAATATGGTATAATCAAGGTTTAAACACACTAATTGATATGATTGAGAGTTACTTAAAATTTATACAATTATTGATATGATTTACAATCACATAAAAATGCAAGATAATTGATACGTTCTAGAGTTATAGACTAAAGCTTGCTCAATTATTGATATGATTTAGAGAAACAACTAAATTTCTACAATTAGGTTCATGCAATGTAAATAATTGAACATCCATGCAATGTAGTAAATAATTGAACATTGAGAAATGTGTCAATATACATTTCTTAGATTCAATGAACTATGGCTATGGAATGTGGTAACCAAACGTAAAATGGTTCAATTAGCCCGGTTCAACGACTCAGCCTCATGAGTTTGGCGGCTAAATAGGAAATTGTCAACTGAGGGGACTTCAAAAATTACCTATTCAAACATAATACCGTCCATTCGTAATTGCCAAAAAAAATGAATTGACAAACATCACAACTTAATCCAAAAATTTCATCACAAAAAAATACCATAAGTTTCAAAACATCAACACAACATACATAATGAAGCTACAAACAAAATCCAGAACATTGAAGAGGACTAGAACATATCCCCTTATCACAGATTGGGTACAAAAATTCTCAAGCGAAGGAGTGGGAGGGACCATCTTCGAAGGAACTTCTTAGGATAATGGCCTTGAACAGGATATTCTACTGGGTTGAATTCAACAATTCGAAGAAGACCATATCCTTCACCTGTAGATCATTGTCGGCCAAAAATTTCCCCCACCCCTTCGGGTTAAAGGCCTTACATTCCTTGTCTCCAGAATACTTCATGTCCCAGGTCTTACCTTTGCACCTGACCACGGTCAGCACCCTCATGGGGAAGATGCTGATGCATCGTCGACAGAATGTGCTACCAAAGTAGAATTAACACTTCTCAGTTACACCATTCATTTATTTTAAAAAGTGTGAGAGTGGGAACTGCTACAATATAACATATCAAAAGATAGCTCATGAGAGTGGGAACTTTTCTAATGTTCTGTTTTGATATAATCACCGAGAAGTGCTGATTCTTCTCCGAGAAAGTGAAGTCTTGGACCGGGTCCTCTAGAAACCTCCACTGCTGCTGCTATAGCCATCCATAACCTGATTTTAAAAGAATGAGCACTAGTTAGCCACTATGAAACGTGAGAGAGTAAGCAATTATAGTCACAAAAATTTCATCTCACAAGAATTACCTTCTTGCCTGCGTTATCCATTTAAACACCCTCTAGCAACCTAGCAATGCAAAAGAAATAATAACAAGAATTAGCAAATAATCAGGTAAATGAACATGAATCTCTTCACTACAAAGGAATCCGTAAAAGCAGTACCACAAATAACATTAGGCAACCATATGTTTAATATTCTTAGAGTTAAACGGCGATAGAATAGGTAGCAAATGCACTATAAATTATACTAGGGTTCTTAAAATGCACAGCCTTGAAAAGATCATCAATAGCTGAGCATCAGCCAGAGAAATACCTGAGAAACAACGGTTTGAATGACGGAATGGTGTGAGTACCACCGGACCGGTCTTTAGTTTAATGCGGCTGTTTTTGGGCAATGACACACTAGTGGAGATGAGTGGATTTTGAGAGGCTACTTAGGTAGGGTTTCTGAATATGAAGGGGTGATTGGGATAATGACTACTTTGATTTTTTTAATTAAAAGCTTAGTGGGCATTTTGGTTGGGCCATGCAAGTTTTAAAGCCACACTAAGACACCACAAGCTTCAATTCGGGCCCAAAAAAGAACAAAGGTAAACTTAATATAAATGTTTAACATATTTAATTATTACTAAATAATTAAATAAAAATATTAAGGAAATTAATTACTCAATTTAAGTTTGAGGATCATGTTGTTAGGAACAATTATTAATTACCTTCGACACAATAGTTACTTACACATAATATTCACTAAATGGAAATTTTGGATTTTTGTAAATTGAATAAAAAATAAACTAATATGCTTCATTAGTAATATATGCAAGCACTCAAGTGACAGATGACATATATCAAACTCAAATATTTTAAGTAGAGAAATTTTTTAAAACAAATTAATAAGATGAGTATCATAATCTTAATCGACTAGGCTTTACTCTCACTAAGTGAAAGACAACTAGAGTTGACCTTTGATTGGTTAGAGTCAATCATTCGTTATTAGTGTTCATGTGTAGAAAGTCAAGTAAGAATTGACCATTTAACAGCTTAAATAATATCACTTGTTATTAATGTTCATATATACTCGGAGTTACTTATGGATTGACTGCTGATTAGTTAAAGTCAAGTCTTAGTTATTAGTGTTACATATATAAAGCCGGTTAGGTTTTGATTGTTGCTTCGTTAAAGTCAATCAATGGCTATTAGTGTTCATACATTGAATCAAACACGAGGGTTGACCGTTGATTGGAAAAATTCAATCGGTATTTATTATTGTTTATGTATAGAAAGTCAAGTAAGAGTTGATTATTGTTTAGTTCAAGTCAATCTATGGCTACCAGTGTTCATATATTGAATCAGTCAAACATGGGGGTTGACCGTTGATTGGTTGAAGCCAGTCAATAGTTGTTAGTGTACATAAAGAAAGTCAAGTAAGGGTTGACTGTTTAACAAATAAATTCAACTTCGTTAATAGTGTTCATATATACTCAGAGTTACTTATGGATTTGGCCATTAATTAGTTAAAGTCAAGTCTTAGTTATTAGTGTTACATATATAAAGCCGATTCGGGTTTGATTGTTGCTTGGTTAAAGTCAATCTATGGCTATTAGTGTTCATAAATTGAATCAAACACGAGGGTTGGCCGTTGATTGAAAAAATTCAATCGATATTTATTATTGTTTATGTATAGAAATTCATAGACGGGTTGATTGTTGTTTAGTTCAAGTCAATCTATGACTACCGGTGTTCATATATTAAATCAATCAAACAGGAGGGTTGAATGTTGATTGTTTGGTGTCAGTCAATAGTTGTTAGTGTTTATGCATAGAAAGTCAGGTAAGGGTTGACCGTTTAAACGATAAAGTAAACTCCGTTATTAGTGTTCATATATACTCAGAGTTACTTATGGATTTGACCGTTGATTAGTTAGAATCAAGTCTTAGTTATTAGTGTTACAGATATACAGCCGATTAGGGTTTGATTGTTGTTTAGTTCAAATCAATCTATGGCTATCATTGTTCATATATTGAATCAATCAAATAAGAGGGTTGACCGTTGATTGGTTGGAGTGACTCAATAGTTGTTAGTCTTTATGTATAGAAAGTCAAGTACGGGTTGACCATTGATTAGTTAAATTAATCTCAGTTATTGGTGTTTACAATAAATAGTAAACTAAGGTAGAGCGTTCATTAGTTAAAGTCAAACAATCCGGTTCGTAAGTGCATATAATAATTCAAGTAAAGGCTAACCTTGATTAGTTGAAAGTAGTTTAGTTATTCAAGTTCATATATAAAAAGTCAGTTAAGGGTTAATTGACATTAACCCGACCCAAAAAGGTCTTAGTTGCAATATAAAAATTTTATTATGCAACGTGTAGAAGTTATAAAGTTCATATCCAGATTCTTGCAACCCAAAAATTTGATCTTCATTTATTCTGATTTGCACTTTAAACATTGGTCTTTCTATGACTTATTGAAAGACCATTTTCCAAGAGACGAACTCAAATAAA
The DNA here is from genome assembly GCA_037428765.1 of Rubia yunnanensis. Classification (NCBI taxonomy): domain Eukaryota; kingdom Viridiplantae; phylum Streptophyta; class Magnoliopsida; order Gentianales; family Rubiaceae; genus Rubia; species Rubia yunnanensis. Next base: position 67,535,233 of record CM075071.1, on the reverse strand, counting down.
AATAATAGAGCTAATTACATTTCCATTTGGGTTCAACAACAAAGATAAATAGTTTTAGTAAAGTCAAAATTACAAAGTGAAATTGAACCGTTCATTTAATTATAAGGATTAATCTAAGTGGTTCTTTCTCAAAGCTAAACTGTAGAAGGCGTAATGTATGTTCTCTGCTTTTACCAAAACCCTAATTTCCGCCCATTTATTGAGCTCGAGATCTTACTCCCATATTCCAAATTTTTTTCGCCCTCTTCTCATCTTATCCTCATCGAATAAGGGCAGCGGTGCATGTATACTTTATCGCTTGTTGGACCCCTTTACTTTCGTTGGCGGAGCCGAGCACTTTCTCCGGTTCGGGTCGCTTCCATTATTTCAACCTTACTTCTCACTGGGTAATCTTTCCTATTACAAGTTTTATTTATTTATTCCAAGATTAAGTACAAATCTGAATATGCACTTCCCATTAATGGTTCCGGGTTGGTCATAGGGCTGAGTTTTGGCACACCTTATCGCTAGAAGGATAACTCGTTGACGGAGGTCACGTCATTGTAGAAAGTATCAGATTTTGTATAGTCTGGTTGGAATTTTGGATGTTTATTCGAGCTTTAGATCTAGGTTTCTCGAAAAATTTTGCAGGTTGTGCCGACATCATTTCAATCGGATACTAAGGAGGGACTTGTTTGTTCTCTTATCTTGGTTTGATAGTCCCCCTTGTTGGTGTTCTTTTAATGTCTACTACCCTGCAAATACTCTTTTTCTGATTGGGTCCAAATCCTGTTAGTGTTGTTTGAATCTAACAGCCTTACATTGTGTTTGTATTGATTGTGCAATGTGTTATTGTATTTGTCTAACTATCACACGGGTTGACAATTTTTTGCATTTCGCCTATATGATAGTGTGTTGTTCCCTTGTATTGTATACCATCGGTGTAACTTTACAGATATGATGACATTGTCTGGTTTGGAATTTTTGTGTGCTTAACTATAATTTTGATTAGATAGTGTTACTTTTGTTTATCCAAGGAATCGTCTTTTATGGACTTAGTTGGTGTCATTTATGTGAAGGTTTCGTACATTTTGAGATTCTTTGTAGAAAAATTGAATGCAGTATATGGCAGTGATGAATGTAGATATAGTATTTTGTTTTCATAGTTCCGATTTACTTTTAGTACTGGAAATGTAAATTGTGTAATCTGTATCTCTCTTTCTTTATGATACACTTCATTTGGTCATTTGGACTAGCCAAAGTGGCTGTGAATTTCATAGAATGTCTTTCATGTGCACTGACCAATGATTTTCATATAGGAATGTAAATGGATACGTACAAGAAACCTATCGAAGTCGAGATGGAGGTTGAAAAGTTCTACTACATGAAGTGGGTGAGGATACCTAAAGTTCACCTATTTCGCACTACAAAATTAAATTATCATACTTACTATTTTTTATATTTCTTCCATATATATTGGTGTTATGAACACATCACTTGCAAAAGAAATTGTCCATCTTAATCAGAGTATCGGCGGAGTTCAATGTTCTTCATGCTCAAAGTTTGGTTTTTTTCGTGGATGGCCACCCTAATGACATGAATATTTACCAGCGAATGACATTAAAGGCAAAACATACATGCGACAAATTAAACATCTACATGTCCATGTTATACATTTCATACAATACAAATAAACTGCCTCAAATTCACTGCACCAATCCGAGGCTTAAGTAATAACAATCCATCCAAAACATGAAGGGTTAAAATTTCCTACAACTATAAGATAGTCTTACCTTAGTATACACCTAAGCGCCACATTTACAGACCTAATTCACCTTGTTCCGATTTTGAATTCAATGTTAAGGCTAACGAAAGGAACTAAATAATGGAAGTTTTGGTGAATACTGTCATGGAGAAACTCCAACGGTAGTTCCACCACCAACAAGATAGCTCCCAAAAAATAGCTGCTAAAGATGAAAATGAAAAACAATTAGTACATGGACACATACTTGACCATGAAAGAATGAAAATAATTGTGACACACATCATATTTACCTACACTGTTATGTTTGCACAATGACTTTGATTCACGTTCGCATCAAGAGTACATCGTCCCATGCCCATACCTCTCCGGCCACAACCACGTCGACCACCACGATTACGATTAGCAATGAAAATCTTCCTTTTCAGTTGCCCGCGACCGTAACACCTCCTTTCAGTTGGATCCTTAAACACCTCAGGATCCGACTCTTCCCATATATGTTTCTCAGCTTCCCCATTATTCTCAATGGTGACGGGCTTCCTTCTATACACTCTCCCAATCCCCTGCAAGGAAATCCTTTCTTTGGCCATCAACCTTCTCCACTTTCTACTCCAAATCGAGCTTCAGTTTTTTGGAGTTTATCCATTCCTTCCTTATACAAGACCTCATCATTCATTAGCATTACCCAAATTGAGTCACATATGGTGTGTATAGCCTGGTACCTCTGGAAACCTACGGGAGTTTTACCAAACAAGGTTGACAACAGGTACTTCCTTAGGATATCTTTGCGCCACTTACGATATATAAACTTCTCAGCAGCATCAATCACATCCTCCTCCTAAAACACACGGAGAGCATGCAAACATAATATTCCCCAAAACTCAAAGTTCTTGCACACACAGTGCACGTCCATTACATTCCTATCGAAAGTCACGGCAATTTATTCTTCTTTGTCCACCCTGCAAGAAATCCCTTCACCTGAATGTTGTACACCACCACACAACGCAGTATTACAGGCCATCTCCATTTTCTCCTCGTGGAACTAATGAAATTTAACTGAGTAAACAATTTCTCGAACACAACATCAAAGGGATGGCTACTAATCTCACGAGATTTCAAGTTCCCACCCTTGAAAGTTGAATCTTCCTCAACCTTTATCCTCTTGCACACAACCTGCCCATACCTCTCCACAAACTTCGTGAGGTTAGTGTTTATATTCACGAACCCCTTGAAGAAATTGTTCATCCCATCACTTCGTTGCGTCGATAACATACCCGCCCAAAAACCATCCCTAAAATAGATAAGCACCCATTTCTTACCGCTAGCAAACATTTCAATGATCCATGAGTTTTACTGAACATTGAACTCCAGCTCGATTTCCTTCCACCTGGCCTCAAACTTCTTCACGGTCCAGGAATCTTGCAATGGTGCTAATAGCTCCTACTTCAAATATTTCCATCCAGTCATACTGCCCAAGTTCTTAGCCACAGTACGTATTACGTTCCATAGGCACCACCTATGCTTAGAACTTGGAAATAGTTCCCCAATAGCCTTCCCTGAGACCACATGAATAGGACAAACAACAACAAAAATAATATTAGAAGATATTTCATGCCATACCAAAACACAACCTACAAATATGATAGATCTTTAAGTACATTACCGAAACAATCATTACCAATTTCTCTATCTTAGTCAGTCAGGATGCATAACGGGTCCTTTCTCATGCACTTTTTCCATGTATTGAATAACCAAACAAAACTTTTGGCGTCCTCCTTCCCTATCAATGCACAACCAAACAGCAATGATTGCCCGTGATGGTTGACACCGATGAAATGAACAAATGGAATCCTGTACCTATTGGATACAAATGTTGTGTCAAATGAAACCACATTACCAAACTCTTTGAATGCCTCCCGGTACCTTAAATTTTCCCAGAAAACGTTCTTCAACTTCCTCTCGCAATCTACGTTATATTCATAAAACAAACTCGGAGACTCTTCCTGTATTTTCTTGATACTGATTTCCATTGCAGAAAAATCACCATGTTTTAGGATCTCCCTTGATTTAAATATATGAAGTTGCGTATATCTGCCTCCGTGGAGGGAACCTTTTGATACCCCTTGTATCTATTCACAAATATGTTAAATATGTGTGGAACAGATACACCTGAACTCTTGAGCTCCAAAATGAGCCTGGTCGGAAAAATTTATAATATCATACCAAGGCAAATGGCTGGAATAAATAAGTTCAAAATTGTGGTTGTGAAGGGGATTAACATGAGTTACCTTCCAAGTCGTGTCCTCTCTATTATTCCTTGGATTAACTGAGTACTCGCAACCACTCTTGCAACTTTGGGTGGACTTGCATGGATCGGCTGATTTAGACTTAAATGTTCCATATTTTTTACAAGCCGTCTTGATTTGCATGTAATCAGCATACCCACTTTTCATAATCCTATCACTGCGGCTGCCTAAAATCTTATAATTGTCCCACCGCTCAGAAGGCCTAATGCATGCTTGGAATCCCTTCAAATAAGCATAGCGGTGAAGGTGAGCAACAAAATCTTCCCCAGTACAAAATTCCATCCTTATTGTGGGCTCGGTCACATCATTATTCCCATAATTTGGTTGAACACAATCACCACCATTCGGATATCTTGTAAGCTGGTACACCAAATCCTCGTCTTCTTCTACATCTGCAAAAAAAATCCACCTCATCGTCTTCCTACATTACATCTTCAACTTCAAAGGAATCCCTATTCAATATTATATTAGGCTAAAAAACATGCACATTCTCCTACCGGACCCTTCCAGAGCCATCACTATCATAGCCATCATTGACTAACTCATCAACTACATCTTCATCACTTTGTTGGACACTAACATTCAAACCAATGCCTTCACGAAAAACATAATGCAAATCCAAATCAATAGCAGGCATCTGGGGAGATTCAAGTGTCAACAAAGTTTCCACCGATTCCACGTCTGGGTCAATAAACATGTTCAAATCAATGTCCAAAAAGCTACCCATTTTATGATGTCACTACACTTGAAATTATACCTACACAGATGTCCCCAAATTTTTTGAACCACACAGATATACGATCAAAAAACAATTATACCTCAATTAAGCTTTACAAGCGACGATGACGATGACCTTAATATTAAAAATATTTTATGTAACGTGTTGTAGTTATAAAGTTTATAATCCAATTCATGCAAAATGAAATTTTTACCTTTATTTCTTCTTTCATGAACTTCATCTCAAATTTAAGGAGATTTTTGAACAACTGTCTGTCATGGGTAATCCAGTTTTGAATGTTGATCAAATTGTCTGGTTTTTTTACTGCTCTTGGTTCTGAATATACAGATTTTTTTGCTCGTTTGATTAATGTTGTTCCCACTCCGTTATATGCGGATGTTCTTTCCCATGCCAAAAGTCACGAGACTTTTTTTAAGAATTTACAGGGACACTCAGGACCAGCCGCTGGACAGGTTCCGTTCCAAACCAACGACACACCTCAAGCTGGATGCGCGTGGGATCATGCTCCGACTTGAGGTAGCCGAGCATTACCTTCACGCGCCGGCCGCGCTGACCGATTCAGTGGTAGGTGTGGTAGCCGACAGCCCTTCTCTGGTTCTCAGGCGGTTGGTTTGGTTCCTTGTCACGGTTGTCCTCAATGCTCCTGGTGAAGATGGCTCGGTCATTATGTTGCGACATATTACCAAATGCAGATACAGAATTTTTATCCAGCAAGTACTAATTTTACAAAAAATTATCTCTTTTCTCAGTTGTCCAACACTTCTTCTCGACTGTCAGATTGGTATCTTGATTCCGGCGCTCTAGTCATATAGCGTCTTCCGCCTCAGACCTAGACATTGTCACTCCTTATATCGGTAAATCTCATGTTCTTGTTGGTAATGGTGCCCCTATAATGATATCTCATATTGGTGATTCTAAAGTTTATGAGAACTTGCATTTGTCTGGTGTTCTGGTTGTGCTTGATATTACTAAGAATTTACTGTCTATTAGTCGGTTAACCAGAGATATGGGTGTACTGATTACATTTTTTGGTCGGACCTTTGTCATTCATAACAAAGTAACCGGGGCCATCATGGGCAGGGGGCGCCCAATGAAGATGGACAGTACATTTTGGACCGGGGTGATGCAGCATTTGTTTCAGTTTTACAGCAGGATAAGTGTCGAGCTTCATAGGAGTTATGGCATCCACGCCTAGGTCATGTTCCTAGTGCAGTGATTACTAGTTTACATAAGTCTTGTTTACTTTCAGTTTCTTCTTTGTTGCCTAAATCGCATACATGCGCCCTTTGTGTTATAGCGTAAGGTCAACGGTTGGCTTTTGTTGAGAACCCTAAATGTCTTGAGCATGTTCTTGATTTAATACATTGTGATTTGTGGGGTCCCTCCCCAATTTTATCTGGCAATGGCTTTGTGTATTATGCATTATTTATGGATGATTTTTTGAGATTTACTTGGTTGTACCCTCTTCGTCGCAAATCAGATTTTGTTGACACTTATTTACAGTTTGAGGAACTTGATGAAAATCAATTTTGATAGGCACTTATTTGAAAGAGATGTAACATGGTTCAGCAAGGTTGAGAAATGGCCTTTACTTGCTTGATTTGGATAGACATGTTTATGACGTAAATGTTAAAAGGGCTAAAACAAATTATTTGAATCCAACTTACCTCTGGCATTGTCGATGAGGCCACATCAACATAAAATGCATTCATAGACTCCAAAAGGGGGGCATTATGGAATCATTTGACTTGGAGTCGATTAATAAGTACGAATCTTGTTTGATGGGGAAAATGACAAATTTTCCTTAAGTGGGTTAGGCGAGAGAGCAAATGAGCTATTGGGTCTTTACACTGACGTGTGTGGACCAATGAGTTCAAATGCAAGAGGTAGATTCAGTTACTTCATTACATTTACCGATGATTTGAGTAGATATGGTTATGTCTATTTGGTGAGAAACAAGTCGGAATCCTTTGAAAAATTTGAGGAGTTCCAAAATGAAGTTTAGAATAAACTTAGCAAGAAAATCAAAGCACTTCGATTGTATTGAGGAGGCAAATATTTGAGCCAGGAATTTTTTGACCATTTGAAAGATTGTGGCATTCTTTCAAAAATGAATCCTCCAGGAACACCACGATGGAATGGTGTGTCCAAATCGAGAAATAGAACCTTATTGGATATGGTTCATTCAATGATGGGTCAAGTCGATCTTCTAGTTTCCTTTTGGGGACATGCTTTTCTGACAGCTACTTTCACACTGAACTGAGCACCGTCTAAAGTTGTAGAAAATATGCCATATGAGTTATAGATAGGAAGGGTTCCTCGCCTATCTTTTCTCAAGATTTGGGATTGGGAAGCATTTGTCAAAAGGTTAATTTTCGACAAGCTTGCACCGAAGTTTGACAAATGTCTTTTTGTGGGATATCCTAAAGAGACAAAGGGGTATTACTTCTACAACCGTTATGAGAAATATGTTTTGTTGCTCGAGATGGTGTCTTTTTGGAGAAGGATTATCTTTCCAAAATGACAAGTGGGAGGAAAATAGAACTCGACGAGGTTCCAGGCGAGGAACAATCAGAGCAGGAAACATCTATCCCTCCAGAGACACCTGTTTCAAATGAAGTGGCTACGATGAATTCAGAACAAGTCTTAGAGACAACGGAAGTCGCTCATTCCCCATGTAGGTATGAAAGGTATAGGGTTCGAACAAAAAGGTACACTGGTGTCCTTTTGACTGAAAACCATGAAATCATGCTTTTAGAAAGTGATGAGCCTACGACCTATGGTCAAGCTTTGATGAGTGCTAACTCCGTAAAGTGGCTTGAATTCATGAAATCCAAAATGGACTCTATGTATGAAAATCAAATGGTTCTTCAAGAAGAAGACTGACCATGATGGAAATGTTTACGTTTTCAAGGCTAGACTGGTAGCTAAAGGGTATAGATAAGGCCACGAGGTGGATTATGATGAAACCTTGTCTCCATTTCCAATGCTTAAGTCTGATCAGATTCTCCTAGTAATTTCAGCTCATTATGGTTATGAGATTTGGCAAATGGTTGTCAAAACTGCCTTCCTTAATGGGATTTTGGAAGAGGATGTGTATATGACATAGCTTGAGGGTTTTGTCGACAAAGATAATGCTGGGAAGGTATGAAAAGTTTAGAGATCCATTTATGGATTGAAGAAAGCATTGAGGAGTTGGAATCTACATTTCGATGAAGCAATTAAGAAATTTGGCTTTCAAAGAAATGTTGAAGAATCTTGTGTATACAAAAAGGTTAGTGGGAGCAAGATAGTGATCCTTGTCCTTTATGTTGATGACATCTTGATTATTGGAAATTACTTTCCAATGTTGGAGTCTCTAAAGGCTTGGCTTGGAAAGTGTTTCAAAACCAAGTACTTGGGAGAAGCATAGTACATATTAGGCATAAGATCTGTAGAGATAGATCAAAGAGGATGATTGGACTTAGTCAAAGCACTTATATTGATAAGGTTCTAGAAAGGTTCCATATGAAAGACTGTAAAAAGGATTTCTACCCATGACTCATGGCATGACTCTTCGCAAGACTTAAAGTCCAAAAACACCTAATGAGCGAGAGAGAATGAGTATGATACCTTATGCATCAACAATATGATCTATCATGTATGCAATGATATGTACTTGCCTTGATATCTCATATGCTTTGAGAATGACAAGTAGATATCAATCAGACCCAGGTGAGGTGCACTAGTGTACAATCAACAACATTTTGAAGTACCTGAAAAAGACTAAAGATACATTCCTGGTGTATGGTGGGCAAAACACATTGGTTGTTGAGAGGTTTACTGATGCAAGCTTCCAGACTGACGAAGATGATTTCAGATCTCAGTCTGGTTACATCTTCTGTCTCAACGAAGGAGCTGTGAGCTAGAAAAGTGCTAAGCAAATCATTATAGTAAATTCTACAACTGAAGCTGAGTACATTGCCGCTTCTGAGGCTGTAAAAGAAGCTGTTTGGATTATGAAGTTCGTTACAGAGCTCGGTGTTTTCCCTAGCATAGCTAACTCAGTGGCCTTGTATTGTGATTGCACTGGAGCCATTGCTCAAGAAAAGGAGCCAAGGGAACACCACAAGTTCAAACATGTACTCAGGAAATTTCACATTCTTCGAGAGTTTATCGAGAGAGTTGAAGTTACAATATACAAGGTGGGAATAGATGACAATGTAGCTGATCCTCTTACTAAACCTCTTCTGCAGAGGAAGCATGAAGCTCATATATCTGCGATGGGAATCAAGCATAATGGAAATTGGTTGTAATTTCCATTCATGATTGTATTCCATATTTTATACATTGAAGATTAAACCATTTATCATCTCTATGTAATTATATTTTCATATTCATTTAATTTGGTTTAGTGTTAAATGAAAGTCCAAAATCAATTTACATCTCCAAATAGGTTATCAAGAATATGTCTTGGATAATGAAACTCTATTTAGTGAACATGATTGTAAGATTAATTGTGTCCCTATCCTAGGTCATTGAGAATGGACACTGATAACTGATAAGACTAGTTTGCAAGTTGATTCACAGCGCTGTTTCATGGGCTGAAGGACATTGGATGTTATGAATCGATTGCATTGATGTAGGTTGGGAACTTGTATTGGACACACCCGCTTTGAAAACACTTTAAGATATTTACAATGTTATAAGTATTTCCCATTGACTATTTGATTGTATTCCTCACACCTGAGTAATTTAGTGTTTTCTTGCTTGTGAATTGGTGTACCTTAAGGCTGTCAACCGTCACATCGTAAAAGGAGACTATAAAGACAGTTCTTAGGTTGTCACTACTGCAGGACATGGGTAATTGCACTAGTAATTTAGGGCAATAGCACCGGTATTTTGGCCCCCCAAAATAACTGTGCGTATGTATAGGAGTGTAAAAATGCCACAAATTTGCACCGGTGTAGAAAATTATTTGCACCGACATCTTAGACAGGTGTATAAATTTTGGAATCACAATATATTTGCACCGACATCTTAGGCTGGTGTATAAATTTTGGAATCACAATATATCTGCACCGGTATTATTTGGAATGCCGGTGTAGACATTTTGCACTGGTATTTAACCTATGAACCGGTGTAAAATTATGATTTGTACACTGGTATTAAATATAACACTGGTCTTTCTTTCGTAGTCGGAATATAGTTTTTTTGCACAAGAATAGATTGTACCGATATTTTTTACACCGGTATTACTATAATTTATGCACCGGTATTATTTAAATAAATAAAAATAAATTCTTTAAAATGTGATTTTTTTACACCGGTACATACATTTCATACTGGTGTATTATTTGGCTAAATTTTGCAATCCCTAATTTATTTTTCGATGGTCCCTCCCGGATCATTTCTGGGTCAATGACAACTAGACGTACTTCTGAACTATTATAAATTGGAAACTTTTGAAAATGTAAGAAATTTGAAACATTCTATTATGAAAATATCGCTCGCAATTCTAACTATGAAATAGAAGAGGTATCTTAAGCATGGAATAAAACAAAGTAAAAAATCACACAAGTTTAGTACAACCAAAAACCATCCATAGAATTCTAATATCATCAGCTATTCAAAATAAACCATCAACCTATTATGTCATTCTTATCATCCAGAAGTTGCAACGTAGTGTTTGCCTGCTGCTGGTAGTCTCCGAGCCAAGCCCCACACCATCTCTCTGGTACACATGGTACAGCCCTTTGCCCTCCGGGAAAATTGGTCAATTTCAAACTTACACTGTTAGTCAATAATGTTTCATTTACTAGAGATTAATAATAAAAAATTTTGAGATGCAAGGTTTACCTCCAAGATATTGTTTGTCTATGGGTGATTAACAAATTCTTCCATGAAGAGCATGACGAGTACTCGCATTGCCACAAACCATTCTAGGTTCGGTATTGCACCGGAAAGGTAAATGTAATTTCTAACCCTAAACATATAATTTTAGGGATGAAATGACAGAATGACTTACTATGATGTTGTTGATTTTCCAAGTGTAGTCGGGTTCTGGCTTCGTCTTTCTTTTCACCCTTTGGTATGCGCAAGAAAGTCTGTCAAGAAAGTAAATTAAAATGGTTACTTCTTCCCGTATATTACCAAAGTAGGATTTTTTATTTGATTGATTGATATACCTAGAAATGACCCTGAGTTCGACCAAGTTTGTTGGTTTGATACCCCCTGACAATGTGTCCAGAGTGAAAACCTCCTCCGTTTGGGGATGGATAATGATGAGGCACCAAAGATCGCTATCTGAAAATTATGTTAACAAATTAATGAAATGGAAGTGGATTGAAATGTAAATGTACTTATCAGGAAGAAATAGTTACATTCTTATGTAGGGTACGATGTAGAACTCAGCATCTGTTGCCTTCATTGTTTCCCAAATTTTTTTGAAACAGAGTTGAACCACCTGCTCGAAGTTGTTCAGGTTGACATAGTTGGATGGGCAAAATTGGATGCGGCCTGAACTAGTTTGCCATATTTTCTCCCACAAGTGCCTGTAATGTTAATCATACATGAAAATGAATTCTTGATAATTTAAAAAACATTAAGGCTATAAGTGTTGAAACTCACCCCATCCACACATTGACCTGCGCATTATCGATCCAGGTCATCGAATGCATGTACCCCAGTTTCTTCTCGAACTTGACCAGAACTTCTATTCCAACACTGCATATGTAATGGCATGTGAATGTCAATGGTCGGAACACTGGGAAGAACATGAAATCCTTATTATTTATCATATCCAGGATTGCGCCATTTGCTCCTTTATTAATTGCCCCATGATTGGCCAATCTGTTAGGTTTCGTTTGTTGACAATTTGAGAACGTGAAATTATATGAAATGATCATTTGAGTATGTAGTATTGAAATGTCGTTGCTAATGAATAATAATGGTACTCTTTTTAGTGCATTACCTGTTTTGGCAACCTATTTAATCTTGGTCTTGTAGCCGTCGACTGAGATTTTTGCTCGCCAGTATCCTGTTTCAAGGATTAATGAATATGGATCTGTAAAAGTACATAGAGGAATTGAAAAATAATGTGTTACAAGAATGTACCTCATCATTACTGTTGAGAATCATAACCTCCTCGTCATCGTCATCTGTATCACCTCCGGTATTGACATCATCGATGTCACTTTGTTGCTCACTTGCCTTGCCTATTAAGGACACCAGCCAATCCATGATGCTATTGAGCGCTTCTCCAACATTATCGAAGTGGTGGTCCGCCAAGGGCAATCCTGCCCTAGGATAGAGGACTGGCTTGCATACTCTCACACGAGCAACACTTCCTTGTTGGGTATCCTGGCAATTGGATACCTGTCGCAGCCCATGGGCGACCATTTTCTTCTTCTCGACAATGTATTTAATGAAAAGAGTCACACGTTTTCCATCATGTTCGTATAATATTTAAGTGAATAGATAAAATGGTTATAGAGATATTTCAGATGTGTAAATCTATGTATGGGACATGCATAGATTATTGAAGGTGTATCTCTTCATCTCTTTCTCCGTCGATGGGGTCTTCACCAGACTTTGTAGCAACTGTAGCAATGTGATCCCTTGCCTTCTCTATAAACTTCTTCAGATTTTATTGGCCTGGCAGAATCTGAACACCGCTTGGAGATGCTAAGCCCTTCACCAATTTCTCTAGATACGATACCATGGCTATCACAACCGGTCGATCGTTAGATGGTTTCCCTTGGTCTATATTTTTGGCTGATGAACTGCTACCGCACTTACTGCGAGAAAGATGAGAAACAACCACTGCTATGGGTTGACCCGTCTGAGTTCTCCTGTACCTGCCCAGGCGATCCTTCTTTTTTGTCACTTTTATGGGGATGTCTTCAGCCGACTGCAATTCCAATGCTCCTTTTTCCTTAAGCTTGTTCAATTTTAACTAAGAATCATATAGGAACGCAATTTTTTATATGAATAATGTGAAATGCACTTAAAAATTAATTAAAATGATCGATTTTGGCATAACTTACAACGTCAGGTGCGATCTTCTCAACCACTTTCAATGTGTATAACCCATTCTTATCTTTGTTTGCCTCAAGGTAGACAAGAGATCTGTCAGGTGTGAAATCCTTTTGACTGAGTTGTTGCTCAATCTACTCGTCAGTGAATCCCTTGGTGGTCAACCTCATTGTCTCCTTCTCCTTTAGCCCCTTAGTCAATTTGTCACAGATGTATCGATTACCCCTTCTGCCCGTGTGGTGTGTGTAATCCCTGCCCTTGTTGTGTTCAATATTTGTCACCACGAGCCTCTATTATTGTTATAAATAAAATTTTAGTTGAATAGAATTTGTGGTAAACATAGCTCTTAACAAGCATTAATTTTTTCATCTTACCTGAAAATCCGGATACCAGCACCTCTTTTCAAGCAAGTGCCATTCGTCTTCATCCATCCACTTGTACTTCTCCCATACTAGTATTCCTGTTTTATATATACCTTTGTCCACATCGTGAATAAATATTTTTGCACTATTGTCTTCCAATTCCTATGTTGGTTTTTTGCCCTCTATGTAACCTCCTTCTTCAGTATTTCTAGTTGTTTGTCTTTCACGGGTGTTTCAATTGTGAAGCTCTCCTGGAACGAATCATATGAAAATGAATGTCATTACCACGTCTTCTCTAAGACTTTACCATGAATAAAAATTTTAAATTAAAATTGTCGAGAGCCTTACCAGCACATCCTTCCAGGCCTCTTCCTTAACATTTTTAGGGACATCGCTCCAGTGTTTGCATGCACTAAATCTGATTCAGCACCGGAAAGCGTAATTGCTATAAGCATGCCACACTGACCAATTCTAATTACATACCGCTTGATTCCCACGGAACTCAAACGCAACAGGAGTTGGAGTGTTATTCTTTGCCAATATCACAGACTAGCACGTGCTAGTTCCTCGCCTCCTCAAGCAACTTTTTACCTCAAACTTGTCCCATCCTTCTCCATTTTTTCTTCCATCTTTTTTCAAGTCGTTGTCCAGTTCATTAACAGTTAGCCTTCCTTTGATGGTGCTCTTTCCCTTTCCCTTAAGAATTGGTGTTTTGGCCAACTTTTTACCGGTGTCCACTTCTTCAACACCCCGTACAATAACATCACTATGTTCCACAGCTTCTTCCTTCTCTTCACTATCCGGGTCATTTATTTGCATTGCATCTTCCTCAACTTTTATCTTCAGCGGGATCCTTTTTGGCGGTGGTTCTTGGTCTGCCACATCAACCTTCTCATCAACCACATCTCAAAGCTCCTCTTCCTTCTTCGTAACCAATCGCTTCCTCTTTGTGTTGAATTTCCCCTTCCTCGGTGGCATCTACAACAGTAGAATTGAAAATTCTCAATCTGTGATGGTAGATACAATAACGGTACTTAAAGGTAAACATTGATAGAACGTGGCGTAGAACTTGATCAACAAGTTCATTAAACTTTTGAACAAAACATGGCATAGAAATGTAACAATCCATACATGAAACTACATTATGTAAAGCATTAAAGTTTATTTAAAATGGCATAGAACTTGAACAATTAAGGCATGGAACTTGATATAGAACGAAATGGAACGTTATAGAAGTTGATAGAATACCATACCAATGTCTTTGGATTCATAAAATAGGCATACAAACGAGCAATTATCACTCCCCCCTAACGTGACTATCAATATTTTCACCAACCAAAAAAACTATAGTACTACATCACCCATCCACAAAAATTGCAAAATAATTACTCCCCACAATTGTATAAACATACCATTCATGTTCCCCTTTCAACTTTTTATCAAGTTACATGTTTTTGTTCATAGAGGCAATTGATCAAACATGTATTGTGCGTGAGGGATGGAATGGTTTTTGAAGAGAAATTGATATTGTAACCCATGGTAACATAAACCCAAACACTTACCTTCACCAATGGAGCATTTTTGTTGCTACTCTCTTTTGTCAAACCAAGAACGGAATGGGATAATGAACTCGCCAAACACTTTCTTCTCTCGCTAAGTTCCTCTCTCATTTTTGTTGCTTCTCTTGTATTGATTCTCTTGTGTTTCTCCACACTTTATATGGATACAATGGTTGATGAGGAGTTACAATAGCTGATAAGGAGTTGTGGTGGTTCAATTAAGTGTGGATTGAATAGTTAGAGTGGTGGATGACGGTTTTGAAAGAGAATTGGAAGGTTTTTGATGAGAATAGGAGTTGTGGGAGCTATGGCCGTTTGAAACGGTTTTGGATTCATATGAGACATTTTTTACACCAGTAATATGTACAGTACCGATGTGAAATTTGTGAAAATGGGTACGAAGTCTGGCAAACTGTTCAGCAGCGGTATGTATATCGGTGTAGAAAAGAAAAAAAACCAGCTGCGTGCAGCTGCTTTAAATGAATTCTTCATTGACCCAAGAGGAACACGTGAAAATTTAGGCTAACTGTTGTACACCGGTAACAAGTACCGGTGTATAAAATGCAAATACCGGTGTAAAACTTCACAAAAGGCAGCTGCGTCCGGCTACTTTAAATATTTTTTGGAAAAAATGTTCAACTCGAGAGGAACTTCTAAAATTTTAGACTAACTGTTCAGCACCAGTATATGTATAGGTGCAAATTCAGAAATTACCGGTGTAAGATGTTTCACGCCATATTAAAAATCAAAGAAATTGAAAATTTTGAAATGCGTGCTAGAAAATTGAACACATACAACGGTACTTGTTCAATATTACCGGTGTAAAAAAAGATTGTTATTTATTTAAATTTCCACTTAGTGCATTTACCTCCAGTGAATTTTTAAAATAACCCCAATTAATCAAATTGACGTTTAATTATTGTGAATAGACATTGTACTAGTTGTTTCTTGCAAATATCGCCTCGTACGTTGACGTTTCTATGCATTAGTTAATTTAATAAAATTTGCATATTGACGCCAAACATTTCGTTCCACCCCTTGAAACTCGTTTGCACTAGCCCAAATGGAATTTTAGGATGCTCCAGATTGAATAAGTAACGTTTCAGTAGCTCAACGGTACCGAGGAACCTGCAAAATTGATTGTATGCATTTATTGCAGTTAGGCCCCCCAAATTGTGACATGCGATTACAACGTGTTAGCAAACTACATAAATTACCAAATTTAATATTCAGGGCTTAAATCATAATAGCAAAATATTTGTGCCCGGGTGGTGATTCCTCCTAAAGCGCTAGTAGGTGTTGTAGAGTAAACGGCAAGGGTTTACTTCAATGTTTCTATGTGTAATCCAAACATTTTTGAAACTAAATACGGAGTCCGGATCCATTCGTTTCCCCACATACTTTACTTGGAAATAAAAAAGGGTCGTTTTGTGGACCACTCGATTTGATCGGATTACAATTTCAATTTACGAGTAAACGTTTTTACCTTTTGCAATTTAGTCCCTCCAAGAAACTTGGAAAGGTCGGAATATAAAATTGGCTCCACATATATGCAATTCAATACAAAATTGTCGTGTTAATGTATTTGTAGACCCTACTGGTGGACGGAAGGCCTGGTAAAACCAACAGTGAATGTTTGCACTATATTTTTCAAAATTATAAGTTTGCCCACAGATTTACTTGGGGAACCTCCATAGCTCCCAATGATACTTTTTTTTAATTCTAACCATTCTTGGAATATAATACACCAAATTCGGCGGTCCTGAGGTAACCACTTAGGCCAACTACGTTTGGCCTATCTTTTTTGTCTTCATAAGTGTATTTGTCCGACAGAATTTCAATAAACGTGGCGTACAAATTTTTTATTTGAATCATTATCGTGCATGTTTGTCAAAAGTAAAAATGTTAAACTGTCTAAGTGCAACACAATCAAAGTTGAGTACAGAATCTACTCTTCCTAACTGCCACTACAAGTTTTCTATAAATAATAACGAGAAAATGGTTCAACCCCGTCAGTTGGTCCTGTTGCATCAGCATCATGAGTACTTGTGCCAATGTCAAGGTCCTCGACATTGGTTTTACGAAAGGTTGGGGAAGCGTTAGGAAATTGATACATTATAACCTTGACCATAAGTTCGTGCTAGGATGTTTGATATTTGGATTCTTCAAGTAAGTTTGCTACACTGACCTCTAATGCAGCAACTCTAGATTTAATAGTAGCTATAGATGTGTCAAATGTCTATCTATAGAAAGATTCCATGCAAATCTTACCCATTGGTTGGCCATAAATGTCATGTGCACGGGCACTAACTCCAGCTCTTGAACAAAGTGAACAGATGATACTGCAATAGGCATAAGATCCCATCTGATCACGTTCCCTCTGCAACATAGGAAAAATTCGATGACTAACATTCTATCAAAGCTCCATCTTTATTGCACACAAGAAGGTGAGGCCAAGTTTGTGAACTTCTGTGTTCACAGTTACTGGATGGATTCTAGATGCCACAAAGTGGTGCCACCCATTCATTTTTGGAGTTAGAGTTTTCTAAGGTATTTTGCTCCAACCTGGTTTGACCAACTCATCCATGTCTGTACCTACCCTAGTTACTATCCCAACTATCTCCTTCTCAATTTGTTTTTGTAGAATATAGCCATCATTACCTAGAAAATAGAGTGCAAGAAACTCGTCCTCATTGTTTGGAACATTGGGCAACCCAAACAATCCATTGATAGATTCTGGTGTGACAAGGAAAGTTTTACCTCTACAATACACGTGATCGTAGCTCGGCCTGCACTTCAAGTTTTCATAGAGCTCACTTACAATGGTCAGGTTAAATGGTTGCGGAGTCTCGTGGAGTTTTTCCCACCCAAGCTTCAGGATAGTTTGTTCAAATGGGGGAGATACTTCAATTTCTCTCTCTCTATGTGATGACGAAATCTTTTGTAAGATTCATGGACCAACCTAGCCTCCTCGGACACGAAGGTACCATCCGGGTAGTTGTGCGGTGATACTTTTGGCAATAATGGGGGCGGTGAATGGCATATCCTTTTCAAATTGGATTTGGGGGGCATGTCTTAAAAAACACATTGAAGCATTTCATCAAACACCTTACATGCAAGTCAATCTATTGACGATGTCACATTCTCAATGATTCTATTTCATATGAAATTCCAAATTAATCATACCATAGAGGCATTGAAGTGGTTTACCTGATTATATGCCAACCTAAGTAGGATTACAACAAAGATGGGTAGTGACGGAGATGGTATTGAGTGGGAGATATAAATTTGGAACTGTGAAAATGGGGTGCTGAGAGGGTTTTAAATAATGGAACACTTTTTTATACACCAGTATTCTACATATACCGGTGTAAAATGAGGCCCAAAGCAGCTGCTTTAGGCTACTTTAATTTTTTTTTAATCTATCTAATCGAACTCGGGACTAAAATTTTGAAAATATTTCTAAGTACCCAGCACCGGTAAAATTACCGGTGCAAATTTAACAAAAAGCAGTTGCGTTAGGCTGCTTTAAATGCCAAAAAATTAACATTGTCGGACACAAAAGAAAAAAAATAAAATAATAATTCTAAGTATTGTGGGTAAGTACAAAACAGAGAACCTTCCCTATTTTTCTACATCAGTAGTCTCATCTTTACCGGTGTAAAAAACCAGCACCTAGTAGAAAATTTTATTAAAATTAAAACACATTTTCACTGATTCAGTTCATAAACACTCCATTGAAATCACGGATCATACCAACCAATTCATAAAAGAGTGTCAATTAAATACATTACAAGCTAAATCGCTTAATGATCATAAAATTTTTCACAAAACATGGTCACAAAATCAACGGCCAGGAACGACCAATCTATCGCTTCCGCTTTAAGACATTGTCCCCACCTACTATTTCACCTCCCTCATCAACCCACAACCCATCACCATGAGAACACCTTCAAACAACGGGTCCCTCAACATCTTCCAAAACAGGAAATACTGATGGATACTCAGGACTATCAGTTATGGCAAGCTGATCAATCTCCTCATCAGGGTAAAACTTCTTCTCATGCAACACCACATGATATTTCTCATTCGAATGGTCCTTGATGTAAAAAACATGTCGTGCCTGGGTAGGTAAGATGAACTTGTCATCTTTATACCCTACACGATTCAAGTCGACTAACATGAACCCAATGGGTTTCTCAACAACAACACCGGAACTGCGTTCCACCCAATGATACTTGAAGACAACAACATTGATATCTACATGATCCAACTCCCAAATTTCCTCAATCGCCTCATAGAAAGGCATCACAACAACAATCAGATGTTTATCTCTCTTGTTTTCTTGCCACATGGATTCAGATTCAATATATACACCACTATTTTGAGTGGTGTTCTTCTCGTCTTTCGCCAATGTTGAAAAACTAAAGCCATTAATGTCATAACCAAGGTATCATCTAACGGTGCATTTCAGCTTCCTTTCAAACACCAGTAGGTTAATGGGCATCCCTTTGACATTACAACGATTGTATAACCAGTTAACAAACCTTGAAGAATGCTCGACTTGAATTTTATTCACAGACCAGACTGGATGAATATCTTCCAACAGGGAAACATGGTCTTCAACATATGTTACAGTCTTGCTACTATTATGCAATACATACAGGTGAACAATCATCAACTCAGTGTGATAGGATGTATGAAGCGTACCCTTGTAATGTGGAATCCCATTCCGCCTTCCACAGTGGGGACCACCTGGAACACCAACCGCTCTTTTTCCAACCAAGTTTGATGTACAATACTCGATGATCTCCTCAGTGATGTACCTCTGAACAATGGAGGCATCGGGTCTACGATTATGAACATAACCCTTGAAAATAGTCATGTGACGCTTAAAGGGGTACATCCAATGCATTCCGATAGGCCCGTACATACGTATCTCCCTAACCATTTATACCACTAGGTGCACCATGATGTCAAAGAATAATGGGAGAAAATACTTCTCCAAATGGCATAGAACAATAGCATCCTCTCGATCCAGTTTATCTAGCTGTTGCCTGCTAATATTTTCCCTGCATATCGAGTTGAAGAATAAACACAAGCTCATAACTAAAAATCTAACTTCCTCTTCCAAACACCCACGTATTGCTACAGGCAAAAGTTGTTGCATAAGGACGTAAAAATTGTGTCATTTTAAAGCATTAAGATGCAACTCATCATTCACAAACCGACTAACATTAGAGGAGTAACCGAAAGGTACCTTAATTCCTTGGATGCTCTCACACACTGACCTCCTCTCAGCAACTGACAAATTGTAAGGAGCGGGAGGCAGGTACGTTTGCTTCCTCTTACCTCCGGTGCCAAATCCAACCGTATACCAAGGTTCACTAAATCTTTCCTCGCATTCAAGCTATCCTCAGTCTTTTAGGGAATGTTCAGAAGCATTCCAATTAGACTCTAACAAATGTTCTTTTCGAAATTCATGACATCCAAACAATGGCGAACCTCTAAATTTTCCCAGTACGGCAAATCGAAGAAAATGGACCGTTTCTTCCACGTTCTGCCTATATGCACACCACCCTTTGATAACTTCTTACCGAGAACAACATTCAATTTCTAAACCTTGTTGTGAATAGCTATACCGGTTAAAGGTTTGGGTGCCTTTCTCCTCTCCTTCCCACCAACGAATGCAACTGCGTTCTCCCATAACTTGTGACCTACTAGATAGGAATTTACGGTGACCCAAATAAATAGTCTTCCACCCATTCCTCAACTTAAGGTAATTTTTATCATCCTCACAAACTAGGAAAGCCTAGTGGCCCTTGACCACATACGTGGCTAGGGTACCATATGTCGGGATGTTATTTATGGTACAAAAAATCATCGCCCTCAATGTAAGCTCTTTACAACTACAACCATCAAACATTAAGGCACCTTCTAACCAAAGAACCTTCAAATATTCTATCAAAGGGGCAAGATAAGTGTCTATGTCATTTCTAGGTTGTTTCGGGCCTGAAATCATGATAGGCATCAACACATATTTTCTCTTCATGCACAAGTACAGGGGAAGATTGTAAAAGGCAAGAATAACAGGCCACGGACTGTGTTTCGAGGACATATTACCAAATGGGTTCATACTATCAGTACACAAAGAAAATCTCAAATTCCTAGGTTCGGATGCAAAGTGTGGATACATCCTGTCAAAATTTTCCACTGGTCTGCGTCAGCCGGGTGTTGAATTATATCATCATCTTTACAACCTCCCCTATCAATGCACCATGTCAAGTTATTTGCATCCTTTTCATTCTTAAACAGCCCTTTCAACCACGAAATAATGGGAAGATGCCACATCATTTGGCAGGCACCCACCTCCTCACCGGCACAACATGCTCTCCATTGACAGCCACATTTCTCTTCTTCTTATAATGCGACACATTACATACTAGACAAACAATATTATACTTAAGGTAACCCCTATATGGGACACAATCATTTGGACAAGCATGTATCTTTTCACACTCCAATCACATCGGACACAAAATTCTCTTTAGCTTCATAAAGGTTATCAAAAAACCCTTTACTGGGTGGAAGCTATTCATTCAAAAATCAAGCAATTTATTCATGCTAGTACCACTTCATGACCCTACACCTTTCAAATTAAACAAATCCATCAAACACGACATGACCGTGTCTTTCTTCTTACAACTGGGATGCAATGGTGTATCCTTCTCACCAAGGAAGTTAGCCAAAATGTTGGGTCTCCCTCTAAACTCATTAACAACCCTCTCACACATGTCATTTAACATAGAATCCCCAAAACATTCTCCCTCACTACTAACTCTCACTTCCGGTGGTGATTTTTCCCCATGAAAGGTCCACACAACATAATCTTTCGTTAACCCATGGCTATACAAATGGAGTTTCAGGATGTTCTTCTTATCAGTATGAATTCGATTTCCACAATCACGAAAGGGACATAATATTCGCTTCTCTTGACTAAAAGCATGCTCCAAGAACTCATCCACGAACATAATATATTCATTGCTCACCCTACTAAAGTTGGCATACACATGCTAACGCCTCTCGATGACACGATATAACTCTATATATCAATAAATGTCCAACAATCAAACTTCAACACATTTAATACAATAGAATTTTTCACGATGACTTCCTAATCATGCAACATCATAAATGCACAATATACATCAATATTCCACATTACAATTACAACATTCTTAACATGTCCAACACTGTATGAATAAAAGGCCATAGCCTTATAACTACAACAACCTTGAGAACAAATCACAAACTAATATCTACAATTCTACCTCAATCACCATCAAATGATCAAACACAAAATATAAATATCTCTACTAACCAAAACCATACATGAAATCCTTAATATCCTTAAATGTAATTTTTTTTAAAAAGGTACCTTGAAGGGTCTTCATTGTGGAGAATCCAATGCCTTCATCGACCAAAAAACACCATTAATGAACCTCTTCTTCCAAAAATCTCATTTTAACCCGAGCATTTAATGCAATTTTCTAAACTGGTATTTAGACTTTACCGGTGCATTTGTAGCCTTTTAAATTGGTAAAATCAATCATCGGTGTAGATATTTAGCTAAAAACCGCATATTCTCTTGTCCTGCACCGGTACGATCACAGTGCCGGTGCAAAAACTAATAGTTTTGGCGCCAAATTTCCACAATAAGAAAAATAAAATTGCACCGGCATTAAGAAAATACCGGTGTGTGTTCAATTCCTACACCGATTCTAATAGTAACCGGTGTACAAATGCAAAATTTTCCCCCATTTTTTAAATTCCTGCACCGGTAATTTCTCATTATCGGTTTAAAAAGTTGTCCTCTTGGCGCAAAATTAATAAAAATAAGGGAAATAAGTACACACCGGTAATCCTGTACCGGTGCACATGTTAGCAATTGCACCTGTACAAATACCTATTCTATTAATACCGGTGTAAAATATTTGACATTGGTACACCGGTAGAACCAACACCAGTGCGAAAATCGGTGAACTGTACACCAGTTGATAGGATACCAATGCGTATATACTTATTTGCACCGGTACTGATGTTAACTTGATAAATACCGATGCAATTGGTTACATAAGCACTGGTATACCTGTACTCATGAATTTATACCGGTGCATATGTACCTGTTTTCCAGTAGTATGCCATGAATCTAGTGGACAAAACTTAAATTTATAAGAGTATTGTCATCTCATTTACATGAGATCGTTGTCTTATAGGCCTCTCGGAGAGTTGAGACTGTAAAATGCATGGCCGTGTTCAGATTGATTATGTATTAATCATCTGTCTTAACAGTTTGACTCAGTAATTCAGGAAATGCATTTGAACTTGATAAGGATAACATGTTATCTTACCTTATGTTCATATGAAGACATTAAGTGACAAAGGAGTACGAATGCACACTTGTTCTAAAGGACAAGTGGGAGATTGTTGGAATAGTGTCCTTTAGTCAATGCGCATTTTCCATAATATAGTTGGAGGATTAATTACGGAGATAATTAATTTAGTTATTTTGAGTGATCAGAATATTTACCAGGAAATCGCTTTCGATCAGCTAGCAGCAATTATATTGGGCTTGCAGCTTATTATGACTGAACCTATAGGGTTACACACAAAGCATGAAATTAGATATATAGCCTAGATAATATGAGAATGAGTTTAGAACTCATTAAGTTCAGTTGGGCTAGGCCTAGATTAACTTATGGTTAGGGTTTACTGTCATGTTTATTCTGTATAAGTAGATACATTACATGAATAAATAGTACGACAAACATTTGAACTTAGCCATTCTAGACGGCAGAAACATAATAACCCTGCCATTCTCATATAACTAACCTCGCCGTAAAAGAGAAGAAGGAAGACAGGCGTGACCATTTTGCTTGCTGATCTGTTCTAAGCTGACAACGACATAGGCAGTCTGATCGTGCTGTGTGGATATGTAAAGATGGATCGCTTTTGAGATTCTGTTCTCCATAGTTAAGCATTTTTCCACACGTTACAAATTTAAACTAAACCCTTAGGTAGATTCAGATTAAATACATGCATGAGATCTTGAATATGGTTATTGATATTCCGCTAAATTAGATTTAATCAATTCCCAACAGGAACTACTCAAGTCCCAAAGTAATCATTATTGTATCCTAGTGGTTGATGCAAAATCTGCAGTTTTGGTTAATAATACTACACTCTCAAGTAGAGTTGTCAATCTCTGACTCGAACCGAGAACCCGACCAGGACCGATACGACCAAATCAACCCAAACACTGATCTGATCTGAGAAATATTGACCCAAACCTGACCTGATAAAACCGCACTTAACCCGAAACCTAATTTTGACCCAAGAAATATTGACTTGTACCGAAACCCTACACGACTGAATCCCACCCAAAACCCAAAATGACCCGATAATCTGGACCCGAATCCAACCTAAATACGAACTTGAGATCAACCCAAACTCGATCCAACCCGAACCCAATTTAACCCAAACCTAATTCAACCCAATAAATGAAATATTTAACCTACGTGTATTTAACCCAAAACAAATGTAGTTATAAAAAGTTAATTAACATTTAATATGGAACCATGTCAACTTGATTATGCATCAAACTAATATATTTTTTAGACATACTTATTAGAATAAAGTGAAATTTTCATATATAACGAGTTTACAGATATGATTACTAGTACATAAAGTTAACTCATACCAAATGTGAATATACAAGGTTAATTTGAAAATGCACACGACTAAATTTATAAATCTAATGAATAGTCAAATAAAGAGAGATGTCTCATTAAAATTATGTTTTTGAATTAGTAATCATAGAGAGTCGACTAAATATTAATTTCAAAAATTAGTTTGAAAAGTATTGTGAAAGTAATATTTAATAAATTATCAAAAATTCTTGTTATAGACCGAGTAACTGTTCGATGAGGTAGTTTATAATTAGTGGGACTCATAATAATATTTGATGTTTAATTTTATTGGTGAGATATATATAATTATGATAACCTTTAAAATGAGCTCAACATATAAATAATTATTTTTAAAATAATTTGAATGAAATATTATAAAAATAATCATTTTTATTGTATTTAATATGTAACAATTTCTAATTAAATTAACTATTTCACTTCATTACTCGTATAGTTTTCCTTAGATAACTAAACTTCAAAATTGTAAATAAAATTCTTTATTTTCAATTTAAATGTAAGACACAAAAATACATAAAAGAATTCCTAATTTTTTAATTAATAATGTCGCGCAACGTGCGGCGGGACTCCACTAGTGTTTTATTTTAAAACATTAGAATTAGAATATTTATTACAACACGAAATGCACTAAATTATTTTAAAAAGTAAATTGAATTCAATGAATACTCAACACTTCTATTCAACTAAGATAGTAGGCACAAAAGCGCCTGTAACATATTTATAGAAAATTATGCTAAAGTTACGACATTATCCTTCTCTCTAAATTATACAAATTTTGTTATTCTTGCATAAATATAGAAATAGAAGACAAATATTTTTTTGGTGAAATTTTGGAAAGTGCTTAATGCATGTGCTAGAGTAACTTAAAGTTGATTACTTAGAAGTAAGAAAGAGAAATTGAAAAGGATTACAGATATGTTCTTGTACCCAATTATTGATAAATATTTCGTTACGGACTTGTAAAATACAATGTGGGTGTATAGGGTATCATCATGTTCGAGCGAATTTTAATTTGGAGTTACGAGTAAAGTTTTTGCTTTTTGCAGTTAGGTCCCTCCAAGAAAGTTGGAATTGTCGAATCACGAAATTGGCGATACCAAAATGCAATTCAATATTGCGTATATGTGATTTGGGCATGTATCGGTGAACATAAGGGTCTTGAAAGTCAACACTGAATACTTCTACACAATCTTAAAAATTTACACTGTGGTCCAAAATTGTGGTACCCCATTATCCGTTGCTCCAAAATATATTATTTGTGTTATTCTTGACTTAATATAGAAATAATAAATTAATTAATTTTTTAGTGAAATGTTGGAAAGCGCCGATACATGTTCTAAAGTAATTTAAAGTTGATTACTTAGAAGTAAGAAAGAAAAATTGAAAATTACTACGGATATATTTTTATGCTCGATTGTTGATAAATATTTTGTTACGTACTTGAAAAATACAATGAAATAAAACCTGATAATAGTGCAGTTGTAACAATAATATTATTGAAATATAACCTAGACCAACCAAAATTTAATTGGGTAGCATAATAACCCGATCTAAAATGAACCAATCCAATATATATATAGGTGTGTGTGTGTGAAATCAATATGAAACATTATAAAAAATAACTGACACGATCAGACTGAACAAAACTTCAGTACAAAAAATGACACGACAATAACTCAATTCAATCCAACCCGACAATATCCTGACCCGACCCGATCTAATCGGAGCATAAAAATTACACGACAGTAACCCAACTCGATATTAACTCGATCCGACACGACCCCACTCAAAGAAAAAAGTTGACACATTTTCAATCCGACACAACAGTAACCCAACTCAATCCGACCTGGAACGACATATCAAATCCACACACTTCAATCCAACCCGTTTCAATACGCCATATTTGCAACCCAATACGAACCTAACACAGTAAATCGAATTTACACCTCTACTCTTAAGAAAATGCTTTCAATCTCTTCATCTTGTATATATATATATATGTGCCACGCGGCTAATTATTGATCATCTCTTACAGTGCAAAACGCATCTTAGTGTGGAGCTTGGGGGGAGCCTTCTATTGGTACCCTATATAATTGAAAGAGAGAAATGAATAAATGATTGTAAAAAATTATTTATTGACATTAATAAGATAAAGTTTTGGAAAAACGGCATGTCCAAGTTTATGGACACTTCATTGCACTTTTAGTAATTTTTTTATTAAATTTAAATATTGTATTTGTAAAGTTAAAATAAGTAATAATTTGTATTTAAATGTAAAAAAATATATAAAAATATATAATATAGAAAATTATTTTTAAAATATTACGGAAGGTAAAAAATGCAGTGTATAAGGTAAAGATCATTCATTTTAAATTTAGTATGTAATTTAACCAATGCAGCATATAAGGTAAAAAATGCAGTGGACTAACTATGCATAAACTTATGGAACGACCGTCTGCCCTGAGACCCACTCATTTTATAATATTATAGATATTATAATGTCAAAAATAATATTATTTATAATATATTAAAATAAAACTCTGCTCTTTAATTGGATAATTTAATACTTCCTCCATTTTAAACTAAATTAAAATGAATTATCTTTACAGACAATATATTTGACTCCTAATATCATTTCTTATAAGTTCTGTCAAACACAACCTAGGTCATCTAGACACACACACACACACACACACATATATATATATATATATATATATATATATATATATCTTAGGAAAGGCGGTCTTTCCATAAGCTTATGGACAGTCCTCAGGGGCATTTGACTTAAATGTTGTATTTTTTTTATAAAATTTAAATATTGCATTTTATGAGTTAAAACAAGTAATAATATGTATTTGAATGTGAAAATATAAAAATATATAATATAAATTTTTTTAAAAAAATATAAGAAATGCAGTGTATAAGGTAAGAAACAAGTGGCCTGTCCATAAGCTTATGGACATGCCGTCTGTCAGGAGACCCACTCTATATATATATATATATATATATATATATATATATATATATATATATATATATATATTTATACAAGTTGAAATTAATGTGCTTAACCCTAATTTTCACTCACCAGCCGGGAGGGGCAGGTCTGGGAATCGATGATAGCTTTCGAGCCGATGGCGAAAGGAAGAGAGTGAAGATCCACAACAATACGACGCAGAAAACTCCGAAAGTTGTCCGGGCCATTTCTCCGAATGTTGAGAACTGAAATTAATTAAGTAGAATGGCGCGAATGCATGTCTTTCTAACACTCCATGCCTTCTTTATAAGCATGAAAATTGACGAATTCATACAGTCAAATTGTCTTATCAAACGAAAAATCTACCTATGACTTTTGAAATTATGAATAATTCAAACATATTAGTCGGACAAGAGGCTAAGAAAATACTTTTTCTTCCGTAATATTTATCTTCATGGGTAAAGGAATTGAGTGTCTCTTGAAAGACGGTCTTTCCATAAGTCATGGAAAGACCAAGGTTTAAAGTGTAAATTAGAAGAAATTAAGATAAATTTTTTGGGTTGCATGACCGGGTTATAAATTTTATAACTACTACATGTTGCATACTAAATTTTTAATGTTGCAACTAAGACCTTTTACCTTTTATTATTCGAATTAAAGTCTTTCCATAAGCCTATGGAAAGACCGTCTTTCCATAAACCTATGGAAAGACCGTCTTTCCCAAGACTTTGCCAAAGGAATTTCTTAAAAATAAAAAAAAGGACAATCTCTTATTAAGAAGGAATTTGAAAAAAAAAGTGTTTTTATAACCCTACCTAATAACATAAGTGCCAATATAACTTTCCATCGTTCAAAAGTGCAATTATAACCCAACATAATTCACATAAGTGCAAAACTACCAATTTCGACCAATTTTAGCCTGAATTATGTGAAATTGGTATTTTGTCCCTTTGAAAAATTTTAAAACTATTTTTAAAAATGTGAAATGACTTTGATGCCCTTAACCCTAAATTTCTCCGGCCATTGCTCCTCTTTCTTCTCGCTGCCGACGCCATTTCTAAATCACTGATTTCCTTATCACCTCGATTCTTCCACCATTTCTTCATTTCTCCCGTTCACGCGTTTGTCGCCGTTTGTTCCTCGCCGACGTCGTTCACTGTTGTTCAATCGTGTCGCATCGCTTTGGCCGTTCAATCGTGTCGTCAGTTGGGGTGTAATCGTGTCCCGTCACTCTCGTTGTGGTGGGATGGGGGTGGGGTGGTGGCTTAAGGGATAGGGGGTGGTCATGGTGGTGGCTAGGGCTGGGTTTGGGGCAAGGGTTTCACGACGGCGGTGAGGTGAGCAGCGGCGGTGCTAGGGCTGGGGTTTCACGGTGCGGTGAGGGTGAGCAGTGGCGGTGCTAGGGCTGGGGTTTCACGGCGCGGTGAGGGTGAGCAGCAGCGGGGCTAGGGTGAGGGTGAGCAGCGGCAGGGCTAGGGTTTAGCGTTTCACTGGGGCTGAGGGGCTGAGGTTGGTGGCGGAGGGTGGTGGGTGAGAGTGAGCAGTGGTTAGGATTAGGGTTTCACAATAGCGGTAGGGGTGAGGGTAAGCAGCGACGTGACTAAGATTTAGAGTTTCACGGGATTGGTTTCACGGAGGGAGGGAGAAGTGGTGGCAGCGACAACCTGGTGGCAACGGAGCTGGGTGAGGGTGGCGGCAGCAACCTAGTGGTGGTGGTGGTGGTGGCATGAGGGCAAAAGTGTCTTAACACTTTTAGGTTTTAGGTAAGAGGGCATTTTAGTTATTTTATGTGCGGTCAACACCAAAAATAGTTAATTATTTTATGTGCAGTCAACACCGAAAATAGTGTCTTAGAATTGTTTTAACACTTAGATCAGCTAGTTAGGGTTATTTTTGCATTAAATATTATCTGAGAGTTATATTTGCATTTACACAAATATATATGGTCATATTGGTATATATTCCAAGGAATTAAGTAAAGTCTCATCTTTTACCTATTCATATTAATTTATCACCAACAATTTGCTGAAGTTTATAATCTTAATCCTGGTATTCCATGCATTTTTTAAAGGTCTTCATTAACTTCAAAAGCCCATCTTTCACTTCTTAGCAAAGTATACTCGAAAAGAAGACAATGCTTATTAGTTTTTTTTTGTTGGTAAAATTAGAAAATTACAATGACGTCAATATGTTTTTTTTTTCTTTTTTCTTTTTGCGATTTGGAAGTCTACGAACTTCCCTCACCCTCGATGACTTGTTCCAATTTTATTTTGTACAAAATTACTCCATTTAATATTTCGTTTAAATTTCTTTGAATTGGGTACGAAGAAAAATGACAACAAATTGACATTGCATTTGCTGTAATTATACACATACAATTATACTCGTACGACATACAACAAATGATTGAAAATTACAAAAATAAGAATAGGCGTGATGCGCCCCCTAATGTAAGAAGAAACAATAAACTTTACAGAAAAAGGAATATTAATTGGTTGTAGCAATATGAATAAGAAGAGATAAAATATGTGTATGATGATAACTGATGATGAGAAATAAATTGAAATAAGAGAAAATAATGATAGGCTTCATAAGAAGGAAATAAAGTCGGTAATTGTTTTATTTTTAATGGGGATAAAATTGATACAAACTAGAAAGTTTTTTTAATAATTTGAAATTCGTCATTGTCTTGATACAATTATGAGAAAACCATCCATAATATACCAATGACATAGTATAATTTTCCATGCGTTATCTATCACCGTTTTAGAACCAATGAATAATGATAATGAAAAGATTCTAAAGTAATCATTTCACAGTAATTTCACAGTAATTAATCTAAAAGAACTCCACGAATAAAAATAAATAATAGAATATCGAAGATAACAATATACTTCTTGCGCCTTTTCCTCTCAATTTCTTTTGACGGTACACTCAAGCATCTTAATTAATTATGCTCCATGATCGTCATCAGGGGATTCAGGCACATCTACCCTGTGAAAAAAACACAGAAAATACATTATATTCCAGAAATAAACACTAAATTATTTTGATGGGTTCAGTATTGCAAAAATAGGATTTTCAAGTAATTCCTGGATTCTCAAAAGCAATTTTAAAAATCTATAAACTTGGAACACCAAGAAAAGTGGAAATTTCATATTGGCTCATATATGGAAAAATAAATTAAAAAATTATTTTATAGTTTTATAATCTAAATATCACTTATATTTACTCATCGTGCGAACATAATTGTGGCTTATTTGTTACCTTTAAATCTTATGTTCTAACGATGACCATGGCCGTCCTCCAGGGATTTATCCACCGATACTCTAAGATATTGAAGGGAAAAATAAAAAGAAAACAAACGAAGTAGCCAATAAAAACCTCAAATTTCTTTTAAAACTTGTTTCACTATTAATTATTAATTGAGGTTTCAAAAAACACGGGATGGGTTTTTAATGGTTTTTGCATGCATGATTTGGTTCATTATTCTGAGTTTGCATTTTGTGCAAAATTTCATAAGTTATGAATAATCATAGTTAAAAAGTATCACATTTTAAAAAAAAGTTTAAGAAAATTACGGTTGAGTTGTCATTATATGTTTGTTCCATAACTTGTAAGATTAAAGATAGACACCCTTTAGGGACACAATTGGGGAAACAAAACTGCTAAAGATAGACACTATTTAGGGACAAAACTGCTAAAGATAGACACTATTTAGGGACAAAACTGGGGAAAACAAAACTAGTACATGTTAATGAAAAATTAAGATTGATATTAATCACTTACCCGCCAAGGTAGACAATGCCTTGCCATTTTGATCTTTCTTAGTTCTTTTGTGCCTTCTTTAATTCATTGCTAGGAAAGAATGCATTCTCATATACTGGTTTCTATGTTTGGGGTAGATAACATACGAGTGGGTGGCTTCATTCCCATCATGGCTTCATTCCCTGCACAAAGAAGTCATTCCCATCATAGCAGCTAGGCTTGGTGAACTCATCTTTGCAGATCCCCAAACCCTAAACCAGTCAAGACCCTCTACTATTAGGATTTGTGTTGAAATTGATCTAACAGACCCCTTTCCTGATAGAATAAGCTTAGGCTCAACTAAAGATAGTAAATGGTATCCTATCCACTATGAAGACCACCCTCACCACTGTACTAAGTGTTCGAAAATTGGCCATAAGGGCACAAATTGTGCAATCCCAAAGGCTAAATATGCTCCCAAGCCTAAACAGCTTGAGAATAGAGTTGACAAAACTAATACAAAAGAAAAGGCCTTAGGACAGGGGAAATGACAACCAGTAACTAACAACAAAAAAGCAGCTGATAACCATTTACATGTAAATAGGGAAAACACAATTGTCCAATCCCTATAGGTACAAGCACAGAATCACTTCTCCCAGGTACAAACACAGTTGCAAGAACAAACTTTAGCCTCACAGACACAAGCTCAAGATCGGGAAGTCTTTGTTGATGCTTTGGATACAGAAGATGAAGTACTAAAGAAAGTCAGCTGCTCAACAACCAAGAGCTACAAAAGCTAGATATCACAACAACTGGAAAGCAAAGGATGACACTGCAACCCAGGCACCTTCTGAAACCCTACTGATAATTAATAGAGATAAGCACCTGCAAATATTTGAAGATTTCAGTACTAACTACTTCTCTAATATCAAACTGAAACAGGTTCCCAACCCTCAACAAGAAATCTCACAGACATAGGACAAGGAATCCACTACAACACCAGTGAGAAGTTCAGGCACACCTATAGGAAACACAACTAAAGGATTGGAAGACATAATGAATCAAAAAGAGCACCTTGATCATGGGACACCAGGTAATCCCAAGCCTCCAGATCAGGTAAGAAACTTCTTCAACTCTCCAAATGTGATAATCACTCACATGAAAGCTAAATCTAAAGTAACCAATGAGTGTTAACCTTCTAACTTGGAATGTATGAGGAATACAGGGTTCTATAGCTAGATGATCCATCATATCTCAATTCTTGTAGTAATTGAACCTAAACAAAACACTGACCAACTCGAATCATATGCCAAGAAATTAGAGTTCATCCAAGGAATACCATCACAGGATGGTAGAACTTGGACTTTCCTCAAGGATAGATTTCAAGGACTGTTAATATCTCAACATGATCAATACACACACATACTCATCACAGATACGGTCTTAAATGAGAAACTCAATCTTATCTCTGTGTATGGTAAGCACTGCAGGGAAAATAGATAAAAATGTTCAAAGACATAAACTGTATCTCATCGTTAGCATGCATTCTAACAGTAATATCCAATGACTTCTATGTCACCAGGACTGTTGATGAATATAAAGGGAAAACACCTCAAAATCCTAACGGTATGTTATATTTTGAAAATTTTATAATCAGTAACAACCTGGCTGAAATCCCCACCTGTGGTAATTTGTATACATGACAAATGGCAGACATGGTAGAGATAGAGTCTATAAAAGATTAGATAGAACCATTGCAAACACTAAATTTTTTAGGAAATTCAGTAATGCATCATTTTAAGTCTTAGATAGACTTTCATCAGACCATGCACCACTCATCCTAACCTATAAGGATTCTCAGCCAACTCATCCCAAAGCCTTCAGGTTCTAGTCAATATGGGTTAGAAGACCTGAATTCAAAGATTTAATTGCACAATCCTGGCCTAAATAGTTAGAAGAACAAGGAATGATTGGATTTAGTCTTAAATTGAAAAGGCTTAAACATGACTTAAAATTATGGAATAAGGATCACTTTGGGAACCTGTTTGACAATATCAAAAAGCTGAACTGAATGTTTAGGATGCTGAATCCCAGTTTGATAACCTAGAATCTATAGAAAAATTTAACAAGCTGAATCAGGCAAGAATCCAACTCACATATAGACTCACTGAGGAAAATGACTTTTGGAAATAGAAGTCAAGGCGAAAATGGCTCAAAGAAGGTGATCTTAACACAACCTTCTTTCATAACTCAGTAAGAGACAAGCATAATAGGCTAAAGATTAATAAAATCAAACATGAAAATGTCATGATAGCTGAGCAAGATCAGATAGGAAAGGCTGCAGCCTTATTTTACCAAAACTTGCTCACTGAGGATACCAAAGATAACTCAGGAATCAACCTAGCTTACTTCCTAAATATCATCCTAGCTATAATCACCCAGCAAGACAATATATGTCTGCTATAGCCAATCCAAATGGAAGAACTCCATAAAGTATTTTTCAACTTAAGTGAACACAGCTATGAAGGGCCAGATGGCTTCAATGGCTTCTTCTATAGAAAGGCATGGGATACTATCAAACATGATTTACTAGCTTGTGTTAACGAATTTATGTGTGGAGTCCCAATGCCTAAATCTATCACCAGCTCCCTCATCACTCTTATTCCAAAAGTCCAAACTCTAGTCCAATTCTATGAATTCAGACCAATCACCCTGGCCAATTTCCGTAACAATGTCATCTCTAAGATACTTATTGATAGAATTATCCCCTTGGTCAAAAAATGTATATACATTGATCAATATGCCTTTATCCAAGGCAGAAGCATCTCTAACAGCATTCTTGTAATCCAAGAATCAGTCAGAATGCTAGATAAACCAGCCCAAGGGCTCAATGTCATAGCCAAATTGGACATGTCCAAAGCATTTGACAGAGTTTCATGGTCCATGCTCAATTTTTTATTGTTAAAATATGGATTCCATATCCATTTTGTGAAACTCATCATAAGTAACATAAAATATGCCTACTTCTCAGTCTTAATCAATGGCTACCCTCATGGGTACTTCACATCATCAAGGGGTCTCAAGCAAGAAGACCCCCTCTCTCCCACTCTCTTCAATTTCATTACTGAACTTATTAACAGAGGACTCAAGGCAATGTTTAGACAGAAATTACTAGACCCATTCTCAGTTCCTGGTAATGCATTCACCCTATCCAATCTATCATATGCAGATGATACAGTGGTTTTTTTCAAAGCCACAAGGAAATCCTGCAATAATTTGATCAAATTCCTAAGGCACTACCAAATGGCCACAGGCCAGAAAATAAATTATGAAAAAGTGCCTTATATGTGAGTTCCAAAACTAGTTCAGTGACAAGAAACAGAATCCACTCACTAACTGGCATGCAACAAGGTTTCTTTCCATTTAAATATTTAGGAGTTAAAACTTTCAAGGGCAGAAAACTGAACATCCACTTCAATGAAATAGTCGAAAAAGTTAACTCGAGAATATCCACTGGAATAATAAATGGTTATCCCCAGGTGGAAGAATGATCCTCATCAAACACACTCTGACATCAATTCCTATCCACATATGGAGTGTAATGTTTCCCACTGCTCACATTCTAGAAAAAAATGAACTCCTTTTTAATTCTTTTATCTGAGGAGATCAACCAGAAGACAGCCATAGACACTGGGAATCACTCACCAAAATGAGTTATCCATTCTTAGAAAATGGGTTGGGATTTATACCACTGCAAGATTTCATCAAAAGATTTTCATTAAACGGTGGTGGAACTTGCAACAAGGTACATCTATCTGGTCTAAACTCATCTGGACCATTCCAAAATCAGCACGTAGTTCATATGCATGGAATAAAGTATGTAAGGTGTCACAGTTAGCAAACCAAAACACCCAAATCCTAGTTGGGGATGGACAAGTAAACTTTTGGATTGCTAACTTGTCAGGTTCAAGTTGTTTAATTGACCACTGGAACCAAGATTTGAACATCTACATGCCTAATCTCACACTTGCACAATTCCAGGAGAACCCTACACTTCACACTCAGCACTTATGTATAGGTTTACCACTGTGGATTATTAATAAATTGCAGGTGCCAATAGCTTTATATGACAACAGAGATCAGATGATATGGAAACCCTCTACATCTGGTATATTCTCAATTAAAAGTGCTTTTCAGTTGGTTAGCCAAAAAAGAAATGCAGTAGCAAGTATGGAACGGGTATGGTCCCTAATTATCCCTCCAAAAATGTCCTTTCTTGTCTGGAAATTAGTGAATAATTGTTTACCATTCTCTGAAACTTTGAATCAGATTGGCATCATATCAGTGCATAAGTGTCCCAACTATCAATCCATGGACACCATGAATCATTGCTTAAATTCATGTTATGTTGCAAGATCTACGTGGGCTTATGTTTTAGACATGTTAGAAATCAGACCAGGGCATAAGGAACATATCTTTGATCATCTGTCAAGCTTGTGGTCCTATCCTAGAAAAACCAAAACTGGAAAGAATATAATCTCTGTCGCAACCTCAGTTACTTGTTGGATTATTTGGAAGTCCAGGTGCAGCATCATTTATGATAACAAAACACAGAATATACCTGGAATGAAAATGGAATTTACTCTTCTCTTAACTGATATTTTTAAAATCCATCCTCAGAAACTAACTGATGATTGCTATAAGTTTAGGTGAATAGGGGTTATGACTGCTTTAAGATCCAAAAAAACAAAACAGATTAAGGTGCACAAGTGGACACCACCAGACTGTGGATTTAAGCTCAACACTGATGCATCTTTTTCCACTATCTCCCTATCTTTAGCTAGCATTATAGTTAGGAATATAGATGGTAAACCAGTACTCAAAGCATGCAAACTTTTAAACAGTACTGACTCATCTTTAGAAGCTGAAGTAAGGTCAATTTTGGAAGGTGTCACTCTCTGTGTACATTACAATTTTTCCGCTGATTGCTGAATCTGATTCTTTGCAGGCGATTAACATACTGACAAACTGCACAAAGGCTCCATGGAAATTACAGAGACTTATTTGGAAGATTCACAAGCTAATGGGAGACAAACACATGACATGGAGACATATCTATAGGCAGCAAAACAATGTTGCACACC
The DNA here is from genome assembly GCA_037428765.1 of Rubia yunnanensis. Classification (NCBI taxonomy): domain Eukaryota; kingdom Viridiplantae; phylum Streptophyta; class Magnoliopsida; order Gentianales; family Rubiaceae; genus Rubia; species Rubia yunnanensis. Next base: position 67,498,872 of record CM075071.1, on the reverse strand, counting down.
ACCTGGCATGAAATCATCAAGCAATCCCTTCTGCACCTGATATCCTGGAAGCGCATGAACTCACAAATTTGACGAGATTGGCGATTGCAGCAAATAAACAGGGAACACACTCAATTAGAATACATCAACAAGCTACGACATAAATCATTTCAAGAAGTAGATGACGCAAGATGGGTACTTTTGAAGGCAGGTTTAGAAGCTTGGGCTCTCAAGATTCAAGAAAAACAACAGGGCCATCAAAGGAGAAAGGATAGATCAAAGATGGAGTACATAAGCTCTTCTAGGTAGCTTCAATGCACCTTACCTACATCACAAATAACATGGGGGTAGAGTTCGTGTTGATAGGAATCGTGCATTGCAAAGCAAAATCTAAGAGCTCACCTTTTCAACCACAAAACCTTCTCTCATACTAGCATCATCACGATGCTACCTTAGGAACATGTTTTGTATAACATCTAGTATAAGGACTAATTTTGTCAAGGTCAAGTTATCATTTGAACATTTCTATATCTGTATAGCTTTACAAGGTTTGGGAAGCCTAATATATCTCCCCCACGTCATGTGGTCTTAATTAAAAAAAAGGTTTCATTGATCAGGTCAGACCAGAATATCCATGCCTTTCAAAGTCTAAATTAATAAAATTTTAGACACGGCGCCTTCGTGATCTCATTGTGCAAATAGCATAGTCAAGCAGACTTAGAATCTCACATTCGTAGTTGATAAACTCAAAACTTAATATATAAGATAATCACTATTGTAGGATAGGGGTATTTTCACCGGTAATTTTGGGCAATAGCACTGATACTTTGATCCCAAAATTACCGGTGCGTATGTATATGGGTGTAAAAATGTGACACATTTGCACCAGTAAAATGAACCGGTTAGAAAATTTTTTGCACCGGCATCTTAGACCGGTGTATAAATTTTGGAATCACAATATATTTGTACCGGTATTATTTGGAACACTGGTGTAGATATTTTGCACCAGTATTTAACATATGAACCAATGTAAAATCGTGATTTGTACACCGATATTAAATATAATACCAGTCTTTCTTCTGTAGTCGAAATATTATTTTTTTGCACCAGAATAGATTGCACCGGTATGTTTTTTACACTAGTATTACAATACTTTAGGCACCGGTATTATTTAAATAATTTAAAATAAATTATTTAAAATGTGAAATTTTTTTACACCGGTACATTCATTTTATATCAGTGTATATTTGGTTAAATTTTGCAATGCCCAATTTTTTTTCCAATGGTCCCTCCCGGATTATTTTTCGGGGCAACGACAGCTAGAGATACTTGTGAACTATAATAAATTGGAAACCTTTGAATCAGTAAGAAATTTCAAACATCCTATTACGAAAATATAGCTTGTTAAACACTAGAACATTATTCAAACTATGAAATAGAAGAACTATCTTAAGCATGGAATGAAACAAAGTAAAAAATCACACTAGTATAACCAAACATCATCCATAGAATTCTAATATCATCAGCCATCAAAATAAACCATCAACCTATTATGTCGTTCTTATCATCCAGAAGTTGAAACACAGTGTTTGCCTGCTGCTTGTAGTCTCAGAGCCAAGTCCCACACCATCTCTCTGCTACACCTTGGATTTCGTACACATGGTACGGCCCTTTGCCATCTGGGAAAATCTATTAGTTTCAAAGTTACATTGTTAGTCAATAATGTTGCGTTTACTAGAAATTAATAATAACAAATTTTAAGATGCAAGGTTTACCTCCAAGATATTGTTTGTCTCTGGGTGATTAACAAATTCTTCCATGAAGAGCATGATGGAGTACCCACATTTCCATGAACCATTCTGGGTTCGGTACTGCAGAGGAAAGGTAAATGTAGTTACTAACCCGAAACATATAATTTGAGGGATGAAATAACAGAATGACTTACCATGATGTTGTTGATTTTCCAAGTGTATTCGGGTCGTGGCTACGTCTTTCTCTTCTCCCTTTAATATGTGCAAGCAATCCTGTGAAAAAAGTATATTAAAATGGTTACTTCTTCTAGTATATTACCAAACTAGAATTTTTGATTGATTGATTGAAATACCTAGAAATGACCCTGAGTTCAACCAAGTTTGTTGGTTTAATACCCCCTAACAATTTGTTTAGAGTGAAAACCTCCATTTTGGGACGGATAATGATGAGGTACCAGTGAACGCTGTCGAAAACTTATGTTAACAAATTAATGAAACAGAAGTGGTTTGAAATGTGAATGTAATTATTAGGAAGAAATACTTACATTCTTATGTAGGGTACGATGTAGAACTCAGCATCTGTTGCCTTCATTGTTTCCAAAATTAGTTTGAAACGAAGTTCGACCTCCTGCTCGAAGTTGTTCAGGTTGCGTTAGTTGGAAAGGCAAAATTGGATGCGACCTGAATGAGTTTCCCATATTTTCTCCCACATGTGCCTGTAACATTAATGATACTGAAAATAATTCCTGATAATTTAAAAAACATTAAGGCTGTAAGTTTTGAAACTCACCTCATCCACACATCGACATGCGCATTATCGATCCAGGTCATCGAACGCATGTTCCCCAATTTCTTCCCAAACTTGACCAGAACTTATATTCCAACATCGCAGGTGTAATGGCGTGCTAATGTTGATGGTCAAAACACTGGGAAGAACATGCAGTTCTTACTCTTTATCATTTACACGATAACGGCATTTTCTTCCTTTATGAATTGCCCCATGATCGGCCAATCTGTCAAGTCTCATTTGTCGACAATCTGCGAACGTGAAATGATACGAAATGATCACTTGAGCATGTCGTATTGAAGTGTCATTTTTAATGAATAATAATGGTACTCGTTTTAGTGCATTACCTGTTCTAGTAGCCTATTTAAATTTGGTCTTGTAGATGGCCAAAAATTAGCCGTCGACTGGGATTTTTGCTCGCCAGTATCTTGTTACAAGGGTTAATGAATACGGATATGTAAAAGTACTTTGAGGAATTGAAAAATAATGTGTTACAAGAATGTACCTCATCGCCGCTGGTGAGAATCATAACCTCCTTATCATCGTCATCCATATCACCTCCAGCATTGACATCATCGATGTCACTTGGTCGCTCATTTACCTTGCCTATTAAGGACACCGGCCAATCCATGATGCTATTGAGCGCCTCTCCAACATTATCAAAGTGGTGGTCCGCTGAGAGCAATCCCGCCCTAGGACAGAGGATTGGCTCACATACTCTTATACGAGCAATACTTACTTATTAGGCATCCTGATGATGAGATACATGTAGCAACCCATGAGCGACCATTTTCTTCATCCCGACAATGACTTTAATGAAAAGAGTCACGCGTTCTCCATCATGTTTGTATAATATTTTAGTGAATAGATAAAATGATTATGGATATATTTCAGATGTGTAATTCAATGTATAGAACATGCATAGATTAATGAAGGTGTACCTCTTCATCTCCTTCTCCATCGCTAGGCTCTTCACCGGAATTCGTAGCAGCTGCAGCAATGTCATCCATTACATTCTCTGTAAACTTCATGGGATTGTCAAGGCCTGGCGGAATATGAACACTGCTTGGAGTTGCTAAACCATTCACTAATTTCTCTAGGTACTATACCATGGCTTTCATGACTGATTGATCGTTAGATGGTCTCCTCTGGGCTGTCTCTTTGGCTGAGAAACTTCTACCACACTTGCTGCAGGAAAAATGAGGAATAATCACCGTTGTTGGTAGACCCATCTGAGTTCCCCTTTACCTGCTCGGGTGATCCTTTTTCTTTGTCACTTTTATGAGGATGTCTTCACCCGGCTGTGGTTCCAATGCTCTTTTTTCCTTAAGCTCATTCAATTTCAACTAAGAATCACATAGGAATGCAATTGTTTATATGAATAATGTGAAATACACCTAAAAATTAATTTAATTTGTCGATTTTGGCATAGCTTATAACGTCCAGTACGATCTTCTCAACCTCTTTCAATGTGGATAACCCTTTCATATCTTTATTTGCCTCAAGGTAGACGAGAGATTTGTCAGGTGTGATATCATTTTGGCTGAGTTGTTGCTCAATCTCTTATCAGTGATTCCCTCGGTGGTCAACGTAATTCTCTCAATCTCCTTCAGCTCCTTAGCCAATTTGTCACGGATGTATCGATTACCCTTTCTGCCCGTGTGGTGCATGAAATCATTTCCCTTGTTGCATTCAATATTTTTCACCCTGATAAATAAAGTTTTAGTTGAATAGAATCTATGGGAAACATAGCTCTTAACAAGTATTAATGTTTTCATCATATCTAAAAATCCGGATGCCGACGCCTCTTTTCAAACAAGTGTCATTCGTCTTCATCCATCCACTTGTACTTCTTCCATGCTTGTATTCTTGTTTTATTGATACCTTTGTGCACGTCATGAATAAACCTATTTGCCACCTTTTTCTTCTAATTCCTATGTTGGTTTTTTGCCCTCTCTGTAACCTCCTTCTTCAGTTCCGTATTTCTAGTTCACAGATAAGTAACTACCTAGCCCCATTATCATCAGGTAGGCTCCTCTTCATCACTGGGCAAAGCTGCTCCAACAGACCATGAGCTAATGATTACTAGTGGTGATTATCACCCCGGGGTATGCGCTAGCGCCCTTGACAAGCACTCCAGAACCCTTCTTGACAACTTCGACGCCCACATCACCCCAGATTTTCATGGCCTGGTGCGATAAGCCTTTTATTTAGTAGGTAATATCGATGAAGCTACCCTCGAAGGCTATGAACCTAGAAATGGAGTTGAACAAATGACCTTAAATCTTTGTGTACTAACCCCTAATAAAATTGTTTGGGATTCAGAAGTAAAGGAAATCATTTTATCTACTAATAGTTGTCAAATTGGCATATTACCCAACCATACCCCTATTACCACAGCTATAGATATAGGTATTTTAAGAATACGCCTTAATGATGAATGGTTAACAATGACTCTGATCGGTGGTTTTGCTAGAATAGGCAATAATGACATAACTGTTTTAGTAAATGATGTGAAGAAGGGTAGTGACATTGATGCACAAAAAGCTCAGCAAACTCTTGAAATAGCAGAAGCTAATTTGAAAAGGGCTGAAGGAAAGAGACTTTTGTTCAATCTTTCGTATGTGGGATTTGTCCATGTATGGTAGGTGTTTCAATTGTGAAGCTCTCCTGGAACAAATCATATGAAAAGGTATGTCATTAATCATGTCTTCACAAAGACTTTATCATAAGTAAAAATTTTAATTTACAATTGTTGAGAGTCTTACCAGAACATCCTTCCATGCCTCTTCCTTAACATCTACAGGGACAAACCTCCAGTGTTCGCATACGCCAAATCCGATGCTGCACCGGAATGTTTAATTACCATAAGCGCTACCATGCTGACCAATTCTTAATGCATACCGCTTGATTCCCACGTAACTCAAATGCAACAAGAGTTGGAGTGTTATGTTCAGCCAACATCACAGACTGGCACGTGTTGGTTCCTCGCCTCCTCAAATAACTTTTTACCTCAAATTGTTCCCATCCTTCTCCATTTTTCCCTCTAGCTTTTGTCAAGTCGTCGTCTGCTTCATTTACAGTTGGCCTTCCTTTGCTGGTGCTCTTTCTCTTTCCCTTGCAAATTAGTGTTTTGGCCAACTATTTATCGGCATCTTCTCCTTCAACATCCCCACCATGTTTCGCGGTTTCTTCCTTCTCTTCACTAGTCAGGTCATTTGTTTGTGTCACTTCTTCCTTGAATTGTATCTTCAACGGGATACTTTTTTACGGAGGTTGATGGTCCGCCACATCAACCTCCTCATTGATCACATGTTTCACCTCCTCCCCTTTCTTCGTAACCGATCACTTCCTCTTTGTGTTTTAATTTCCCATTCTTCGGCAGCATCTAAAACAGTAGAATATAAAATTATCAATCAATACAATAACGATACTTAAAGATCAACATTGATAGAACGTGGCGTAGAAATTGAACAACAAATTCATAAAACTTTTGAGAAAAACATGGCATAGAAATTGAACAATTCATACATAAAACTACATTATGTGAAGCATAAAAGTTTATATAACATGGCATAGAACAATAAAAATTAAGGCATAGAACTTGATATAGAATGAAATGGAACCTTATAGAAGTTGATAGAATACCATACCAATGTCTTTTGATTCATAAAATAGGTCTACAACCGAGCAATTATCACTCTCCCCTAACGTGACTATCAACATTATCACCAACCAAAAACTATAGTACTACATCATCTATCTACAAAAATGCAAAACATTTTAATCCCACAATTGTATAAACATACCATTCAAGTCAACCTTTCAAAGTTTTGTCAATTTACATGTTTTTGTTCAGAGAGGCAATTGGTCAAACATGTGTTGTGTGTGAGGGTTGGAATGGTTTTTTGAAGAGAAATTGATATGGTAACCCATGGTAACATAAACACCAACACTTACCTTCACCAGTGGAGCTTTTTTGTTGCTACTCCCTTTTGTCGAACTCATCAAGAACGGAATGGGATATCGAACTCTCCAAGTACTTTCTTCTCTTATGTTGTCAAGAGTTGGCGAAGGGTTGCTTCTCTTGTGTAGCTCAACATTTTATAGGATAGATGATGGGAATTACAATGATTAATCAGGAGTTGTGGTGGTTCAGTTAAGTGTGAATTGAATGGTTGAATTGGTGGATGGCAGTTTTGAAAGAGAATTTGAAGGCGTTTGGTGAGAAGAGGAGGAGTTGTGGGAGTATGTCCATTTGAAACGGTTTCCAATTCATATGGAACAGGTTTTTACACCGGTAATATGTATAGTACCGGTGTAAAATTTGTGAAAATGGGGTTTAAAAATTGGCTAACTATTCAGCACCGGTAGGTATACCGGTGTAGAAAAGGAAAAAAAAGCAGCTGCGTGCACCTGCTTTAAATGATTTTTTCACTGACCCGAGAGTAACACATGAAAATTTAGGCTAACTGTTGTACACCGGTAACAAGTACCGATGTAAAAATTGATAGTACCAATGTAATATTACACAAAAAGCAGCTGCGTGAGACTGCTTTCATTTGTTTTTGAAAAAATATGTTGAACTCGAGAGGAACTTTAGAAATTGTAGACTAAGTAGTCAGCACCGGTATATTTACCAGTGAAAAAATAGAAAGTACCGGTGTAAAAGTTTTCGCGCCTTAGTAAAAATTAAAGAAATTGAAAATTTTGAAATGCATGCCAAAAAATTGAACACATACACCGGTAATTGTTTAATATTACCGGTGTAAAAAATATTAATATTTATTTAAATTCTCACTTATTTCATTTACCTCCCATGCATTTTTCCAACAACCCCAATTATTCAAATTGACGTTTAATTATTGTAAATAGACATTGTACTAGTTTTTTCATGCAAATATTGACCACACATGGGCCCTATACGTTGAAGTTACTAAGCATTGTTTAATTTCATAAAATTTGCATATTTACCCCAAACATTTCGTTCCACCCCTTGAAGCACTTTTCCACCGGATCAAATGGAATTTTAGGATGCTCCATATTGAATAAGTAATGTTTCCGTACCTCAATGGTACCGAGGAACCCACAAAATTGATTATATGTATTTATTGCAATTAGGTCCCTCAAATTGTGAAATGTGATTACGACATGTTAGGAAACTACATAAATTACCAAATTTAATATTCCGGGCTTAAATCTTAATTGCAACATATTTGTGCCTAGGTGGTGATTTGTCCCGAAGCGCTAGTATGTGTTATAGAATAAATGGCAAGGGTTTACTTCAATGTTTCTATGTGTAATCTGAACATCTTCCAAACTGAATACGGAGTCCGGACCCGTTCGTTTCTTTGCAAGTGGAACTTGGAAATACATAAGGGTTGTTTTGTGGACCATCATGTTCGATCGGATTGCAATTTTGGTTTACGAGTAAACTTTTTACTTTTTACAATTTATTCCCTCCAAAAATCTTGGAAGGGTCGAAATATAAAATTGGTTCCACATATATGCAATTCAATATATTACGATCATGTTAATGTATTTGTAGACCCTACTGGTGGACGGAAGGCCCTGTAAAACCAAGAGTGAATGTTTGCACTATATTTCCCAAAATTATACTATTTCCCAAAAATTTACTTAGGGAACCTCCATAGCTCCTAATGCAACATTTTTTTAAAAATTCTAACCATTCTTGGAATATAATGCACAAAATTTGGCGATCCTAAAGTAACCACTTAGGACAACTACGTTCGGCTTATCTTTTTTGTCTTCTTGAGTGTATTTGTCCGACAGAATTTCAAAACACGCGGTGTACAAATTTTTTATTCAACCCATCATCATGCATGTTTGTCAAAAGTAAAAATATCGAATTGTCTAAGAGCAATACTATCAATGTTTAGTGCAGAATCTACTCTTTCTAACTACTTCTACAAGTTTTCTACGAATAATAACGAGAAAAATGGTTCTGGCCCGTTAGCAGGTCCTGTTGCAACACCATCACGGGTACTTGTGCCAACGTCCATGTCCTCGACATCGCCTTCATGGAAGGTTGGGAAATTTCCGACTACTTCCACGGCATTAGGAAATTGATACATCATAACCTTGGCCATATGTCTATGCCAGGAACTTTGATATTTGGATTATTCAAGTAAGTTTGCTGCATCAACCTCCAAGGCAGCAACTCTGGATTCAATAGTAGCGACATGCATGTCAGATGTCTGTCTGTAGATAGAGTCTATGCAAATCTTAACCATCGGTTGGCCATAAACGTTATGTGCATGGGCACTAACTCCCCCTCTTGAATAAAATGCAGAGATAATACTGCAATAGGCATAAGATCCCATCTGATCCCGTTCCCTCTGTAACATAGGACAAATTTGACAACCAATATTCCATCGAAGCTCCTTCCTTATTGCATACAAGAAGGTGAGGCAAAGTTTGTGAACTTCTGTGATCACAGTTACTGGATGGATTCTAGAAGCCACGAAGTGGTACCTCCCATTCATTTCTGGAGTTATAGTTTTCTTAGGTATTTTGCTCTAACGTGGTTTGACCAACTCATCTATGTCCGTACTTGCCCTAGTTGCTGTCCCAATGATCTTTTTCTTAATTGGTGGTTGTAGAATATATTCGTCATCACCTAGAAAATGGAGTGCGAGCAAATCGTCCTCATCATTTTGAGACTTGGCAAATGATTGTCAAAACTACCTTCCTTAATGGGATTTTGGAAGAGGATGTGTATATGACACAGCCTGAGGGTTTTGTAGATAAAGAAAATGTTGGGAAGGTATGCCAAGTTTAGAGGTCCATTTATGGATTGAAGCAAGCATCAGGAGTTGGAATCTACATTTCGATGAAGCAATTAAGAAATTTGGCTTTCAAAGAAATGTTGAAGAATCTTGTGTATACAAGAAGGAGCAGTGAGCTGGAAAAGTGCTAAGCAAATCATTATAGCAGATTGTACAACTGAATTTGAGTACATTGCCGATTCTGAGGCTGCAAAAGAAGCTATTTGGATTAGGAAGTTCATTACAGAGCTCGGTGTTATCCCTAGCATAGCTGACTCAGTGGTTCTGTATTGTGATTGCACTGGAGCCATTACTCAAGCAAAGGAGCCAAGGGAACACCACAAGTCCAAACATGTACTCAGAAAATTTCACATTGTTCGAGAGTTTGTCGAGAGAGGTGAAGTTACAATATGTAAGATGGGAACGGATGATAATGTGGCTAATCCTCTAACTAAACCTCTTCTGCAGAGGAAGCATGAAGCTCATATATCTGCGATGGGAATTAAGCATAATGGAAATTGGTTGTGATTTCCATTCATGATTGTATTTCATATTTTATACATTGAAGATTAAACCATTTATAATTTCAATGTAATTATATTTTAATATTCATTTAATTTTGTTTAGTGTTAAATGAAAGTCCAAAATTAATTTACATCTCTAAATAGGTTATCAAGAATATGCCTTGGATAATGAAAATCTATAGTGAACTGGAGTGTAAGATTGATTGTGTCCCTATCTTAGGTCATTGAGAATGGACACTGATGACTGATAAGACTAGTTTGCAAGTTGATTCACAGCGCTGTTTCATGGGTTGAATGACATTGGTTGTCATGAATCGATTGCATTGATGCAGGTTGGGAACTTGTATTGGACACACCTGCTTTGAAAACACTGTAAGATATTTACAATGTTACAAGTATTTCTCATTGACTATTGGATTGTATTCCTCATACCTGAGTAATTTAGTGTTTTCTTGCTTGTGGATTGGTGTACCTTAAGGCTGTCAATCGTTGCACCGTAAAAGGAGACTATAAAGACAGTTCTTGGGTTGTCACTACTGCATGACATGGGTAATTGCACTGGTAATTTAGGGCAATAGCACCGGTATTTTGGCCCCCCAAAATACCGGTGCGTATGTATAGGAGTATAAAAACACCACAAATTTGCACAGTAAAATGAACCGGTGTAGAAAATTATTTGCACCGGCATCTTAGGCCGGTGTATAAATTTTAGATACACAATATATCTGCACCGGTAGTATTTGGAACACCGGTGTAGACATTTTGCACAGGTATTTAGCCTATGAACCGGTGTAAAATAGTGATTTGTACACCGGTATTAAATATAACACTAGTCTTTCTTTTGTAGCCGGAATATAGCTTTTTTTACGCCAGAATAAATTGCACCGGTATTTGTTTTACACCGGTATTACTATACTTTATGCACCTGTATTATTTAAATAAATAAAAATAAATTATTCAAAATTTTCAATTTTTTACACCGGTACATGCATTTTATACCGGTGTATTATTTGGCTAAATTTTGCATTGCCTAATTTATTTTCCGATGGTCCCTCCCAGATCATTTCTAGGGCAATGACAGCCAAAGATACTTGTGAACTATTATAAATTGGAAATTTTTGAAAAGGTAAGAAATTTGAAACATTCTATTATGAAAATATCGCTCGCAAAACACGCGAACATTATTCTAACTATGAAATAGAAGAGGTATCTTAAGCATGGAATGAAACAAAGTAAAAAATCAAACAAGTTGAGTATAACCAAACACCATCCATAGAATTCTAATATCATCAGCTATTCAAAATAAACCATCAACCTATTATGTCGTTCTTATCATCTAGAAGTTGCAACATAGTGTTTGCCTACTGTTGGTAGTCTCCGAGCCAAACCCCACGCCATCTCTCTGCTACACCTTGAATTTCGTACACATGGTATAACCTTTTTCCCTCCGGGAAAATCTGTTAATTTCAAACTTACACTGTTAGTCAATAATGTTGCATTTAGTAGAGATTAATAATAACAAATTTTGAGATGCAAGGTGTACCTCCAAGATATTTTTTGTCTTTAGGCAAGATGGAGTACTCACATTGCCACAAACCATTCTGGGTTTGGTATTGCACCGGAAAGGTAAATGTAATTACTAACTCTAAACGTATAATTTTAGGGATGAAATGACAGAATGACTTACTATGATGTTGTTGATTTTCCAAGTGTAGTTGGGTTCTGGCTCCGTCTTTCTCTTCTCCCTTTGGTATGCACAAGCAAGCCTGTCAAGAAAGTAAATTAAAATGGTTACTTCTTCCCATATATTACCAAAATAGGATTTTTTATTTGATTGATTGAAATACCTTGAAATGACCCTGAGTTCAACCAAGTTTGTTGGTTTGATACCCCCTGAAAATGTGTCCAGAGTGAAAGCCTCTTTCGTCTAGGGACGGATAATGATGAGGCACCAAAGATCGCTGTCGCAAAATTATGTTAACAAATTAATGAAGTGAAAGTGGATTGAAATGTGAATGCACTCAAAATACTAAGTTATTACATGGAAAACCTACAGATTAGCATTTTTTAAGAGTTGAAGTTTTCAAAAATGTGTCAATAGAAAAAATAAAAATAATTCATAGCCACACTACTATTTTTCGATCCTAATGATTTCAGATATAGAAAAAAACAACTTACAATTTGAATAAGCTACATAATTTTATAATGGTACGAGATATATATTTACCTCATTAATCAAAACTTTCAAATTGTTGCATTGTTGTAGCGAGGACTCCTCACCATCACTCGAGGGTGGCGTACCAACGATCCTCTTCATTGGTATGCCACCCCCGAGAGAGCATGTCGAGTTCCTCAGTAGAAACCAAAGCAACCCCGTGACCTACTTCTCATATGCAGTCCCAATTCTAGTTTTCTCGACTAGAGTACGATAGGCCAACGTGATCGACCATATTCTTTTTCCTGTCGATCGTCTAGTGGTGGCTCTCCTAGAAGCAGTGGCGTTGGAACCCGGTGGATTAAAAATCAATGCCAATTCACGGTGCATTAACTTTGCTCTTACTCTTTTTCTTTATTATTGTTTATTCATAAATAAATACTACTCAAGGTTTTGACAGTTAAAATTCATTTCAAAATAAGTATTGTTTAAAAAGTATTATTGACCAATAAAATAAATCCAAACATCTTCAACAAAAATTGCGTGAAATAATTTGTGATGAATATTTTTTATAAAAAACTAGTATGCACCTTGTTTCAATAGCTGAATCAAATGAGTTTATTCAATTGCTTGTTTACAGAGGTGTCATTTGAAATTTTGTGTGCGTGTTTTGGTCAATATATATATATATATATATATATATATATTGTTTTCATAAAATATTTTATTTATAATTTTTTTATTCTGGCAGATTGGATCAAACGGATCGTCTCACTAATTTGGATTTGTGATTTAGAAGTGGTAGAGAAGCTGAGATGAATTTATGCACTTGCTTATACATATGTCTATTCGAATTGTACAAGATTTGTGCAAGTCGTATTCCGATCAATCATTTTATTTCATATATAAGATTTTCATGTAGAGGGCCGAATGGAGAGAGACTTTAGCGTTCGATTTGATTTCTCTATAAATTTATATACTATAAATTATTTTAAATAATTATCAACTCAAGTGGGTTGGATGGGTCAGATAGTCTTATTATTTTCAGTTATCAAACAACATTAGTCGGTCAAGATTAATTTTAATAATTATCTGATATATAGTTGTTAACTAATAGTAATAATTGACATGATTAGTTTTTATTTTTATTTTTTATTTATAAATTAATTTATAAATCTTTTTATATGTAATTTTTCAAAAAAATTTTATTGTATTAGCTAATTTGTTGTGTGAATAGTGTTTAGGAATAGTCAGTTGATAACTATATGATAGTGTATCTGACCAATAAGGATATATGATCAATTTATTTTTAAGCATGTACATATAGTAGACGGTATAGATTTAATGGTAACATATTTTCATTTAAAAAATATACAAATCAATTTTATTCATGTTTTATACTTATATGAAACACATTACTCCCCCGTCTCATTCGAATGTGCACAATTTTTGGTTAATTTCTAATAAAAGGTATAGATCACGCCGTTGATTAGGAATAGCTTATGAACTGCATTTTGGTCTACTGTTTGTTAGGTAATGACTGCAGAAGATTAAGACATCAGATTATAATCTACAACTTTCTTACATAGATTTGTTTTGTCAGAGGTTCTTTTACTTACTTCAGTCAGTTTAGTTTCAACCAGGATGTTTGCTCTTTCTTTTGTAGTTTTCAGATTTGCATCCGTTTCAACCATCAGTTTAAAAAAAACCGTTGTACTGATACTAGAATAGGTCCAGCAAAATTGTGTTTGCACATTCAAATTTGGCAAAGTTTTAACACAAAATCACACCTGAGAATAAGTTAGCTACAATTTTGTATAGAACTAGAGAAAAATAAAGTCTAGATGTTCATGTGTTCTACAGACACAGTATGAAGTTCATACAAATCCTAAGGATTCCTTTAACTGTTCTTCGCAGCTTCAGGCGTTGTTCAGCTCATCTTAGCATCTCACCTACGAAACACAAACAAAATAACTGATTATATAATAGGTTAGACTGTAAAACAATTCCTCATTTCTCCATTAAGAAATTACTCTATGTACATGAGTTATAGATTCACGACACGGGGGGTGGAGCCAGATTTTTTTGTGGCGGGGCTAGTTAATTAATTTTTACTAAAATAATATTTAATAAAATTAATTTTATTCAATCAGATAGGACTGAAGAGAATGTTTTTAAAATTTGGATCCTTAGAATTTATTTGCAGAGGGCTAAAGAGTAATTTTTAAAAATTAATATATACCACTTGAAAAATTACTAGCGAGGACTGGAGAGGGCCCCTTCTCTCTGCCCCTGATTCACGGTGCATCTTATAAAACGACTAAGATTGAAACATATTAAATCTCATACACCAATTTAATTAAACAAAGCATTCTTTGAAAGCGTTAAGTCGGATGACAAGAAAGAGAATAGTACCGAGGTGCAGAAGAGTTGGTGTGCGTGGCCATATAGAATTCCTCACTCCAGTGCTGGATCACAGAATCTGGAATCGCTCGACCATCCACAAACGGCTTCCACGTATCACCATGAACGAGGTCACTGTTGCCAAGAACCCACTCAGCTTTATCCGGCTCGTCATTTGAAGGTGATGTATGCTCATCATTTCTTGAAGGCCTTCTCATGCAATAAGCTCGTTTCTACAAAGACACGACGAAAGGTTAATTAGAAAAACCAAACACTATATTTTTTTTTGAAATATTAACGATGCAACACTCGCCTTAAGACTTCGAGGTTGTCTAAACTCCTGCACGAGTGGCCTCTCCTCATTTTTCACTGCCACGTGTTTCTGAGCAGCTGTGAGCGACCGAAATTTTTGACCACTTCCCGGTTCATAGTAGTACTGTGCAACATATGCAATGAGAAATGTCATATAAATAGTTGCAGCAAAATGTCGCTTAATATATAGAAAAGTGATTTACCTTGTTAGTGTGTGTTCCATCTCGCCGTGGAACCTCCTCCACGACCCAACCATCGGGAAGGTTGTAGTGAGATATGGCCGATGTAGAAGCCAAAGTCGCCAACTCACTCTCACACACTCCTTCCCTGTAGTTAACCACCTGAAAAGGTAAACAACGAGATTTTATCATGAGAGTTAAGAATAACTTTTTCAATCATCAAAATATTTTGATCACATAACTACAACATTACGTTTATCATACTACATAACCATTAATAGAAACTACAAAATTCCTGTTCTACCATAGATATAATTTGTGCATAATTTGCATATAATTTGCTTCACTATACTGAACATTAACACATTTATCAAACTACAAAAACAACAAAAAATAGATAATTTGCGCATAATCTGCACATATTTTGTGCCTGAACATAATCTGCGCATAATTTGCACACAATATGCTTCACTAAACATCACCACATTTGCACACTTATTCAAGCTCAAAAATTTATCCTAAATAACCACAAAATTTTAGTAACTTTAAATTTTTTGAAACACCTAAACTCCCAACCATCTTCTTTCCATTCCAATCTAGAACCACTACATTCACAAAACTTGAAAATACATGAACACTAAAAAATGTAACCAGACACGAGTTATTAACTATACCTTGCCTCCGTAAATAACCATCTTCCTGCTATGACCAGTAGCAGGACAAGAACCAGCATCAACACCCGAACTGGAACCAGAATATCTAGACCTCTGCCAAATCAAAATAATAAAAAAAATCAAAACTATAATAAATTTTAAAACGAAATGGTAGTACAATATTTCAACTTTGCCTTTCACATGTCTCTCCACGGCTCTCAGTGACCGGAATTTTCTCCCGGTCACCGACTCATAGTAAAACTACAAAACGGAAAATAAAAGTAGCATTCAAAAACTCCTGAAAATTCACACCCCTGAGGGAATCGCACAGAAAATACCACATACATGAATAATCACAGACAAAATGGAAAATTAAACGGCGAAACCAACCTTGTCGACTACGCCGGAGCCGGTGCGGCGAACTCCTTCAGCTCGCCATCCCTCGGGGAGAACGAAACCGACCGATCTCCGAGCGCCTCTCCCAGAAGCGGCGGCGGCGGCGGCGACGACAGAATTCGGCGGAGCAATCAACGCCAATTCCCGGCCGTTGCGATCATTCCCGAGGTCAGCAACGTTGGAGGTCGAAATCGCCATCGTTGTACGGGCGTATGGCGGTTGGTTAAGGCGGCGGCGGATTTGGTACGGCGGAGGAGATGTCGTGCGGCGGCGTCGGATTTGTTACGGCGGAGGAGATGTCGTGCGGCGGGAGATTTCTCGTGCGGCGGCGGAGGGATTTGGGAACGGCGGAGAGGATTTCTCGTGCGGCGGCGAAGGGATTTTGGAACGGCGGAGGGGATTTCTCATGCGGCGGCGGAGGGATAAGATTGGGTGAGTGTGTGTTGGCGCCGGTTGCGAAATGTGCAGAAGCACCGTTACGTGTTTCCCGCACCATTACGTTTTTGTTTTTTGTTTTTGCGCACCGTTACGTTTTTCCCGCACAATCTTTTTTGTTTTGTTTTCCGTTTGTACTGACTTTGTTTTTACTCTTTTATTCTTTTCACTATTTACTCACTCATGGTTTTCACAATTAAAATTCATTTCAAAGTCTGTTTTTGTTTAAAAAATATTATTGACCAACAAAATTAATGCAATCATCTCCACAAAAATTCAATGAAGGAATTTGGGATTAATTTTTTTTATAAGAAAATTAGTATGCTCCTTGTTTCAATGGTTAAATCAAATGAATTTATTCAACTGTTGCGTCATTTGAATTCTATGTGCGTATTTCGGTCAATACATTATTTTCATAAAATATGTTTATTATATATATATATATTTTTTCATTTTGGCATAATTAGATCAATCGAATTATCTCAATAGTTTAGATTTTGTGAATTAGAAATGGCGGGATTTTGATGAATTTATGCACTTGCTTATACATGTGCCGATTCGAACTGTGCAGGATTTGTGCTATTCGTATTTGGATCAATAATTTTATTTCATATACGTATAAGATTTTCATGTAAAGGGTCGAGAGAGATTTTAGCGTTTGATTTGGTTTCTCTATAATTTTTATTTTAAAAGTATTATTGTACTGTTATTTAAAATAATTCTTCAAAAAAGATATAAACAAAAATTATTATTTTTTCAGAAACAAAAATTGTTAATGAGACGTAAAGCTTCTTTTTTGTGTAGAAGAATCTGGATTGCGGAATTAAGATCTTTGACAAAACAAGGGAACTCGCAAACCCTTCAATGCCGCACGAAATTCAGGAGTCTAGCCCTCGGGGTACGCCTAACTTCGACTTGCTCTCTAACTAGCCCTCAGGATTAGATTACAAGGTTTATTGATACTTAACTAGCCCTCGGGGTTAAGCAACAATGGATTAGCTCGCAAGCAAAGAGTATGAACTCAAAAGGTTGTATATTTGATTGATAAAAGGTTGTAAGGTAAAAATAATGTTGAATACCACCCCTATTTATAGTACATAGGTATGGTCTTCAAAAATTACAAATAAGAAACTGAAAAGGATTATGACAGCTTTAAGAAGCTAAACCCATATTTAACTAGACTACCTAAAATAAATGACTATATTCTTCAAGATAAATCTTGAATGAATATTGGCTTATCTAATCTTACCAAATCTAATTCTAATCAAATCATAACTAAATATTCTAAACACTAAAATAAATGCATGACCGAAACATTAATTCTTCAAAGGCCAACATGGCAGAATTAATGGGTCATATTCTAAAATAAAATAAATGATCACACTACCTCATTAAAAAAACCCAATGGGAAAAAGAGTATAGTGTTATCTTCTAAAAATCCTAATAAATAAATATAAATAAATAAACCTAATTCGTATCAACTATGCCAATGATTAGACAATATTTTTTTTAGTTTTTATTATTGTTTATTTAGTGTGATAAGCGTGTTCGTGTGGTTGTGGCGATTAACACATCTTGATGATTGATAATGTTATTTTGAACTTTGATGATAAAATCTGGTTTTTTACCTTTACAGCTGATTAACTACACAGAAGGGATGTGTGAGAGTGAGTTGGCGACCTTGGCTTCTAGAGCAGCCGAAAATCACTACAACCTTCCTAATGGTTGGGTCGTGGAAGAGGTTCCACGGAGAGAGGGCTTGAAATATGCCCACATTGATAAGGTAAAGTATTTTCCTATAAAGTTTGTGATATTTCGCTCTTACAATACTAATTGCATATGTCGATTTTCTTGTACAGTACTACTATGAGCTGGGAAGTGGTAAGAAATTCCGGTCATTGACAGCTGCTCTGAAGTATGTAGCACCGACAAATGAAGAGAGGCCACTCGTTCAGACGTTTCGAAAGCCTCAGAGTCTTAAGGTGAGTGTTGCATTGCCAACCTTTCAAAAAAAAATTGTTCTACTTGTGTATATATAATTATATATTTTGTTGTGTCTTTGTAGAAAAAGGCTTCTTATGTGAAAAAAGCCTTCAAGAAACAGTGAGCAATCATCCTCTTCCAGTGACAAGCCAGAAAAGGTTGAGTGGGTTCTTAGTAGCGGTGACATCATTCAAGGAGATACATGGATACCATTCGTGGGTGGTCGAGCAGTTCCAGATTCTATGAGCCGGGAGTGGAGCGAGAAATTCTATATGGCCACGCACAATCTTCTGCACCTTGGTATTGTTCTCTTTTCAATTATGTGACTAACGCTTTCATATAATGTTTAAAATGGTTTATTGGATTTCATATGTTTTTGTCTTAGTTGTTACGTAAAATGAACCTGAATCTATGCCTCGTTTACAAAAAATAGCCTTTTAATGGAGAAATCAGGAACTGTATTACAATCTAACATTGTGTGGAATTCACTTGTTCTATTTGTGTTTCGTAGGTGAGATTCTGAGATGAGCCAAACACCACCGAAATTTGCGAAAAACAATTAAAGGGATCTGTATGAATTTCACATTGTGCTTCTAGAACACATGAACATTTAGACTTTATTTTTCCTGACTTGTGTGCCAAACTGTAGTCATTTGTAAGCTATAGCTGAAACCTTGTCAAATCGAATGTGCAAATACAGTTTTGCTGTATTGGATTTATTCTAGTATTAGTTCAATAGCTTTTTCTTCATCATGCAAAATTTGAATAATTAGGAAATGCAGCAGTCAATCGATCATTTTATTTTGGGTGAATCGAACGACTGAAGATTTTTTTAAAATTAGTTCTAAGTGAAAAAAAGTATTGTCAATTTCAAACTAAAAAAAATCCAAATTATGAGACAATTTGACTAGCCGATCAATTAGACTCAACAATTGTGTTTTGGTTATTTATAATATAAAAATATATAGATAACACACACCCAAACATCACCACTTATTCAAATTGTGGTGATGTTTAGTGAGACAAATTGTGTGCAAATTATGCGCAGATTATGTGCAAATTATGTGCAGATTATGCGCAAATTACCTTTTTATTTTGATTTTGTAGTTTGATAAATGTGTTAATGTTGTTTTTCGTATAGTGAAGCGATTTATGTGCAAATTATGCACAAATTATGTTTGTGATTGAACGGGAATTTTGTAGTTTTTATTAATGTTTATGTAGTATGATAAACTTATTGTTGTAGTTAAGGCAATCAAAAATATTTGATGACTGAAATTTTGTTTTTTTTAACTCTGATGATAAAATCTCGTTGTTTACCTTTCAAGTGGTTAACTATAGGGAAGGGATGCGTGAGAGTGATTTGGCGACATTGGCTTCTACATCGGCCATATCTCACTACAACCTTCCTGATGGTTGAGTCATTGAGGAGGTTTCGCAGCGAGAGGGCACGCACACTGGCAAGGTAAATCATTTTTTATAAATTTAAGCGATATTTTACTCTAACTATTATTTGACATTTCTCATTGCATATGTTCCACAGTACTACTATGATCCGGGAAGTGGTTAGAAATTCCGACCACTTACAGCTGCTCAGAAACACGTGGTAGCGACAAATGAGGACAGGCCACTCGCGCAGGCGTTTAAACAGTGATTGTTGCATCGTTAACATTTCAAAAATTCTTTTCTACTAACTGGTTTTTTCTAATTAACTTTTGTTGTGTCTTTGAAGAAACGAGCTTCTTACATGAGAAGGCCTTCAAGAAATAGTGAGCAGCCATTACCTTCAAATGACGAGCCAGATAAAGTTGAGTAGGTTCTTAGCAACAGTGACCTCGTTCAAGGTGATACATGGAAGCCGTTTGTTGGTGGTCGAGCGATTCTAGATTCTGTGATCCAAGACTGGAGCGAGAAATCCTATAAGGCCACGCACACCAACTCTTCTGCACCTCGGTACTGTTCTCTTTCTTGTTATCCGACTTAACGCTTTCAAAGAATGCTTTGTTTAATTAAAATAGTTTATGACATTTAATATGTTTCATATGTTTCTATCTTAGGGCAGAGAGAAGGGGCCTCCTCCAGCCCTCACCAGTAATTTTTCAAGTTGTATTAATTTTTAAAAATTACTCTTTAGCCCTCTGCAAAAAAAAAATCTACGGCTACCAATTTTCAAAAAAACTCTTCAGTTCTACCTGATTGAATAAAATTACTTTTATTAAATATTATTTTAGTAAAAATAAATTAACTAACTCCCGTCATAAAAAATTTCTGGCTCCGCCCCTGCCTTGAATCTATCGCTCATTTGCATAAAGTAACTTCTTAATGGAGAAATAAGGAATTGTTTTACAATCTAACCTATTATATAATTCACTTATTATGTTTGTGTTTCATAGGTGAGATGCTGAGATGAGCTAAACAATGCCAGGAGTTGTGAAGAACAGTTAAAGGAATCTATAAGATCCGTATGAACTTCATATTGTGTCTGTAGAACACATGAACATCTAGACTCTATTTTTCTGTAGCTAACTTGTTCTTATGTGTACTGTTGTGTTAAAACTTTTCCAAATTTGAATGTGCAAACACGGATTTTTCAAAACAACGAACTAGTTGAAACTGATGCAAACATCCTAGTTGAAACTAAACTGACTTAAGTAAGTAAAAGAGCCTCTAACAAAACAAATATATGTAAGAAAGTTGTAAATTAAAATCTGATTTCTTAATCTTCTGAAGTCACTACCTAACAAATAGCAAACCAAAATGTTGCTCATAAGCTATTCCTATACAACGGCGTGATCTCTCGTGCAAATGTGACATAACTGCACGAGTCCCTCCTGTATCAAGAAGCACTCAAATTCTCCATAACCTCATCTTCCAAGTCTATCCGACCCATCCAACCGACTTGACTTGATAATTATTTTAAATAATTTATAATATATAAAATTATAGAGAAACCAAATCGAACGCTAAAGTCTCTCTCCATTCGGTTCTCAACAAGAAAATCTTATATATGAATTAAAATGATTGACCTGAATACGACTCGCACAAATCCTGCACAATTCGAATAGACACATGTATAAGCAAGTGCATAAATTCATCTAAACTTCTCTGCCACTTCTAAATTACAAATTCAAATTATTGAGACAATTCAATTGATCCAATTTTCCAGAATAAAAAAATTATAAATAAAAAAATTTTATGAAAAAAATATATTGATAAAAACACGCACACGGAATTTCAAGTGACATCTCCGTAAGCAAGCAGTTGAATAAACGTTTGATTCAGCTATTTAAACAAGGTGCATACTACTTTTTTTTTTTAATATCATCACAAATTATTTCACTCAATTTTTATTGAAGACGATTGGATTTATTTTATTTATTAGTATATGTCAAGACAAGAGTAGTCCAAATAAAATTACGTATTCCTTTTAATATAATACGTTTGATCATTTTTAATTCTTTTGTCCCACCCACCACTTAACAAAACCCTTATTTGTTCCATTATTTGATTAAAAAATATATTATAAATAATAATCACAAGATATTAGACGAACAGAACATTTTTCCAGATGATATGTAATACATTTGTTTTTGTACAAATATAATTATATATATATAATTAAATAATTAGTTTGACTAAATTAACAGTGCAACTAGGACTTAAGATAAGTTATAATTGTATCATTTAACATAAATAAGAGTAATACTAAATCATTATTATAATATCTTTATATATCAATACATTTATTCAAACATTATTATAATATCATTATATATAAATACATTTATTCAAACATTATTATATTCCATATTTGTTGAAGTGAGCATACATTAATTTACAAATTTCAAACCTCCTAAACCAAAAAATAAATAAAAATAACGCAATTGTATTCAATTATTTTTCTAGGGTCATGCATGAAATAAGAATAAGAGTATAAAAATAGAGGTCTTGGGGTAAATGTTGTTACCCAACTCAAGTAAATGGGACGGGAATTAGTGATATAAAGACAATTGTAGATTCCCTATCGTACAAATTAATGGTGGAAATTACAACATAATCAAACTCTATGGTCCAAACACTTATGGGCGATTTCACTCACAAATCATGTGATTTTAATCCTAAGTTTTTCATCAAATGTGCCAATACAATCTTTTCGCACTATTCCAGAATTTACTTGGCATTTTTTGGCATTGACCGAATCTAAAAGACTAAAATACCCATAGTCTTAAAACTAAAAATATAATAACAAAAACACCTATTGGATTCTTCTTCTTCATCATCTCCAAAACCACCGCCACCGATGCTCTGCCACCTCCACCGCCTCACCACCTCTGCCCGCCCGGCCAGCACCAACTCCACCTGCCTAGATCTGCCGCTGCCTGACCTTCCCTCAGATGCGCTCAACCCAGATCGAGCCATTCATGCTGCCTGTTTTCTCAGTGATTTCAAATGTACCCGCATTGTGGAAAACTATGCGAAGCACACAAGCAACCTTTGCCTTGGATAGTGCAGTTCGAATATCCTCCTTAACATAACTAGTTTCCCACCAAACATAAATTTGTAAGAGAAAAATATCGCTTAATTTATAAGAAAACACTTTACCTTGTCAATGGGAGTATTTCAAGTTCTCACTGTGCACCCAACCATCGGAAAGGTTGTCATGAGATTTGGCCATTATAGGGGTCGCCAACTCACTTTCATGCATCCCTTCCATGTAGTTAACCACCTGGAAAGGTAAATAATTTTATCATCAAAGTTAAAAGTAACATTTTTAGTCATCAAAATGTTCTGATTGCCATAACCACCAAAATATGTTTATCATTCTACATAAACACTAGTAAAAACTAGAAAATTCCTTTTCAATCACGGGAATAATTTGCACATAAATTGCACATAATTTGCCTCACTATAGCAACCCATTTATCAAACTACAATAAAAATTAACTAGTAAGTTGCACATAATCTGCACATATACTAAGCATAATCTGCACATAATCTGCACATAATCTTCACACAATCTACCTCACAAAACAATAGCAAATTTGCACACATATTCAAACACAAAAATCTATCCCAGCAATTTCAAAACCACAAAATTTTCATTTAAGAAACTATAAACTTTTTTAAACACATTGAATACCAAACCATCTTCTTTCCATTCCAATCATAACCACTACATTCACGAAACTTGAAAAACATGAATGCTAAAATGTAACAAGAAACAAGTATTAATAGTACTTTGCCATTGTAAATAATCATTTTCCTGCTACAATCAGTACCAGCACCAGGACCAGAACGAGAATGTCTAGAAAGTTTAGGTAAATTGAATGAATGGCTACGGCAGTGACGGCAGAGCCGGCCTTTACCCGGCCCAATAGGTTCATTTGAACAGGTTTTGGGGCCCCAAAATTTTAATATTAGGTATTATATATGTGTCATTTTATTTACTTGGGAAAATTAAACAAACCTGCGCAATCCTCTTCGTCTTTCTCGCATCCTGCCTCTGACTTCTCAGTTTCCAGCTTGGTTCAGTGCACCTTCAATTGTTCCGACCAAATCAATAAATCATTCAATTTCTTTTCCAATTTCCAAGTCTACATTCAATTTTTTATCCCCTATAATCACTCTCTTTTCGCAAATCTCGCTAATTGAAGTTGAACTAAACACCAATGGCATAGTCCGATGAAATCTATCAACTGTCTGATTTTTATCTATTTATTTCAGAGGTCAGTTATCTCTCTCAAGCATCTCTCAATTTCTTTCATAGTTTAAGAATCGTAGTCTAATTCATCAATTTGTTCTTCTATTTTTGGTCATGTAAAGATTTAAAATTTCATTTTGTGCTCCACTGATTTGTTCTTCTATTTTTTGGTCATCTAAAGATTTAGAATTTCATATTGTGCTCCACTGCTCCTGCTTCCTGTACCTGCAGTCATGTTCAAGTGTTCAATTAGATAGCTTGGGGGCAGCCGCAGGGGTGATTCGGATGCAGAGCCGGCCTTTACCCGGCCCAATAGGTCCATTTGAATAATTTTTGGGCCCCAAAATTTTTATATTAGGTAAAATTTATATGTGTTATTTTATTTACTTTGGAAAGTTAAACGAACTTGCGCAATCCTCTTCATCTTTCTCGCATCCTGCCTTCGGCTTCTCAGTTTCCGGCCTGGTTCAGCGCGCCTTCGATCGTATGATAAATCATCTGAATTATATTTTGAAAACAAACATGGAACACTGTTGTAAGCTCTCAATCTATCCAATTTTCCTAAAATATTTTTATTCCCTCCATTCTAGTCAAATTTGCACATAATATTTTTTTCAGTTAAAATTTTTGAACTTTGAACACATATTTCAATAGATATATAAACAATAATAGTATCATATGAGATACCGTTAGATTCGTCGTAACATGTAGTATCTAAATATTAACTTTTTATGAGTCGTTATTGTACATAGTTGCATTATTTACAGTCAAACATGTTTATTGGAGACTCTAAAAAAGATTTTGTACAAATTTGCGTGGACAAAGGAAGTAGATAAGTAGACAACTAATTATTGACATTTTGTAGTTTTTTTGTTACGGTGGTTGGTATGGTGGAGGATTTCGTAAGGAGGCGGCAAAGGATGGATTTTGGCTCTATTTGGTAGAGTTTATAAGAAACAAAACACTTCTTAGTGTTTGGTAAAGTGTTAAAATAACTTATTTTTTAAGTAGAAGCTATTTTTTGGGGGGAAAAGTAAAAGCTGGTCTACCACTTCTTTCAAAATAAGTCATCTTTGCTTATAAGAACAGCTCTACCAAACAGAGCATTTAAAGGCCACGTCTTTTTGAGTTTGGACAGGGTGGATCTTGGTCCTGGGTATTTATAGCATTTCTAGGCGCTCCCTCTTGCACAAATCTTTTTTTTTTTCACTCTTTAATTTTAATATTATTTATTCATAGGTAAATAATACTCATGGACTAAAATTCATTTCAAAATAAGTTTTTTTTAAAAAAAATATTGACCTGTATGATCATCTCCAACAAATATTAAGTGATGAAATATTTTTTTTGAAAGTAGTGCGCAGCTAGCGTTCATGGCAGAATCAAGATGAATTTATTCAACTACTTATAGATGTGTCATACTAAATTGTGTGTGCGTGTTCTGGTCAATCTATTTTTTACATACACACATACGGAGTATATGTTTGGGTGTGTGTTATCTATATATTTTTATATTATAAATAACCAAAACACAATTGTTGAGTCTAATTGGTCGAGCCAATCAAATTGTCTCATAATTTGGACTTTTTTAGTTAGAAATTGACAATACTTTTTTCACTTAGAACTAATTTTAAAAAAATCTTCCGTCGTTCGATTCTCCCAAAATAAAATGATTGATTGACTGCTGCATTTCCTAATTATTCAAATTTTGCATGATGAAGAAAAAGCTATTGAACTAATACTAGAATAAATCCAATACAGCAAAACTGTATTTGCACATTCGAATTTGACAAGGTTTCAGCAATAGCTTACAAATGACTACAGTTTTGCACAAAAGTCAAGAAAAATAAAGTCTAAATGTTCATGTGTTCTAGAAACACAATGTGAAGTTCATACAGATCCCTTTAACTGTTTTTCGCAAATTTCAGTGGTGTTTGGCTCATCTCAGAATCTCACCTACGAAACACAAATAGAACAAGTGAATTCCACACAGTGTTAGATTGTAATACAGTTCCTGATTTCTCCATTAAAAGGCTATTTTTTGTAAACGAGGCATAGATTCAAGTTCATTTTACATAACGGTTAAGACGAAAACATATGAAATCCCATAAACCATTTTAAACATTATATGAAAGCGTTAGTCACATAATTGGAAAGAGAACAATACCAAGGTGCAGAAGAGTTGGTGTGCGTGGCCATATAGAATTTCTCGCTCCACTCCCGGCTCATAGAATCTGGAACTGCTCGACCACCCACGAACGGTATCCATGTATCTCCTTGAATGATGTCACCGCTACTAAGAACCCACTCAACCTTTTCTGGCTCGTCACTGGAAGAGGATGATTGCTCACTGTTTCTTGAAGGCCTTTTCACATAAGAAGCCTTTTTCTACAAAGACACGACAAAATATATAATTATATATACACAAGTAGAACAATTTTTTTTTGAAAGGTTGGCAATGCAACACTCACCTTAAGACTCTGAGGCTGTCGAAATGTCTGAACGAGTGGCCTCTCTTCATTTGTCGGTGCTATGTGCTTCAGAGCAGCTGTCAATGACCGGAATTTCTTACCACTTCCCGGTTCATAGTAGTACTGTACAAGAAAATTGATATATGCAATTAGTATTGTAAGACCAAAATATCACAAACTTTATAGGAAAATACTTTACCTTATCAGTGTGGGCATATTTCAAGCCCTCTCTCCGTGGAAATATTGTACTAGCATTTCGTTTTAAAATTTATTATAGTTTTGGGGATTGATTTTTTTTTATTATTTTGATTTGGCAGAGGTCTAGATATTCTGGTTCCAGTTCGGATGTTGATGCTGGTTCTTGTCCTGCTACTGGTCGTAGCAGAAAGATGATTATTTACGGAGGCAAGGTATAGTTAATAACTCGTGTCTGGTTACATTTTTTAGTGTTCATGTATTTTCAAGTTTTGTGAATGTGGTTCTAGATTGGAATGGAAAGAAGATGGTTGGGAGTTTAGGTGTTTCAAAAAATTTAAAGTTTTGAAAATTTTGTGGTTATTTAGGATAAATTTTTGAGTTTGAATAAGTGTGCAAATGTGGTGATGTTTAGTGAAGCATATTGTGTGTAAATTATGCGCAGATTATGCTCAGGTTATGCACAAAATATGTGCAGATTATGCGCAAATTATCTATTTTTTGTTGTTTTTGTAGTTTGATAAATGTATTAATGTTGTTTTCAGTATAGTGAAGCAAATTATGTGCAAATTATGCACAGATTATATCTATGGTAGAACAGGAATTTTGTAGTTTCTATTAATGGTTATGTAGTATGATAAACGTAATGTTGTAGTTATGTGATCAAGATATTTTGATGACTAAAAAATTTATTCTTAACTCTCATGATAAAATCTCGTTGTTTACCTTTTCAGGTGGTTAACTACAAGGAAGGAGTGTGTGAGAGTTAGTTGGCGACTGTGGCTTCTACATCGGCCATATCTCACTACAACCTTCCCGATTGTTGGGTCGTGGAGGAGGTTCCACGGCGAGATGGAACGCAGACTGACAAGGTAAATCACTTTTCTATATATTAAGTGACTTTTTGCTGCAACTATTTATATGACATTTCTCATCGCATATGTTGCACAGTACTACTATGAACCGGGAAGTGGTCAAAAATTTTGGTCGCTCACAGCTGCTCAGAAACACGTGGTAGTGAAAAATGAGGAAAGGCCATTGGTGTCGTCTTGGTTGGAGTGAAGGTGTGTACGAAGTACTTTGAAGTGTTGAGCCCATGTTTGAAAGGCTTTGGCATCATTGGTTCAAAATATATCGTAAATTGATGAGAGTCATGACCTTGACATGGCGTTAGGGTGCTCGTGCAGGAGTTCAGACAACCTCGAAGTCTTAAGGCGAGTGTTGCATCGTTAATATTTCAAAAAAATTATAGTGGTTGGTTTTTCTAATTAACCTTTTGTCGTGTCTTTGTAGAAACGAGCTTCTTGCATGAGAAGGCCTTCAAGGAATGATGAGCATACATCACCTTCAAATGATGAGCCGGATAAAGTTGAGTGGGTTCTTGGCAACAGTGACCTCGTTCATGGTGATACGTGGAGGCCGTTTGTGGATGGTCAAGCGGTTCTAGATTCTGTGATCCAACACTAGAGCGAGGAATTCTATATGGCCACGCACACCAACTCTTCTGCACCTCGGTACTGTTCTCTTTCTTGTCATCCGACTTAACGCTTTCAAAGAATGCTTTGTTTAATTAAATTGGTGTATGAGATTTAATATGTTTCAATCTTAGTCGTTTTATAAGATGCACCGTGAATCAGGGGCAGAGAGAAGGGGCCCTTTCCAGTCCTTGCTAGTAATTTTTCAAGTGGTATATATTAATTTTTAAAAATTACTCTTTAGTCCTCTGCAAATAAATTCTAAGGCTACAATTTTTAAAAACATTCTCTTCAGTCCTATCTGATTGAATAAAATTACTTTTATTAAATATTAATTTAGTAAAAACTAATTAACTAGGCCCGCCACAAAAAAATCTGGCTCCATTCCCCGTGTCGTGAATCTATAACTCATGTACATAAAGTAATTTCTTAATGGAGAAATGAGGAATTGTTTTACAATCTAACCTATTATATAATTAGTTATTTTGTTTGTGTTTCGTAGGTGAGATGCTGAGATGAGCTGAACAACGCCTGAAGCTGCGAAGAACACTTAAAGGAATCCTTAGGATCTGTATGAAATTCATATTGTGTCTGTAGAACACATGAACATCTAGACTTTATTTTTCTCTAGTTCTATACAAAATTGTAGCTAACTTATTCTCAAGTGTGATTTTGTGTTAAAACTTTGCCAAATTTGAATGTGCAAACACAGTTTTGCTGGACCTATTCTAGTATCAGTACAACAGTTTTTTTGAAATTGATGGTTGAAACGGATGCAAATATGAAAACTACAAAAGAAAGAGCAAACATCCGGGTTGAAACTAAACTGGCTGAAGTAAGTAAAAGAACCTCTGACAAAACAAATATATGTAAGAAAGTTGTAGATTATAATCTGATGTCTTAATCTTCTGCAGTCATTACCTAACAAACAGCAGACCAAAATGCAGTTCATAAGCTATTCCTAATCAATGGCGTGATCTATACCTTTTATTAGAAAGTTAACCAAAAATTGTGCACATTCGAATGAGACGGGGGGAGTAATATTTTTCATATAAATATAATAAAACATGAATAAAATTGATTTGTATATTTTTTAAATGAAAATATGTTACCATTAAATCTATACCGTCTACTATATGTACATTCTTAAAAATAAATTGATCATATATCCTTATTGGTCAGATACACTATCATATAGTTATCAACTGACTATTCCTAAAAACTATTCACACAACAAATTAGCTAATACAATAAACTTTTTTTTAAAAATTACATATAAAAAGATTTATAAATTAATTTATAAATAAAAAAATAAAATAAAAACTAATCATGTCAATTATTACTATTAGTTAACAACTATATATCGGATAATTATTAAAATTAATCTTGACCGACTAGTGTTGTTTGATAACTGAAAATAATAAGACTATCTGACCCATCCATCCCACTTGAGTTGATAATTATTTAAAATAATTTATAGTATATAAAGTTATAGAGAAATCAAATCGAACGCTAAAGTCTCTCTCCATTCGGCCCTCTACATGAAAATCTTATATATGAAATAAAATGATTGACCCGAATACGAAATACGACTTGCACAAATCTTGTACAATTCGAATAGACATATGTATAAGCAAGTGGATAAATTCATCTCATCTTCTCTGCCACTTCTAAATAAAAAATCCAAATTAGTGAGACGATCCGTTTGATCCAATCTGCCAGAATAAAAAAATTATAAATAAAATATTTTATGAAAACAATATATATTGACCAAAACACGCACACAAAATTTCAAATGACACCTCTGTAAACAAGCAATTGAATAAACGCGTTTGATTCAGCTATTGAAATAAGGTGCATACTAGTTTTTTTAAAAAAATATTCATCACAAATTATTTCACGCAATTTTTGTTGAAGATGTTTGGATTTATTTTATTGGTCAATAATACTTTTTAAACAATACTTATTTTGAAATGAATTTTAACTGTCAAAACCTTGAGTAGTATTTATTTATGAATAAACAATAAAAAAGAAAAAGAGTAAGAACAAAGTTAATGCACCGTGAATTGGCGTTGATGATTAATCCGCCGGGTTCCACCACCGCTGCTTCTAGGAGAGCCACCGCTAGACGATGAACAGGATAAAGAATATGGTCGGTCATGTTGGCCTATCGTACTCTAGTCAAGAAAACTAGAATTGGGACTACAGATGAGAAGGAGGTCACAGGGTTGCTTTGATTTCTACTGAGGAACTCGACATGCTCTCTCGGGGGTGGCATACCAACGAAGAGGATCGTTGGTACGCCACCCTCGAGTGATGGTGAGGATTCCTCGCTACAACAACGCAACAATTTGAAAGTTTTTATTAACGAGGTAAATATATTTCGTACCATTATAAATTTATGTAGCTCATTCAAATTGTAAGTTGTTTTTTTCCATATCTAAAATCATTAGGATCGAAAAATAGTCGTGTGGCTATGCATTATTTTTATTTTTTCTATTGACACATTTTTGGAAACTCCAACTCTTAAAAAAATGCTAATCTGTAGGTTTTCCATGTAATAACTTAGTATTTTGAGTGCGGACGCGAGATGATGGATTGCAGTGTTATGGTTTAGCGTGTGCGTTCAGAATGCAACCTGTTGCACTAGATGTGTCTTATGAAGTTTCTTGAATGAAAATTGTTGTTATGAAATTGTTAGGATCTTGTTTGAGTGATTGCATGAGTCGGTATTTTTGTGTTTGAACAAGTGCAAATATTGCGTTGTTTTGTGAGGCAAGTTGAGTGCACATTATGTGCGGATTATGTACATATTAAGCGCACATTTTCTAGTTTATGTTGTGTGATATGTGGGTGGTTGCGGTTATGAAAATGTTAGGATCGTATTTGAATGTGATAAATTTGTTGTTGTTGTTATCTGTATAGTGACGCATATTATGTGCAAATTATGCACATACTATGCCCATGATTAAGACAAGAACTTTTTATTTTTTCTTCTTGTTTATGTAATGTGATAAGCATGTTGTTGTGGTTACGGCGATCAGCACATCTCTGATGATAAAATTTGGTTGTTTACCTTTCCAAATGATTAACTACAAGGAAGGGATGCATGAAAGTGAACTGGCGACCTTGACTTCTACAACGGCCAAATCTCGCTACAACCTCCCTAATGGTTGGGTTGTGGAGGAAGTTCTGCGATAAGATGGCTTGATACATGGCCACACTGATAAGGTAAAGTGTTTTACTATAAAGTTTGCTACATTTCTCTCTTACAGTACTAATTACATATGCCAATTTTCTTGTACAATACTACTATGAACCGGGAATTGGTGAGAAATTCCGGCCATTGACAACTGCTCAAAAACACGTAGCAGCAACAAATGAGGAGAAGCCACTCGTTCAGACGTTTAGATAGCCTCAAAGTTCTAAGGTGAGTGTTACATCGTTAACCTTTCAAAAATCATTTTCTATTGATTGGTTTTTGTAATTAATATTTTGTTGTGTCATAGTAGAAACAGACTTCTTACATGAAAAGGCCTTCAAGAAACGATGAGCAATCATCCCCTTCCAGTGACAGGCTAGAAAAAGTTGAGTGGGTTCTTAGCGGCAATTACATCGTTCAAGAAGATACATGGAAGCCATTCATGGGTGATCAAGTTGTTCCAATTCTGTGAGCCGGGAGTGGAGCAAGAAGTTCGATATGGCCACGCACACCTACCCTTCTGCATCTCGGTATTGTTCCCCTTCCTGTTATGCGACTAACACTTTCATAGATGCTTTATTTAATTCAACTGGTTAATGGGATTTAATATTTCATATGTTCGTCGTTACATAAGATTCACCTGGATCTATAGCCTCATTTACAAAAGTAACTTCTTAATGGAGAAATCATGAACCGTATTACAACATAACCTAGTGTATAATTCACTTGTTCTATTTGTGTTTCGGAGGTGTGGTGCTGAGAATCTGAGATGAGCCAAACATCACCAAAATTTGCGAAAAATAGTTAAAGGGATTTGTAGGATCCGTATGAACTTTATATTGTGTTTTTAGAAAATAGGAACATTTAGACTTTATTTTTCTTAACTTGTGCACAAAACTGTAGCTAACCTTATGCTCATTTGTAATCTATTGCTGAAACTTTGTGAAATTAGGATGTACAAATACAGTTTTGCTGGATTGGATTTATTCTGGTATTAGTTCAATAGCTCTTTCTTCATCCTGCAAATTTTGAATAATTAGGAAATGCAGCAGTCGATCAATCATATTTTTTGGGTGAATCAAATGACAGAGGAATTTTTTTTTTAAATATGTTCAAGTTAAAAAGTGCTGTCAATTTCAAATTAGGAGACAATTAGACTAACCCAACTAATTAAACTCAACAATCGTGTTTTGATTACTTATAATATAAAAATCTACAGATAACACACACACATGTATATATATCGACCAAAACATGCAAGTACAAATTAGAATGAACATCTATAAGTAGTTGAATAATATCTTCGTGATTCTGCCATGAACACAAGGTGCGCACTACTTTCAAAAAATATTTCTATCATAAATTGCTTCACTTAACTTTTGTAGGATATGATTGTATTGGTCAATAATATTTTTATTTAAAAACCTATTTTGAAATGAATTTTAGTATTTTCCTATGAATAAATAATATTAAAATAAGAGAGTGAAAACATAGTGAATACAAACAGGAAACAAAATATATTTGTGCGAGAGGGAACGCCTAGAGAATCTATAAAAACTCAGGACAAAGATCCACCCTATCCAAACTCGAAAAGACGTGGCCTTTAAAAACTATCCTTCGAATCAAACTTGAATTTCAGTTTCACCTAAATTCTGAACCTTAATGCCAAGTTGTTTAACAGTTTGGTGTTGGAACACCAAGATTAGTTTGGTGTTAAACGCAAAACTAAACACGCAGTGCACACACAACTTGTTTACGCAGTTCGGTGCAAATACACCTACGTCTGCGGGGCCTTGCCCAGATCAGAAACCATTCACTAGAAAGCAGTCTTTAGTACAAGAAGCTTAACTTAAATACTAATCCATTGCTAACCTACAGAGTGAATGTTGTGAGCTCCCCTCACTGTCGATCCTACGCCGTTGAACCCTCACGATCAACACGTCTCCCTGGATCTCCTCCTCCCGAGGAATTAAGACTTCCTTGTTTCTGATCTTTAAGAACTTGGTCGGTTGATTTACGAACCTCCAAACAAACACGGCAGATCGCTCCAAAGTTCTCAACGTAGAGAATAGTCGTGGAAGCGTCAATGATTGCGTTGTAATCTTCTTCAATTTATCCCATCGCAATCCTGCCTTGAATAGACTTCTTTCCTTGTCGAACTTCTACCCCAAATAGACTTCTAGTCTAAGGAAAGATCTAATACTAATCTGGTATTTAAATGAACAATCCTGTTATCAATAGGACTTGTTCCATAATTAACTACTTAACCAATTCCTAACTATTACAGGAATATTCGTTTACCAGAATTAGATGACCACGAAATCAATCAATTATCTTCACAATATTCTGATCAGATCGCACAATTATATCCCATAATATACTCCTTAAATCGTGGACATCAACAATACAGCTGCTGGAAAACTGCTGGACAGCAGTGGTGTTCAAACACCATATCACCAGGATTCACTCAGTGGTGTTCAAACACCAGATTACCACTATTCACAATATGCCATACATAAGTCCAACTCCGGAGGACTTTACAATCTCCCCCTTGGCATATTGGTGAATTCATACCACATTAGCACAACCACCATAGAACACCAGAAAACCAAGAAGCATATAAATGTAGAATACCAGAATACCAGATAGCACAAATTACCATAAAATCAGCTAGCAATTCAATCAGACCACTAATATGACAAGAACACCATAAAAGTCTTAATATTCTCCCCCTGAATTCATTAATATGACAAGAACACCAAAAAAAATCAATCAGGCCAAACTATCAGTGCGCTCGGATTCATCACTGTCCGAATCTTCATCATCTGATCCATTTGCATTCGGAATTTCTGCCAACAGTGCTTCTCTCTCAGCCTCCAAATCTGCAAGCTCCCCCTGAATCTTGACTATCGCTGCCTGATGACGCTCAAGAATTTCTTGACACACTGTAGCTCTCGCCTCAATGGCTTTGAGCCGAGCTTCACCTTCATTCGAGCAACCCATTTCTGGAGGTGTCCATGGAAGATCCTTCACTATACGGCCACTCAAAGTCCTGAGGGTTGGCCTTAAAGCTTGGGTAGTTATAACTTCATCATTCTCCCTTGCAACCACTCCCCCTTTCAGCAGTACCATCGATATGATACAAGGATGAACCAAGGCTTCCTTCCGGGTCTTACGAGCACAGTCCATAATGTCATTGAATATCAACTTACCCAGATTGACTCGATGCCTCGCACCCAGACTATAAAGCAGAGTTGCCATTTCCTTGGTAACAATCGTGTTGTTTACCGAAGGAATC
This sequence comes from Rubia yunnanensis, assembly GCA_037428765.1. Lineage (NCBI taxonomy): Eukaryota > Viridiplantae > Streptophyta > Magnoliopsida > Gentianales > Rubiaceae > Rubia > Rubia yunnanensis. The sequence continues at coordinate 67,464,185 of CM075071.1, read as the reverse complement.
CAATTATGAACAGCTACTGTATACAGACAGTAATACCTGGAAGTCAGATTGGATGCCGGTATTTGTTGTCTCCCAGCCAGTGGCCAAGTGCTTTCCACTCCTCCTGTTAACTCAATTGCCACCTCATCAAAATTTTCTGGGATTTGGTGTTGGAACACCGATTGAGTATTCTTGAGAGTGCCATGCTGCAAGCATCTATTCACTACCTCAGGGGAGAATACAACTACCTTCCCTCTCACATAGACTCTGTGAAACCACTGAGAGTCTTCATCTTCACAGTCTTCTTTCAGGTTCGAATAAAATTCCACCACCATTTGTTTATTATATTCAGCAAAACATGTAGCAGCTTTAATCACCTTGAGGTATCTGAGAAAATCAGAAAATCCACACTCTTCATACTTCTCAGCATCAGCCGGTCTTTCTGCTAGAATTTGTCTCACACTGATGAAGTCCAACTTTTCTTGGCACTCATGATCGTATAGTTCATTGCTGATGGCCTTACTGACCTCAGGTGCAGGCAATACTTTGGGCTTTATTTTCTCCGCAGAGTTCTTCTTCCGTTCTGCCCTCAATCTCTTCAGCTTCTGTCCAATAGGTTCGTCACTATCATAACTGTCAGCTGTACCCCTGTCTCTGCATCGTTTTGATCTCCGAATTTTCTTACTTGCCGAGACCACACTCTCTTCAACAATCTCAGGCATCTGAGGCAAAGATCTGTCTTCAGATGTAAACGGTGTTTCAACACCATCTTGCTGCCTTCTCCTCTTAAGTCCCTGAGCTGGACTTTTCTTCAGTGGTGTTTCAACATCACTCCCAAACATCTCACCAATTTTCTGCTCCTCAGTCAGATCCTCTCCTGGTGTTGGAATACCAGTATCCTGCATTACAGTATCTTCTTCCACAGCCAGACACTCTGCATTGTCAGTTGCAGAGTTTAATTTTTCACTTTCTGGCATATCTGCATCTTCTCTTTTATCCTCAGCCACATCTTCATCACCTTCTTTCTCAGAACCTGATCCAAGAAATGCTGCCAGAGCCTCCTCGGATCTCATTAATGTTGCCAGAGCCTCATCCAGCGAAGAAGCATCTCCTGGTTCATTCATCGGGGTTTCCTCTGTATCAACTCTCTCAGTACACTCTTCTTCTTCTTCACTGTCACTAATCTCCAAAACCGGAACAGGCAAATTTCTGAGTGATTCTTGAGTCTGATTCAGGGACTCATCAACACAAACCATCTCCATAGCTACATCAGTGGAGTTCACCACTTTTATCCAGGGCTGAATCACAGCATCATCACCCAATTGTCTGAGAATAGGCCTGTGCAGGGACCCTATCCGGGTATAGATAGTAAAGTATTGGCCTAATTCATCTCCAACTTTATAATGTTCACCGAAATCTACTCCAACTAGTTTGGCATTATAGTCACTAATCTCCTTAATTTCTCCTATGCCACCAGTCAACAATTCCTCAAGTTTAAATTTGTTAATCTTGCCACGCAAATTTTCATACTTTCTAAGGTCTACATAACCCCTGTTCTGCACCATCCACTCTATGAAATCAAGAACAGAGCTAAAATACATTCCATCATAGACGAAAGAATGATCAAACCTAGCTTTCCGTCTCTGAACTTTTCCACCCCACTTGGCTAGTGTCTGCACTCGATCTCCACACAGCTCGTCCACATTCGCATCCAAATCGAGCTCTTCAAATCGCGGATTCTCCGGCACCCGCACCTTGACAAATTCTCGGACCATCTTCTTGAACTTGGAGCTCGCCATTGTTGCAGGGTTTTGAGTGGGTTACAAAAATTGAGGGTTTGGCAACTGTTTCTGATGAACAGGGAGCTGTGAGCTATGAGGAAGATGAACAGTCAAGTGTTTGAGTTTGTGTGGGAATCAATTTGTCACTTTCTCCTTTTTCCCCCCTTTTTTTCCGAAACCCAAAAGACCTTCTCTTTTCCTTTCCTTCTGAATCCAAGCCTAGGCCCAATAAGTTTTCTTTCGGCCCAGCTGATTTTTCTCCCTCTGAAGTCCTCGGTGTTTAAACACCACTTCACAAATTTTTGGTATTTTCGGTTTTTCATTTTTTTTTTCTTTTTCACCATATTAACTAAGAAACAAAGCAACAGTAAATAATACAATAGAAAGTACAGATCAGAGTACCTCACATTCGACAGACACCCAAGTGTTGTCTGAGTACTTCAAACGTCTCACCATCCAGAGGTTTTGTAAAGATATCGGCCAGTTGTTCAGCTGTTGGCACATACTGGACTGTAACTTCTTCTTTTTCAACCAAGTCCCTAATAAAATGATGACGAATATCAATGTGCTTCGTCCTCGAATGTTGCACAGGATTCCTGGAAATATCAATAGCGCTTTTATTATCACACAGCACTGTCAGACTCACATCATCAAACCCATAATCTCTCATCATCTGCTTCATCCACAAAAGTTGTGCACAACAACTCCCAGCAGCTAAATACTCTGCTTCAGCCGTAGACAAAGATATGGAGTTCTGCTTTTTGCTATACCAGCTGACTAGATTCGGTCCAGCAAAGAAACATCCACCTGTAGTACTCTTACGATCATCAGCATTCCCAGCCCAGTCTGAATCACTGAATCCTACTAACTGTGAATCCTTGTTTCGAGAAAACCATACTCCATACTCCACTGTTCCACTTATATACCGAATAATCCTCTTCACTGCCGACATATGTGATTCCTTTGGATCTGCTTGATAGCGAGCACAAATACCAACACTCAAACAAATGTCTGGTCTACTTGCTGTTAAGTACAACAGGCTCCCAATCATACTCCTGTACATTTTCTGATCAACACTTTGTCCATGCTCATCTTTTGTCAGTTTATCAGTAGTAGCCATTGGAGTGCGTATTGCTTTTGCGCTTGTAAGTCCAAATCTCTTGATCAAGTTTTCAGCATACTTCTGTTGATTGATGAAGAGACCATTCTTCTCCTGAATAACTTGCAATCCCAGAAAATATGACAGTTTCCCTACCATGCTCATTTCGAATTCATTAGTCATTAAATCAACAAACTCCTTTAACAGGACTGAAGAGGTGGATCCAAACACAATATCATCTACATAAATCTGTGCAATCAGAATGTTTGAACCTCTGTGTAGTACGAACAGAGTCCGATCTACTCCCCCTCGACGATAGCCCTTTTTAATCAGAAAGGTTGTCAGTCGCTCATACCATGCTCGGGGGGCCTGCTTGAGGCCATATAGTGCCTTATTCAACCGATAGACAAAATCAGGAAACTGTGGATCTTCAAACCCTTTAGGTTGCTCCACATACACCTCCTCCTTCACGACCCCATTCAAGAATGCACTCTTGACATCCATCTGGAAAAGAGTAAAGTCCAGAATGCACGACACAGCCAACAACAGTCTGATTGACTCCAATCTGGCTACAGGTGCAAAAGTCTCATCAAAATCTATTCCTTCGACTTGCGTGTATCCTTGAGCAACTAGGCGTGCTTTATTTCTTGTGATATTACCATCGGCATCAGATTTATTTTTGAAAATCCACTTGGTACCGATCACATTGACATTTGCAGGTCGTTGAGTAAGAACCCAAACATTGTTTCTTTCGAATTGCTGTAATTCTTTTTGCATAGCAGAAATCCAATATTCATCGAGCAAAGCCTCTTTATAATTCTTCGGCTCCGTGAGTGATATGAAACAAGATAATCCTGCCAATTCCCTGTAATTTACACGAGGTTGATCCCGAAGTTGCATTTGTCTGGACGAACGCTGTTCCGATTCAGGTGTCTCGGTTTCTGGTGTTTCAACACCAGTTGACGATGTTGGTGTTTCAACACCGGTAGGGAACACTGGTTCCAGCACTTCACCTTCTCCAACTCTGTCATCCTCAGAATCATCTACCACCACATTAATAGATTCCATGACCGTTCCAGTACGTTGATTAAGCACTCGGTATGCTCGACTGGTGGGAGAATATCCCAAGAATATCCCGACATCACTTCTAGATTCAAACTTAGCTAACGGCTCACGATCTTTTAGAATATAACACTTACTGCCAAAAACATGGAAATACGACACATCAGGTTTCTTCCCTTTCCAAATCTCATACGGTGTCTTCTCAGTAAATGGACGCAAATATACTCTGTTGATGGTGTAGCATGCTGTATGAAGCGCCTCAGCCCAGTATTTAGAATGAATTTTCTTTTCGGCTAACATTGCTCTGGCCATTTCCTGCAGTGTTCGATTCTTCCTTTCAACTATACCATTTTGTTGCGGTGTGATGGGAGCAGAGAACTCGTGGTGTATACCGAGTGTCTTACAGATGTCATTAAACCTAGAGTTTTCAAACTCCTTTCCATGATCACTTCTGATACGGGCAATTCTTGCCTGAGTAGATCCCTTTTCTACGTGTAATTTGTACACCAAGGTCTCGAAAACTTCAGCTGCCTCTGACTTCTCTTTGAGAAAAGATACCCAAGTATACCTCGAGAAGTCGTCCACACACACAAAAATGTACTTCTTCCCTGCAACACTGGGTGTATTGATCGGCCCCATTAAGTCCATATGTAGAAGCTCCAACAGTCTTGACGTTGAAACATCATGAACAGCGTGATGTGGGATCCGAATTTGCTTTCCTTCTTTACATGAGCCACACACAACCTCCTTGCTTTCAACGATTTCAGGAATACCTCTGACTGCATTCAGTCTGGAAATACGTGCCAGAGATTTGTAATTTATATGTCCCAATTTTCTGTGCCATAGAGTGCTGTCTTCCTTCTTCGAGCTCAAGCATGTCACATCTTGATCGAGCAAATAACAATTATCTATTGACCTTGTTCCAGTGAATACTCCAGTCCCATGGTTAACAATACATTTTCCTTTGTCAAAGTTAACTGTCATATCATCGTCACATAGATGACTGATGCTCAATAGATTAGCCTTCAGACCTTCCACAATCAATACATCTTGAAACACAGGGAGTCCTTTAATCGCCAACTCACCCTTGCCAATTATTCTGCTCCGTTTTCCATCACCAAATTTAACATGTCCACCAAATCCAGGTTTGAATTTTTGCAAGAATTCAGGAACTCCAGTCATGTGCCTTGAGCACGCACTATCAAAATACCACGAGGTTCCTGTATGTGCTCCAAAACATACAAAACTAGAAAAACAAACATTTCAAGATTTTGGAACCCATACCTGGCGTACTGGTCGAATGACTTGTTGCGGATTCAGATTAACCCGTGTGTTGAGAGATCCAGTTTTGTATCCTCCAGTGTTGAATTTGTGCGTTTTATGTTCCAAGTTGGTGTTGAAACCTCGAACTGGACTGGTGTTGAAACATCGATATGGGTTGGTGTGCATGCCTCGATATTCTGTGTTGACAGACAGGGTTCTCATCAGTCTAAAACATCTGTTTGTCACATGACCTTGAACTCCACAGTATCCGCATCGTCTGACTCTTTTTGTTGAACCATGCTTCTCAATTATTCTCGGAGCTGATGCATTTTGATCTGTCTGATGATTTCCTTCTTTCACTGTCCTTTCATAGCCAATGCCAAATTTGCTCGTCTGTCCCATCCTTAGACATTCTTCGAGTTTAGCTTTCCCAGTATTGAGGCGTCTAATGGATTGTTCTGCCTCCTCTGCTCGTTGCACCACTACAGCAAATTCCTTCTTGAGTTTTTCCAGATCTCGAGTCGCCTCTTCCTTTTCGCATGCATATACTTTAGCATTCTCACTTAGCTTCTTGTTTTCAGCCTTGAGTTCTTTGTTTTCATCTGCCACTTTTAACCACATTTTGTACATCTCCATGCTTTCTTTGCGAATGTCTTCATCACTAACGCTTCTATTTTCTTCATCTGAGCTACAGATCTCTTCTTCGTTCAGCATACTGAGACTTTCTTTACAGAAGTTGTCTACCTCCACCATTGACACCCCAAAAGCAACATGATTTGTATACTCATCTTCATCCTTAACATCATCTCCTCCATCATCATCACTCCAGGTTGTGGCATATGACTTTCCTTGTCTTTTGAGTGTATTGGTACACTCAGCTTGTATGTGTCCAAAACCTTCACACTCTCTGCACTGGATTCTTCTATTCAGGTTCGGATTTACTGATTTAAATTTTGGTGTTTCAACACCAGTAGATTGACCAAATCGTGGAGTGGAGTTTGCATTCGGATTTTTGCTCCCACTTGACTTTTCTTGTGGTTTCCTGCTCATCTTCTTCATAAATCTGGAGAAATTCCTGGTTATGTTTGCAATTTCATCCGTCTCTTCATTATCTGTAGAATAATCAACCTTTCCAGTGTTTGTGCTTGAAAACGCCATTTCTTTCTTCCCCGTTTTAGTTTGCAACATCTCCATTTCATACGATTCCAGAGATCCCATAAGTTCATCAAGTGTCATTGTTCCTATCCTTCCATTTTCATTTATTGCCGTGACCTTCATGTTGAACCGTGGAGGTAATGCCCTCAACACTTTCCTTACAAGTTTTTGATCTTTGTACTTTTTGCCAAACTGAAACGCCTTGTTTGCAATATCTCGGACTCGTCCATTAAACTCGGAGATAGTTTCATCTTCACGCATCTTCAACTCTTCAAATTTGGTCGTGTAATACTGCAGCTTTGATTCTCTTACAGAGCTTGTTCCCTCATGGTAAATTTGTAACACATCCCATGCTTCCTTTGCAGTCTCACAGTTCGAAATCATTTTAAACTGATCTTCGTCCACAGCCGTAAAGATGGCATTCAATGCTTTTGAGTTGGACACGTGCGCCTTATGCTCCTCGGTGGAATACCTAGAGAATGGTTTAGTGGCAGTGGAGCTTGATCCTTCAGTTGTGTCACTAGCAGGTGGAGTGTATTGATTTATGACATAGTTCCAAGCTTGATCATCTAGAGCTCCAATGAATACTTTCATACGAGCCTTCCAGTAAGCATAATTTCCTTGTTCCAGCAATGGTGGTCGCGTGACTGATGCCCCCTCCTTTGGTGCCATGGTGAAACCTGATCTCACTCTCCCTGTATAGGGGTCAGCAAGTGCCAAGCTCTGATACCAATTGAATTTCAGTTTCACCTAAATTCTGAACCTTAATGCCAAGTTGTTTAACAGTTTGGTGTTGGAACACCAAGATTAGTTTGGTGTTAAACGCAAAACTAAACACGCAGTGCACACACAACTTGTTTACGCAGTTCGGTGCAAATACACCTACGTCTGCGGGGCCTTGCCCAGATCAGAAACCATTCACTAGAAAGCAGTCTTTAGTACAAGAAGCTTAACTTAAATACTAATCCATTGCTAACCTACAGAGTGAATGTTGTGAGCTCCCCTCACTGTCGATCCTACGCCGTTGAACCCTCACGATCAACACGTCTCCCTGGATCTCCTCCTCCCGAGGAATTAAGACTTCCTTGTTTCTGATCTTTAAGAACTTGGTCGGTTGATTTACGAACCTCCAAACAAACACGGCAGATCGCTCCAAAGTTCTCAACGTAGAGATTAGCCGTGGAAGCGTCAATGATTGCGTTGTAATCTTCTTCAATTTATCCCATCGCAATCCTGCCTTGAATAGACTTCTTTCCTTGTCGAACTTCTACCCCAAATAGACTTCTAGTCTAAGGAAAGATCTAATACTAATCTGGTATTTAAATGAACAATCCTGTTATCAATAGGACTTGTTCCATAATTAACTACTTAACCAATTCCTAACTATTACAGGAATATTCGTTTACCAGAATTAGATGACCACGAAATCAATCAATTATCTTCACAATATTCTGATCAGATCGCACAATTATATCCCATAATATACTCCTTAAATCGTGGACATCAACAATACAGCTGCTGGAAAACTGCTGGACAGCAGTGGTGTTCAAACACCATATCACCAGGATTCACTCAGTGGTGTTCAAACACCAGATTACCACTATTCACAATATGCCATACATAAGTCCAACTCCGGAGGACTTTACAAAACTCAACCCAACATTCAAGAAAAATAAGATTTGTGTCGAAAAAGGAAAGAAAAAAAATCCTATATTTCTAGAATTCCTACACAAATTAACACAATCACCACACGGTAAATTCCGCGGACCGCACGAAATCCCACCCGCCGCCATACAAAATCCTCCGCCGTAACAACAAGACTACAAAATGTTAGTAATTAATTGTATGCTTATCTATAAATGTTTCACGAAAATTGGATGAATTGAGAGCTTACTTTCCATGTTAGCTTTCGAAATATTATTCGGATGAATTTATCATATGTATAGATATATAAACTTTGAATGAATTCATGGACGAGAAGTCAAACTAGATTTTTAGGTTAGATTCTTGAAATCTGCTGCTTCTAACCCTAAGCATTTGGACGGCCTTATAAATTTTTGGTAAAAAAATATTAAACTACACAGATAAATATATTAGGTTTGAAACGTTTATTTACTTTCTGAAATGTTTATCTACATTCTGCTCAGCCCCTTTTTAGTTTTACCTTCTGCCTTGAGAAGAATTTTGAAAAAATGGAACGAATCCAAAAGCTGGAGTCGTAAGCATTCAGTTAAATTCATGAAATTTACATCGCTACTAGCAATTGGCATTGGTTAATCCACCGGATTCCGTTGCTTCTGCCATCATTCATTCAATTTACCTAATTTTTCTAGACGTTCTCGTTCTGGTCCTACTACTGGTCGTAGAAGGAAGATGATTATTTACAATGGTAAGGTACTATTACTACTTGTTTCTTGTTACATTCTAGTATTCATGTGTTTCGAGTTTCGTGAATGTAGTGGTTATGGATTGGAATGAAAAGAAGATGGTTTGGTATTCAATGCAGGGGCGGAACCAGAAAAATTTTCCAGGGGAGGCTGAAAAATTTTCGGCATCTGGCGTGCAGAGGCGGCGGGACGAGGCAGCTTCTGGCGGCGCCGCAGCGGAGACCTGGTGGCGGACGGCGGTGGCGGTGGCGGAGGGCTCTCGGCAGAGGGAAATGACGGAGGGAGAGGGAGAGCTTCTACTGCTTTGTTTTGTAAATGTTTTGTAACTTTGTTTGTGTTTGGATTATTGGATTGGGCTCCGTTTTTGGCCCAATCATTTTTTTCCATTTTAGTAAATGAAACGACGTCGTTTCACTAACGTGAAACGACGTCGTTTTAGTACTTAGGCATTAAAAAAAAGAAGGCCGCAACGTGGCCTTCTTCTCCGAGCAAACCTCGGACGTTTTCGCCGGAGATGCGCTCGGCGAACCGGACCGCCTCCTGCTATCTCTGGCTGGCGATCGAGGTAGGGCTGGAGCCCTACCTTGCGTCCCATTGGTTCCGCTCCTGATTCAATGTGTTTCAAAAAGTTTATAGTTTCTTGAATAAAAATTCTGTGGTTATGAAACTGTTGGGATAGATTTTTGTGTTTGAATATGTGTGCAAATGTGCTATTGTTTTGTGAGGTAGACTATGTGCAAATTCCTAGTTTTGTTTTTGTTTTTGTAGTATGATAAATGACTTGCTATTTTTCCCGTATAGTGAGGCAAATTATGTGCAAATTATGCGTAAATTATGCACAAGTTATGCGTATATTATTCCCGTGATTGAAAAGGAATTTTGTAGTTTTTATTAGTTTATTTAGTATGATAAACACATTTTTGTGGTTATGGCAATCAGAGCATTTTGATGACTAAAAATGTTACTTTTATCTTTGATGACAAAAATGTTTACCATTCCAGGTGGTTAACTACATGGAAGGGATGCGTGAAAGTGAGTTGGCAACCTCAACTTCTATAATGGCCAAATCTCACTACAACCTTCTCGATGGTTAGGTGTGCGGTGAGGGTTTTAAATACGCCCATTGAAAAGGTAAAGTGTTTTCCTACTAATTAAGCGACATTTTTTCTCTTACAAATTTGTATTTGGTGGGAAACTTATTATGTTAAGGAGGATATCCGAATTGTACTATACAAGGCAAAGGTTGCTCGTGTGCTTCGCCTAGTTTTCCACAACGCGAGTACTTTTGAAACCACTGAGAAAATAGGCAGCATGAATGGCTTGATATGAGCTGGGCACTGCTGAGGGAAGGCCGGGCAGTGGCGGATCTTGGCAGGTGGAGGTGGTGCTGGTCGGGCGGGCGGAGGTGGTGAGGCGGTGGAGGTGGCAGAGCATCGGTGGCGGAGCATCGGTGGCGGTGATTTTGGAGATGATGAAGAAGAAGAATCCTAGAGGTGTTTTTGTCATCATATTTTTTGTTTTAAGACTAGCGGTATGTAAGTCTTTTTAGGTTTGGTCAATGCCGAAAAATGGCAAGTCGCCGGAATAGTGCGAAAAGGTTATATCGGCACATTTGATGAAAAACTTAGGGTTCAAATCACACTTTTAAATTTTACAGGGTTAAACTGACACTTTCAAAAAATAATAGAGTTAGTTTTATTTTTTACCCTAAAATATATACATTATGAAGGATCAACTACAATTTGGCTATAAGCATGTTCAGTTATTAACATAATCCTAATTCTAATTAGTGACCCATGATTTGTGAGTGAAAGTGCCCATAAGTGTTATGGTCCGTAGAGTTTGATTATATTGTAATTTCCACCGTTAGTTTTTACGATAGGGAATCTACAATTGTTTTTATATTACTAATTCTCAGCCCATTTACTTGAGTTGGGTAACAGCATTTACCCAGAACCTCTATTTATATAATCTTATTCTTATTCTTATTTCATGAAGTGGTGGAATCAGAAACTTTTTTATGAGAGCTAGAGGACTAGAGGAGAGTGAAGTGTTGGAGGCAGTCAGGCGGCGGCGGGGGGACGGTGGTAGGCCGTGGCGATCCGGCATGGAGACTGAGCTGAGCGAGTGAGGGTGCGCCCCTTTCTTTATCCCGCTGTTTTTTTTGCCTTTAGTAATAGTGATATGACTTTGTTCCACTTAAAGGAAAAGTACTTAAACGACGTCATTTTATATACAGTTGGGAAAAAAAAGAAGGTCGTGATGACTGCTTCTCTGAGAGGCATGAGGCGGCACAGACGTGTAAGAATAGAGACGGGAAGCGGAACCCTAATCCAACCTTCCAGTTCTACTTCGCACCGATAACTCAAATAGGCTTAGAGTCCTACCACGCGTAACAGTATAGGAGTGAATACAATTACTTTATTCTTATTTTCTATTTTTATAGTGGTAGGTCTGCCCCTGATTTCATGTATGACCCAAGAAAAAAAAAGGTAAATACAAATTGCTTTATTTATTTTTATTTTTTCGTTTAGGTGGTTTCAAAATTGTAAATGTATGCACACTTCAACAAATATGGCATATAGAAATGTTTGAATAAATGTATTTATGTATAAAAATATTATAATAATGATTTAGTACTCTTATTTATGTTAAATGATACTATTATAACTTAGCTCAAGTCCTAGTTGCACTGTTATTTAGTCAAACCAATTATTTAATTTCATTTACAAAATTATATTGATACAAAAATAAATGTATTATATATCATATGGAAAAATGTTTTGTTCGTCTAATATCTTGTGATTATTATTGATTATATACTTTTTTTAATCAAATAATGGAACAAGTGAGGGGTTTGTTACGAGGTGGGTGGGAAAAAATTTTAAAAAATATCAAAGGTATTATTTTAAAAGAATACGTAATTTTATTTGGACTATTGTAGTCTTGACATATACTATTATTAGCTTATTGTACTATAATCAGAGTCCTTCTCTTGAAAGACGGTCTTTTCATGAGTCCATCTCTTGAAAGACGGTCTTTCCATGAGCCATGGAAAGACCAATGTTTAAAGTGCAAAATAGAATAAATGAAGATAAAAATTTTGGGTTGCATTAATCGTGTTATCAACTTTATAGCTACTATACGTTGCATAATAAATATTTAATATTGCAACTAAGACCTTCTACCTTTTATTATTCTAATTAATCTCCGTCTTTCCATAAGTCTATAGAAAGACGGTCTTTCCCAAGTCTTTGCCCTAATTTTAACCGAAAATTTTAGAAATTGAAAAAGAAGGCAAAGTTTTGGAAAAAATCGTTTTTCCATAAGTTTATGGAAAGATGGGGTTTAATTAGAATAATAAAAGGCAAAAAATTTAATTGCAATATTAAAAATTTATTATGCAACATATAGTAATTATAAAGTTTATAACTCGATTCATACAACCCAGAAATTTTATCTTCATTTCTTCTAATTTGCACTATAAACCTTGGTCTTTCCATGACTTATGGAAAACCCATCTTTCAAGAGACGGACTAGGAAAAGAAATAAAGAAAAATGAAATTGAAAATTTTTAATTGAAAATATGTTTTTAATTTAGTAAAGTTACAAAAATACCCTTGGGCATATTGGAAAATAATTATGGTTTACATGAAAACCACTTTTGGAGACCAAACAAATCATTTTGTATTTGTTAGTTGTTGAATATACGCGATATTGGCCTCGGAGACCAAAAGATGGTATTGCGACATATGTTGGGTACAAAAAAAATAATTTAGTCTTTTTAAAATTAATCTGCACTGACTAGTGTTGTTAGAGAACCAAAAATACTAAGACTATCTGACCCATCCAACCCGCTTGACTTGATAATTATTTTAAATAATTTATAATATATAAAGTTATGGAGAAATCAAATTGAACACTAAAGTCTCTCTCCATTCGACCCTCGGTAGCTTATAGTATATAAAATAAATTGATTGATATGAATGCGAATAGCACAAATTCTGCACAATTCGAATAGACACATGTATAAGCAAGTGCATAAATTCATCACAACTCCGCCACTTCTAAATCACAAATCCAAATTATTGAGACAATTTGATTGATCCAATAAGGCCAAAACAAAAATATATATTAAAATATTTTACGAAATATAATATATCGACCAAAATACGCAAATAGTATTTCAAATGACACCTCTATAAGCAAACAGATGAATAAACTCGCCTGATTTAGCTATTAACACAAGTAGCATACTATTTTTTTTACATAAAAAAATCATCACAAAACAAGCACTCAATTTTTGTTAGAGATGATTATATTCCTCATAATCTTCAATAATATTCTTTAAACAAACACCGACTTTGAAATGAATTTTAATTGCGAAAACCATTAGTAGTGGAGTATTTATCGAAACGAGTAAATAATAACAAAACAACGGGGCAAAGTTTTTGGAAAGACGGTTTTTTCATAATCTTATGAAAAAATGGTATTTAATTATAATAATAAAAGGAAAATGTTTTAGTTACAATATTAAAAATTTATTATACAACGTAATTATAAAATTTATAACCCGATTAATTCAACCCGAAAATTTTATTTCCAGTATCGCCTTTCAAAAAATGACTCAAACAAAACAGTAAAAACAAAATTTGTTCAAACGGATCACAAAAAAAGATTGTGCGGGAAATACGTAACGGCGTTGAAAAACAAAAGGATTCTGGACATTTCGCACAATATCCCTCCGCCGCCCTACCAAAATCCCTCCACCTCCGACATACCAAATCTTCCCGCCGCCGAACCAAATCTACCCTCAACCGTACGAGAAACCTCCCCACCGCCGTACGAGAAATCTCCCCGCTGCCGTCCGAGAAGCCTCCCCGCCACCGAACCAGATCCGTCGCCACACGTCCGTACAGAAATGGAGGGCCCGAGCTTCAACGCTTCTTACCGCGGGGACGATCGCAACGGCCGGCAACTGGCGCTGATTGCTCCGCTGAATTCCGGCGTCTCCGCCGCCGCCGCCGGTACTGGGAGAGGTTCTAGAGGATCGACGGGTTTCACGCTCCCCGAGGGATGGCGAGCTGAAGGAGTTCGCCGCACCGGCTCCCGCGTCGTCGACAAGGTTGGTTTCGCCGTTCAATTTTCCTGTGTTTTTTTTTCCATTTTGTCTGTGATTATTCATATATGTGGTATTTTCTGTGCGATTTCTTCAGATGTGTGGATTTTTAGGAGTTTTTGAATGCTACTTTTATTTTCCGTTTTGTAGTTTTACTATGAGCCGGTGACCGGAAGAAAATTCCGGTCATTGAGAGCGGTGGAGAGGCACCTGAAAGGCAGGGGAGTGCAATTACCGGCGAAACCACTCGCACTCGCGTGGGGTAATACTAAGAAGGCAAGTTGAAATATTGTACTAGCATTTCGTTTTAAAATTGTATTTTGTGATGAATATAGTTTTGGGGATTGATTTTTTTAATTAATTTGATTTGGAAGAGGTCTAGATGTTCAGGTTCCAATTCTGGTGCTGGTTCTGGTCCTGCTACTGGTTGTAGCAGGAAGATGATCATTTACGGTGGTAAGGTACGATTTATAACTCGTTTCTTGTTGCATTTTAGCGTTCGTGTGTTTTCAAGTTTTGTGAATGTAGGAATGGAAAGAAGATGGTTAGGAGTTTAGGTGTTTTAAAAAATTTAAAGTTATGAAGATTTTGTGGTTATGAAATTGTTAGCATAGACTTTTGTGTTTGAATAAGTGTGCAAATGTGTTGTTGTTTAGTGAGGCGGAATGTGTGCAAATTATGTGCAGGTTATGCTCAGATTATGCGCAAATTATGTGCCGATTTTGCACCAATTTCCTAGTTTTTTTAAGTTTGATAAATGTGATACTATTGTTTTTCGTATAGTGAAGCAAATTATGTGCAAATTATGAGCAAATTATGTGCAAATTATGCACAAATTATGTATGTGATTGTTTAGGAATTGTGTAGCTTCTATTAATGTTTATGTAGTATGATAAACATATTCTTGTAGTTGTGGCAACCAAAAGTTGATGACTGAAAAAAAAAATTAACCCTGATTATAAAATCTCGTTGTTTACCTTTTCAGGTGGTCAACTATAGGGAAGGGGTGCTTGAGAGTGAGTTGGCGACATTGGCTTCTACATCAGCCTTATATCACTACAACCTTCCCGATGGTTGGGTCGTGAAAGAGATTCTGCGGCGAGAGGGCACATACACTGACAAGGTAACTCATTTTTCTATAAATTAAGCGATATTTTGCTCTAACTATTTATATGACATTTCTCATTGCCAATGTTGCACAGTACTACTATGAACCGGGAAGTGGTCATAAATTCCAGTCACTCATAGCTGCTCAGAAACACGTGGTAGCAACAAATGAGGAGAGGTCACTAGCACATGCGTTTAGACAAGCTCGAAGTCTTGAGGTGAGTGTTGCTTCATTAAACTTTCAAAAATTCGTTTCTACTAACTAGTTTCTAGTTAACCTTTTGTCGTGTCTTTGAAGAAACGAGCTTCTTACATGAGAAGGCCTTCAAGAAAGGATGAGCAAACATCACCTTCAAATGACGAGCCGGATAAAGTTGAGTGGGTTCTTAGCAACAGGGACCTCGTTCATGGTGATACGTGGAAGTCGTTTGTGGATGGTCGAGCGGTTCCAGATTCTGTGATCCAAGACTGGAGTGAGGAATTCTATATGGCCACGCACACCAACTCTTCTGCACATCGGTACTGTTCTCTTTCTTGTTATCCAACTTAACGCTTTCAAAGAATGCTTTGTTTAATTAAACTGGTTTATGAGATTTAAAATGTCTCATGTGTTTCTATCTTAGTCATTTTATAAGATGCACCATGAATCAGGGACAGAGAGAATGGACCCTCTCTAGCCCTCACCAGTAAATTTTCAAGTGGTATTAATTTTTAAAAATTACTCTTCAAACCTTCGCCAACAATTTTCTAAGACTTCCAATTTTTTTAACAATTACTCTTCAGCCCCATCAGATTGAATAAATTGCTTTTAATAAATAGTATTTTATTAAAAATTAATTAATTAGCCCCACCACAAAAAACAATCTGGCTCCACCCCTGCCGTGAATCTATAACTCATTTACATAAAGTAACATCTTAATGGAGAAATGAGGAAATGTTTTACAGTCTAATCTATTACATAATTCACTTATTGTGCTTGTGTTTCGTAGGTGAGATGTTGAGATGAGCTAAACAACGTCAGAAGTTGCGAAGAACAGCTAAAGGAATCCGTAGGATCCGTATGAACTTCATATTGTGTCCGTAGAATACATGAACATTGAGACTTTATTTTTCTGTAGTTCTATGCAAAATTGTAGCTAACTCATTCTCATTTGTGATGTTGTGTTAAAGCTTTGCCAAATTTGAATGTGCAAACACAGTTTTACTGGACCTATTCTAGTATCAGTACAACAGTTTTTTTGAAACTGATAGTTGAAACTGTTGCAAATCAGAAAACTACAAAAGAAAGAGCAAACATCCTGGTTGAAACTAAACTGACTGAAGTAAGTAAAAGAACCTCTGACGAAACAAATCTATGTAAGAAAGTTGTAGATTATAATCTGATGTCTTAATCTTCTACAGTCATTACCTAACAAACAGCAGACCAAAATGCAGTTCATAAGCTATTCCTAATCAACGACGTGATCTCTCGTGCAAATGCGCAAAAAGCAGATCCCGCGAAGCAGCAGATGAATCATCGACATAACTTATCCCTGATCATGGCATCGAGAAACATTCAAACTCTCCAAAACCTCATCTTCTAGGTCAATGACAATGTTATGCAGAATGCAACACACGAATATAAACCTCGGTAACTTATGCCTCCACACGTCCTTCCCCCGTTTAAACGCTCTCTAGTTTTATTAGTTTAAATGCATATCATTTTGAAACTTTTTAGATTTTCAGTATGATTTTTCATACATTGATAAGAAAAAAACTAATATTCCCTCTGTTGCAGCCGAATCTGCACACTTTTTGGTCAACTTTCTCAAGACATGTTTGACCATAAATTTCAACTAGTATATAGACACCAATATCATCATGTGAGATATTATTGGATTTCCTGCATGATGTATTTTTTAAATATCAAATATTAGCACACCGTTAATAGATGTAACTAAAGTTATCGTTGGTCATACATGACATGAGAAAGTTGATAAAAAAGTGTGCACATTCAGCTGAGACGGAGGGAGTAATATTTTTCATATAAGTATAATAAAACATGAATAAAATTGATTTTTATATTTTTTAAATGAAAATATGTTACTATTAAATCTGTACCATCTATTATATGTACACGCTTAAAAATAAATTGATCATATATCCTTATTGGTCAGATACACTATCATATAGTTATCAACTGACTATTCCTAAAAACTATTCACACAACAAATTAGCTAATACAATAAACCTTTTTTGAAAAATTACATATAAAAAGATTTATAAATTACAGATACACTATCATATAGTATATATTATAAATAATAATCACAAGATATTAGACGAACAGAACATTTTTCCAGATGATATGTAATACATTTGTTTTTGTATAAATATAATTATATACATATAAAATTAAATAATTACTTTGACTAAATTAACAGTGCAACTAGGACTTAAGATAAGTTATAATTGTGTCATTTAACATAAATAAGAGTAATACTAAATCATTATTATATAATATCTTTATATATAAATATGTTTATTCAAACATTATTATAATATCTTTATATATAAATACATTTATTCAAACATTATTATATGCCATATTTGTTGAAGTGAGCATACATTAATTTACAAATTTCAAACCTCCTAAACGAAAAAATAAATAAAAATAACGCAATTGTATTCACTTTTTTTTCTAGGGTCGTGCATGAAATAAGAATAAGAGTATAAAAATAGAGGTCTTGGGGTAAATGCCGTTACCCAACTCAAGTAAATGGGACGGGAATTAGTGATATAAAGACAATTGTAGATTCCCTATCATACAAATTAATGGTGGAAATTACAACATAATCAAACTCTATGGTCCAAACACTTATGGGAGATTTCACTCACAAATCATGTGATTTTAACCCGAAGTTTTTCATCAAATGTGCCAATACAATCTTTTCGCACTATTCCGAAATTTACTTGGCAATTTTTGGCATTGACCAAATCTAAAAGACTAAAATACTCATAGTCTTAAAACTAAAAATATAATAACAAAAACACCCATAGGATTCTTCTTCTTCATCATCTCCAAAACCACCGCCACCGGTGCTCTGCCACCTCCACCGCCTCACCACCTCCGCCCGCCCGGCCTGCACCAACTCCACCTGCCTAGATCTGCCGTTGCCCGACCTTCCCTCAGATGCGCTCAACCCAGATCGAGCCATTCATGCTGCCTGTTTTCTCAGTGATTTCAAATGTACCTGCATTGTGGAAAACTATGCGAAGCACACAAGCAGCCTTTGCCTTGGATAGTGCAGTTCGAATATCCTCCTTAACATAACTAGTTTCCCACCAAACATAAATTTGTAAGAGAAAAATGTCGCTTAATTTATAAGAAAACACTTTACCTTGTCAATGAGAGTATTTCAAGTTCTCACTGTGCACCCAACCATCGGAAAGGTTGTCGTGAGATTTGGCCATTATAGGGGTCGCCAACTCACTTTCATGCATCCCTTCCCTGTAGTTAACCACCTGTAAAGGTAAATAATTTTATCATCAAAGTTAAAAGTAACATTTTTAGTCATCAAAATGTTCTGATTGCCATAACCACCAAAATATGTTTATCATACTACATAAACACTAGTAAAAACTAGAAAATTCCTTTTCAATCACGGGAATAATTTGCGCATAAATTGCACATAATTTGCCTCACTATAGGAACCCATTTATCAAACTACAAAAAAAAGTAACTAGTAATTTGCACATAATCTGCACATATACTAAGCATAATCTACACATAATCTGCATATAATCTTCACACAATCTACCTCACAAAACAATAGCAAATTTGCACACATATTCAAACACAAAAATCTATCCCAACAATTTCAAAACCACAAAATTTTCATTTAAGAAGCTATAAACTTTTTTAAACACATTGAATACCAAACCATCTTCTTTCCATTCCAATCATAATCACTACACGAAACTTGAAACACATGAATGCTAAAATGTAACAAGAAACAAGTACTGATAGTACTTTGCCATTGTAAATAATCATTTTCCCGCTACAATCAGTACCAGGACCAGGACCAGAACAAGAACGTCTAGAAAGTTAAGGTAAATTGAATCAATGGCTACGGCAGTGACGGCAGAGCTGGCCTTTACCCGGCCCAATAGGTTCATTTGAACAGGTTTTGGGGCCCCAAAATTTTAATATTAGGTATTATATATGTGTTATTTTATTTACTTGGGAAAATTAAACAAACCTGCACAATCCTCTTCGTCTTTCTCGCATTCTGCCTCCGACTTCTCAGTTTCCAGCCTGGTTCAGCGCGCCTTCAATTGTTGCGACCAAATCAATAAATCATTCAATTTCTTTTCCAATTTCCAAGTCTACATTCAATTTTTTATCCCCCATAATCACTCTCTTTTCACGAATCTCGCTAATTGAAGTTGAACTAAACGCCAATGGCATAGTCCGATGAAATCCATCAACGGTCTGATTTTTATCTATTTATTTCAGAGGTCAGTTATCTCTCTCAAGCATCTCTCAATTTCTTTCATAGTTTAAGAATCCCAGTCTAATTCATCAATTTGTTCTTCTATTTTTTGGTCATCTGAAGATTTAAAATTTCATATTGTGCTCCACTGATTTGTTCTTCTATTTTTTGGTCATCTAAATATTTAGAATTTCATATTGTGCTCCACTGCTCCTGCTTCCTGTACCTGCAATCATGTTCAAGTGTTCAATTAGATAGCTTGGGGGCAGCCGCAGGGGTGATTCGGGTGCAGAGCCGGCCTTTACCCGGCCCAATGGGTCCATTTGAATAATTTTGGGGCCCCAAAATTTTTATATTAAGTAAAATTTATGTGTGTTATTTTATTTACTTTGGAAAGTTAAACAAACTTGCGCAATCCTCTTCATCTTTCTCGCATCCTGCCTCCGGCTTCTCAGTTTCTGGCCTGGTTCAGCGCGCCTTCGATCGTATGATAAATCATCTGAATTATATTTCGAAAACAAACATGGAACACTGTTGTAAGCTCTCAATCCATCCAATTTTCCTAAAATATTTTTATTCCCTCCATTCTAGCCAAATTTGCACATAATTTTTTTTTCAGTTAAAGTTTTCAAACCTTGATCACATATTTCAATAGATATATAAAATAATAATATTATCATATGAGATACCGTTAGGTTCATCGTAACATGTAGTATCTAAATATTAACTTTTTATGAGTCGTTATTGTACATAGTTGCATTATTTATAGTCAAACATGTTTATTGGAGACTCTAAAAAAGATTTTGTACAAATTTGCCTGGATAGAGGAAGTAGATAAGTAGACAACTAATTACTGACATTTTGTAGTTTTTTGTTACGGTGGTTGGTACGGTGGAGGATTTCGTAAGGAGACGGCAAAGGATGGATTTTGGCTCTATTTGGCAGAGTTTATAAGAAACAAAACACTAAAAAGTGTTTGGTAAAGTGTTAAAAACAACTTATTTTCTAAGTAGAAGCTAATTTTTTGGGGGAAAAGAAGAAGCTGGTCTCCCACTGCTTTTAAGATGAGTAATCTTTGCTTATAAGCACAGCTCTGCTGAACAGAGCTTTTAAAGGCCACATCTTTTTGAGTTTGGACAGGGTGGATCTTGGTCCTGGGTATTTATAGCATTTCTAGGCACTCCCTCTTGCACAAAAATTTTTTTTCACTCTCTAATTTTAATATTATTTATTCATAGGTAAATACTACTCATGGACTAAAATTCATTTCAAAATAAGTTTTTGTTTTAAAAATATTGACCAGTATGATCATCTCCAACAAATATTAAGTGATGAAATTTTTTTTTTGAAAGTAGTGCGTAGCTAGCGTTCATGGCAGAATCAAGATGAGTTTATTCAACTACTTATAGAAGTGTCATACTAAATTGTGTGTGCGTGTTCTGGTCAATCTATTTTTCACATACACACATACGGAGTATATGTTTGGGTGTGTGTTATCTATATATTTTTATATTATAAATAACCAAAACACAATTGTTGAGTCTAATTGGTCGAGCCAATCAAATTGTCTCATAATTTGGACTTTTTTACTTAGAAATTGACAATACTTTTTTACACTTAGAACTAATTTAAAAAAAAATCTTCCGTCGTTCGATTCACCCAAAATAAAATGATCGATTGACTGCTGCATTTCCTAATTATTCAAATTTTGCATAATGAAGAAAAAGCTATTGAACTAATATTAGAATAAATCCAATACAGCAAAACTGTATTTGCACATTTGAATTTAACAAGGTTTCAGCAATAGCTTACAAATGACTACAGTTTTGCACACAAGTCAAGAAAAATAAAGTCTAAATGTTCATGTGTTCTGAAAACACAATGTGAAGTTCATACAGATCCCTTTAACTGTTTTTCGCAAATTTCGGTGGTGTTTGGCTCATCTCAGAATCTCACCTACGAAACACAAATAGAAAAGGTGAATTCTACACAATGTTAGATTGTAATACAGTTCCTGATTTCTCCATTAAAAGGCTATTTTTTTTTGTAAACGAGGCATAGATTCAGGTTCATTTTACATAACGACTAAGACGGAAACATATGAAATCCCATAAACCATTTTAAACATTATATGAAAGCGTTAGTCACATAATTGGAAAGAGAACAATACCAAGGTGCAGAAGAGTTGGTGTGCGTGGCCATATAGAATTTCTCGCTCCACTCCCGGCTCATAGAATCTGGAACTGCTCGACCACCCACGAACGGTATCCGTGTATCTCCTTGAATGATGTCACTGCTACTAAGAACCCACTCAACCTTTTCTGGCTCGTCACAGGAAGAGGATGATTGCTCACTGTTTCTTGAAGGCCTTTTCACATAAGAAACCTTTTTCTACAAAGACACAACAAAATATATAATTATATATACACAAGTACACCAATTGTTATTGAAAGGTTGGCAATGCAACACTCACCTTAAGACTCTTAGGTTGTCGAAACGTCTGAACGAGTGACCTCTCTTCATTTGTCGGTGCTACGTGCTTCAGAGCAGCTGTCAATGACCGGAATTTATTACCGCTTCCCGGTTCATAGTAGTACTGTACAAGAAAATTGACATATGCAATTAGTATTGTAAGAGCGAAATATCACAAACTTTATAGGAAAATACTTTACCTTATCAGTGTGGGCATATTTCAAGCCCTCTCTCCGTGGAACCTCTTCCACGACCCAACCATTAGGAAGGTTGTAGTGATTTTCGGCTGCTCTAGAAGCCAAGGTCGCCAACTCACTCTCACGCATCCCTTCTGTGTAGTTAATCAGCTGTAAAGGTAAAAAACCAGATTTTATCATCAAAGTTCAAAATAACATTATCAATCATCAAGATGTTTTAATCGCCACAACCACACCAACACGCTTATCACACTAAATAAACAATAATAAAAACTAAAAAAAATATTGTCTAATCATTGGCATAGTGTGCGCGTAATTTGCACATAATATACCTCACTATATAGATAACAACAACAAAAAATTTATCACATTCAAACACGTCCCTAACATTTTTATGACCGCAACTACGCATTTATCGCACTAAAAAAGCAACATAAACTAGGAAAATTGCGCATAATCTGCACATAATCAGCACATAATTTGCACACGGCCTGCCTCGCTAAACAACCGAACATTTGCACTTGTTCAAACACAAAAATGCCAACTCATGCAAGCACACAAACAAGATCCTAACATTTTCATAACAATTTTCATTCAAGAAACTTCAAAAAAAAATTGAACACATTAAACACCAAATCATATGTTTTCCATTCCAATCCAGAATCACTACATTCACAAAACTAGAAAACACACAAACGCTAAAATGTAACAAGAAACGAGCTATTAATCGTACCTTGCCATTGTAAATGATCATCTTCCTACTACGATCGTACCCAGGACGAGAACCAGAACCGGAACTGGAACCAGAACGTCCAGACCTCTGCCAAGTCCGAAAAAAACCCAAAACAAAATGAATAACAAATCAGTCCTAGAAGCTATAAACATCACAAAATCAAATTTAAATATGAAATGCTAGTACACTATTCCAAACTTGCCTTCTTAGTGATCGTCCACGTGACTGTGAGTGGTTTCGCCGGTAATTGCACTCCCTTACCTTTCACGTGCCTCTCTACCGCTCTCAATGACCGGAATTTTCTCCCGGTCACCGGCTCATAGTAAAACTACAAAACCGGAAAAAAAAATACTCCCTCATGCCCACACAGCTAAGGAATCGCACAGAAAAACTTCCTCGTGGCCACATACATAAGTAATAACAGAAAAAATTAAACGGCGAAATCGAACCTTGTCGACGACGCCGGAGCCGGTGCGGCGAACTCCTTCAGCTCGCCACCCCTCGGGGAGCGTGAAACCCGCCGACCGTCTAGCGGCGGCAGAATCCGGCGGATTGATCAACGCCAATTCCCGGTTCCGACCATCCTCTCCGCCGGCGGCATTGGAGCTCGGGCTCGCCATTGTTCTCGTACGTGCGGTGGCGGCGGATGGTTCTCGTACGGCCTGGAAATTTCGTGCGGTGGGGAGATCTCGTGCGGTGGCGGCGGATGGTTCTCGTGCGGTGGCGGCGGATGGTTCTCGTGCGGCGGCGGCGGATGGTTCTCGTACGGCCTGGAAATTTCGTGCGGTGGGGAGATCTCGTGAAGTGGGAGAATTCTAGAGGACTATGTGTAGGAGCCGGTGAGAATTCTTTTCGTTTGTGAGGCGCCGTTACGTATTTTCCCGCACTAATCATTTTTGCTGATGATTTTTTCTTTTAAAAAAATAGTACCATGGCTTATGGAAAGATGTGGTTTAATTAAAATAATAAAAGGTAAAATGTATTAGTTGCAATATTAAAATTTTAGTATGCAACATGTAATAGTTATAAAATTTATAACCTGGTTCATTTAACCCAAAAATTTTGTCTTAATTTCTTATAATTTACACTTTAAACTTTGGTATTTCCATGACTTATGAAAATACTGTCTTTCAAGATACGGGCTCTTGTTTTAATAACTGAATCAAACGAGTTTATTCACTTGTGCTTGCTTACATATGTGCCATTTGAAATTATATGTGCGTGTTTTGGTCAATATATTGTTTTCATAAAATATTTTATTTATAATTTTTTTAAAAAAATATACAAATCAATTTTATTTATATTTTATTATACTTATATGATAAATATTATTAGTTTTATTCTTATCAATGTATGGAAAACCTTACTGAAAATCTTTTAAAAAAATCAAAATGGTATGCATTTAATATAATTAATTTATATGAATGAAATTATTGGTTACGTTTTTATACATCAAACTGAAAATAAAAAATTCAGGTCATAACAAACTTAATCATGCAGAAACAAATCATTGTGCAATTGTAAAAATATTCCCACCAAACACCAAAATTACGTTCGGAAAGTCAAACATCTAATTTAATCTAAATCATAAACTTCTACAAAAAAAAAAAAAAAAGCTTTATGTCTCATTAACAATTTTTGTTTCTGAAAAAATAATAATTTTTGTTTATATCTTTTTTGAAGAATTATTTCAAATATCAGTACAGTAATACTTTTAAAATAAAAATTATAGAGAAACCAAATCGAACGCTAAAATCTCTCTCGACCCTTTACATGAAAATCTTATACGTATATGAAATAAAATTATTGATCCAAATACGAATAGCACAAATCCTGCACAGTTCGAATCGGCACATGTATAAGCAAGTGCATAAATTCATCAAAATCCCGCCACTTCTAATTCACAAAATCTAAACTATTGAGACAATTCGATTGATCTAATTATGCCAAAATGAAATATATATATATATATATATATATATATATATAATTTACATATTTTATGAAAATAATATATTGACCGAAATACGCACATAGAATTCAAATGACGCATCTGTAAGCAAACAGTTGAATAAATTCATTTGATTTAACCATTGAAACAAGGAGCATACTAATTTTCTTATAAAAAAAATTAATCCCAAATTCCTTGGATGAATTTTTGTGGAGATGATTGCATTAATTTTGTTGGTCAATAAATTTTTTTAAACAAAAACAGACTTTGAAATGAATTTTAATTGTGAAAACCATGAGTGAGTAAATAGTGAAAAGAATAAAAGAGTAAAAACAAAGTCAATACAAACGGAAAACAAAACAAAAAAGATTGTGCGGGAAAAACGTAACGGTGCGCAAAAACAAAAAGATTCCCTCCGCCGTCGTTCCCAAATCACACACTCACACAATCTTATCCCTTCGCCGCGGCACGAGAAATCCTCTCCGCCGTTCCCAAATCCCTCCGCCGCCGCACGAGAAATCTCCCGCCGCACGACATCTCCTCCGCCGTACAAAATCCGCCGCTGCCTTAACCAACCGCCATACGCCCGTACAACGATGGCGATTTCGAGCTCCAACGTTGCTGACCTCGGGAATGATCGCAACGGCCGGGAATTGGCTTTGACTGCTCCGCCGAATTCCGTCGTTGCCACCGCTGTCGCCGCCGCTTCTGGGAGAGGCGCTCGAAGATCGACCGGTTTCGTTCTCCCCGAGGGATGGCGAGCTGAAGGAGTTCGCCGCACCGGCTCCGGCGTAGTCGACAAGGTTGGTTTCGCCGTTTAATTTTCCATTTTGTCTGTGATTATTCATGTATGTGGTATTTTCTGTGCGATTCCCTCAGGTGTGTGAATTTTCAGGAGTTTTTGAATGCTACTTTTATTTTCCGTTTTGTAGTTTTACTATGAGCCGGTGACCGGGAGAAAATTCCGGTCACTGAGAGCCGTGGAGAGACATGTGAAAGGCAAAGGAGTGCAATTACCGGCGAAACCACTCGCACTCGCGTGGGGAAACACTAAGAAGGCAAGCTGAAATATTGTACTAGCATTTCGTTTTAAAATTTATTATAGTTTTGGGGATTGATTTTTTTATTATTTTGATTTGGCAGAGGGCTAGATATTCTGGTTCCAGTTCGGGTGCTACTGGTCGTAGCAGGAAGATGATTATTTACGGATGCAAGGTATAGTTAATAACTTGTGTCTGGTTACATTTTTTAGTGTTCATGTATTTTCAAGTTTTGTGAATGCAGTGGTTCTAGATTGGAATGGAAAGAAGATGGTTGGGAGTTTAGGTGTTTCAAAAAATTTAAAGTTATGAAAATTTTGTGGTTATTTAGGATAAATTGTTGAATTTGAATAAGTGTGGAAATGTGGTGATGTTTAGTGACGCATATTGTGTGCAAATTATGCGCGGATTATGCTCAGGTTATGCACAAAATATGTGCAGATTATGCGCAAATTATCTATTTTTTGTTGTTTTTGTAGTTTGATAAATGTGTTAATGTTATTTTCAGTATAGTGAAGTAAATTATGTGCAAATTATGCACAAGTTATATCTATGGTAGAACAGGAATTTTGTAGTTTCTATTAATGGTTATGTAGTATGATAAACGTAATGTTGTAGTTATGTGATCAAAAATTTTTGATGACTGAAAAATTTATTCTTAACTCTCGTGATAAAATCTCGTTGTTTACCTTTTCAGGTGGTTAACTACAGGGAAGGAGTGCGTGAGAGTGAGTTGGCGACTTTGGCTTCTACATCGGCCATATCTCACTACAACCTTCCCGATGGTTGGGTCGTGGAGGAGGTTCCACGGCGAGATGGAACGCACACTGACAAGGTAAATCACTTTTCTATATATTAAGCGACTTTTTGCTGCAACTATTTATATGACATTTCTCATTGCATATGTTGCACAGTACTACTATGAACTGGGAAGTGGTCAAAAATTTCGGTCGCTCACAGCTGCTCAGAAACACGTGGCAGTGAAAAATGAGGAGAGGCCACTCGTGCAGGAGTTCAGACAACCTCGAAGTCTTAAGGCGAGTGTTGCATCGTTAATATTTCAAAAAAATTATAGTGGTTGGTTTTTCTAATTAACCTTTTGTCGTGTCTTTGTAGAAACGAACTTCTTGCATGAGAAGGCCTTCAAGGAATGATGAGCATACATCACCTTCAAATGACGAGCCGGATAAAGTTGAGTGGGCTCTTGGCAACAGTGACCTCGTTCATGGTGATACGTGGAGGCCGTTTGTGGATGGTCAAGCGGTTCTAGATTCTGTGATCCAACACTGGAGCGAGGAATTCTATATGGCCACGCACACCAACTCTTCTGCACCTCGGTACTGTTCTCTTTCTTGTCATCCGACTTAACGCTTTCAAAGAATGCTTTGTTTAATTAAATTGGTGTATGAGATTTAATATGTTTCAATCTTAGTCGTTTTATAAGATGCACCGTGAATCAGGGGCAGAGAGAAGGGGCCCTCTCCAGTCCTTGCTAGTAATTTTTCAAGTGGTATATATTAATTTTTAAAAATTACTCTTTAGCCCTCTGCAAATAAATTCTAAGGCTACAAATTTTTAAAAACATTCTCTTCAGTCCTATCTGATTGAATAAAATTACTTTTATTAAATATTATTTTAGTAAAAATTAATTAACTAGCCCCGCCACAAAAAAATCTGGCTCCATTCCCCGTGTCGTGAATCTATAACTCATGTACATAAAGTAATTTCTTAATGGAGAAATGAGGAACTGTTTTACAATCTAACCTATTATATAATCAGTTATTTTGTTTGTGCTTCGTAGGTGAGATGCTGAGATGAGCTGAACAACGCCTGAAGCTGCGAAGAACAGTTAAAAGAATCCTTCAGATCTGTATGAACTTCATATTGTGTCTGTAGAACACATGAACATCTAGACTTTATTTTTCACTAGTTCTATACAAAATTGTAGCTAACTTATTCTCATGTGTGATTTTGTGTTAAAACTTTGCCAAATTTGAATGTGCAAACACAGTTTTGCTGGACCTATTCTAGTATCAGTACAACAGTTTTTTTGAAACTGATGGTTGAAACGGATGCAAATCTGAAAACTACAAAAGAAAGAGCAAACATCCGGGTTGAAACTAAACTGGCTGAAGTAAGTAAAAGAACCTCTGACAAAACAAATCTATGTAAGAAAGTTGTAGATTATAATCTGATGTCTTAATCTTCTGCAGTCATTACCTAACAAACAGCAGACCAAAATGCAGTTCATAAGCTATTCCTAATCAATGGCGTGATCTATACCTTTTATTAGAAAGTTAACCAAAAATTGTGCACATTCAGATGAGACGGGGGGAGTAATATTTTTCATAAGTATAATAAAACATGAATAAAATTAATTTGTATATTTTTAAAATGAAAATATGTTACCATTAAATCTATACCGTATACTATATGTACATTCTTAAAAATAAATTGATCATATATCCTTATTGGTCAGATACACTATCATATAGTTATTAACTGACTATTCCTAAAAACTATTCACACAACAAATTAGCTAATACAATAAACTTTTTTTGAAAAATTACATATAAAAAGATTTATAAATTAATTTATAAATAAAAAAATAAAATAAAAACTAATCATGTCAATTATTACTATCAGTTAACAACTATATATCGGATAATTATTAAAATTAATCTTGACCGACTAGTGTTGTTTGATAACTGAAAATAATAAGACTATCTGACCCATCCAACCCATTTGAGTTGATAATTATTTAAAATAATTTATAATATATAAAGTTATAGAGAAATCAAATCGAACGCTAAAGTCTCTCTCCATTCAGCCCTCTACAAGAAAATCTTATATATGAAATAAAATGATTGACCCGAATACGAAATACGACTTGCACAAATCTTGTACAATTCGAATAGACATATGTATAAGCAAGTGCATAAATTCATCTCAGCTTCTCTGCCACTTCTAAATCAAAAATCCAAATTAGTGAGACGATCTGTTTGATCCAATCTGCCAGAATAAAAAAATTATAAATAAAATATTTTATGAAAACAATATATATTGACCAAAACACGCACACAAAATTTCAAATGACACCTCTGTAAACAAGCAATTGAATAAACTCGTTTGATTCAGCTATTGAAACAAGGTGCATGCTAGTTTTTTTAAAAAAATATTCATCACAAATTATTTCACGCAATTTTTGTTGAAGATGTTTGGATTTATTTTATTGGTCAATAATACTTTTTAAACAATACTTATTTTGAAGTGAATTTTAACTGTCAAAACCTTGAGTAGTATTTATTTATGAATAAACAATAATAAAGAAAAAGAGTAAGAACAAAGTTAATGCACCATGAATTGGCGTTGATGATTAATCCGCCGGGTTCCACCGCCGCTGCTTCTAGGAGAGCCACCGCTAGACGATGAACAGGATAAAGAATATGGTCGGTCACGTTGGCCTATCATACTCTAGTCGAGAAAACTAGAATTGGGACTACAGATGAGAAGGAGGTCACGGGGTTGCTTTGATTTCTACTGAGGAACTCGACATGCTCTCTCGGGGGTGGCATACCAACGAAGAGGATCGTTGGTACGCCACCCTCGAGTGATGGTGAGGAGTCCTCGCTACAACAACGCAACAATTTGAAAGTTTTTATTAACGAGGTAAATATATATTTCGTACCATTATAAATTTTTGTAGCTCATTCAAATTGTAAGTTGTTTTTTTCCATATCTGAAATCATTAGGATCGAAAAATAGTCGTGTGGCTATGCATTATTTTTATTTTTTCTATTGACACATTTTTGGAAACTTCAACTCTTAAAAAAATGCTAATCTGTAGGTTTTCCATGTAATAACTTAGTATTTTGAGTGCGGACGCGAGATGATGGATTGCAGTGTTATGGTTTAGCGTGTGCGTTCAGAATGCAACCTGTTGCACTAGATGTGTCTTATGAAGTTTCTTGAATGAAAATTGTTGTTATGAAATTGTTAGGATCTTGTTTGAGTGATTGCATGAGTCGGTATTTTTGTGTTTGAACAAGTGCAAATATTGCGTTGTTCTGTGAGGCAAGTTGAGTGCACATTATGTGCGGATTATGTACATATTAAGTGCACATTTTCTAGTTTATGTTGTGTGATATGTGGGTGGTTGCGGTTATGAAAATGTTAGGATCGTATTTGAATGTAATAAATTTGTTGTTGCTGTTATCTGTATAGTGACGCATATTATGTGCAAATTATGCACATACTATGCCCATGATTAAGACAAGAACTTTTTATTTTTTCTTCTTGTTTATGTAATGTGATAAGCATGTTGTTGTGGTTACGGCGATCAGCACATCTCTGATGATAAAATTTGGTTGTTTACCTTTCCAAATGATTAACTACAAGGAAGGGATGCATGAAAGTGAACTGGCAACCTTGACTTCTACAACGGCCAAATCTCGCTACAACCTCCCTAATGGTTGGGTTGTGGAGGAAGTTCTGCGATAAGATGGCTTGATACATGGCCACACTGATAAGGTAAGTGTTTTACTATAAAGTTTGCTACATTTCTCTCTTACAGTACTAATTACATATGCCAATTTTCTTGTACAATACTACTATGAACCGGGAATTGGTGAGAAATTCCGGCCATTGACAACTGCTCAAAAACACGTAGCAGCAACAAATGAGGAGAAGTCACTCGTTCAGACGTTTAGATAGTCTCAAAGTTCTAAGGTGAGTGTTACATCGTTAACCTTTCAAAAATCATTTTCTATTGATTGGTTTTTGTAATTAATATTTTGTTGTGTCATAGTAGAAACAGACTTCTTACATGAAAAGGCCTTCAAGAAACGATGAGCAATCATCCCCTTCCAGTGACAGGCTAGAAAAAGTTGAGTGGGTTCTTAGCGGCAATTACATCGTTCAAGAAGATACATGGAAGCATTCGTGGGTGATCAAGTTGTTCCAATTCTGTGAGCCGGGAGTGGAGCAAGAAGTTCTATATGGCCACACACACCAACCCTTCTGCATCTCGGTATTGTTCCCCTTCCTGTTATGCGACTAACACTTTCATAGATGCTTTATTTAATTCAACTGGTTAATGGGATTTAATATTTCATATGTTCTTCGTTACATAAGATTCACCTGGATCTATAGCCTCATTTACAAAAGTAACTTCTTAATGGAGAAATCATGAACCGTATTACAACCTAACCTAGTGTATAATTCACTTGTTCTATTTGTGCTTCGGAGGTGTGGTGCTGAGAATCTGAGATGAGCCAAACATCACCAAAATTTGCGAAAAATAGTTAAAGGGATTTGTAGGATCCGTATGAACTTTATATTGTGTTTTTAGAAAATAGGAACATTTAGACTTTATTTTTCTTAACTTGTGCACAAAACTGTAGCTAACCTTATGCTCATTTGTAATCTATTGCTGAAACTTTGTGAAATTAGGATGTGCAAATACAGTTTTGCTGGATTGGATTTATTCTGGTATTAGTTCAATAGCTCTTTCTTCATCCTGCAAATTTTGAATAATTAGGAAATGCAGCAGTCGATCAATCATATTTTTGGGTGAATCAAATGACAGAGGAATTTTTTTTAATATGTTCAAGTTAAAAAGTGCTGTCAATTTCAAATTATGAGACAATTAGACTAACCCAACTAATTAAACTCAACAATCGTGTTTTGATTACTTATAATATAAAAATCTACAGATAACACACACACATGTATATATATCGACCAAAACATGCAAGTACAAATTAGAATGGAGTCGTAAGCATTCTATTAAATTCATGAAATTTACATCGCTACTAGCAATTGGCATTGGTTAATCCACCGGATTCCGTTGCTTTTGCCATCATTCATTCAATTTACCTAATTTTTCTAGACGTTCTCGTTCTGGTCCTACTACTGGTCGTAGCAGGAAGATGATTATTTACAATGGTAAGGTACTATTACTACTTGTTTCTTGTTACATTCTAGTATTCATGTGTTTCGAGTTTCGTGAATGTGGTGGTTATGGATTGGAATGAAAAGAAGATGGTTTGGTATTCAATGCAGGGGCGGAACCAGAAAAATTTTCCAGGGGAGGCTGAAAAATTTTAGGCGTCCGGCGTGCAGAGGCAGCGGGACGAGGCAGCTTCTGGCGGCGCCGCGGCGGAGACCTGGTGGCGGACGGCGGTGGCGGTGGCGGAGGGCTCTCGGCTGAGGGAAATGACGGAGGGAGAGGGAGAGCTTCTACTGCTTTGTTTTGTAAATGTTTTGTAACTTTGCAAATGTTTTGTAACTTTGTTTGTGTTTGGATTATTGGATTGGGCTCCGTTTTTGGCCCAATCCATTTCACATTCCATTTTTATTTTTTTCCATTTTACTAAATGAAACGACGCTGTTTCACTAACGTGAAACGATGTCGATTTAGTACTTAGGCATTAAAAAAAAAGAAGGCCGCAACGCGGCCTTCTTCTCCGAGCAAACCTTGGACGTTTTCGCCGGAGACGCGCTCGGCGAACCGGACCGCCTCCTGCTATCTCTGGCTGGCGATCGAGGTAGGGCTGGAGCCCTACCTTGCGTCCCATTGGTTCCGCTCCTGATTCAATGTGTTTCAAAAAGTTTATAGTTTCTTGAATAAAAATTCTGTGGTTATCAAACTGTTGGGATAGATTTTTGTGTTTGAATATGTGTGCAAATGTGCTATTGTTTTGTGAGGTAGACTATGTGCAAATAATGTGCAAATTCCTAGTTTTGTTTTTGTTTTTGTAGTATGATAAATGAGTTGCTATTTTTCCCGTATAGTGAGGCAAATTATGTGCAAATTATGCGTAAATTATGCACATGTTATGCGTATATTATTCCCGTGATTGAAAAGGAATTTTGTAGTTTTTATTAGTTTATTTAGTATGATAAACATATTTTTGTGGTTATGGAAATCAAAGCATTTTGATGACTAAAAATGTTACTTTTATCTTTGATGACAAAATTGTTTACCATTCCAAGTGGTTAACTACATGGAAGGGATGCGTGAAAGTGAGTTGGCAACCTCAACTTCTATAATGGCCAAATCTCACTACAACCTTCTCGATGGTTAGGTGTGCGGTGAGGGTTTTAAATACGCCCATTGAAAAGGTAAAGTGTTTTCCTACTAATTAAGCGACATTTTTTCTCTTACAAATTTGTATTTGGTGGGAAACTTATTATGTTAAGGAGGATATCCGAATTGTACTATACAAGGCAAAGGTTGCTCGTGTGCTTCGCCTAGTTTTCCACAACGCGAGTACTTTTGAAACCACTGAGAAAACAGGCAGCATGAATGGCTTGATATGAGCTGGGCGCAGCTGAGGGAAGGCCGGCAGTGGTGGATCTTGGCAGGTGGAGGTGGTGCTGGTCGGGCGGGCGGAGGTGGTGAGGCAGTGGAGGTGGCAGAGCATCGGTGGCGGAGATTTTGGAGATGATGAAGAAGAAGAATCCTAGAGGTGTTTTTGTCATCATATTTTTTGTTTTAAGACTAGCGGTATGTAAGTCTTTTTAGGTTTGGTCAATGCCGAAAAATGGCAAGTTGCCGGAATAGTGCGAAAAGGTTATATCGGCACATTTGATGAAAAACTTAGGATTCAAATCACACTTTTAAATTTTACAGGGTTAAACTGACACTTTCAAAAAATAATAGAGTTAGTTTTATTTTTTACCCTAAAATATATACATTATGAAGGATCAACTACAATTTGGCTATAAACATGTTCAGTTATTAACATAATCCTAATTCTAATTAGTGACCCATGATTTGTGAGTGAAAGTGCCCATAAGTGTTATGGTCCATAGAGTTTGATTATATTGTAATTTCCACCATTAGTTTTTACGATAGGGAATCTACAATTGTTTTTATATTACTAATTCTCAGTCCATTTACTTGAGTTGGGTAACAGCATTTACCCAGAACCTCTATTTATATAATCTTATTCTTATTCTTATTTTATGCAGTGGTGGAATCAGAAACTTTTTTATGAGAGCTAGAGGACTAGAGGAGAGTGAAGTGTTGGAGGCAGTCAGGCGGCGACGGTGGGACGGTGGTGGGCCGTGGCGATCCGGCATGGAGGCTGAGCTGAGCGAGTGAGGGTGCGCCCCTTTCTTTATCCCGCTGTTTTTTTTGCCTTTAGTAATAGTGATATGACTTTGTTCCACTTAAAGGAAAAGTACTTAAACGACGTCATTTTATATACAGTTGGGGCAAAAAAGAGAAGGTTGTGATGACTGCTTCTCTGAGAGGCATGAGGCGGCACAGACGTGTAAGAACAGAGACGGGAAGCGGAACCCTAATCCAACCTTCCAGTTCTACTTCGCACCGATAACTCATTTTTCTATAAATTAAGCGATATTTTGCTCTAACTATTTATATGACATTTCTCATTGCCAATGTTGCACAGTACTACTATGAACCGGGAAGTGGTCATAAATTCCAGTCACTCACAGCTGCTCAGAAACACGTGGTAGCAACAAATTAGGAGAAGCCACTAGCACATGCGTTTAGACAAGCTCGAAGTCTTAAGGTGAGTGTTACTTCATTAAACTTTCAAAAATTCGTTTCTACTAACTAGTTTCTAGTTAACCTTTTGTCGTGTCTTTGAAGAAACGAGCTTCTTACATGAGAAGGCCTTCAAGAAAGGATGAGCAAACATCACCTTCAAATGACGAGCCGGATAAAGTTGAGTGGGTTCTTAGCAACAGGGACCTCGTTCATGGTGATACGTGGAAGTCGTTTGTGGATGGTCGAGCGGTTCCAGATTCTGTGATCCAAGACTAGAGTGAGGAATTCTATATGGCCACGCACACCAACTCTTCTGCACATCAGTACTGTTCTCTTTCTTGTTATCCGACTTAACGCTTTCAAAGAATGCTTTGTTTAATTAAACTGGTTTATGAGATTTAAAATGTTTCATGTGTTTCTATCTTAGTCATTTTATAAGATGCACCATGAATCAGGGACAGAGAGAATGGACCCTCTCTAGCCCTCACCAGTAAATTTTCAAGTGGTATTAATTTTTAAAAATTACTCTTCAAACCTTCGCCAACAATTTTCTAAGACTTCCAATTTTTTTAACAATTACTCTTTAGCCCCATCAGATTGAATAAATTGCTTTTAATAAATAGTATTTTAGTAAAAATTAATTAACTAGCCCCACCACAAAAAACAATCTGGCTCCACCCCTGCCGTGAATCTATAACTCATTTACATAAAGTAATATCTTAATGGAGAAATGAGGAAATGTTTTACAGTCTAATCTATTACATAATTCACTTATTGTGCTTGTGTTTCGTAGGTGAGATGTTGAGATGAGCTAAACAACGTCAGAAGTTGCGAAGAACAGTTAAAGGAATCCGTAGGATCCGTATGAACTTCATATTGTGTCCGTAGAATACATGAACATTGAGACTTTATTTTTCTGTAGTTCTATGCAAAATTGTAGCTAACTCATTCTCATTTGTGATGTTGTGTTAAAGCTTTGCCAAATTTGAATGTGCAAACACAGTTTTACTGGACCTATTCTAGTATCAGTACAACAGTTTTTTTTTGAAACTGATAGTTGAAACTGTTGCAAATCAGAAAACTACAAAAAAAAGAGCAAACATCCTGGTTGAAACTAAACTGACTGAAGTAAGTAAAAGAACCTCTGACGAAACAAATCTATGTAAGAAAGTTGTAGATTATAATCTGATGTCTTAATCTTCTACAGTCATTACCTAACAAACAGCAGACCAAAATGCAGTTCATAAGCTATTCCTAATCAACGACGTGATCTCTCGTGCAAATGCGCAAAAAGCAGATCCCGCGAAGCAGCAGATGAATCATCGACATAACTTATCCCTGATCATGGCATCGAGAAACATTCAAACTCTCCAAAACCTCATCTTCTAGGTCAATGACAATGTTATGCAGAATGCAACACACGAATATAAACCTCGGTAACTTATGCCTCCACACGTCCTTCCCCCGTTTAAACGCTCTCTAGTTTTATTAGTTTAAATGCATATCATTTTGAAACTTTTTAGATTTTCAGTATGATTTTTCATACATTGATAAGAAAAAAACTAATATTCCCTCTGTTGCAGCCGAATCTGCACACTTTTTGGTCAACTTTCTCAAGACATGTTTGACCATAAATTTCAACTAGTATATAGACACCAATATCATCATGTGAGATATTATTGGATTTCCTGCATTATGTATTTTTTAAATATCAAATTTTAGCACACCGTTAATAAACGTAACTAAAGTTATCGTTGGTCAAACATGACATGAGAAAGTTGATAAAAAAGTGTGCACATTCAGCTGAGACGGAGGGAGTAATATTTTTCATATAAGTATAATAAAACATGAATAAAATTGATTTTTATATTTTTTAAATGAAAATATGTTACTATTAAATATGTACCATCTATTATATGTACACGCTTAAAAATAAATTGATCATATATCCTTATTGGTCAGATACACTATCATATAGTTATCAACTGACTATTCCTAAAAACTATTCACACAACAAATTAGCTAATACAATAAACCTTTTTTGAAAAATTACATATAAAAAGATTTATAAATTACAGATACACTATCATATAGTATATATTATAAATAATAATCACAAGATATTAGACGAACAGAACATTTTTCCAGATGATATGTAATACATTTGTTTTTGTATAAATATAATTATATACATATAAAATTAAATAATTAGTTTGACTAAATTAACAGTGCAACTAGGACTTAAGATAAGTTATAATTGTGTCATTTAACATAAATAAGAGTAATACTAAATCATTATTATATAATATCTTTATATATAAATACGTTTATTCAAACATTATTATAATATCTTTATATATAAATACATTTATTCAAACATTATTATATGCCATATTTGTTGAAGTGAACATACATTAATTTACAAATTTCAAACCTCCTAAACGAAAAAATAAATAAAAATAACGCAATTGTATTCACTTTTTTTTTCTAGGGTCGTGCATGAAATAAGAATAAGAGTATAAAAATAGAGGTCTTGGGGTAAATGCTGTTACCCAACTCAAGTAAATGGGACGGGAATTAGTGATATAAAGACAATTGTAGATTCCCTATCGTACAAATTAATGGTGGAAATTACAACATAATCAAACTCTATGGTCCAAACACTTATGGGCGATTTCACTCACAAATCATGTGATTTTAACCCGAAGTTTTTCATCAAATGTGCCAATACAATCTTTTCGCACTATTCCGAAATTTACTTGGCATTTTTTGGCATTGACCGAATCTAAAAGACTAAAATACTCATAGTCTTAAAACTAAAAATATAATAACAAAAACACCCATAGGATTCTTCTTCTTCATCATCTCCAAAACCACCGCCACCGGTGCTCTGCCACCTCCACCGCCTCACCACCTCCGCCCGCCCGGCCAGCACCAACTCCACCTGCCTAGATCTGCCGTTGCCCGACCTTCCCTCAGATGCGCTCAGCCCAGATCGAGCCATTCATGCTGCCTGTTTTCTCAGTGATTTCAAATGTACCTGCATTGTGGAAAACTATGCGAAGCACACAAGCAGTCTTTGCCTTGGATAGTGCAGTTCAAATATCCTCCTTAACATAACTAGTTTCCCACCAAACATAAATTTGTAAGAGAAAAATGTCGCTTAATTTATAAGAAAACACTTTACCTTGTCAATGAGAGTATTTCAAGTTCTCACTGTGCACCCAACCATCGGAAAGGTTGTCGTGAGATTTGGCCATTATAGGGGTCGCCAACTCACTTTTATGCATCCCTTCCCTGTAGTTAACCACCTGTAAAGGTAAATAATTTTATCATCAAAGTTAAAAGTAACATTTTTAGTCATCAAAATGTTCTGATTGCCATAACCACCAAAATATGTTTATCATACTACATAAACACTAGTAAAAACTAGAAAATTCCTTTTCAATCACGGGAATAATTTGCGCATAAATTGCACATAATTTGCCTCACTATAGCAACCCATTTATCAAACTACAAAAAAAGTAACTAGTAATTTGCACATAATCTGCACATATACTAAGCATAATATACACATAATCTGCATATAATCTTCACACAATCTACCTCACAAAACAATAGCAAATTTGCACACATATTCAAACACAAAAATCTATCCCAACAATTTCAAAACCACAAAATTTTCATTTAAGAAGCTATAAACTTTTTTAAACACATAGAATACCAAACCATCTTCTTTCCATTCCAATCATAACCACTACACGAAACTTGAAACACATTAATGCTAAAATGTAACAAGAAACAAGTATTAATAGTACTTTGCCATTGTAAATAATCATTTTCCCGCTACAATCAGTACCAGGACCAGGATCAGGACCAGAACAAGAACGTCTAGAAAGTTTAGGTAAATTGAATCAATGGCTGCGGCAGTGACGGTAGAGCTGGCCTTTACCCGGCCCAATAGGTTCATTTGAACAGGTTTTAGGGCCCCAAAATTTTAATATTAGGTATTATATATGTGTTATTTTATTTACTTGGGAAAATTAAACAAACCTGCACAATCCTCTTCGTCTTTCTCGCATTCTGCCTCCGACTTCTCAGTTTCCAGCCTGGTTCAGCGCGCCTTCAATTGTTGCGACCAAATCAATAAATCATTCAATTTCTTTTCCAATTTCCAAGTCTACATTCAATTTTTTATCCCCTATAATCACTCTCTTTTCACGAATCTCGCTAATTGAAGTTGAACTAAACGCCAATGGCATAGTCCGATGAAATCCATCAACGGTCTGATATTTATCTATTTATTTCAGAGGTCAGTTATCTCTCTCAAGCATCTCTCAATTTCTTTCATAGTTTAAGAATCCCAGTCTAATTCATCAATTTGTTCTTCTATTTTTTGGTCATCTAAAGATTTAAAATTTCATATTGTGCTCCACTGATTTGTTCTTCTATTTTTTGGTCATCTAAATATTTAGAATTTCATATTGTGCTCCACTGCTCCTGCTTCCTGTACCTGCAATCATGTTCAAGTGTTCAATTAGATAGCTTGGGGGCAGCCGCAGGGGTGATTCGGGTGCAGAGCCGGCCTTTACCCGGCCCAATGGGTCCATTTGAATAATTTTGGGGCCCCAAAATTTTTATATTAAGTAAAATTTATGTGTGTTATTTTATTTACTTTGGAAAGTTAAACAAACTTGCGCAATCCTCTTCATCTTTCTCGCATCCTGCCTCCGGCTTCTCAGTTTCTGGCCTGGTTCAGCGCGCCTTCGATCGTATGATAAATCATCTGAATTATATTTCGAAAACAAACATGGAACACTGTTGTAAGCTCTCAATCCATCCAATTTTCCTAAAATATTTTTATTCCCTCCATTCTAGCCAAATTTGCACATAATTTTTTTTTCAGTTAAAGTCTTCAAACTTTGATCACATATTTCAATAGATATATAAAATAATAATATTATCATATGAGATACCGTTAGGTTCGTCGTAACATGTAGTATCTAAATATTAACTTTTTATGAGTCGTTATTGTACATAGTTGCATTATTTACAGTCAAACATGTTTATTGGAGACTCTAAAAAAGATTTTGTACAAATTTGCCTGGACAGAGGAAGTAGATAAGTAGACAACTAATTACTGACATTTTGTAGTTTTTTGTTACGGTGGAGGATTTCGTAAGGAGACGGCAAAGGATGGATTTTGGCTCTATTTGGCAGAGTTTATAAGAAACAAAACAATAAAAAGTGTTTGGTAAAGTGTTAAAAACAACTTATTTTCTAAGTAGAAGCTAATTTTTTGGGGGAAAAGAAGAAGCTGGTCTCCCACTGCTTTTAAGATAAGTAATCTTTGCTTATAAGCACAGCTCTGCTGAACAGAGCTTTTAAAGGCCACATCTTTTTGAGTTTGGACAGGGTGGATCTTGGTCCTGGGTATTTATAGCATTTCTAGGCACTCCCTCTTGCACAAAATTTTTTTTTCACTCTCTAATTTTAATATTATTTATTTATAGGTAAATACTACTCATGGACTAAAATTCATTTCAAAATAAGTTTTTGTTTTAAAAATATTGACCAGTATGATCATCTCCAACAAATATTAAGTGATGAAATTTTTTTTTTTGAAAGTAGTGCGTAGCTAGCGTTCATGGCAGAATCAAGATGAGTTTATTCAACTACTTATAGAAGTGTCATACTAAATTGTGTGTGCGTGTTCTGGTCAATCTATTTTTCACATACACACATACGGAGTATATGTTTGGGTGTGTGTTATCTATATATTTTTATATTATAAATAACCAAAACACAATTGTTGAGTCTAATTGGTCGAGCCAATCAAATTGTCTCATAATTTGGACTTTTTTAGTTAGAAATTGACAATACTTTTTTTCACTTAGAACTAATGTTTTAAAAAATCTTCCGTCGTTCGATTCACCCAAAATAAAATGATCGATTGACTGCTGCATTTCCTAATTATTCAAATTTTGCATAATGAAGAAAAAGCTATTGAACTAATATTAGAATAAATCCAATACAGCAAAACTGTATTTGCACATTTGAATTTGACAAGGTTTCAGCAATAGCTTACAAATGACTACAGTTTTGCACACAAGTCAAGAAAAATAAAGTCTAAATGTTCATGTGTTCTGAAGTTCATACAGATCCCTTTAACTGTTTTTCGCAAATTTCGGTGGTGTTTGGCTCATCTCAGAATCTCACCTACGAAACACAAATAGAAAAGGTGAATTCCACACAATGTTAGATTGTAATACAGTTCCTGATTTCTCCATTAAAAGGCTATTTTTTTTGTAAACGAGGCATAGATTCAGGTTCATTTTACGTAACGACTAAGACGGAAACATATGAAATCCCATAAACCATTTTAAACATTATATGAAAGCGTTAAGTCACATAATTGGAAAGAGAACAATACCAAGGTGCAGAAGAGTTGGTGTGCGTGGCCATATAGAATTTCTCGCTCCACTCCCGGCTCATAGAATCTGGAACTGCTCGACCACCCACGAACGGTATCCATGTATCTCCTTGAATGATGTCACTGCTACTAAGAACCCACTCAACCTTTTCTGGCTCGTCACAGGAAGAGGATGATTGCTCACTGTTTCTTGAAGGCCTTTTCACATAAGAAACCTTTTTCTACAAAGACACAACAAAATATATAATTATATATACACAAGTAGACCAATTGTTTTTGAAAGGTTGGCAATGCAAAACTCACCTTAAGACTCTTAGGTTGTCGAAACGTCTGAACGAGTGACCTCTCTTCATTTGTCGGTGCTACGTGCTTCAGAGCAGCTGTCAATGACCGGAATTTCTTACCGCTTCCCGGTTCATAGTAGTACTGTACAAGAAAATTGACATATGCAATTAGTATTGTAAGAGCGAAATATCACAAACTTTATAGGAAAATACTTTACCTTATCAGTGTGGGCATATTTCAAGCCCTCTCTCCATGGAACCTCTTCCACGACCCAACCATTAGGAAGGTTGTAGTGATTTTCGGCTGCTCTAGAAGCCAAGGTCGCCAACTCACTCTCACGCATCCCTTCTGTGTAGTTAATCAGCTGTAAAGGTAAAAAACCAGATTTTATCATCAAAGTTCAAAATAACATTATCAATCATCAAGATGTTTTAATCGCCACAACCACACCAACACGCTTATCACACTAAATAAACAATAATAAAAACTAAAAAAAATATTGTCTAATCATTGGCATAGTGTGCGCGTAATTTGCACATAATATACCTCACTATATAGATAACAACAACAAAAAATTTATCACATTCAAACACGTCCCTAACATTTTTATGACCGCAACCACGCATTTATCGCACTAAAAAAGCAACATAAACTAGGAAAATTGCGCATAATCTGCACATAATCAGCACATAATTTGCACACGGCCTGCCTCGCTAAACAACCGAACATTTGCACTTGTTCAAACACAAAAATGCCAACTCATGCAAGCACACAAACAAGATCCTAACATTTTCATAACAATTTTCATTCAAGAAACTTCAAAAAAAAATTGAACACATTAAACACCAAATCATATGTTTTCCATTCCAATCCAGAATCACTACATTCACAAAACTAGAAAACACACAAACGCTAAAATGTAACAAGAAAGGAGCTATTAATCGTACCTTGCCATTGTAAATGATCATCTTCCTACTACGATCGTACCCAGGACGAGAACCAGAACCGGAACTGGAACCAGAACGTCCAGACCTCTGCCAAGTCCGAAAAAAACCCAAAACAAAATGAATAACAAATCAGTCCTAGAAGCTATAAACATCACAAAATCAAATTTAAATATGAAATGCTAGTACACTATTCCAAACTTGCCTTCTTAGTGATCGTCCACGTGACTGTGAGTGGTTTCGCCGGTAATTGCACTCCCTTACCTTTCACGTGCCTCTCTACCGCTCTCAGTGACCGGAATTTTCTCCCGGTCACCGGCTCATAGAAAAACTACAAAACCGGAAAAAAAAATACTCCCTCATGCCCACACAGCTAAGGAATCGCACAGAAAAACTTCCTCGTGGCCACATACATAAGTAATAACAGAAAAAATTAAACGGCGAAATCGAACCTTGTCGACGACGCCGGAGCCGGTGCGGCGAACTCCTTCAGCTCGCCACCCCTCGGGGAGCGTGAAACCCGTCGACCGTCTAGCGGCGGCGGAATCCGGCGGATTGATCAACGCCAATTCCCGGTTCCGACCATCCTCTCCGCCGGCGGCATTGGAGCTCGGGCTCGCCATTGTTCTCGTACGTGCGGTGGCGGCGGATGGTTCTCGTACGGCCTGGAAATTTCGTGCGGTGGGGAGATCTCGTGCGGTGGCGGCGGATGGTTCTCGTGCGGTGGCGGCGGATGGTTCTCGTGCGGCGGCGGCGGATGGTTCTCGTGCGGCGGCGGCGGATGGTTCTCGTACGGCCTGGAAATTTCGTGCGGTGGGGAGATCTCGTGAAGTGGGAGAATTCTAGAGGACTATGTGTAGGAGCCGGTGAGAATTCTTTTCGTTTGTGAGGCGCCGTTACGTATTTTCCCGCACTAATCATTTTTGCTGATGATTTTTTCTTTTAAAAAAATAGTACCATGGCTTATGGAAAGATGTGGTTTAATTAAAATAATAAAAGGTAAAATGTATTAGTTGCAATATTAAAATTTTAGTATGCAACATGTAATAGTTATAAAATTTATAACCTGCTTCATGTAACCCGAAAATTTTGTCTTAATTTCTTATAATTTACACTTTAAACCTTTGTATTTCCATGACTTATGAAAATACCGTCTTTCAAGATACGGGCTCTTGTTTTAATAACTGAATCAAACGAGTTTATTCACTTGCTTGTGCTTGCTTACATATGTGCCATTTGAAATTATGTGTGCGTGTTTTGGTCAATATATTGTTTTCATAAAATATTTTATTTATAATTTTTTTTAAAAAATATACAAATCAATTTTATTTATATTTTATTATACTTATATGATAAATATTATTAGTTTTATTCTTATCAATGTATGGAAAACCTTACTGAAAATCTTTTAAAAAAATCAAAATGGTATGCATTTAATATAATTAATTTATATGAATGAAATTATTGGTTACGTTTTTATACTTCAAACTGAAAATAAAAAATTCAGGTCATAACAAACTTAATCATGCAGAAAAAAATCATTGTGCAATTGTAAAAATATTCCCACCAAACACCAAAATTACGTTCGGAAAGTCAAACATCTAATTTAATCTAAATCATAAACTTCTACAAAAAAAAAAAAAAAGCTTTATGTCTCATTAACAATTTTTGTTTCTGAAAAAATAATAATTTTTGTTTATATCTTTTTTGAAGAATTATTTCAAATATCAGTACAGTAATACTTTTAAAATAAAAATTATAGAGAAACCAAATCGAACGCTAAAATCTCCCTCGACCCTTTACATGAAAATCTTATACGTATATGAAATAAAATTATTGATCCAAATACGAATAGCACAAATCCTGCACAGTTCGAATCGGCACATGTATAAGCAAGTGCATAAATTCATCAAAATCCCGCCACTTCTAATTCACAAAATCTAAACTATTGAGACAATTCGATTGATCTAATTATGCCAAAATGAAATATATATATATATATATATATATATATATATATATATATATAATTTACATATTTTATGAAAATAATATATTGACCGAAATACGCACATAGAATTCAAATGACGCATCTGTAAGCAAACAGTTGAATAAATTCATTTGATTTAACCATTGAAACAAGGAGCATACTAATTTTCTTATAAAAAAAATTAATCCCAAATTCCTTGGATGAATTTTTGTGGAGATGATTGCATTAATTTTGTTGGTCAATAAATTTTTTTAAACAAAAACAGA
The DNA here is from genome assembly GCA_037428765.1 of Rubia yunnanensis. Classification (NCBI taxonomy): domain Eukaryota; kingdom Viridiplantae; phylum Streptophyta; class Magnoliopsida; order Gentianales; family Rubiaceae; genus Rubia; species Rubia yunnanensis. The sequence goes on along the minus strand of CM075071.1, from coordinate 67,419,926 downwards.
CTTTGAAATGAATTTCAATTGTGAAAACCATGAGTGAGTAAATAGTGAAAAGAATAAAAGAGTAAAAACAAAGTCAATACAAACGGAAAACAAAACAAAAAAGATTGTGCGGGAAAAACGTAACGGTGCGCAAAAACAAAAAGATTCCCTCCGCCGCCGTTCCCAAATCACACACTCACACAATCTTATCCCTTCGCCGCGGCACGAGAAATCCTCTCCGCCGTTCCCAAATCCCTCCGCCGCCGCACGAGAAATCTCCCGCCGCACGACATCTCCTCCGCCGTACAAAATCCGCCGCTGCCTTAACCAACCGCCATACGCCCGTACAACGATGGCGATTTCGAGCTCCAACGTTGCTGACCTCGGGAATGATCGCAACGGCCGGGAATTGGCTTTGACTGCTCCGCCGAATTCCGTCGTTGCCACCGCCGTCGCCGCCGCTTCTGGGAGAGGCGCTCGAAGATCGACCGGTTTCGTTCTCCCCGAGGGATGGCGAGCTGAAGGAGTTCGCCGCACCGGCTCCGGCGTAGTCGACAAGGTTGGTTTCGCCGTTTAATTTTCCATTTTGTCTGTGATTATTCATGTATGTGGTATTTTCTGTGCGATTCCCTCAGGTGTGTGAATTTTCAGGAGTTTTTGAATGCTACTTTTATTTTCCGTTTTGTAGTTTTACTATGAGCCGGTGACCGGGAGAAAATTCCGGTCACTGAGAGCCGTGGAGAGACATGTGAAAGGCAAAGGAGTGCAATTACCGGCGAAACCACTCGCACTCGCGTGGGGAAACACTAAGAAGGCAAGCTGAAATATTGTACTAGCATTTCGTTTTAAAATTTATTATAGTTTTGGGGATTGATTTTTTTATTATTTTGATTTGGCAGAGGGCTAGATATTCTGGTTCCAGTTCGGGTGCTACTGGTCGTAGCAGGAAGATGATTATTTACGGAGGCAAGGTATAGTTAATAACTCGTGTCTGGTTACATTTTTTAGTGTTCATGTATTTTCAAGTTTTGTGAATGCAGTGGTTCTAGATTGGAATGGAAAGAAGATGGTTGGGAGTTTAGGTGTTTCAAAAAATTTAAAGTTATGAAAATTTTGTGGTTATTTAGGATAAATTTTTGAATTTGAATAAGTGTGGAAATGTGGTGATGTTTAGTGAAGCATATTGTGTGCAAATTATGCGCGGATTATGCTCAGGTTATGCACAAAATATGTGCAGATTATGCGCAAATTATCTATTTTTTGTTTTTTTTGTAGTTTGATAAATGTGTTAATGTTATTTTCAGTATAGTGAAGTAAATTATGTGCAAATTATGCACAAGTTATATCTATGGTAGAACAGGAATTTTGTAGTTTCTATTAATGGTTATGTAGTATGATAAACGTAATGTTGTAGTTATGTGATCAAAAATTTTTGATGACTGAAAAATTTATTCTTAACTCTCATGATAAAATCTCGTTGTTTACCTTTTCAGGTGGTTAACTACAGGGAAGGAGTGCGTGAGAGTGAGTTGGCGACTTTGGCTTCTACATCGGCCATATCTCACTACAACCTTCCCGATGGTTGGGTCGTGGAGGAGGTTCCACGGCGAGATGGAACGCACACTGACAAGGTAAATCACTTTTCTATATATTAAGCGACTTTTTGCTGCAACTATTTATATGACATTTCTCATTGCATATGTTGCACAGTACTACTATGAACTGGGAAGTGGTCAAAAATTTCGGTCGCTCACAGCTGCTCAGAAACACGTGGCAGTGAAAAATGAGGAGAGGCCACTCGTGCAGGAGTTCAGACAACCTTGAAGTCTTAAGGCGAGTGTTGCATCGTTAATATTTCAAAAAAATTATAGTGGTTGGTTTTTCTAATTAACCTTTTGTCGTGTCTTTGTAGAAACGAACTTCTTGCATGAGAAGCCCTTCAAGGAATGATGAGCATACATCACCTTCAAATGACGAGCCGGATAAAGTTGAGTGGGCTCTTGGCAACAGTGACCTCGTTCATGGTGATACGTGGAGGCCGTTTGTGGATGGTCAAGCGGTTCTAGATTCTGTGATCCAACACTGGAGCGAGGAATTCTATATGGCCACGCACACCAACTCTTCTGCACCTCGGTACTGTTCTCTTTCTTGTCATCCGACTTAACGCTTTCAAAGAATGCTTTGTTTAATTAAATTGGTGTATGAGATTTAATATGTTTCAATCTTAGTCGTTTTATAAGATGCACCGTGAATCAGGGGCAGAGAGAAGGGGCCCTCTCCAGTTCTTGCTAGTAATTTTTCAAGTGGTATATATTAATTTTTAAAAATTACTCTTTAGCCCTCTGCAAATAAATTCTAAGGCTACAAATTTTTAAAAACATTCTCTTCAGTCCTATCTGATTGAATAAAATTAATTTTATTAAATATTATTTTAGTAAAAATTAATTAACTAGCCCCGCCACAAAAAAATCTGGCTCCATTCCCCGTGTTGTGAATCTATAACTCATGTACATAAAGTAATTTCTTAATGGAGAAATGAGGAACTGTTTTACAATCTAACCTATTATATAATCAGTTATTTTGTTTGTGCTTCGTAGGTGAGATGCTGAGATGAGCTGAACAACGTCTGAAGCTGCGAAGAACAGTTAAAAGAATCCTTCAGATCTGTATGAACTTCATATTGTGTCTGTAGAACACATGAACATCTAGACTTTATTTTTCACTAGTTCTATACAAAATTGTAGCTAACTTATTCTCATGTGTGATTTTGTGTTAAAACTTTGCCAAATTTGAATGTGCAAACACAGTTTTGCTGGACCTATTCTAGTATCAGTACAACAGTTTTTTTGAAACTGATGGTTGAAACGGATGCAAATCTGAAAACTACAAAAGAAAGAGCAAACATCCGGGTTGAAACTAAACTGGCTGAAGTAAGTAAAAGAACCTCTGACAAAACAAATCTATGTAAGAAAGTTGTAGATTATAATCTGATGTCTTAATCTTCTGCAGTCATTACCTAACAAACAACAGACCAAAATGCAGTTCATAAGCTATTCCTAATCAATGGCGTGATCTATACCTTTTATTAGAAAGTTAACCAAAAATTGTGCACATTCAGATGAGACGGGGGGAGTAATATTTTTCATAAGTATAATAAAACATGAATAAAATTGATTTGTATATTTTTTAAATGAAAATATGTTACCATTAAATCTATACCGTATACTATATGTACATTCTTAAAAATAAATTGATCATATATCCTTATTGGTCAGATACACTATCATATAGTTATTAACTGACTATTCCTAAAAACTATTCACACAACAAATTAGCTAATACAATAAACTTTTTTTTGAAAAATTACATATAAAAAGATTTATAAATTAATTTATAAATAAAAAAATAAAATAAAAACTAATCATGTCAATTATTACTATCAGTTAACAACTATATATCGGATAATTATTAAAATTAATCTTGACCGACTAGTGTTGTTTGATAACTGAAAATAATAAGACTATCTGACCCATCCAACCCATTTGAGTTGATAATTATTTAAAATAATTTATAATATATAAAGTTATAGAGAAATCAAATCGAACGCTAAAGTCTCTCTCCATTCAGCCCTCTACAAGAAAATCTTATATATAAATAAAATGATTGACCCGAATACGAAATACGACTTGCACAAATCTTGTACAATTCGAATAGACATATGTATAAGCAAGTGCATAAATTCATCTCAGCTTCTCTGCCACTTCTAAATCAAAAATCCAAATTAGTGAGACGATCTGTTTGATCTAATCTGCCAGAATAAAAAAATTATAAATAAAATATTTTATGAAAACAATATATATTGACCAAAACACGCACACAAAATTTCAAATGACACCTCTGTAAACAAGCAATTGAATAAACTCGTTTGATTCAGCTATTGAAACAAGGTGCATGCTAGTTTTTTTAAAAAAATATTCATCACAAATTATTTCACGCAATTTTTGTTGAAGATGTTTGGATTTATTTTATTGGTCAATAATACTTTTTAAACAATACTTATTTTGAAGTGAATTTTAACTGTCAAAACCTTGAGTAGTATTTATTTATGAATAAACAATAATAAAGAAAAAGAGTAAGAACAAAGTTAATGCACCATGAATTGGCGTTGATGATTAATCCGCCGGGTTCCACCGCCGCTGCTTCTAGGAGAGCCACCGCTAGACGATGAACAGGATAAAGAATATGGTCGGTCACGTTGGCCTATCGTACTCTACTCGAGAAAACTAGAATTGGGACTACAGATGAGAAGGAGGTCACGGGGTTGCTTTGATTTCTACTGAGGAACTCGACATGCTCTCTCGGGGGTGGCATACCAACGAAGAGGATCGTTGGTACGCCACCCTCGAGTGATGGTGAGGAGTCCTCGCTACAACAACGCAACAATTTGAAAGTTTTTATTAACGAGGTAAATATATATTTCGTACCATTATAAATTTTTGTAGCTCATTCAAATTGTAAGTTGTTTTTTTCCATATCTGAAATCATTAGGATCGAAAAATAGTCGTGTGGCTATGCATTATTTTTATTTTTTCTATTGACACATTTTTGGAAACTTCAACTCTTAAAAAAATGCTAATCTGTAGGTTTTCCATGTAATAACTTAGTATTTTGAGTGCGGACGCGAGATGATGGATTGCAGTGTTATGGTTTAGCGTGTGCGTTCAGAATGCAACCTGTTGCACTAGATGTGTCTTATGAAGTTTCTTGAATGAAAATTGTTGTTATGAAATTGTTAGGATCTTGTTTGAGTGATTGCATGAGTCGGTATTTTTGTGTTTGAACAAGTGCAAATATTGCGTTGTTCTGTGAGGCAAGTTGAGTGCACATTATGTGCGGATTATGTACATATTAAGTGCACATTTTCTAGTTTATGTTGTGTGATATGTGGGTGGTTGCGGTTATGAAAATGTTAGGATCGTATTTGAATGTAATAAATTTGTTGTTGCTGTTATCTATATAGTGACGCATATTATGTGCAAATTATGCACATACTATGCCCATGATTAAGACAAGAACTTTTTATTTTTTCTTCTTGTTTATGTAATGTGATAAGCATGTTGTTGTGGTTACGGCGATCAGCACATCTCTGATGATAAAATTTGGTTGTTTACCTTTCCAAATGATTAACTACAAGGAAGGGATGCATGAAAGTGAACTGGCAACCTTGACTTCTACAACGGCCAAATCTCGCTACAACCTCCCTAATGGTTGGGTTGTGGAGGAAGTTCTGCGATAAGATGGCTTGATACATGGCCACACTGATAAGGTAAGTGTTTTACTATAAAGTTTGCTACATTTCTCTCTTACAGTACTAATTACATATGCCAATTTTCTTGTACAATACTACTATGAACCGGGAATTGGTGAGAAATTCCGGCCATTGACAACTGCTCAAAAACACGTAGCAGCAACAAATGAGGAGAAGTCACTCGTTCAGACGTTTAGATATCCTCAAAGTTCTAAGGTGAGTGTTACATCGTTAACCTTTCAAAAATCATTTTCTATTGATTGGTTTTTGTAATTAATATTTTGTTGTGTCATAGTAGAAACAGACTTCTTATATGAAAAGGCCTTCAAGAAACGATGAGCAATCATCCCCTTCCAGTGACAGGCTAGAAAAAGTTGAGTGGGTTCTTAGCGGCAATTACATCGTTCAAGAAGATACATGGAAGCATTCGTGGGTGATCAAGTTGTTCCAATTCTGTGAGCCGGGAGTGGAGCAAGAAGTTCTATATGGCCACACACACCAACCCTTCTGCATCTCGGTATTGTTCCCCTTCCTGTTATGCGACTAACACTTTCATAGATGCTTTATTTAATTCAACTGGTTAATGGGATTTAATATTTCATATGTTCGTCGTTACATAAGATTCATCTGGATCTATAGCCTCATTTACAGAAGTAACTTCTTAATGGAGAAATCATGAACCGTATTACAACCTAACCTAGTGTATAATTTACTTGTTCTATTTGTGTTTCGGAGGTGTGGTGCTGAGAATCTGAGATGAGCCAAACATCACCAAAATTTGCGAAAATAGTTAAAGGGATTTGTAGGATCCGTATGAACTTTATATTGTGTTTTTAGAAAAGAGGAACATTTAGACTTTATTTTTCTTAACTTGTGCACAAAACTGTAGCTAACCTTATGCTCATTTGTAATCTATTGCTGAAACTTTGTGAAATTAGTATGTGCAAATACAGTTTTGCTGGATTGGATTTATTCTGGTATTAGTTCAATAGCTCTTTCTTCATCCTGCAAATTTTGAATAATTAGGAAATGCAGCAGTCGATCAATCATATTTTTGGGTGAATCAAATGACAGAGGAATTTTTTTTTAAATATGTTCAAGTTAAAAAGTGCTGTCAATTTCAAATTAGGAGACAATTAGACTAACCCAACTAATTAAACTCAACAATCGTGTTTTGATTACTTATAATATAAAAATCTACAGATAACACACACACATGTATATATATCGACCAAAACATGCAAGTACAAATTAGAATGGAGTCGTAAGCATTCTATTAAATTCATGAAATTTACATCGCTACTAGCAATTGGCATTGGTCAATCCACCGGATTCCGTTGCTTCTGCCATCATTCATTCAATTTACCTAATTTTTCTAGACGTTCTCGTTCTGGTCCTACTACTGGTCGTAGCAGGAAGATGATTATTTACAATGGTAAGGTACTATTACTACTTGTTTCTTGTTACATTCTAGTATTCATGTGTTTCGAGTTTCGTGAATGTGGTGGTTATGGGTTGGAATGAAAAGAAGATGGTTTGGTATTCAATGCAGGGGCGGAACCAGAAAAATTTTTCAGGGGAGGCTGAAAAATTTTCGGCGTCCGGCGTGCAGAGGCGGCGGGACGAGGCAGCTTCTGGCGGCGCCGCAGCGGAGACCTGGTGGCGGACGGCGGTGGCGGTGGCGGAGGGCTCTCGGCTGAGGGAAATGACGGAGGGAGAGGGAGAGCTTCTACTGCTTTGTTTTGTAAATGTTTTGTAACTTTGCAAATGTTTTGTAACTTTGTTTGTGTTTGGATTATTGGATTGGGCTCCGTTTTTGGCCCAATCCATTTCACATTCCATTTTTATTTTTTTTTCCATTTTACTAAATGAAACGACGTCGTTTCACTAACGTGAAACGACGTCGATTTAGTACTTAGGCATTAAAAAAAAGAAGGCCGCAATGCGGCCTTCTTCTCCGAGCAAACCTCGGACGTTTTCGTCGGAGACGCGCTCGGCGAACCGGACCGCCTCCTGCTATCTCTGGCTGGCGATCGAGGTAGGGCTGGAGCCCTACCTTGCATCCCATTGGTTCCGCTCCTGATTCAATGTGTTTCAAAAAGTTTATAGTTTCTTGAATAAAAATTCTGTGGTTATGAAACTGTTGGGATAGATTTTTGCGTTTGAATATGTGTGCAAATGTGCTATTGTTTTGTGAGGTAGACTATGTGCAAATTATGTGCAAATTCCTAGTTTTGTTTTTGTTTTTGTAGTATGATAAATGAGTTGCTATTTTTCACGTATAGTGAGGCAAATTATGTGCAAATTATGCGTAAATTATGCACAAGTTATGCGTATATTATTCCCGTGATTGAAAAGGAATTTTGTAGTTTTTATTAGTTTATTTAGTATGATAAACATATTTTTGTGGTTATGGAAATCAGAGCATTTTGATGACTAAAAATGTTACTTTTATCTTTGATGACAAAATTGTTTACCATTCCAGGTGGTTAACTACATGGAAGGGATGCGTGAAAGTGAGTTGGCAACCTCAACTTCTATAATGGCCAAATCTCACTACAACCTTCTCGATGGTTAGGTGTGCGGTGAGGGTTTTAAATACGCCCACTGAAAAGGTAAAGTGTTTTCCTACTAATTAAGCGACATTTTTTCTCTTACAAATTTGTATTTGGTGGGAAACTTATTATGTTAAGGAGGATATCCGAATTGTACTATACAAGGCAAAGGTTGCTCATGTGCTTCGCCTAGTTTTCCACAACGCGAGTACTTTTGAAACCACTGAGAAAACAGGCAGCATGAATGGCTTGATATGAGCTGGGCGCAGCTGAGGGAAGGCCGGGCAGTGGCGGATCTTGGCAGGTGGAGGTGGTGCTGGTCGGGCGGGCGGAGGTGGTGAGGCAGTGGAGGTGGCAGAGCATCGGTGGCGGTGATTTTGGAGATGATGAAGAAGAAGAATCCTAGAGGTGTTTTTGTCATCATATTTTTTGTTTTAAGACTAGCGGTATGTAAGTCTTTTTAGGTTTGGTCAATGCCGAAAAATGGCAAGTCGCCGGAATAGTGCGAAAAGGTTATATCGGCACATTTGATGAAAAACTTAGGGTTCAAATCACACTTTTAAATTTTACAGGGTTAAACTGACACTTTCAAAAAATAATAGAGTTAGTTTTATTTTTTACCCTAAAATATATACATTATGAAGGATCAACTACAATTTGGCTATAAGCATGTTCAGTTATTAACATAATCCTAATTCTAATTAGTGACCCATGATTTGTGAGTGAAAGTGCCCATAAGTGTTATGGTCCATAGAGTTTGATTATATTGTAATTTCCACCATTAGTTTTTACGATAGGGAATCTATAATTGTTTTTATATTACTAATTCTCAGCCCATTTACTTGAGTTGGGTAACAGCATTTACCCAGAACCTCTATTTATATAATCTTATTCTTATTCTTATTTTATGCAGTGGTGGAATCAGAAACTTTTTTATGAGAGCTAGAGGACTAGAGGAGAGTGAAGTGTTGGAGGCAGTCAGGCGGCGACGGCGGGACGGTGGTGGGCCGTGGCGATCCGGCATGGAGGCTGAGCTGAGCGAGTGAGGGTGCGCCCCTTTCTTTATCCCGCTGTTTTTTTTGCCTTTAGTAATAGTGATATGACTTTGTTCTACTTAAAGGAAAAGTACTTAAATGACGTCATTTTATATACAGTTGGGGCAAAAAAAAGAAGGTCGTGATGACTGCTTCTCTGAGAGGCATGAGGCGGCACAGACGTGTAAGAACAGAGACGGGAAGCGGAACCCTAATCCAACCTTCCAGTTCTACTTCGCACCGATAACTCAAATAGGCTTAGAGTCCTACCACGCGTAACAGTATAGGAGTGAATACAATTACTTTATTCTTATTTTCTATTTTTATAGTGGTAGGTCTGCCCCTGATTTCATGTATGACCCAAGAAAAAAAAAGGTAAATACAAATTGCTTTATTTATTTTTATTTTTTCGTTTAGGTGGTTTCAAAATTGTAAATGTATGCACACTTCAACAAATATGGCATATAGAAATGTTTGAATAAATGTATTTATGTATAAAAATATTATAATAATGATTTGGTACTCTTATTTATGTTAAATGATACTATTATAACTTAGCTCAAGTCCTAGTTGCACTGTTATTTAGTCAAACCAATTATTTAATTTCATTTATAAAATTATATTGATACAAAAATAAATGTATTATATATCATATGGAAAAATGTTTTGTTCGTCTAATATCTTGTGATTATTATTGATTATATACTTTTTTTAATCAAATAATGGAACAAGTGAGGGGTTTGTTACGAGGTGGGTGGGAAAAAATTTTAAAAAATATCAAAGGTGTTATTTTAAAAGAATACGTAATTTTATTTGGACTATTTGGACTAGTGTTGTTAGAGAACCAAAAATACTAAGACTATCTGACCCATTCAACCCGCTTGACTTGATAATTATATTAAATAATTTATAATATATAAAGTTATGGAGAAATCAAATTGAACGCTAAAGTCTCTCCATTCGACCCTCGGTAGCTTATAGTATATAAAATAAATTGATTGATATGAATGCGAATAGCACAAATTCTGCACAATTCGAATAGACACATGTATAAGCAAGTGCATAAATTCATCACAACTCCGCCACTTCTAAATCACAAATCCAAATTATTGAGACAATTTGATTGATCCAATAAGGCCAAAACAAAAATATATATTAAAATATTTACGAAATATAATATATCGACCAAAATACGCAAATAGTATTTCAAATGACACCTCTATAAGCAAACAGATGAATAAACTCGCCTGATTTAGCTATTAACACAAGGAGCATACTATTTTTTTTACATAAAAAAATCATCACAAAATAAGTACTCAATTTTTGTTAGAGATGATTATATTCCTCATAATCTTCAATAATATTCTTTAAACAAACACCGACTTTGAAATGAATTTTAATTGCGAAAACCATTAGTAGTGGAGTATTTATCGAAACGAGTAAATAATAACAAAACAACGGGGCAAAGTTTTTGGAAAGACGGTTTTTTCATAATCTTATGAAAAAATGGTATTTAATTAGAATAATAAAAGGAAAATGTTTTAGTTACAATATTAAAAATTTATTATACAACGTAATTATAAAATTTATAACCCGATTAATTCAACCCGAAAATTTTATTTCCAGTATCGCCTTTCATAAAACGACTCAAACAAAACAGTAAAAACAAAATTTGTTCAAATGGATAACAAAAAAAGATTGTGCGGGAAATACGTAACGGCGTTGAAAAACAAAAGGATTCTGGACATTTCGCACAATATCCCTCCGCCGCCATACCAAAATCCCTCCGCCTCCGACATACCAAATCTTCCCGCCGCCGAACCAAATCTACCCTCAACCGTACGAGAAACCTCCCCACCGCCGTACGAGAAATCTCCCCGCTGCCGTCCGAGAAGCCTCCCCGCCGCCGAACCAGATCCGTCGCCACACGTCCGTACAGAAATGGAGAGCCCGAGCTTCAATGCTTCTTACCGTGGGGACGATCGCAACGGCCGGCAACTGGCGCTGATTGCTCCGCCGAATTCCGGCGTCTCCGCCGCCGCCGCCGGTACTGGGAGAGGTTCTGGAGGATCGACGGGTTTCACGCTCCCCGAGGGATGGCGAGCTGAAGGAGTTCGCCGCACCGGCTCCCGCGTCGTCGACAAGGTTGGTTTCCCGTTCAATTTTCCTGTGTTTTTTTTTTCATTTTGTCTGTGATTATTCATATATGTGGTATTTTCTGTGCGATTTCTTCAGATGTGTGGATTTTTAGGAGTTTTTGAATGCTACTTTTATTTTCCGTTTTGTAGTTTTACTATGAGCCGGTGACCGGAAGAAAATTCCGGTCATTGAGAGCGGTGGAGAGGCACCTGAAAGGCAGGGGAGTGCAATTACCGGCGAAACCACTCGCACTCGCGTGGGGTAATACTAAGAAGGCAAGTTGAAATATTGTACTAGCATTTCATTTTAAAATTGTATTTTGTGATGAATATAGTTTTGGGGATTGATTTTTTTAATTAATTTGATTTGGAAGAGGTCTAGAAGTTCAGGTTCCAATTCCGGTGCTGGGTCTGGTCCTGCTACTGGTTGTAGCAGGAAGATGATCATTTACGGTGGTAAGGTACGATTTATAACTCGTTTCTTGTTGCATTTTAGCGTTCGTGTGTTTTCAAGTTTTGTGAATGTAGGAATGGAAAGAAGATGGTTAGGAGTTTAGGTGTTTTAAAAAATTTAAAGTTATGAAGATTTTGTGGTTATGAAATTGTTAGCATAGACTTTTGTGTTTGAATAAGTGTGCAAATGTGTTGTTGTTTAGTGAGGCGGAATGTGTGCAAATTATGTGCAGGTTATGCTCAGATTATGCGCAAATTATGTGCCGATTTTGCACCAATTTCCTAGTTTTTTTAAGTTTGATAAATGTGATACTATTGTTTTTCGTATAGTGAAGCAAATTATGTGCAAATTATGCGCAAATTATGTGCAAATTATGCACAAATTATGTATGTGATTGTTTAGGAATTTTGTAGCTTCTATTAATGTTTATGTAGTATGATAAACATATTCTTGTAGTTGTGGCGACCAAAAGTTGATGACTGAAAAAAAATTAACCCTGATTATAAAATCTCGTTGTTTACCTTTTCAGGTGGTCAACTATAGGGAAGGGGTGCTTGAGAGTGAGTTGGCGACATTGGCTTCTACATCAGCCTTATCTCACTACAACCTTCCCGATGGTTGGGTCGTGGAAGAGATTCTGCGGCGAGAGGGCACGTACACTGACAAGGTAACTCATTTTTCTATAAATTAAGCGATATTTTGCTCTAACTATTTATATGACATTTCTCATTGCCAATGTTGCACAGTACTACTATGAACCGGGAAGTGGTCATAAATTCCAGTCACTCACAGCTGCTCAGAAACACGTGGTAGCAACAAATGAGGAGAGGCCACTCGCACATGCGTTTAGACAAGCTCGAAGTCTTAAGGTGAGTGTTGCTTCATTAAACTTTCAAAAATTCGTTTCTACTAACTAGTTTCTAGTTAACCTTTTGTCGTGTCTTTGAAGAAACGAGCTTCTTACATGAGAAGGCCTTCAAGAAAGGATGAGCAAACATCACCTTCAAATGACGAGCTGGATAAAGTTGAGTGGGTTCTTAGCAACAGGGACCTCGTTCATGGTGATACGTGGAAGCCGTTTGTGGATGGTCGAGCGGTTCCAGATTCTGTGATCCAAGACTGGAGTGAGGAATTCTATATGGCCACGCACACCAACTCTTCTGCACATCGGTACTGTTCTCTTTCTTGTTATCCGACTTAACGCTTTCAAAGAATGCTTTGTTTAATTAAACTGGTTTATGAGATTTAAAATGTTTAATGTGTTTCTATCTTAGTCATTTTATAAGATGCACCGTGAATCAGGGACAGAGAGAATGGACCCTTTCTAGCCCTCACCAGTAAATTTTCAAGTGGTATTAATTTTTAAAAATTACTCTTCAAACCTTCGCCAACAATTTTCTAAGACTTCCAATTTTTTTAACAATTACTCTTCAGCCCCATCAGATTGAATAAATTGCTTTTAATAAATAGTATTTTAGTAAAAATTAATTAACTAGCCCCACCACAAAAAACAATCTGGCTCCACCCCTGCCGTGAATATATACCTCATTTACATAAAGTAACATCTTAATGGAGAAATGAGGAAATGTTTTACAATCTAATCTATTACATAATTCACTTATTGTGCTTGTGTTTCGTAGGTGAGATGTTGAGATGAGCTAAACAACGTCAGAAGTTGCGAAGAACAGTTAAAGGAATCCGTAGGATCCGTATGAACTTCATATTGTGTCCGTAGAATACATGAACATCGAGACTTTATTTTTCTGTAGTTCTATGCAAAATTGTAGCTAACTCATTCTCATTTTTGATGTTGTGTTAAAGCTTTGCCAAATTTGAATGTGCAAACACAGTTTTAATGGACCTATTCTAGTATCAGTACAACAGTTTTTTTTGAAACTGATAGTTGAAACTGATGCAAATCTGAAAACTACAAAAGAAAGAGCAAACATCCTGGTTGAAACTAAACTGACTGAAGTAAGTAAAAGAACCTCTGACGAAACAAATCTATGTAAGAAAGTTGTAGATTATAATCTGATGTCTTAATCTTCTACAGTCATTACCTAACAAACAGCAGACCAAAATGCAGTTCATAAGCTATTCCTAATCAACGACGTGATCTCTCGTGCAAATGCGCAAAAAGCAGATCCCGCAAAGCAGCAGATGAATCATCGACATAACTTATCCCTGATCATGGCGTCGAGAAACATTCAAACTCTCCAAAACCTCATCTTCTAGGTCAATGACAATGTTATGCAGAATGCAACACATGAATATAAACCTCGGTAACTTATGCCTCCACACGTCCTTCCCCCGTTTAAACGCTCTCTAGTTTTATTAGTTTAAATGCATATCATTTTGAAACTTTTTAGATTTTCAGTATGATTTTTCATACATTGATAAGAAAAAAACTAATATTCCCTCTGTTGCAGCCGAATCTGCACACTTTTTGGTCAACTTTCTCAAGACATGTTTGACCATAAATTTCAACTAGTATATAGACACCAATATCATTATGTGAGATATTATTGGATTTCCTGCATGATGTATTTTTTATATATCTAATTTTAGCACACCGTTAGTAGACGTAACTAAAGTTATCGTTGGTCAAACATGACATGAGAAAGTTGATAAAAAAGTGTGCACATTCAGCTGAGACGGAGGGAGTAATATTTTTCATATAAGTATAATAAAACAATAATAAAATTGATTTTTATATTTTTTAAATGAAAATATGTTACTATTAAATCTGTACCATCTATTATATGTACACGCTTAAAAATAAATTGATCATATATCCTTATTGGTCAGATACACTATCATATAGTTATCAACTGACTATTCCTAAAAACTATTCACACAACAAATTAGCTAATACAATAAACCTTTTTTGAAAAATTACATATAAAAAGATTTATAAATTACAGATACACTATCATATAGTATATATTATAAATAATAATCACAAGATATTAGACGAACAGAACATTTTTCCAGATGATATGTAATACATTTGTTTTTGTATAAATATAATTATATACATATAAAATTAAATAATTAGTTTGACTAAATTAACAGTGCAACTAGGACTTAAGATAAGTTATAATTGTGTCATTTAACATAAATAAGAGTAATACTAAATCATTATTATATAATATCTTTATATATAAATACGTTTATTCAAACATTATTATAATATCTTTATATATAAATACATTTATTCAAACATTATTATATGCCATATTTGTTGAAGTGAGCATACATTAATTTACAAATTTCAAACCTCCTAAACGAAAAAATAAATAAAAATAACGCAATTGTACTCACTTTTTTTTTCTAGGGTCGTGCATGAAATAAGAATAAGAGTATAAAAATAGAGGTCTTGGGGTAAATGCTGTTACCCAACTCAAGTGAATGGGACGGGAATTAGTGATATAAAGACAATTGTAGATTCCCTATCGTACAAATTAATGGTGGAAATTACAACATAATCAAACTCTATGGTCCAAACACTTATGGGCGATTTCACTCACAAATCATGTGATTTTAACCCGAAGTTTTTCATCAAATGTGCCAATACAATCTTTTCGCACTATTCCGAAATTTACTTGGCATTTTTTGGCATTGACCGAATCTAAAAGACTAAAATACCCATAGTCTTAAAACTAAAAATATAATAACAAAAACACCCATAGGATTCTTCTTCTTCATCATCTCCAAAACCACCGCCACCGGTGCTCTGCCACCTCCACCGCCTCACCACCTCCGCCCGCCCGGCCAGCACCAACTCCACCTGCCTAGATCTGCCGCTGCCCGACCTTCCCTCAGATGCGCTCAGCCCAGATCGAGCCATTCATGCTGCCTGTTTTCTCAGTGATTTCAAATGCACCTGCGTTGTGGAAAACTATGCGAAGCACACAAGCAGCCTTTGCCTTGGATAGTGCAGTTCGAATATCCTCCTTAACATAACTAGTTTCCCACCAAACATAAATTTGTAAGAGAAAAATGTCGCTTAATTTATAAGAAAACACTTTACCTTGTCAATGAGAGTATTTCAAGTTCTCACTGTGCACCCAACCATCGGAAAGGTTGTCGTGAGATTTGGCCATTATAGGGGTCGCCAACTCACTTTCATGCATCCCTTCCCTATAGTTAACCACCTGTAAAGGTAAATAATTTTATCATCAAAGTTAAAAGTAACATTTTTAGTCATCAAAATGTTCTGATTGCCATAACCACCAAAATATGTTTATCATACTACATAAACACTAGTAAAAACTAGAAAATTCCTTTTCAATCACGGGAATAATTTGCGCATAAATTGCACATAATTTGCCTCACTATAGCAACCCATTTATCAAACTACAAAAAAAGTAACTAGTAATTTGCACATAATCTGCACATATACTAAGCATAATCTACACATAATCTGCATATAATCTTCACACAATCTACCTCACAAAACAATAGCAAATTTGCACACATATTCAAACACAAAAATCTATCCCAACAATTTCAAAACCACAAAATTTTCATTTAAGAAGCTATAAACTTTTTTAAACACATTGAATACCAAACCATCTTCTTTCCATTCCAATCATAACCACTACACGAAACTTGAAACACATGAATGCTAAAATGTAACAAGAAACAAGTATTAATAGTACTTTGCCATTGTAAATAATCATTTTCCCGCTACAATCAGTACCAGGACCAAGACCAGGACCAGAACGAGAACGTCTAGAAAGTTTAGGTAAATTGAATCAATGGCTACGGCAGTGACGGCAGAGCTGGCCTTTACCCGGCCCAATAGGTTCATTTGAACAGGTTTTGGGGGCCCAAAATTTAAATATTAGGTATTATATATGTGTTATTTTATTTACTTGGGAAAATTAAACAAACCTGCACAATCCTCTTCGTCTTTCTCGCATCCTGCCTCCGACTTCTCAGTTTCCAGCCTGGTTCAGCGCGCCTTCAATTGTTGCGACCAAATCAATAAATCATTCAATTTCTTTTCCAATTTCCAAGTCTACATTCAATTTTTATCCCCTATAATCACTCTATTTTCACGAATCTCGCTAATTGAAGTTGAACTAAACGCCAATGGCATAGTCCGATGAAATCCATCAACAGTCTGATTTTTATCTATTTATTTCAGAGGTCAGTTATCTCTCTCAAGCATCCCTCAATTTCTTTCACAGTTTAAGAATCCCAGTCTAATTCATCAATTTGTTCTTCTATTTTTTGGTCATCTAAAGATTTAAAATTTCATATTGTGCTCCACTGATTTGTTCTTCTATTTTTTGGTCATCTAAAGATTTAGAATTTCATATTGTGCTCCACTGCTCCTGCTTCCTGTACCTGCAATCATGTTCAAGTGTTCAATTAGATAGCTTGGGGGCAGCCGCAGGGGTGATTCGGGTGCAGAGCCGGCCTTTACCCGGCCCAATGGGTCCATTTGAATAATTTTGGGGCCCCAAAATTTTTATATTAGGTAAAATTTCTGTGTGTTATTTTATTTACTTTGGAAAGTTAAACAAACTTGCGCAATCCTCTTCATCTTTCTCGCATCCTGCCTCCGGCTTCTCAGTTTCTGGCCTGGTTCAGTGCGCCTTCGATCGTATGATAAATCATCTGAATTATATTTCGAAAACAAACATGGAACACTGTTGTAAGCTCTCAATCCATCCAATTTTCCTAAAATATTTTTATTCCCTCCATTCTAGCCAAATTTGCACATAATTTTTTTTTTCAGTTAAACTTTTCAAACTTTGAGCACATATTTCAATAGATATATAAAATAATAATATTATCATATGAGATACCGTTAGGTTCGTCGTAACATGTAGTATCTAAATATTAACTTTTTATGAGTCGTTATTGTACATAGTTGCATTATTTACAGTCAAACATGTTTATTGGAGACTCTAAAAAAGATTTTGTACAAATTTGCCTGGACAGAGGAAGTAGATAAGTAGACAACTAATTACTGACATTTTGTAGTTTTTTGTTACGGTGGTTGGTACGGTGGAGGATTTCGTAAGGAGGCGGTAAAGGATGGATTTTGGCTCTATTTGGCAGAGTTTATAAGAAACAAAACACTAAAAAGTGTTTTGTAAAGTGTTAAAAACAACTTATTTTCTAAGTAGAAGCTAATTTTTTGGGGGAAAAGAAGAAGCTGGTCTCCCACTGCTTTTAAGATAAGTCATCTTTGCTTATAAGCACAGCTCTGCCGAACAGAGCTTTTAAAGGCCACATCTTTTTGAGTTTGGACAGGGTGGATCTTGTACTGGGTATTTATAGCATTTCTAGGCACTCCCTCTTGCACAAATTTTTTTTTTCACTCTCTAATTTTAATATTATTTATTCATAGGTAAATACTACTCATGGACTAAAATTCATTTCAAAATAAGTTTTTGTTTTAAAAATATTGACCAGTATGATCATCTCCAACAAATATTAAGTGATGAAATTTTTTTTTTTTTTTTGAAAGTAGTGCGTAGCTAGCGTTCATGGCAGAATCAAGATGAGTTTATTCAACTACTTATAGAAGTGTCATACTAAATTGTGTGTGCGTGTTCTGGTCAATCTATTTTTCACATACACACAGACGGAGTATATGTTTGGGTGTGTGTTATCTATATATTTTTATATTATAAATAACCAAAACACAATTGTTGAGTCTAATTGGTCGAGCCAATCAAATTGTCTCATAATTTGGACTTTTTTAGTTAGAAATTGACAATACCTTTTTTCACTTAGAACTAATTTTAAAAAAAATCTTCCGTCGTTCGATTCACCCAAAATAAAATGATCGATTGACTGCTGCATTTCCTAATTATTCAAATTTTGCATAATGAAGAAAAAGCTATTGAACTAATATTAGAATAAATCCAATACAGCAAAACTGTATTTGCACATTTGAATTTGACAAGGTTTCAGCAATAGCTTACAAATGACTACAGTTTTGCACACAAGTCAAGAAAAATAAAGTCTAAATGTTCATGTGTTCTGAAAACACAATGTGAAGTTCATACAGATCCCTTTAACTGTTTTTCGCAAATTTCGGTGGTGTTTGGCTCATCTCAGAATCTCACCTACGAAACACAAATAGAAAAGGTGAATTCCACACAATGTTAGATTGTAATACAGTTCCTGATTTCTCCATTAAAAGGCTATTTTTTTTGTAAACGAGGCATAGATTCAGGTTCATTTTACGTAACGACTAAGACGGAAACATATGAAATCCCATAAACCATTTTAAACATTATATGAAAGCGTTAGTCACATAATTGGAAAGAGAACAATACCAAGGTGCAGAAGAGTTGGTGTGCGTGGCCATATAGAATTTCTCGCTCCACTCCCGGCTCATAGAATCTGGAACTGCTCGACCACCCACGAACGGTATCCATGTATCTCCTTGAATGATGTCACTGCTACTAAGAACCCACTCAACCTTTTCTGGCTCGTCACAGGAAGAGGATGATTGCTCACTGTTTCTTGAAGGCCTTTTCACATAAGAAGCCTTTTTCTACAAAGACACAACAAAATATATAATTATATATACACAAGTAGACCAATTGTTTTTGAAAGGTTGGCAATGCAACACTCACCTTAAGACTCTGAGGTTGTCGAAACGTCTGAACGAGTGACCTCTCTTCATTTGTCGGTGCTACGTGCTTCAGAGCAGCTGTCAATGACCGGAATTTCTTACCGCTTCCCGGTTCATAGTAGTACTGTACAAGAAAATTGACATATGTAATTAGTATTGTAAGAGCGAAATATCACAAACTTTATAGGAAAATACTTTACCTTATCAGTGTGGGCATATTTCAAGCCCTCTCTCCGTGGAACCTCTTCCACGACCCAACCATTAGGAAGGTTGTAGTGATTTTTGGCTGCTCTAGAAGCCAAGGTCGCCAACTCACTCTCACGCATCCCTTCTGTGTAGTTAATCAGCTGTAAAGGTAAAAAACCAGATTTTATCATCAAAGTTCAAAATAACATTATCAATCATCAAGATGTGTTAATCGCCACAACCACACCAACACGCTTATCACACTAAATAAACAATAATAAAAACAAAAAAAAATATTGTCTAATCATTGGCATAGTGTGCGCGTAATTTGCACATAATATACCTCATAGATAACAACAACAAAAAATTTATCACATTCAAACGCGTCCCTAACATTTTTATGACCGCAACCACGCATTTATCGCACTAAAAAAGCAACATAAACTAGGAAAATTGCGCATAATCTGCACATAATCAGCACATAATTTGCACACGGCCTGCCTCGCTAAACAACCGAACATTTGAACTTGTTCAAACACAAAAATGGCAGCTCATGCAAGCACACAAACAAGATCCTAACATTTTCATAAAAAATTTCATTCAAGAAACTTCAAAAAAAAATTGAACACATTAAACACCAAATCATATGTTTTCCATTCCAATCCAGAATCACTACATTCACAAAACTAGAAAACACACAAACGCTAAAATGTAACAAGAAACAAGCTATTAATCGTACCTTGCCATTGTAAATGATCATCTTCCTACTACGATCGTACCCATGACGAGAACCAGAACCGGAACTGGAACCAGAACGTCCAGACCTCTGCCAAGTCCGAAAAAAACCCGAAACAAAATGAATAACAAATCAGTCCTAGAAGCTATAAACATCACAAAATCAAATTTAAATATGAAATGCTAGTACTCTATTCCAAACTTGCCTTCTTAGTGATCGTCCACGTGACTGTGAGTGGTTTCGCCGGTAATTGCACTCCCTTACCTTTCACGTGCCTCTCTACCGCTCTCAATGACCGGAATTTTCTCCCGGTCACCGGCTCATAGTAAAACTACAAAACCGGAAAAAAAAATACTCCCTCATGCCCACACAGCTAAGGAATCGCACAGAAAAACTTCCTCGTGGCCACATACATAAGTAATAACAGAAAAAATTAAACGGCAAAATCGAACCTTGTCGACGATGCCGGAGCCGGTGCGGCGAACTCCTTCAGCTCGCCACCCCTCGGGGAGCGTGAAACCCGTCGACCGTCTAGCGGCGGCGGATTCCGGTGGATTGATCAACGCCAATTCCCGGTTCCGACCATCCTCTCCGCCGGCGGCATTGGAGCTCGGGCTCGCCATTGTTCTTGTACGTGCGGTGGCGATTTCGAGCTCCAACGTTGCTGACCTCGGGAATGATCGCAACGGCCGGGAATTGGCTTTGACTGCTCCGCCGAATTCCATCGTTGCCACCGCGTCGCCGCCGCTTCTGGGAGAGGCGCTCGAAGATCGACCGGTTTCGTTCTCCCCGAGGGATGGCGAGCTGAAGGAGTTCGCCGCACCGGCTCCGGCGTAGTCGACAAGGTTGGTTTCGCCGTTTAATTTTCCATTTTGTCTGTGATTATTCATGTATGTGGTATTTTCTGTGCGATTCCCTCAGGTGTGTGAATTTTCAGGAGTTTTTGAATGCTACTTTTATTTTCCGTTTTGTAGTTTTACTATGAGCCGGTGACCGGGAGAAAATTCCGGTCACTGAGAGCCGTGGAGAGACATGTGAAAGGCAAAGGAGTGCAATTACCGGCGAAACCACTCGCACTCGCGTGGGGAAACACTAAGAAGGCAAGCTGAAATATTGTACTAGCATTTCGTTTTAAAATTTATTATAGTTTTGGGGATTGATTTTTTTATTATTTTGATTTGGCAGAGGGCTAGATATTCTGGTTCCAGTTCGGGTGCTACTGGTCGTAGCAGGAAGATGATTATTTACGGAGGCAAGGTATAGTTAATAACTCGTGTCTGGTTACATTTTTTAGTGTTCATGTATTTTCAAGTTTTGTGAATGCAGTGGTTCTAGATTGGAATGGAAAGAAGATGGTTGGGAGTTTAGGTGTTTCAAAAAATTTAAAGTTATGAAAATTTTGTGGTTATTTAGAATAAATTTTTGAATTTGAATAAGTGTGGAAATGTGGTGATGTTTAGTGAAGCATATTGTGTGCAAATTATGCGCAAATTATGCTCAGGTTATGCGCAAAATATGTGCAGATTATGCGCAAATTATCTATTTTTTGTTGTTTTTGTAGTTTGATAAATGTGTTAATGTTATTTTCAGTATAGTGAAGCAAATTATGTGCAAATTATGCACAAGTTATATCTATGGTAGAACAGGAATTTTGTAGTTTCTATTAATGGTTATGTAGTATGATAAACGTAATGTTGTAGTTATGTGATCAAAATATTTTGATGACAGAAAAAGTTATTCTTAACTCTCATGATAAAATCTCGTTGTTTACCTTTTCAGGTGGTTAACTACAGGGAAGGAGTGCGTGAGAGTGAGTTGGCGACTTTGGCTTCTACATCGGCCATATCTCACTACAACCTTCCCGATGGTTGGGTCGTGGAGGAGGTTCCACGGCGAGATGGAACGCACACTGACAAGGTAAATCACTTTTCTATATATTAAGCGACTTTTTGCTGCAACTATTTATATGACATTTCTCATTGCATATGTTGCACAGTACTACTATGAACTGGGAAGTGGTCAAAAATTTCGGTCGCTCACAGCTGCTCAGAAACACGTGGCAGTGAAAAATGAGGAGAGGCCACTCGTGCAGGAGTTCAGACAACCTCGAAGTCTTAAGGCGAGTGTTGCATCGTTAATATTTCAAAAAAATTATAGTGGTTGGTTTTTCTAATTAACCTTTTGTCGTGTCTTTGTAGAAACGAGCTTCTTGCATGAGAAGGCCTTCAAGGAATGATGAGCATACATCACCTTCAAATGACGAGCCGGATAAAGTTGAGTGGGTTCTTGGCAACAGTGACCTCGTTCATGGTGATACGTGGAGGCCGTTTGTGGATGGTCAAGCGGTTCTAGATTCTGTGATCCAACACTGGAGCGAGGAATTCTATATGGCCACGCACACCAACTCTTCTGCACCTCGGTACTGTTCTCTTTCTTGTCATCCGACTTAACGCTTTCAAAGAATGCTTTGTTTAATTAAATTGGTGTATGAGATTTAATATGTTTCAATCTTAGTCGTTTTATAAGATGCACCGTGAATCAGGGGCAGAGAGAAGGGGCCCTCTCCAGTCCTTGCTAGTAATTTTTCAAGTGGTATATATTAATTTTTAAAAATTACTCTTTAGCCCTCTGCAAATAAATTCTAAGGCTACAAATTTTTAAAAACATTCTCTTCAGTCCTATCTGATTGAATAAAATTACTTTTATTAAATATATAATTTTAGTAAAAATTAATTAACTAGCCCCGCCACAAAAAAATCTGGCTCCATTCCCCGTGTCGTGAATCTATAACTCATGTACATAAAGTAATTTCTTAATGGAGAAATGAGGAATTGTTTTACAATCTAAGCTATTATATAATCAGTTATTTTGTTTTTGTTTCGTGGGTGAGATGCTGAGATGAGCTGAACAACGCCTGAAGCTGCGAAGAACAGTTAAAAGAATCCTTAGGATCTGTATGAACTTCATATTGTGTCTGTAGAACACATGAACATCTAGACTTTATTTTTCACTAGTTCTATACAAAATTGTAGCTAACTTATTCTCATGTGTGATTTTGTGTTAAAACTTTGCCAAATTTGAATGTGCAAACACAGTTTTGCTGGACCTATCCTAGTATCAGTACAACCGTTTTTTTGAAACTGATGGTTGAAACGGATGCAAATCTGAAAACTACAAAAGAAAGAGCAAACATCTGGGTTGAAACTAAACTGGCTGAAGTAAGTAAAAGAACCTCTGACAAAACAAATCTATGTAAGAAAGTTGTAGATTATAATCTGATGTCTTAATCTTCTGCAGTCATTACCTAACAAACAGCAGACCAAAATGCAGTTCATAAGCTATTCCTAATCAATGGCGTGATCTATACCTTTTATTAGAAAATTAACAAAAAATTGTGCACATTCGGATGAGACGGGGGGAGTAATATTTTTCATATAAGTATAATAAAACATGAATAAAATTGATTTGTATATTTTTTAAATGAAAATATGTTACCATTAAATCTATACCGTATACTATATGTACATTCTTAAAAATAAATTGATCATATATCCTTATTGGTCAGATACACTATCATATAGTTATTAACTGACTATTCCTAAAAACTATTCACACAACAAATTAGCTAATACAATAAACTTTTTTTGAAAAATTACATATAAAAAGATTTATAAATTAATTTATAAATAAAAAAATAAAATAAAAACTAATCATGTCAATTATTACTATTAGTTAACAACTATATATCGGATAATTATTAAAATTAATCTTGACCGACTAGTGTTGTTTGATAACTGAAAATAATAAGACTATCTGACCCATCCAACCCACTTGAGTTGATAATTATTTAAAATAATTTATAATATATAAAGTTATAGAGAAATCAAATCGAACGCTAAAGTCTCTCTCCATTCGGCCCTCTACATGAAAATCTTATATATGAAATAAAATGATTGACCCGAATACGAAATACGATTTGCACAAATCTTGTACAATTCGAATAGACATATGTATAAGCAAGTGCATAAATTCATCTCAGCTTCTCTGCCACTTCTAAATCAAAAATCCAAATTAGTGAGACGATCTGTTTGATCCAATCTGCCAGAATAAAAAAATTATAAATAAAATATTTTATGAAAACAATATATATATTGACCAAAACACGCACACAAAATTTCAAATGACACCTCTGTAAACAAGCAATTGAATAAACTCGTTTGATTCAGCTATTGAAACAAGGTGCATGCTAGTTTTTTTAAAAAAATATTCATCACAAATTATTTCACGCAATTTTTGTTGAAGATGTTTGGATTTATTTTATTGGTCAATAATACTTTTTAAACAATACTTATTTTGAAATGAATTTTAACTGTCAAAACCTTGAGTAGTATTTATTTATGAATAAACAATAATAAAGAAAAAGAGTAAGAACAAAGTTAATGCACCATGAATTGGCGTTGATGATTAATCCGCCGGGTTTCACCGCCACTGCTTCTAGGAGAGCCACCGCTAGACGATGAACAGGATAAAGAATATGGTCGGTCACGTTGGCCTATCGTACTCTAGTCGAGAAAACTAGAATTGGGACTACTGATGAGAAGGAGGTCACGGGGTTGCTTTGATTTCTACTGAGGAACTTGACATGCTCTCTCGGGGGTGGCATGCCAACGAAGAGGATCGTTGGTACGCCACCCTCGAGTGATGGTGAGGAGTCCTCGCTACAACAACGCAACAATTTGAAAGTTTTTATTAACGAGGTAAATATATATTTCGTACCATTATAAATTTTTGTAGCTCATTCAAATTGTAAGTTGTTTTTTTCCATATCTGAAATCATTAGGATCGAAAAATAGTCCTGTGGCTATGCATTATTTTTATTTTTTCTATTGACACATTTTTGGAAACTTCAACTCTTAAAAAAATGCTAATCTGTAGGTTTTCCATGTAATAACTTAGTATTTTGAGTGCGGACGCGAGATGATGGATTGCAGTGTTATGGTTTAGCGTGTGCATTCAGAATGCAACCTGTTGCACTAGATGTGTCTTATGAAGTTTCTTGAATGAAAATTGTTGTTATGAAATTGTTAGGATCTTGTTTGAGTGATTGCATGAGTCGGTATTTTTGTGTTTGAACAAGTGCAAATATTGCGTTGTTCTGTGAGGCAAGTTGAGTGCACATTATGTGCGGATTATGTACATATTAAGCGCACATTTTCTAGTTTATGTTGTGTGATATGTGGGTGGTTGCGGTTATGAAAATGTTAGGATCGTATTTGAATGTAATAAATTTGTTGTTGTTGTTATCTGTATAGTGACGCATATTATGTGCAAATTATGCACATACTATGCCCATGATTAAGACAAGAACTTTTTATTTTTTCTTCTTGTTTATGTAATGTGATAAGTATGTTGTTGTGGTTATGGCGATCAGCACATCTCTGATGATAAAATTTGGTTGTTTACCTTTCCAAATGATTAACTACAAGGAAGGGATGCATGAAAGTGAACTGGCAACCTTGACTTCTACAACGGCCAAATCTCGCTACAACCTCCCCAATGGTTGGGTTGTGGAGGAAGTTCTGCGATAAGATGGCTTGATACATGGCCACATTGATAAGGTAAAGGGTTTTACTATAAAGTTTGCTACATTTCTCTCTTACAGTACTAATTATATATGCCAATTTTCTTGTACAATACTACTATGAACTGGGAATTGGTGAGAAATTCCGGCCATTGACAACTGCTCAAAAACACGTAGCAGCAACAAATGAGGAGAAGCCACTCGTTCAGACGTTTAGATAGCCTCAAAGTTCTAAGGTGAGTGTTACATCGTTAACCATTCAAAAATCATTTTCTATTGATTGGTTTTTGTAATTAATATTTTGTTGTGTCATAGTAGAAACAGACTTCTTACATGAAAAGGCCTTCAAGAAACGATGAGCAATCATCCCCTTCCAGTGACAGGCTAGAAAAAGTTGAGTGGGTTCTTAGTGGCAATTACATCGTTCAAGAAGATACATGGAAGCCATTCGTGGGTGATCAAGTTGTTCCAATTCTATGAGCCGGGAGTGGAGCAAGAAGTTCTATATGGCCACGCACACCAACCCTTCTGCATCTCGGTATTGTTCCCCTTCCTGTTATGCGACTAACACTTTCATAGATGCTTTATTTAATTCAACTGATTAATGGGATTTAATATTTCATATGTTCGTCGTTACATAAGATTCACCTGGATCTATAGCCTCATTTACAAAAGTAACTTCTTAATGGAGAAATCATGAACCGTATTACAACCTAACCTAGTGTATAATTCACTTGTTCTATTTGTGTTTCGGAGGTGTGGTGCTGAGAATCTGAGATGAGCCAAACATCACCAAAATTTGCAAAAAATAGTTAAAGGGATTTGTAGGATCCGTATGAACTTTATATTGTGTTTTTAGAAAATAGGAACATTTAGACTTTATTTTTCTTAACTTGTGCACAAAACTGTAGCTAACCTTATGCTCATTTGTAATCTATTGCTGAAACTTTGTGAAATTAGGATGTGCAAATACAGTTTTGCTGGATTGGATTTATTCTGGTATTAGTTCAATAGCTCTTTCTTCATCCTGCAAATTTTGAATAATTAGGAAACGCAGCAGTCGATCAATCATATTTTTGGGTGAATCAAATGACAGAGGAATTTTTTTTAAATATGTTCAAGTTAAAAAGTGCTGTCAATTTCAAATTAGGAGACAATTAGACTAACCCAACTAATTAAACTCAACAATCGTGTTTTGATTACTTATAATATAAAAATCTACAGATAACACACACATGTATATATATCGACCAAAACATGCAAGTACAAATTAGAATGAACATCTATAAGCAGTTGAATAATATCATCGGGATTCTGCCATGAACACAAGGTGCGCACTACTTTCAAAAAATATTTCTATCATAAATTGCTTCACTTAACTTTTGTAGGATATGATTGTATTGGTCAATAATATTTTTATTTAAAAACCTATTTTGAAATGAATTTTAGTATTTACCTATGAATAAATAATATTAAAATAAGAGAGTGAAAACATAGTGAATACAAACAGGAAACAAAATATATTTGTGCGAGAGGGAACGCCTAGAGAATCTATAAAAACTCAGGACAGAGATCCATCCTATCCAAACTCGAAAAGACGTGGCCTTTAAAAACTATCCTTCGAATCAAACTCAACCTAACATTCAAGAAAAATAAGATTTGTGTCGAAAAAGGAAAGAAAAAAAATCCTATATTTCTAGAATTCCTACACAAATTAACACAATCACCACACGGTAAATTCCGCGGACCGCACGAAATCCCACCCGCCGCCATACAAAATCCTCCGCCGTAACAACAAGACTACAAAATGTTAGTAATTAATTGTATGCTTATCTATAAATGTTTTACGAAAATTGGATGAATTGAGAGCTTACTTTCATGTTAGCTTTCGAAATATTATTCGGATGAATTTATCATATGTATAGATATATAATCTTTGAATGAATTCATGGACGAGAAGTCAAACTAGATTTTTAGGTTAGATTCTTGAAATCTGCTGCTTCTAACCCTAAGCATTTGGACGGCCTTATAAATTTTTGGTAGAAAAATATATAAACTACACAGATAAATATATTAGGTTTGAAACGTTTATTTACTTTCTGAAATGTTTATCTACCTTCTGCTCAGCCCCTTTTTAGTTTTACCTTCTGCCTTGAGAGAAATTTTGAAAAAAATGGAAAGAATCCAAGAGCCGGAGTCGTAAGCATTCAGCCAAATTCTTTAAATTTACATCGCTACTAGCAATTGGCGTTGGTTAATCCACCGGATTCCGTTGCTTTTGCCACCATTCATTCAATTTACCTAAATTTTCTAGACGTTCTCTGATAGAATGATTTGCCGTAATCAATTGTATTATTGATATCTAAATATATAGAGAGTACAATAGAGGTGTAATAAGGAAATAACTCTAATCATAATAAATCATAATCTAATCAGAAGTCTGATTTATCCTAACACACCCCCCTCAAGCGGAGCGTCGGATGCTCGCAGACGCACAGGTTGGACCTGAAGAACTCGAACAGCGGACGAGAGAGCCCCTTGGTGAAAATGTCCGCAATCTGAAGAGAATTCGGAACATGAGCAACACGCAGCTTTCCGGATGTCACCAATTCACGAAAAAAATGGTAGTCGATGTCGATGTGCTTCGCCCGCTTGTGAGCCACTGGATTCTGAGCCAAGAAGATAGCACTACTATTGTCGCATAACAACAATGGAGAACCAGAAAGCGAAACCGAAGATCACGAAGCAAATGAGTGAGCCAGACCACTTCTGAGGCAGTGTTGGCGAGAGCACGGTATTCAAACTCAGTGCTAGAGCGAGAAACAGTGGGCTGTTTCTTGGCACTCCAAGAAACCAGATTCCCACCAAGAAAAACAGCATAACCATAAGTGGACCGACGAGTCTCCAGACAGCGAGCCCAATCAGCATCAGAGTATCCTAACACATCAGGAGTACTAGCAGAACAAAACCGGAGACCAAAATGAAGAGTGCCATGAACATACCGCAAAATCCAAGTCACAGCAGCAAAATGATCATCTCTGGGATCCTGAAGAAACCGACTCACCGTGTTGACTGAGAATGCCAAATCCGAGTGAGAGATGGTGAGATACTGGAGAGCACTAACAAGAGATGGTGAGAACCAGCAATAAATAGAGTAGAAACAGGTACAGGTGCTACGTCAGACATACCGGCCCGATTCAAAATATCCCGAGCATACTTTGCTTGGCCAAGCAGTAACCCTGAAGAGGTAGGCGAAACTTCAAGACCAAGAAAGTAATGAAGAACACCAAGATCCTTGATAGCAAACTCTCTGTGTGTCCGATCAATGAACTGGCGAAGAAGAGTCGAGTCATTTTCTGTAAGAATGATATCGTCCACATACACAAGTAGGTACAGTAACGACAACCCTCTCGAAAGGACAAACAAAAAAGTATCAGCTGAGCTGTACCAAAAACCAAGATGTGTCAGAAAACTGCTGAAACGCTGGAACCAAGCCCGGGGAGCCTGCTTAAGACCATAAATGACCTTTTTCAAACGACAAACATAGTCTGGATGGACATAATCTTGATGCTTCATGTAGACTGGAACATCAAGAACACCATTAAGGAAAGCATTCTTGACATCCAACTGATAAAGTGGCCAGGAATGCATGGTGGCTATGGCGAGAACCATCTGAATAGTGGAGGCTTTGACCACAGGACTGAAAGTGTGGTCAAAATAAAAACCCGGAATCTGCGAGAACCCCTGCACCACAAGTCTAGCTTTGTGACGCTCAATAGTGCCATCTGGTCAATACTTGAGCCTATAGACCCATTCGGAGCCAACAATGTTGACATTCGAAGGTGGAGGCACCAAATCCCAAGTGTGCTGACCACGAAGAGCATCCATCTCATCATCCATGGCTGAAACCCAGGCTGGATCCTGAAGGGCAGTGCGATAATTAGTGGGCTCTGTCTGAGAGAGGAGTGCGGCAGTGAGACCATGAGCAATAATATCTGAATAATCCTGGCGCTGAATGGCACCAGTAGAAGACCGAGTGGCCATCCGATGAGTACGAAGCTGGGGCAGCGAAGCTGGAGCAGTCGAACCAGCTGATGACACGGAGGAAGATCGAGTTGTGTTGACCGGAGAGTGGCCGTCGGAAGTCACCGGAGAAAGAATAGCCGATACTGGCTGAGATGTGGTGGCCGGTGGCTGAGACGGTGGCTGAGGAGTGCTGGCCAGCGGCTGAGATATGGTGGGCGTTTGGCGAGGAGCTGGGTCCAGGTCGGCCGTCCAGATAGAAGATGGTGGTGAAGGAGGGGCAGCTGGAATAGACACAGACACAGGCGTGGTGGCCCCAATCGATGAAGTAACAGTTCCATAAAAAATGATGAAATCTCCAGATCTGAAATCGAACGACTGTTCGTGGAAGATGAGACATAAGGGAAGAAATTTTCATCAAAACAAACGTGGCGAGAGATATAGATGCACCCAGAAGTCGGGTCGAGACACTGGAAACCCTTGTAACGAGGGTGATAGCCAATAAAAACACAGGGAATGGATCGGGGTGCAAACTTATCAGTAGCAGTGACACGCAGGCATGGAAATGCACGGCAACCAAATGGGTGAAAGAGGGTATAGTCAGGCACATGACCAAAAACAACCTCAAAGGGTGATTTGCCACTCAGAACCGAACTAGGCAGACCCCAATAACAGTGCGGCACAGAAGAGTGAAAAAGCATGGCAAGACTAGTGTATGTGATGTGGCAATGCTTCCGCTCAGCCCAACCATTCTGAGCAGGTGTATAGGGTGAGGACATCTGATGATGAATGCCACATGATATGAGATGAGCCTGAAGTCGGTGATTAGTAAACTCGGTGCCACCATCGGTCTGAAAAATTTTAACCCTAGCAGAAAACTGATTCTCAACGAATTTCTGAAACTGGATAAAGGTGTCATAGAAATCCGACTTATGCCGCATCGAAAGAAACCATGTGAATCGCAAAAAATCATCAATGAAAACAGCATAATAAGAGAAACCGTTGATAGATAAAACAGGAGATGGTCCCCACAAATCACAATGTACTTTATCCAATAAACCAGTAGCGCGCTTGTCACTAGTGGAAAAGGGCAAATGGCTACTCTTAGCCATCTGACAAGGAGAGCAACTGACAGGTGCATGCATAGCATAAGTGACAGAAATAAGTCCCCGTCAATTCAATAACTGATCAGTATCATGAGACACATGACCGAGGCGAGATTGCCACTGCTCAAAAGAAGCATGGAGCTTTGTAGAGCGTAGTTCACCTAAAAAACTGGAATCACCAGTCTCAAGAAAATAAAGACCAGACCTATGACGGCCTTTACCAATTATCGCCCCTGTAAGCTTGTGCTCAATGGAAAATGCATCGGCATCAAATATAACACGGACAGGTAGATCACGAGTAAGCTTACTAATGGACAATAAACTTCTAGTAATCTTAGGGACCACAAGGACATCATTAACAGAGAAACCAGATAAATGACATTGGCCGATGTGAGAAATAGATAATGATTCACCATTTCCAACAAGAATAGAATCAGAACCACAATAACGTTTTACCTGATCAAGATGACTGGTGTGAGCAGTCATGTGAGATGTAGCACCTGAATCAATGATCCACTGATTCGACGAAGAATGACGGTTGGAACCATTCAAACTCGCCTGAAAAAACACCTTGTCCGCAATCCAATTAGTGGAGCAATCTTCCCGAGATATAGGGCCCAAATAAACCATAGCAAAGGACCGAAATTGCAATGAAATTGTCTGGGTGCTGACAAGAATTTGAACAATTCGCGAGAAATAGGTTCAACTCGTGAGAAACAGGTTCAACTCGCGAGAAACAGGGTCAACTCACGAGAAACAGGGTTAACTTGCGAGAAACAGGTTCAACTTCCGATAAATAGGTTCAACTCGCGAGAAATTGAAGATCGCGAGAAATACACTTGACGCGCGAGTCAAGTCGCGCGTGCCCTTCACGCGCTGGAGATGCCTTCTTCGACTGAGCTGGCGCGTAACTTTCACGCGCTGGAAAATGCGTGTGGATCTCGCACTGGAATAACTCGCTACTGGAGACGTTGGCCGCTTGCCGCTGGAGATGCCTGAGCTAATGGAAGAACTCACCATTGGAGACGTCGGCCGCTCGCCGCTGGAGACGCCGGAGCTAATGGAAGAACTCGCCGCTGGAGACGTCGATGTGAAGACTTCGGCCGCTGATGGAAACGTCGATCTGAAGACGTCGCAAAGAACTCGCTGGAAGAAATCTGATGAACCTGATGCACGGCAACCGAAGAGAATTCCGATGCCGATGAACCTGCTGATACTCCAGTGGGCAGAAACTTCGCCGCCAGAATTTGACAGGTAATTTCGCCAGAATTTTACCGGAAAAGAGAGAAGAGGGAGGTGCTGAACAATAAATTAAAATTTAGGGTTAGGATCAGAACTTGCTCTGATACCATGATAGAATAATTTGCTATAATCAATTGTATTATTGATATATAAATATATAGAGAGTACAATAGAGGTGTAATAAGGAAAGAACTCTAAACATAATAAATCATAATCTAATCAGGAGTCTGATTTATCCTAACATTCTCGTTTTGGTCCTGCTACTGGTCGTAGCAGGAAGATGATTATTTACAATGGCAAGGTACTATTACTACTCGTTTCTTGTTACATTCTAGTATTCATGTGTTTCGAGTTTCGTGAATGTAGTGGTTATGGATTGGAATGTAAAGAAGATGGTTTGGTATTCAAAGTGTGTCAAAAAGTTTATAGTTCTTGAATAAAAATTCTGTGATTATGAAACTGTTGGGATAGAATTTTGTGTTTGAATATGTGTGCAAATGTGTTATTGTTTTGTGAGGTAGGCTATGTGCAGATTATGTGCAAATTCCTAGTTTTTTTTTTTGTTTTTGTAGTATGATAAATGGGTTGCTATTTTTTCCCTGAGGCAAATTATGTGCAAATTATGTGTAAATTATGCACAAGTTATGCGTATATTATTCCTGTGATTGAAAAGGAATTTTGTAGTTTTTATTAGTTTATTTAGTATGATAAACATATTTTTGTGGTTATGGCAATCAGAGCATTTTGATGACTAAAAATGTTACTTTTATCTTTGATGACAAAATTGTTTACCATTCCAGGTGGTTAACTACAGGGAAGGGATGCGTGAAAGTGAGTTGGCAACCTCAACTTCTATAATGGCCAAATCTCACTACAACCTTCTCGATGGTTAGGTGTTCGGTGAGGGTTTTAAATACGCCCATTGAAAAGGTAAAGTGTTTTCCTACTAATATTTTTTCTCTTACAAATTTGTATTTGGTGGGAAACTTATTATGTTAAGGAGGATATCCGAATTGTACTATACAAGGCAAACGTTGCTCGTGTGCTTCACTTAGTTTTCCACAACGCGAGTACTTTTGAAATCACTGAGAAAACAGGCAGCATGAATGGCTTGATATGGGCTGGGCGCAGCTGAGGGAAGGCCGGGCAGCGGCAGATCTTGGAGGGTGGAGGTGGTGCAGGCCGGGCGGGCGGAGGTGGTGAGGCGATGGAGGTGGCAGAGTATCGGTGGCGGTGATTTTGGAGATGATGAAGAAGAAGAATCCTAGAGGTGTTTTTGTCATTATATTTTTAGTTTTAAGACTAGCGGTATGTAAGTCTTTTTAGGTTCTGTCAATGCCGAAAAAGGGCAAGTCACCGGAATATTGTGAAAAGGTTATATAGGCACATTTGATGAAAAACTTAGGGTTAAAATCACACTTTTAAATTTTACAGGGTTAAACTGACACTTTCAAAAAATAATAGAGTTGGTTTTGTTTTTTACCCTTAAATATATACATTATGAAGAATCAACTACAATTTGGCTATAAGCATGTTCAGTTATTAACATAATCCTAATTCTAATTAGTGACCCATGATTTGTGAGTGAAAGTGCCCATAAGTATTATGGTCCATAGAGTTTGATTATATTGTAATATCCACCATTAGTTTTTATGATAGGGAATCTACAATTGTTTTTTATATCACTAATTCCCAGCCCATTTACTTGAGTTGGGTAATAGCATTTACCCAGAACCTCTATTATATAATCTTATTATAATTTTATACAGTGGTGGAATCGGAAACTTTTTTTATAGGAGCTGGAGGACTAGAGGAGAGTGGAGGGTTGGAGGCAGTCAGGCAGCTGCGGTGGCAGCAGTGGGACGGTGGTGGGCCGTGGCGATCCGGCATGGAGGCGGAGCTGAGCGAGTGAGGGTGCGCCCCTTTCTTTATCCCGCTGTTTATTTTGCCTTTAGTAATAGTGAAATAACTTCGTTCCACTTAAAGAAAAAGTACTTAAACAACATCGTTTTATATACAGTTGGGCAAAAAAAAGAAGGTCGTGATGACTGCTTCTCTGAGAGGCATGAGGCGGCACGGACGTGTAAGAACAGAGACAGGAAGCGGAACCCTAATCCAACCTTCCAATTCCTCTTCGCACTGACAACTCAGATAGACTTAGAGTCCTACCACGCGTAACCGTATAGGAGTGAATACAATTACTTTATTCGTATTTTCTATTTTTATAGTGATAGGTCTTCCCCTGACTTCATGCATCACCCAAGAAAAAAAAGTGAATACAATTGCTTTATTTTTATTTGTTTTTTCGTTTAGGTGGTTTCAAAATTGTAAATGTATGCACACTTCAACAAATATGGCATATAGTAATGTTTGAATAAATGTATTTATGTTTAAAAATATTATGATAATGGTTTAGTACTCTTATTTATGTTAAATGATACTATTATAACTTAGCTCAAGTCCTAGTTGCACTGTTATTTAGTCAAACCAATTATTTGATTTCATTTATAAAATTATATTGATACAAAAATAAATGTATTATATATCATATGGAAACATGTTTTGTTCATCTAATATCTTGCGATTATTATTGATGTAGAAAATAAGGGTAATAATGTTGTGTCTGTATTCATGAATTCATGATACATTATATAGTAATACAAGATACCTATACAAGCTAGGAAAAGGTAACAGAATACAATTACATCTACAATTATAGTAAGAATACAAATACAAATCCAATTCCAATTCCTTAACAATCCTCCTCAAGTTGGAGCATGAGGATCGGAAATGCCCAACTTGCCAAGTAAAGAATGGAACTGGTTACGTCCGAGAGCTTTAGTGAACAAATCCGCAGGTTGGTCTGTCGTACGGATATGTTGAGTAACAATAGCGCTGGATTGTACAAGATCTTGGACAAAATGACAATCAACTTCAATGTGCTTGGTGCGTTCATGAAAAACAGGGTTGGCCGCTATGTGGAGAGCAGATTGACTATCACAAAACAATTTCATAGGAAAAGAGTACGAAACCCCAAAGTCCTTTAGTAAGTACCTAAGCCATAACAACTCACAGCAGGTAACTGCCATAGCACGATACTCTGCTTCAGCAGAAGATCGAGAAACAGTAGGTTGCTTCGTAGTCTTCTAGTAAACCGGAGAATCACCAATCATAACAAAATAACAAGATAAAGAACACCTAGTAATTGGACATGCGGCCCAATCCGAATCACAATAAGCAGTCAATTGTAGAGTACTACGGGAAGAAAGAAATAAACCTTGACCAAGATAACTCTTCAGGTAGTGCAACACACGAATCGCAGCTTGCCAGTGAGGAACACAAGGAGACTTCATGAATTGCGCTAGAGTATGAACTGAATAACTAAGTTCAAGATGAGTAATAGTCAGATATTTCAGGCGCCCAACCAAGCGGCGATACTGCTCCGGGTCATGGTAGGCTGGACCTTCTACACATGCCAAATCATGTTGTTGCTCCATTGGAAAATCAATTGGTTTAGAAGCAGATAAACCTGTATCAGATAGGATGTCCAAAGCATATTTCCTTTGCGAGAGAAACATCCCCTCCGGTCTTCTAGCAATCTCTATGCCCAAGAAATACTTAAGCAAGCCAAGGTCCTTCACGTGAAAACAAGAACCCAAGTATTTCTTGAACTCAGGGATGAGCGAAGAAGAACTTCCAGCAATGACCAAATCATCCACATAAACCAGAACATGTAAAGAAACTGATCCACGGGAATAGACAAATAAAGAGTAATCGGCCTTACTTTGAACAAAACCAAATGTCCGTAAAGCCTAAGCCAGTTTAGCAAACAAATTCCGAAGAGGCTGGCGAAGACCATAAAGAGATTTATGAAGGCGACAAGCCTGGCCGGGCGGAACTGCATAGCCAGGCGGAGGACACATGAACACTTCCTCATGCAAATCACCATGCAGGAAGGCATTATGAACATCCATCTGATGCAGTTCCCAACCACGTATAATAGCAACAGACAGGAACAATCGAACAGAACTCATCTTCGCAACCAGAGCAAAAGTCTCAGTGTAATCAATGCCTTCTACCTAGCAATTTCCAAAAACCACTAGACGCGCCTTGTGACATTCAATAGTACCATCGGAACGAAACTTCGTCCGGTAAACCCATTTACATCCAATAGCCTTCTTATACGCAGGCAAAGGAGACAAAGTCCATGTCTGATTTCGCTCCAGGGCAGTAAGTTCCTCAACCATAGCATCTCGCCAATGAGAATGATGGGAAGCCTCAGAGTAAGTAGTGGGATCTGCACTAGAAGTTACAGCACCAAAACATCTAGCGGTATGTAACTCTTTTTAGGTTCGGTCAATGCCAAAAAATGGCAAGTCACCGGAATAATGCGAAAAGGTTATATCGGCACATTTGATGAAAAACTTAGGGTTAAAATCACACTTTTAAATTTTACAGAGTTAAACTGACACTTTCAAAAAATAATATAGTTTGTTTTGTTTTTTACCCTAAAATATATACATTATGAAGAATCAACTACAATTTGGCTATAAGCATGTTCAGTTATTAACATAATCCTAATTCTAATTAGTGACCCATGATTTGTGAGTGAAAGTGCCCATAAGTGTTATGGACTATAGAGTTTGATTATATTGTAATTTCCACCATTAGTTTTTACGATATGGAATCTACAATTGTTTTTATATCACTAATTCCCAGCCCATTTACTTAAGTTAGGTAACAACATTTACCCAGAATCTCTATTTATATAATCTTATTCTTATTTTATGCAGTGGTGGAATCAGGAACTTTTTTTATGGGAGTTGGAGGACTAGAGGAGAGTGGAGGGTTGGAGACAGTCAGGCGGCGGCGGCGGCAGCAGCGGGGCGGTGGTGGGCCGTGGCGATCCGACACGGAGGCTGAGCTGAGCGAGTGAGGGTGCGCCCCTTTCTTTATCCCGATGTTTTTTTTGCCTTTAGTAATAGTGAAATGACTTCGTTCCACTTAAAGAAAAAGTACTTAAATGACGTCGTTTTATATACAGTTGGGCACAAAAAAGAAGGTCGTGAGGACTGCTTCTCTGAGAGGCATGAGGCGGGACGGACGTGTAAGAATAGAGACGGGAAGCGGAACCCTAATCCAACCTTCCAATTCCACTTCGCACCGACAACTCAAATAGGCTTAGAGTCCTACCACGCGTAACAATATAGGAGTGAATACAATTACTTTATTCTTATTTTCTATTTTTATAGTGATAGGTCTGCCCCTGATTTCATGCATGACCCAAGAAAAAAAAGTGAATACAATTGCTTTATTTTTATTTATTTTTTCGTTTAGGTGGTTTTAAAATTGTAAATGTATGCACACTTCAACAAATATGGCATGTAGTAATGTTTGAATAAATGTATTTATGTATAAAAATATTATAATAATGATTTAGTACTCTTATTTATGTTAAATGATACTATTATAACTTAGCTCAAGTCTTAGTTGCACTGTTATTTAGTCAAACCAATTATTTAATTTCATTTATAAAAGTATATTGATACAAAAATAAATGTATCATATATCATATGGAAAAATGTTTTGTTCGTCTAATATCGTGTGATTATTATTGATTATATATTTTTTTTAATAAAATAATGGAACAAATGAGGAGTTTGTTACGAGGTGGGTGGAAAAAAATTAAAAAATATATCAAAGGTATTATTTTTAAAGAATACGTAATTTTATTTGGACTATTTTAGTCTTGACATATACTATTATTAGCTTATTGTACTATAATCAGAGTCCGTCTCTTGAAAGATGGTCTTTCCATGAGTCCATCTCTTGAAAGACGGTCTTTCCATGAGCCATGGAAAAACCAATGTTTAAAGTGCAAAATAGAATAAATGAAGATAAAAATTTTGGGTTGCATGAATCGTGTTATCAACTTTATAGCTACTATACATTGCATAATAAATATTTAATATTGCAACTAAGATCTTCTACCTTTTATTATTCTAACTAATCTCCGTCTTGCCATAAGTCTATAGAAAGACGGTTTTTCCCAAAACTTTGCCCTAATTTTAACCGAAAATTTTAGAAATTGAAAAAGAAGGCAAAGTTTTGGAAAAAATCGTTTTTCCATAAGTTTATGGAAAGATGTGGTTTAATTAGAATAATAAAAGGTAAAAAAATTTAGTTGCAATATTAAAAATTTATTATGAAACATGTAGTAATTATAAAGTTTATAACTCGATTCATGCAACCCAGAAATTTTATCTTCATTTCTTCTAATTTGCACTTTAAACCTTGGTCTTTCCATGACTGATGAAAAACCCGTCTTTCAAGAGACGGACTAGGAAAAGAAATAAAGAAAATTGAAATTGAAAATTTTTCATTGAACATCTGTTTTTAATTAGTAAAGCTACAAAAATACCCTTGGACATATTGGAAAATAATTATGGTTCACATGAAAACCACCTTTGGAGACCAAACAAATCATTTTGTATTTGTTAGTTGTTGAATATACCCGATATTGGCCTCGGAGACCAAAAGATGGTATTGCGACATATGTTGGGTACCAAAAAACATAATTTAGTCTTTTTAAAATTAATCTTGACTGACTAGTGTTGTTAGAGAACCAAAAATACTAAGACTATCTTACCCATCCAACCCGCTTGACTTGATTATTATTTTAAATAATTTATAATATATAAAGTTGTGGAGAAATCAAATTGAACGCTAAAGTCTCTCTCCATTATGCCCTCTGTAGCTTATAGTATATAAAATAAATTGATTGATATGAATGCGAATAGCACAAATTCTGCACAATTCGAATAGACACATGTATAAGCAAGTGCATAAATTCATCACAACTCCACAACTTCTAAATCACAAATCCAAATTATTGAGACAATTTGATTGATCCAATAAGGCCAAAACAAAAATATATATTAAAATATTTTACGAAATATAATATATCGACCAAAATAAGCACATAGTATTTCAAATGACACCTCTGTAAGCAAACAGATGAATAAACTCGTCTGATTTAGCTATTAAAACAAGGAGCATACTATTTTTTTACATTAAAAAATCATCACAAAATAAGTACTCAATTTTTGTTAGAGTTGATTATATTCATCTTATTCTTCAATAATATTTTTTAAACAAGCACCGACTTTGAAATGAATTTTAATTGGGAAAACCATTAGTATTGGAGTATTTATCGGAATGAGTAAATAACATCAGAACAATGGGGCAAAATTTTGGGAAAGATGGTGTTTTCATAAACTTATGGAAAGACGGCGTTTGATTAGAATAATAAAAGAAAAAAACTTTAATCACAATATTAAAAATTTATTATGCAACGTAGTTATAAAATTTATAACCCAATTAATCCAGCACAAAAATTTTATTTCCAGTATCGTCTTTCAAGAAACGACTCAAACAAAATAGTAAAAACAAAATTTGTTCAAACGGATAATAAAAAAAGATTGTGCGGGGAAGACGTAACGGCGTTGAAAAACAAAAGGATTCTGGACATTTCGCACCGGCGCCAACACACAGTCACAAAATCCCTCTGCCGCCCTACCAAAATCCCTCCGCCGCCCTACCAAAATCCCTCCGCCTCCGACGTACCAAATCTACCCTCAGCCGTACGAGAAAACTCCCCACCGCCGTACGAGAAATCTCCCCGCCGCCGAACCAGATCCGCCGCCGCACGTCCGTACAGAAGTGGAGAGCCCGAGCTTCAACACTTCTTACCGCGGGGACGATCGTAACGGCTGGCAACTGGCGCTGATTGCTCCGCCGAATTCCAGCGTCTCCGCCGCCGCCGCCGGTACTGGGAGAGGTGCTAGAGGATCGATGGGTTTCACGCTCCTCGGGGGATGGCGAGCTGAAGGAGTTCGCCGCACCGGCTCCCGCGTCATCGACAAGTTTGGTTTCGCCGTTCAATTTTCCTGTTTTTTTTCCCCATTTTGTCTGTGATTATTCATATATGTGGTATTTTCTGTGCGATTTCTTCAGATGTGTGGATTTTTAGGAGTTTTTGAATGCTACTTTTATTTTCCGTTTTGTAGTTTTACTATGAGCCGGTGACCGGAAGAAACTTCCGGTCATTGAGAGCGGTGGAGAGGCACCTGAAAGGCAGGGGAGTGCAATTACCGGCGAAACCACTCGCACTCGCGTGGGGTAATACTAAGAAGGCAAGTTGAAATATTGTACTAGCATTTCGTTTTAAAATTTTATTTTGTGATGAATATAGTTTTGGGGATTGATTTTTTTAATTAATTTGATTTGGCAGAGGTCTAGATGTTCAGGTTCCAATTCTGGTGCTGGTTCTGGTCCTGCTACTGGTCGTAGCAGGAAGATGATCATTTACGGTGGTAAGGTACGATTTATAACTTGTTTCTTGTTGCATTTTAGCGTTCATGTGTTTTCAATTTTTGTGAATGTAGGAATGGAAAGAAGATGGTTAGGAGTTTAGGTGTTTTAAAAAATTTAAAGTTATGAAGATTTTGTGGTTATGAAATTGTTAGCATAGACTTTTGTGTTTGAATAAGTGTGCAAATGTGTTGTTGTTTAGTGAGGCGGAATGTGTGCAAATTATGTGCAGGTTATGCTCAGATTATGCGCAAATTATGTGCCAGTTTTGCACCAATTTCCTAGTTTTTTAAGTTTGATAAATGTGATACTGTTGTTTTTCGTATAGTGAAGCAAATTATGCGCAAATTATGCACAAATTATGTATGTGATTGTTTAGGAATTTTGTAGCTTCTATTAATGTTTATGTAGTATGATAAACATATTCTTGTAGTTATGGCGACCAAAAAATTTGATGACTGAAAAAAAAATTTAACCTTGATTATAAAATCTCGTTGCTTACCTTTTCAGGTGGTCAACTATAGGGAAGGGGTGCTTGAGAGTGAGTTGGCGACATTGGCTTCTACATCAGCCATATCTCACTACAACCTTCCCGATGGTTGGGTCGTGGAAGAGATTCTGCGGCGAGAGGGCACGCACACTTTGATTCACGTTAGCATCAGGAGTACATCGTCTCGTGCCCATACCTCTCCAGCCACAACCACGTCGACCACCACGATTACGATTAGCAATGAAAATCTTCCTTTTCAGTTGCCCGCGACCGTGACACCTCCTTTCAGTTGGATCCTTAAACACCTCAGGATCCGACTCTTCCTATATATGTTTCTCAGCTTCCCCATTATTCTCAACGGTGATGGGCTTCCTTCTATACACTCTCCCAATCCCCTGCAAGGAAATCCTTTTTTTGGCCATCAACCTTCTCCACTTTCTACTCCAAATCGAGCTTCAGTTTTTGGAGTTTATCCATTCCTTCCTTATACAAGACCTCATCATTCATCAGCATTACCCAAATTGAGTCGCATATGGTGTGTATAGCCTGGTACCTCTGGAAACCTACGGGAGTTTTACCAAACAAGGTTGACAACAGGTACTTCCTTAGGATATCTTTGCGCCACTTACGATATATAAACTTCTCAGCAGCATCAATCACATCCTCCTCCCAAAACACACGGAGAGCATGCAAACATAATATTGCCCAAAACTCAAAGTTCTTGCACACACAGTGCACGTCCATTGCATTCCTATCGAAAGTCACAGCAAATTTATTCTTCTTTGTCCACCCTGCAAGAAATCCCTTCACCCGAATGTTGTACACCACCACACAACGCAGTATTACAGGCCATCTCCATTTGCTCCTCGTGGAACTAATGAAATTTAACTGAGTAAACAATTTCTCGAACACAACATCAAAGGGATGGCTACTAATCTCACGAGATTTCAAGTTCCCACCCTTGAAAGTTGAATCTTCCTCATCCTTTATCGTCTTGCACACCACCTGCCCATACCTCTCAACAAACTTCGTGAGGTTAGTGTTTATATTCACGAACCCCTTGAAGAAATTGTTCATCCCATCACTTCGTTGCGTCGATAACATACCCGCCCAAAAACCATCCCTAAAATAGATAAGCACCCATTTCTTACTGCTAGCAAACATTTCAATGATCCATGAGTTTTACTGAACATTGAACTCCAGCTCGATTTCCTTCCACCTGGCCTCAAACTCCTCCACGGTCCAGGAATCGTGCAATGGTGCTAATAGCTCCTACTTCAAATATTTCCATCCAGTCATACTGCCCAAGTTCTTAGCCGCATTACGCACTACGTTCCATAGGCACCACCTATGCTTAGAACCTGGAAATAGTTCCCCAATAGCCTTCCCTGAGACCACATGAATAGGACAAACAACAACAAAAATAATATTAGAAGATATTTCATGCCATACCAAAACACAACCTACAAATATGATAGATCTTTAAGTACATTACCGAAACAATCATTACCAATTGCTCTATCTTAGTCAGTCAGGATGCATAACGGGTCCTTTCTCATGCACTTTTTCCATGTATTGAATAACCAAACAAAACTTTTGGTGTCATCCTTCCCTATCAATGCACAACCAAACAGCAATGATTGCCCGTGATGGTTGACACCGATGAAATGAGCAAATGGAATCCTGTACCTATTGGATACAAATGTTGTGTCAAATGAAACCACATTACCAAACTCTTTGAATGCCTCCCGGCACCTTAAATTTTCCCAGAAAACGTTCTTCAACTTCCTCTCGCAATCTACGTTATATTCATAAAACAAACTCGGAGACTCTTCCTGTATTTTCTTGATACTGATTTCCATTGCAGAAAAATCACCATGTTTTAGGATCTCCCTTGATTTAAATATATGAAGTTGCGTATATCTGCCTCCGTGGAGGGAACCTTTTGATACCCCTTGTATCTATTCACAAATATGTTAAATATGTGTGGAACAGATACACCTGAACTCTTGAGCTCCAAAATGAGCCTGGTCAGAAAAATTTATAATATCATACCAAGGCAAATAGCTGGAATAAATAAGTTCAAAATCGTGGTTGTGAAGGGGATTAACATGAGTTACCTTCCAAGTCGTGTCCTCTCTATTATTCCTTGGATTAACTGAGTACTCGCAACCACTCTTGCAACTTTGGGTGGACTTGCATGGATCGGCTGATTTAGACTTAAATGTTCCATATTTTTGACAAGCCGTCCTGATTTGCATGTAATCAGCATACCCACTTTTCATAATCCTATCACTGCGGCTGCCTAAAATCTTATAATTGTCCCACCGCTCAGAATGCCTAATGCATGCTTGGAATTCCTTCAAATAAGCATAGCGGTGAAGGTGAGCAACAAAATCTTCCCCAGTACAAAATTCCATCCTTATTGTGGGCTCGGTCACATCATTATTCCCATAATTTGGTTGAACACAATCACCACCATTCAGATATCTTGTAAGCTGGAACACCAAATCCTCGTCTTCTTCTACATCTGCAAAAAAATCCACCTCATCGTCTTCCTACATTACATCTTCAACTTCAAAGGAATCCCTATTCAATATTATATTAGGCTAAAAAACATGTACATTCTCCTACCGGACCCTTCCAGAGCCATCACTATCATAGCCATCATTGACTAACTCATCAACTACATCTTCATCACTTTGTTGGACACTAACATTCAAATCAATGCCTTCACGAATAACATAATGCAAATCCAAATCAATGGCAGGCATATGGAGAGATTTAAGTGTCAACAAAGTTTCCACTGATTCCACGTCTGGGTCAATAAACATGTTCAAATCAATGTCCAAAAAGCTACCCATTTTATGATGTCACTACACTTGAAATTATACCTACACAGATGTCCCCAAATTTTTTGAACCACACAGATATACGATCAAAAAAACAATTATACCTCAATTAAGCTTTACAAGCGACGACGACGATGACCTTAATATTAAAAATATTTTATGTAACGTGTTGTAGTTATAAAGTTTATAATCCAATTCATGCAAAATGAAATTTTTACCTTTATTTCTTCTTTCATGAACTTCATCTCAAATTTAAGGAGATTTTTGAACAACTGTCTGTCATGGGTAATCCAGTTTTGAATGTTGATCAAATTGTCTGGTTTTTTTACTGCTCTTGGTTCTGAATATACAGATTTTTTGCTCGTTTGATTAATGTTGTTCCCACTCCGTTATATGCGGATGTTATTTCCCATGCCAAAAGTCACGAGACATTTTTTAAGAATTTACAGGGACACTCAGGACCAGCCGCTGGACAGGTTCCGTTCCAAACCAACGACACACCTCAAGTTGGATGCGCGTGGGATCATGCTCCGACTTGAGGTAGCCGAGCATGGCCTTCACGCGCCGGCCCCGCTGATCGATTCAGTGGTAGGTGTGGTAGCCGACAGCCCATTCTCTGGTTCTCAGGCGGTTGGTTTGGTTCCTTGTCACGGTCGTCCTCAATGCTCCTGGTGAAGATGGCTCGGTCATTATGTTGCGACATATTACCAAATGCAGATACAGAATTTTTATCCAGCAAGTACTAATTTTACAAAAAATTATCTCTTTTCTCAGTTGTCCAACACTTCTTCTCGACTGTCAGATTGGTATCTTGATTCCGGCGCTCTAGTCATATAGCGTCTTCCGCCTCAGACCTAGACATTGTCTCTCCTTATATCGGTAAATCTCATGTTCTTGTTGGTAATGGTGCCCCTATAATGATATCTCATATTGGTGATTCTAAAGTTTATGAGAACTTGCATTTGTCTGGTGTTTT
The DNA here is from genome assembly GCA_037428765.1 of Rubia yunnanensis. Taxonomy (NCBI): domain Eukaryota; kingdom Viridiplantae; phylum Streptophyta; class Magnoliopsida; order Gentianales; family Rubiaceae; genus Rubia; species Rubia yunnanensis. Next base: position 67,375,284 of record CM075071.1, on the reverse strand, counting down.
GGTTGTGCTTGATATTACTAAGAATTTACTGTCTATTAGTCGGTTAACCAGAGATATAGGTGTACTGATTACATTTTTTGGTCGGACCCTTGTCATTCATAACAAAGTAACCGGGGCCATCATGGGCAGGGGGCGCCCAATGAAGATAGACAGTACATTTTGGACCGGGGTGATGCAGCATTTGTTTCAGTTTTATAGCAGGATAAGTGTCGAGCTTCATAGGAGTTATGGCAAGCACGCCTAGGTCATGTTCCTAGTGCAGTGATTACTAGTTTACATAAGTCTTGTTTACTTTCAGTTTCTTCTTTTTTACCTAAACCGCATACATGCGCCCTTTGTGTTATAGCGTAAGGTCAACGGTTGGATTTTGTTGAGAACCCTAAATGTGTTGAGCATGTTCTTGATTTAATACATTGTGATTTGTGGGGTCCCTCCCCAATTTTATCTGGCAATGGCTTTGTGTATTATGCATTATTTATGGATGATGTTTTGAGATTTACTTGGTTGTACCCTCTTCGTCGCAAATCAGATTTTGTTGACACTTATTTACAGTTTGAGGAACTTGATGAAAATCAATTTTGATAGGCACTTATTTGAAAGAGATGTAACATGGTTCAGCAAGGTTGAGCAATGGCCTTTACTTGCTTGATTTGGATAGACATGTTTATGACGTAAATGTTAAAAGGGCTAAAACAAATTATTTGAATCCAACTTACCTCTGGCATTGTCGATTAGGCCACATCAACATAAAATGCATTCATAGACTCCAAAAGGGGGGGCATTATGGAATCATTTGACTTGGAGTCGATTAATAAGTACGAATCTTGTTTGATGGGGAAAATGACAAATTTCCCTTAAGTGGGTTAGGCGAGAGAGCAAATGAGCTATTGGGTCTTTACACTGACGTGTGTGGACCAATGAGTTCAAATGCAAGAGGTAGATTCAGTTACTTCATTACATTTACCGATGATTTGAGTAGATATGGTTATATCTATTTGATGAGAAACAAGTCAGAATCCTTTGAAAAATTTGAGGAGTTCCAAAATGAAGTTCAGAATAAACTTAGCAAGAAAATCAAAGCACTTCGATTGGATTGAGGAGGCAAATATTTGAGCCAGGAATTTTTTGACCATCTGAAAGATTGTGGCATTCTTTCAAAAATGAATCCTCCAGGAACACCACGATGGAATGGTGTGTCCAAATCGAGAAATAGAACCTTATTGGATATGGTTCATTCAATGATGGGTCAAGTCGATCTTCTAGTTTCCTTTTGGGGACATGCTTTTCTGACAGCTACTTTCACACTGAACTGAGCACCGTCAAAAGTTGTAGAAAATATGCCATATGAGTTATAGATAGGAAGGGTTCCTCGCCTATCTTTTCTCAAGATTTGGGATTGGGAAGCATTTGTCAAAAGGTTAATTTTCGACAAGCTTGCACCAAAGTTTGACAAATGTCTTTTTGTGGGATATCCTAAAGAGACAAAGGGGTATTACTTCTACAACCGTTATGAGAAATATGTTTTGTTGCTCGAGATGGTGTCTTTTTGGAGAAGGATTATCTTTCCAAAATGACAAGTGGGAGGAAAATAGAACTCGACGAGGTTCCAGACGAGGAACAATCAGAGCAGGAAACATCTATCCCTCCAGAGACACCTGTTTCAAAGGAAATGGCTACGATGAATTCAGAACAAGTCTTAGAGACAACGGAAGTCGCTCATTCCCCATGTAGGTATGAAAGGTATAGGGTTCGAACAAAAAGGTACACTGGTGTCCTTTTGACTGAAAACCATGAAATCATGCTTTTAGAAAGTGATGAGCCTACGACCTATGGTCAAGCTTTGATGAGTGCTAACTCCGTAAAGTGGCTTGAATTCATGAAATCCAAAATGGACTCTATGTATGAAAATCAAATGGTTCTTCAAGAAGAAGACTGACCATGATGGAAATGTTTACGTTTTCAAGGCTAGACTGGTAGCTAAAGGGTATAGATAAGGCCACGAGGTGGATTATGATGAAACCTTTTCTCCATTTCCAATGCTTATGTCTGATCAGATTCTCCTAGCAATTTCAGCTCATTATGATTATGAGATTTGGCAAATGGTTGTCAAAACTTCCTTCCTTAATGGGATTTTGGAAGAGGATGTGTATATGACATAGCTTGAGGGTTTTGTAGACAAAGATAATGCTGGGAAGGTATGAAAAGTTTAGAGGTCCATTTATGGATTGAAGAAAGCATTGAGGAGTTGGAATCTTGTGTATACAAAAAGGTTAGTGGGAGCAAGATAGTGATCCTTGTCCTTTATGTTGATGACATCTTGATTATTGGAAATTACTTTCCAATGTTGGAGTCTCTAAAGGCTTGGCTTGGAAAGTGTTTCAAAACAAAGTACTTGGGAGAAGCATAGTACATATTAGGCATAAGATCTGCAGAGATAGATCAAAGAGGATGATTGGACTTAGTCAAAGCACTTATATTGATAAGGTTCTAGAAAGGTTCCATATGAAAGACTGTAAAAAGGATTTCTACCCATGACTCATGGCATGACTCTTCGCAAGACTTAATGTCCAAAAACACCTAATGAGTGAGAGAGAATGAGTATGATACCTTATGCATCAACAATATGATCTATCATGTGTGCAATGATATGTACTTGCCTTGATATCTCATATGCTTTGAGAATGACAAGTAGATATCAATCAGACCCAGGTGAGGTGCACTGGTGTACAATCAACAACATTTTGAAGTACCTGAAAAAGACTAAAGATACATTCCTGGTGTATGGTGGGCAAAACGCATTGGTTGTTGAGGGGTTTACTGATGCAAGCTTCCAGACTGACGGAGATGATTTCAGATCTCAGTCTGGTTACATCTTCTGTCTCAACGAAGGAGCTGTGAGCTAGAAAAGTGCTAAGCAAATCATTATAGTAAATTCTACAACTGAAGCTGAGTACATTGCCGCTTCTGAGGCTGTAAAAGAAGCTGTTTGGATTATGAAGTTCGTTACAGAGCTCGGTGTTGTCCCTAGCATAGCTGACTCAGTGGCCTTGTATTGTGATTGCACTGGAGCCATTGCTCAAGCAAAGGAGCCAAGGGAACACCACAAGTCCAAACATGTACTCAGGAAATTTCACATTCTTCGAGAGTTTATCGAGAGAGTTGAAGTTACAATATACAAGGTGGGAATAGATGACAATGTAGCTGATCCTCTAACTAAACCTCTTCCGCAGAGGAAGCATGAAGCTCATATATCTGCGATGGGAATCAAGCATAATGGAAATTGGCTGTAATTTCCATTCATGATTGTATTTCATATTTTATACGTTGAAGATTAAACCATTTATCATCTCTATGTAATTATATTTTCATATTCATTTAATTTGGTTTAGTGTTAAATGAAAGTCCAAAATCAATTTACATCTCCAAATAGGTTATCAAGAATATGTCTTGGATAATGAAACTCTATTTAGTGAACATGATTGTAAGATTAATTGTGTCCCTATCCTAGGTCATTGAGAATGGACACTGATAACTGATAAGACTAGTTTGCAAGTTGATTCACAGCGCCGTTTCATGGGCTGAAGGACATTGGATGTTATGAATCGATTGCATTGATGTAGGTTGGGAACTTGTATTGGACACACCCGCTTTGAAAACACTTTAAGATATTTACAATGTTATAAGTATTTCCCATTGAATATTTGATTGTATTCCTCACACATGAGTAATTTAGTGTTTTCTTGCTTGTGGATTGGTGTACCTTAAGGCTGTCAACCGTCACATCGTAAAAGGAGGCTATAAAGACAGTTCTTAGGTTGTCACTACTGCAGGACATGGGTAATTGCACTGGTAATTTAGGGCAATAGCACCGGAATTTTGGCCCCCCAAAATAACTGTGCTTATGTATAGGAGTGTTAAAATGCCACAAATTTTCACCGGTAAAATGAACCGGTGTAGAAAATTATTTGCACCAACATCTTAGGTAGGTGTATAAATTTTGGAATCACAATATATTTGCACCGACATCTTAGGCTGGTGTATAAATTTTTGAATCACAATATATCTGCACCGGTATTATTTGGAACGCCGGTGTAGACATTTTGCACTGGTATTTAACCTATGAACCGGGGTAAAATTGTGATTTGTACACTGGTATTAAATATAACACTGGTCTTTCTTTCGTAGTCGGAATATAGTTTTTTTGCACAAGAATAGATTGTACCGATATTTTTTACACCGGTATTACTATACTTTATGCACCGGTATTATTTAAATAAATAAAAATAAATTCTTTAAAATGTGATTTTTTACACCGGTACATACATTTTATACTGGTGTATTATTTGGCTAAATTTTGCAATCCCTAATTTATTTTTCGATGGTCCCTCCCGGATCATTTCTGGGTCAATAACAGCCAGACGTACTTCTGAACTATTATAAATTGGAAACTTTTGAAAATGTAAGAAATTTGAAACATTCTATTATGAAAATATCGCTCGCAATTCTAACTATGAAATAGAAGAGGTATCTTAAGCATGGAATAAAACAAAGTAAAAAATCACACAAGTTTAGTACAACCAAAAACCATCCATAGAATTCTAATATCATCAGCTATTCAAAATAAACCATCAACCTATTATGTCATTCTTATCATCCAGAAGTTGCAACGTAGTGTTTGCCTGCTGCTGGTAGTCTCCGAGCCAAGCCCCACACCATCTCTTTGGTACACCTTGAATTTTGTACACATGGTACAACCCTTCGCCCTCCGGGAAAATTGGTTAATTTCAAACTTACACTCTTAGTCAATAATGTTGCATTTACTAGAGATTAATAATAACAAATTTTGAGATGCAAGGTTTACCTCCAAGATATTGTTTGTCTATGGGTGATTAACAAATTCTTCCATGAAGAGCATGACGGAGTACTCGCATTGCCACAAACCATTCTGGGTTCGGTATTGCACCGGAAAGGTAAATGTAATTTCTAACCCTAAACATATAATTTTAGGGATGAAATGACAGAATGACTTACTATGATGTTGTTGATTTTCCAAGTGTAGTCGGGTTCTGGCTTCATCTTTCTTTTCACCCTTTGGTATGCGCAAGAAAGTCTGTCAAGAAAGTAAATTAAAATGGTTACTTCTTCCCGTATATTACCAAAGTAGGATTTTTTATTTGATTGATTGATATACCTAGAAACGACCCTGCGTTCGACCAAGTTTGTTGGTTTGATACCCCCTGACAATGTGTCCAGAGTGAAAACCCCCTCCGTTTGGGGATGGATAATGATGAGGCACCAAAGTTCGCTATCTGAAAATTATGTTAACAAATTAATGAAATGGAAGTGGATTGAAATGTAAATGTACTTATCAGGAAGAAATAGTTACATTCTTATGTAGGGTACGATGTAGAACTCAGCATCTGTTGCCTTCATTGTTTCCCAATTTTTTTTGAAACAGAGTTCGACCACCTGCTCGAAGTTGTTCAGGTTGACATAGTTGGATGGGCAAAATTGGATGCGGCCTGAATTAGTTTGCCATATTTTCTCCCACAAGTGCCTGTAATGTTATTCATACATGAAAATGAATTCTTGATAATTTAAAAAAAATTAAGGCTATAAGTTTTGAAACTCACCCCATCAACACATTGACCTGCGCATTATCGATCCAGGTCATTGAACGCATATTCCCCAGTTTCTTCCTGAACTCGACCAGAACTTCTATTCCAACACCGCATATGTAATGGCATGCGAATGTCAATGGTCGGAACACTGGGAAGAACATGCAATCCTTATTATTTATCATATCCAGGATTGCGCCATTTGCTCCTTTATGAATTGCCCCATGATCGGCCAATCTGTTACGTTTCGTTTATTGACAATTTGAGAACGTGAAATGATATGAAATGATCATTTGAGCATGTAGTATTGAAATGTCGTTGCTAATGAATAATAATGGTACTCTTTTTAGTGCATTACCTGGTTTGGCAACCTATTTAATCTTGGTCTTGTAGCCATCGACTGAGATTTTTGCTCGCCAGTATCCTATTTCAAGGATTAATGAATATGGATCTGTAAAAGTACTTTGAGGAATTGAAAAATAATGTGTTACAAGAATGTACCTCATCATTACTGTTGAGAATCATAACCTCCTCGTCATGGTCATCTGTATCACCTCCGGTATTGACATCATCGATGTCACTTTGTTGCTCACTTGCCTTGCCTATTAAGGACACCAGCCAATCCATGATGCTATTGAGCGCCTCTCCAACATTATCGAAGTGGTGGTCTGCCAAGGGCAATCCTGCCCTAGGACAGAGGATTGGCTCGCATACTCTCACACGAGCAACACTTCCTTGTTGGGTATCCTGTCAATTGGATACCCATCGCAGCCCATGGGCGACCATTTTCTTCTTCTCGACAATGTCTTTAATGAAAAGAGTCACTTGTTTTCCATTATGTTCTTATAATATTTAAGTGAATAGATAAAATGGTTATAGAGATATTTCAGATGTGTAAATCTATGTATGGGACATGCATAGATTATTGAAGGTGTATCTCTTCATCTCTTTCTCCGTCGATGGGGTCTTCACCAGACTTTGTAGCAGCTGTAGCAATGTGATCCCTTGCCTTCTCTATAAACTTCTTCGGATTTTATTGGCCTGGCAGAATCTGAACACCGCTTGGAGATGCTAAGCCCTTCACCAATTTCTCTAGATACGATACCATGGCTATCACAACCGGTTGATCGTTAGATGGTTTTCCTTGGTCTATATTTTTGGCTGATGAACTGCTACCGCACTTACTGCGAGAAAGATGAGAAACAGCCACTGCTATGGGTAGACCCATCTGAGTTCTCCTGTACCTGCCCAGGCGATCCTTCTTTTTTGTCACTTTTATGGGGATGTCTTCAGCCGACTGCAATTCCAATGCTCCTTTTTCCTTAAGCTCGTTCAATTTTAACTAAGAATTATATAGGAACGCAATTTTTATATGAATAATGTGAAATGCACTTAAAAATTAATTAAAATGATCGATTTTGGCATAACTTACAACGTCAGGTGCGATCTTCTCAACTACTTTCAATGTGTATAACCCATTCTTATCTTTGTTTGCCTCAAGGTAGACAAGAGATCTGTCAGGTGTGAAATCCTTTTGACTGAGTTGTTGCTCAATCTCCTCGTCAGTGAATCCCTTGGTGGTCAACCTCATTGTCTCCTTCTCCTTTAGCCCCTTAGTCAATTTGTCACAGATGTATCGATTACCCCTTCTGCCCGTGTGGTGTGTAATCCCTGCCCTTGTTGTGTTCAATATTTGTCACCTCGAGCCTCTATTATTGTTATAAATAAAATTTTAGTTGAATAGAATTTGTGGTAAACATAGCTCTTAACAAGCATTAATTTTTTCATCTTACCTGAAAATCCGAATACCAGCACCTCTTTTCAAGCAAGTGCCATTCGTCTTCATCCATCCACTTGTACTTCTCCCATACTAGTATTCCTATTTTATATATACCTTTGTCCACATCGTGAATAAATATTTTTGCACAATTGTCTTCCGATTCCTATGTTGGTTTTTTGCCCTCTCTGTAACCTCCTTCTTCAGTATTTCTAGCTGTTTGTCTTTCACGGGTGTTTCAATTGTGAAGCTCTCCTGGAACAAATCATATGAAAATGAATGTCATTACCACGTCTTCTCTAAGACTTTACCATGAATAAAAAATTTAAATTACAATTGTCGAGAGCCTTACCAGCACATCCTTCCAAGCCTCTTCCTTAACATTTTTAGGGACATCGCTCCAGTGTTTGCATGCACTAAATCTGATTCAGCACCGGAAAACGTAATTGCCATAAGCATGCCACACTGACCAATTCTAATTGCATACCGCTTGATTCCCACGGAACTCAGACGCAACAGGAGTTGGAGTGTTATTCTTTGCCAATATCACAGACTAGCACATGCTAGTTCCTCGCCTCTTCAAGCAACTTTTTACCTCAAACTTGTCCCATCCTTCTCCATTTTTTCTTCCATCTTTTTTCAAGTCGTTGTCCAGTTCATTAGCAGTTTGCCTTCCTTTGATGGTGCTCTTTCCCTTTCCCTTGTGAATTGGTGTTTTGGCCAACTTTTTACCGGTGTCCACTTCTTCAACACCCCCTACAATAACATCACTATGTTCCACAACTTCTTCCTTCTCTTCACTATCCGGGTCATTTATTTGCATTGCATCTTCCTCAAATTTTATCTTCAGCGGGATCCTTTTTGGCGGTGGTTCTTGGTCTGCCACATCAACCTTCTCATCGACCACATCTCAAAGCTCCTATTCCTTCTTCGTAACCAATCGCCTCCTCTTTGTGTTGAATTTCCCCTTCCTCGGTGGCATCTACAACAGTAGAATTGAAAATTCTCAATTTGTGACGGTAGATACAATAACGGTACTTAAAGGTAAACATTGATAGAATGTGGCGTAGAACTTGATCAACAAGTTCATTAAACTTTTGAACAAAGCATGGCATAGAAATGTAACAATCCATACATGAAACTACATTATGTAAAGCATTAAAGTTTATTTAACATGGCATAGAACTTGAACAATTAAGGCATGGAACTTGATATAGAACGAAATGGAACATTATAGAAGTTGATAGAATACCATACCAATGTCTTTGGATTCATAAAATAGGCATACAAACGAGCAATTATCACTCCCCCCTAACGTGACTATCAATATTTTCACCAACCAAAAAAACTATAGTACTACATCACCCATCCACAAAAAATGCAAAACAATTACTCCCCACAATTGTATAAACATACCATTCATGTTCCCCTTTCAACTTTTTATAAATTTACATGTTTTTGTTCATAGAGGCAATTGATCAAACATGTATTGTGCGTGAGGGATGGAATGGTTTTTTGAAGAGAAATTGATATTGTAACCCATGGTAACATAAACCCAAACACTTACCTTCACCAATGGAGCATTTTTGTTGCTACTCTCTTTTGTCAAACCAAGAACGGAATGGGATAATGAACTCGCCAAACACTTTCTTCTCTCGCTAAGTTCCTCTCTCATTTTTGTTGCTTCTCTTGTATTGATTCTCTTGTGTTTCTCCACACTTTATATGGATACAATGGTTGATGAGGAGTTGTGGTGGTTCAATTAAGTGTGGATTGAATAGTTAGAGTGGTGGATGACGGTTTTGAAAGAGAATTGGAAGGTTTTTTGATGAGAATAGGAGTTGTGGGAGCTATGGCCGTTTGAAACGGTTTTGGATTCATATGAGACATTTTTTACACCAGTAATATGTACAGTACCGATGTGAAATTTGTGAAAATGGGTACGAAGTCTGGCAAACTGTTCAGCAGCGGTATGTATATCGGTGTAGAAAAGAAAAAAAAACCAGCTGCGTGCAGCTGCTTTAAATTAATTCTTCATTGACCCAAGAGGAACACGTGAAAATTTAGGCTAACTGTTGTACACCGGTAACAAGTACCGGTGTATAAAATGCAAATACCGGTGTAAAACTTCACAAAAGGCAGCTGCGTCCGGCTACTTTAAATATTTTTTGGAAAAAAATGTTCAACTCGAGAGGAACTTCTAAAATTTTAGACTAACTGTTTAGCACCGGTATATGTACAGGTGCAAATTCAGAAATTACCGGTGTAAGATGTTTCACGCCATATTAAAAATCAAAGAAATTGAAAATTTTGAAATGCGTGCTAGAAAATTGAACACATACAACGGTACTTGTTCAATATTACCAGTGTAAAAAAAGATTGTTATTTATTTAAATTTCCACTTAGTGCATTTACCTCCCGTGAATTTTTTAAATAACCCCAATTAATCAAATTGACGTTTAATTATTGTGAATAGACATTGTACTAGTTGTTTCTTGCAAATATCGCCTCGTACGTTGACGTTTCTATGCATTAGTTAATTTCATAAAATTTGCATATTGACGCCAAACATTTCGTTCCACCCCTTGAAACTCGTTTGCACTGGCCCAAATGGAATTTTAGGATGCTCCAGATTGAATAAGTAACGTTTCCGTAGCTCAACGGTACCGAGGAACCCGCAAAATTGATTGTATGCATTTATTGCAGTTAGGCCCCCCAAATTGTGACATGCGATTACAATGTGTTAGGAAACTACATAAATTGCCAAATTTAATATTCAAGGCTTAAATCATAATAGCAAAATATTTGTGCCCGGGTGGTGATTCGTCCTAAAGCGCTAGTAGGTGTTGTAGAGTAAACGGCAAGGGTTTACTTCAATGTATCTATGTGTAATCCAAACATTTTTGAAACTAAATACGGAGTCCGGATCCATTCGTTTCCCCACATATTTTACTTGGAAATAAAAAAGGGTCGTTTTGTGGACCACTCGCTTTGATCGGATTACAATTTCAATTTACGAGTAAACATTTTTACCTTTTGCAATTTAGTCCCTCCAAGAAACTTGGAAAGGTAGGAATATAAAATTGGCTCCACATATATGCAATTCAATACAAAATTATCGTGTTAATGTATTTGTAGACCCTACTGGTGGACGGAAGGCCTGGTAAAACCAACAGTGAATGTTTGCACTATATTTTTCAAAATTATAAGTTTGCCCACAAATTTACTTGGGGAACCTCCATAGCTCCCAATGATACTTTTTTTTTAATTCTAACCATTCTTGGAATATAATACACCAAATTCGGCGGTCCTGAAGTAACCACTTAGGCCAACTACGTTTGGCCTATCTTTTTTGTCTTCATAAGTGTATTTGTCCGACAGAATTTCAATAAACGCGGCGTACAAATTTTTTATTTGAATCATTATCGTGCATGTTTGTCAAAAGTAAAAATGTCAAACTGTCTAAGTGCAACACAATCAAAGTTGAGTACAGAATCTACTCTTCCTAACTGCCACTACAAGTTTTCTATAAATAATAACGAGAAAATGGTTCAACCCCGTCAGTTGGTCCTGTTGCATCAGCATCATGAGTACTTGTGCCAATGTCAAAGTCCTCGACATTGGTTTTGCGAAAGGTTGGGGAAGCGTTAGGAAATTGATACATTATAACCTTGACCATAAGTTCGTGCTAGGATCTTTGATATTTGGATTCTTCAAGTAAGTTTGCTACACTGACCTCCAATGCAGCAACTCTGGATTTAATAGTAGCTATAGATGTGTCAAATGTCTATCTATAGAAAGATTCCATGCAAATCTTACCCATTGGTTGGCCATAAACGTCATGTGCACGGGCACTAACTCCAGCTCTTGAACAAAGTGAACAGATGATACTGCAATAGGCATAAGATCCCATCTGATCACGTTCCCTCTGCAACATAGGAAAAATTCGACGACTAACATTCTATCAAAGCTCCATCTTTATTGCATACAAGAAGGTGAGGCCAAGTTTGTGAACTTTTGTGTTCACAATTACTGGATGGATTCTAGATGCCACAAAGTGGTGCCACCCATTCATTTTTGGAGTTAGAGTTTTCTAAGGTATTTTGCTCCAACCTGGTTTGACCAACTCATCCATGTCTGTACCTACCCTAGTTACTATCCCAACTGTCTCCTTCTCAATTTGTTTTTGTAGAATATAGCCATCATTACCTAGAAAATAGAGTGCAAGAAACTCGTCCTCATTGTTTGGAACATTGGGCAACCCAAACAATCCATTGATAGATTCTGGTGTGACAAGGAAAGTTTTACCTCTACAATACACGTGATCGTAGCTCGGCCTGCACTTCAAGTTTTCATAGAGCTCACTTACAATGGTCAGGTTAAATGGTTGCGGAGTCTCGTGGAGTTTTTCCCACCCAAGCTTCAGGATAGTTTGTTCAAATGGGGGAGATACTTCAATTTCTCTCTCTCTATATGATGACGGAATCTTTTGTAAGATTCATGGACCAACCTAGCCTCCTCGGACACGAAGGTACCATCCGGGTAGTTGTGCGGTGATACTTTTGGCAATGATGGGGACGGTGAATGGCATATCCTTTTCAAATTGGATTTGGGGGGCATGTCTTAAAAAACACATTGAAGCATTTCATCAAACACCTTACATGCAAGTCAATCTATTGACGATGTCACATTCTCAATGATTCTATTTCATATGAAATTCCAAATTAATCATACCATAGAGGCATTGAAGTGGTTTACCTGATTATATGCCAACCTAAGTAGGATTACAACAAAGATGGGTAGTGATGGAGATGGTATTGAGTGGGAGATATAAATTTGGAACTGTGAAAATGGGGTGCTGAGAGGGTTTTAAATAATGGAACATTTTTTTTATACACCAGTATTCTACATATACCGGTGTAAAATGAGGCCCAAAGCAGCTGCTTTAGGCTACTTTAAAATTTTTTTAAAAAATCTATCTAATCGAACCCGAGACTAAAATTTTGAAAATATTTGTAAGTACCCAGCACCGGTACAATTACCGATGCAAATTTAACAAAAAACAGTTGCGTTAGGCTACTTTAAATGCCAAAAAAATTAACATTGTCGGACACAAAAGAAAAAAAATCAAAAAATAATTCTAAGTATTGTGGGTAAGTACAAAACAGAGAACCTTCCCTATTTTTCTACATCAGTAGTCTCATCTTTACCGGTGTAAAAAACCAGCACCTAGTAGAAAATTTTATTAAAATTAAAACACATTTTCACCGATTCAGTTCATAAACACTCCATTGAAATCACGGATCATACCAACCAATTCATAAAAGAGTGTCAATTAAATACAATACAAGCTAAATCACTTAATGATCATAAAATATTTCACAAAACATGGTCACAAAATCAACGGCCAGGAACGACCAATCTATCGCTTCCGCTTTAAGACATTGTCCCCACCTACTATTTCACCTCCCTCATCAACCCACAACCCATCACCATGAGAACACCGTCAAACAACGGGTCCCTCAACATCTTCCAAAATAGGAAATACTGATGGATACTCAGGACTATCAGTTATGGCAAGCTGATCAATCTCCTCATCAGGGTAAAACTTCTTCTCATGCAACACCACATGATACTTCTCATTCGAACGGTCCTTGATGTAAAAAACCTGTCGTGCCTGGGTAGGTAAGATGAACTTGTCATCTTTATACCCTACACGATTCAAGTCGACCAACATGAACCCAATGGGTTTCTCAACAACAACATCGGAACTGCGTTCCACCCAATGATACTTGAAGACAACAACATTGATATCTACATGATCCAACTCCCAAATTTCCTCAATCACCTCATAGAAAGGCATCACAACAACAATCAGATGTTTATCTCTCTTGTTTTCTTGCCACATGGATTCAGATTCAATATATACACCACTATTTTGAGTGGTGTTCTTCTCGTTTTTCGCCAATGTTGAAAAACTAAAGCCATTAATGTCATAACCAAGGTATCGTCTAACGGTGCATTTCAGCTTCCTTTCAAACACCAGTAGGTTAATGGGCATCCCTTTGACATTACAACGATTGTATAACCAGTTAACAAACCTTGAAGAATGCTCGACCTGAATTTTATTCACGGACCAGACTGGATGAATATCTTCCAACAGGGAAACATGGTCTTCATCATATGTTACAGTCTTGCTACTATTATGCAATACATACAGGTGAACAATCATCAACTCAGTGTGATAGGATGTATGAAGCGTACCCTTGTAATGTGGAATCCCATTCCGCCTTCCACAGTGGGGACCACCTGGAACACCAACCGCTCTTTTTCCAACCAAGTTTGATGTACAATACTCGATGATCTCCTCAGTGATGTACCTCTAAACAATGGAGGCATCGGGTCTACGATTATGAACATAACCCTTGAAAATAGTCATGTGACGCTCAAAGGGGTACATCTAATGCATTCCGATAGGCCCGTACATACGTATCTCCCTAACTATTTATACCACTAGGTGCACCATGATGTCAAAGAATAATGGGAGAAAATACTTCTCCAAATGGCATAGAACAATAGCATCCTCTCGATCCAGTTTATCTAGCTGTTGCCTGCTAATATTTTTCCTGCATATCGAGTTGAAGAATAAACACAAGCTCATAACTAAAAATCTAACTTCCTCTTCCAAACACCCACGTATTGCTACGGGCAAAAGTTGTTGCATAAGGACGTAAGAATCGTGTCATTTTAAAGCATTAAGATGGAACTCATCATTCACAAACCGACTAACATTAGAGGAGTAACCGAAAGGTACCTTAATTCCTTAGATGCTCTCACACACTGACCTCCTCTCAGCAACTGACAAATTGTAAGGAGTGGGGGGCAGGTACGTTTACTTCCTCTTACCTCCGGTGCCAGATCCAACCGTATACCAAGGTTCACTAAATCTTTCCTCGCATTCAAGCTATCATCAGTATTTTAGGGAATGTTCAGAAGCATTCCAATTAGACTCTAACAAATGTTCTTTTCGAAATTCATGACATCCAAACAATGGCAAACCTCTAAATTTTCCCAGTACGGCAAATCGAAGAAAATGGACCGTTTCTTCCACGTTCTGCCTATATGCACACCACCCTTTGATAACTTGTTACCGAGAACAACATTAAATTTCTAAACCTTGTTGTGAATAACTATACCAGTTAAAGGTTTGGGTGCCTTTCTCCTCTCCTTCCCACCAACGAATGCAACTGCGTTCTCCCATAACTTGTGACCTACTAGATAGGAATTTACGGTGACCCAAATAAATAGTCTTCCACCCATTCCTCAACTTAAGGTAATTTTTCTCATCCTCACAAACTAGGAAAGCCTAGTGGCCCTTGACCACATACGTGGCTAGGGTACCATATGTCGGGATGTTATTTATGGTACAAAAAATCATCGCCCTCAATGTAAGCTCTTTACAACTACAACCATCAAACATTAAGGCACCTTCTAACCAAAGAACCTTCAAATATTCTATCAAAGGGGCAAGATAAGTGTCTATGTCATTTCTAGGTTGTTTCAGGCCTGAAATCATGATAGGCATCAACACATATTTTCTCTTCATGCACAAGTACAGGGGAAGATTGTAAAAGGCAAGCATAACAGGCCACGAACTGTGTTTCGAGGACATATTTCCAAATGGGTTCATACTATCAGTACACAAAGAAAATCTCAAATTCCTAGGTTCGGATGCAAAGTGTGGATACATCCTCTCAAAATTTTCCACTGGTCTATGTCAGCCGGGTGTCGAATTATATCATCATCTTTACAACCTCCCCTATCAATGCACCATGTCAAGTTATTTGCATCCTTTTCATTCTTAAACAGCCTTTTCAACCACAAAATAATGGGAAGATGCCACATCATTTGGCAGGCACCCACCTCCTCACCGGCACAACATGCTCTCCACTGATAGCCACATTTCTCTTCTTCTTATAATGAGACACATTACATACTAGAAAAACAATATTATACTTAAGGTAACCCCTATATGGGACACAATCATTTGGACAAGCATGTATCTTTTCACACTCCAATCACATCGGACACAAAATTCTCTTTAGCTTCATAAAGGTTATCAAAAAACCCATTACTGGGTGGAAGCTTTTCATTCAAAAATCAAGCAATTTATTCATGCTAGTACCACTCCATGACCCTACACCTTTCAAATTAAACAAATCCATCAAACACGACATGACCGTGTCTTTCTTCTTACAACTGGGATGCAATGGTGTATCCTTCTCACCAAGGAAGTTAGCCAAAACGTTGGGTCTCCCTCTAAACTCATTAACAACCCTCTCACACATGTCATTTAACATAGAATCCCCAAAACACTCTCCCTCTCTACTAACTCTCACTTCCGGTGGTGATTTTTCCCCATGAAAGGTCCACACAACATAATCTTTCGTTAACCCATGGCTATACAAATGGAGTTTCAGGATGTTCTTCTTATCAGTATGAATTCGATTTCCACAATCACGAAAGGGACATAATATTCGCTTCTCTTGACTAAAAGCATGCTCCAAGAACTCATCCACGAACATAATATATTCATTGCTCACCCTACTAAAGTTGGCATACACATGCTAACGCCTCTCGATGACACGATACAACTCTATATATCAATAAATGTCCAGCAATCAAACTTCAACACATTTAATACAATAGAATTTTTCACGATGACTTCCTAATCATGCAACATCATAAATGCACAATATACATCAATATTCCACATTACAATTACAACATTCTTAACATGTCCAATACTATATGAATAAAAGGCCATAGCCTTATAACTACAACAACCTTGAGAACAAATCACAAACTAATATCTACAATTCTACCTCAATCACCATCAAATGATCAAACACAAAATATAAATATCTCTACTAACCAAAACCATACACGAAATCCTTAATATCCTTAAATGTAATTTTTTAAAAAAAGGTACCTTGAAGGGTCTTCATTGTGGAGAATCCAATGCCTTCATCGACTAAAAAACACCATTAATGAACCTCTTCTTCCAAAAATCTCATTTTAACCCGCTAAAAAAAGGGTACGTGAGCATTTAATGCAATTTTCTATACTGGTATTTAGACTTTACCGGTGCATTTGTAGCCTTTTAAATTGGTAAAATCAATTGTCGGTGTAGATATTTAGCTAAAAACCGCATATTCTCTTATCCTGCACCGGTACGATCACAGTGCCGGTGCAAAAACTAATAGTTTTGGCGCCAAATTTCTAAAATAAGAAAAATAAAATTGCACCGGCATTAAGAAAATACCGGTGCGTGTTCAATTCCTACACCGATTCTAATAGTAACCGGTGTACAAATGCAAATTTTTCCCCCATTTTTTAAATTCCTGCACCGGTAATTTCTCATTATCGGTTTAAAAAGTTGTCCTCTTGGCGCAAAATTAATAAAAATAAGGGAAATAAGTACACACCGGTAATCCTATACCGGTGCACATGTTAGCAATTGCACCTGTACAAATACCTATTCTATTAATACCGGTGTAAAATATTTGACATTGGTACACCGGTAGAACCAACACCAGTGCAAAAATCGATGAACTGTACACCAGTTGATAGGATACCAGTGCATATATACTTATTTGCACTGGTACTGATGTTAACTTGATAAATACCGATGCAATTGGTTACATAAGCACTGGTATACCTGTACTCATGAATTTATACTGGTGCATATGTACCTGTTTTCCAGTAGTATGCCATGAATCTAGTGGACAAAACTTAAATTTATAAGAGTATTGTCATCTCATTTACATGAGATCGTTGTCTTATAGGCCTCTCGGAGAGTTGAGACTGTAAAATGCATGGCCGTGTTCAGATTGATTATGTATTAATCATCTGTCTTAACAGTTTGACTCAGTAATTCAGGAAATGCATTTGAACTTGAAAAGGATAACATGTTATCTTACCTTATGTTCATATGAAGACATTAAGTGACAAAGGAGTACGAATGCACACTTGTTCTAAAGGACAAGTGGGAGATTGTTGGAATAGTGTCCTTTAGTCAATGCGCATTTTCCATAATATAGTTGGAGGATTAATTACGGAGATAATTAGTTTAGTTATTTTGAGTGATCAGAATATTTACCAGGAAATCGCTTTCGATCAGCTAGCAGCAATTATATTGGGCTTGCAGCTTATTATGACTGAACCTATAGGGTTACACACAAAGCATGAAATTAGATATATAGCCTAGATAATATGAGAATGAGTTTAGAACTCATTAAGTTCAGTTGGGCTAGGCCTAGATTAACTTATGGTTAGGGTTTACTGTCATGTTTATTCTGTATAAGTAGATACATTACATGAATAAATAGTACGACAAACATTTGAACTTAGCCATTCCAGAAGGCAGAAACAGAATAACCCTGCCATTCTCATATAACTAACCTTGCCGTAAAAGAGAAGAAGGAAGACAGGCGTGTCCATTTGGCGTGACCATTGTGCTGTGTGGATATGTAAAGATGGATCGCTTTTGAGATTTTGTTCTCCATAGTTAAGCATTTTTCCACACGTTACAAATTTAAACAAAACCCTTAGGTAGATTCAGATTAAATACATGCATGAGATCTTGAATATGGTTATTGATATTCCGCTAAATTAGATTTAATCAATTCCCAACAGGAACTACTCAAGTCCCAAAGTAATCATTAATCATTATTGTATCCTAGTGGTTGATGCAAAATCTGCAGTTTTGGTTAATAATACTACACTCTCAAGTAGAGTTGTCAATCTTTAACTCGAACCGAGAACCCGACCAGGACCGATATGACCAAATCAACCCAAACACTGATCTGATCCGAGAAATATTGACCCAAACCTGACCTGATAAAATCGCACTTAACCCGAAACCCAATTTTGACCCAAGAAATATTGACTTGTACCGAAACCCTACACGACTGAATCCCACCCAAAACCCAAAATGACCCGATAATCTGGACCCGAATCCAACCTAAATACGAACCTGAGATCAACCCGAACTCGACCCAACCCGAACCCAATTTAACCCAAACCTAATTCAACCCAATAAATGAACTATTTAACCTACGTGTATTTAACCCAAAACAAATGTAGTTATAAAAAGTTAATTAACATTTAATATGGAACCATGTCAACTTGATTATGCATCAAACTAATATATTTTTTAGACATACTTATTAGAATAAAGTGAAATTTTCATATATAACGAGTTTACAGATATGATTACTAGTACATAAAGTTAACTCATACCAAATGTGAATATACAAGGTTAATTTGAAAATGCACACGACTAAATTTATAAATCTAATGAATAATAGTCAAATAAAGAGAGATGTCTCATTAAAATTATGATTTTGAATTAGTAATCATAGAGAGTCGACTAAATATTAATTTCAAAAATTAGTTTGAAAAGTATTGTGAAAGTAATATTTAATAAATTATCAAAAATTCTTGTTATAGACCGAGTAACTGTTCGATGAGGTAGTTTATAATTAGTGGGACTCATAATAATATTTGATGTTTAATTTTATTGGTGAGATATATATAATTATGATAACCTTTAAAATGAGCTCAACATATAAATAATTATTTTTAAAATAATTTGAATGAAATAATATAAAAATAATCATTTTTATTGTATTTAATATGTAACAATTTCTAATTAAATTAACTATTTCACTTCATTACTCGTATAGTTTTCCTTAGATAATTAAACTTCAAAATTGTAAATAAAATTCTTTATTTTAAATTTAAATGTAAGACACAAAAATACATAAAAGAAATCCTAATTTTTTAATTAATAATATCGCGCAACGTGCGGCGGGACTCCACTAGTGTTTTATTTTAAAACATTAGAATTAGAATATTTATTACAACACGAAATGCACTAAATTATTTTAAAAAGTAAATTGAATTCAATGAATACTCAACACTTCTATTAAACTAAGATAGTAGGCACAAAAGAGCCTGTAACATATTTATGGAAAATTACGCTATAACCCAAAAAAAAAGTTACGACATTATCCTTCTCTCTAAATTATACAAATTTTGTTATTCTTGCATAAATATAGAAATAGAAGACAAATGTTTTTTTGGTGAAATTTTGGAAAGTGCTTAATACATGTGCTAGAGTAACTTAAAGTTGATTACTTAGAAGTAAGAAAGAGAAATCGAAAAGTATTACAGATATGTTCTTGTACCCAATTATTGATAAATATTTCGTTATGGACTTGTAAAATACAATGGAGGTGTATAGGGTATCATCATGTTCGACGAATTTTAATTTGGAGTTACGAGTAAAGTTTTTGCTTTTTGCAGTTAGGTTCCTCCAAGAAAGTTGGAATTGTCGAATCACGAAATTGGCGATACCAAAATGCAATTCAATATTGCGTATATGTGATTTGGGCATGTATGGGTGAACATAAGGGTCTTGAAAGTCAACACTGAATACTTCTACACAATCTTGAAAATTTACACTGTGGCCCAAAATTGTGGTACCCCATTATCCGTTGCTCCAAAATATATTATTTGTGTTATTCTTGACTTAATATAGAAATAATAAATTAATTAATTTTTTGGTGAAATGTTGGAAAGCGCCGATACATGTTCTAAAGTAATTTAAAGTTGATTACTTAGAAGTAAGAAAGAAAAATTGAAAATTACTACGGATATATTTTTATGCTCGATTGTTGATAAATATTTTGTTACGTACTTGAAAAATACAATGAAATAAAACCTGATAATAGTGCAGTTGTAACAATAATATTATTGAAATATAACCTAGACCAACCAAAATTTAATTGGGTAGCATAATAACCCGATCTAAAATGAACCAATCCAATATATATATATATATATATATGTGTGTGTGTGTGTGTGTGTGTGTGTGTGTGTGTGAAATCAATGTGAAACATTATAAAAAATAACTGACACGATCAGACTGAACAAAACTTCGGTACAAAAAATGACACGACAATAACTCAATTCAATCCAACCCGACAATACCCTGACCCGACCCGATCTAACCGGAGCATAAAAATTACACGACAGTAACCCAACTCGATATTAACTCGATTCGACACGTCCCCATTCAAAGAAAAAAGTTGACACATTTTCAATCCGACACAACAGTAACCCAACTCAATCCGACCCGGAACGACATATCAAATCCACACACTTCAATCCAACCTGTTTCAATACGACATATTTGCAACCCGATATGAACCTAACACAGTAAATCGAATTTACACCTCTACTCTCAAGAAAAAGCTTTCAATCTCTTCATCTTGTATATATATATGTGCCACGCGGCTAATTATTGATCATCTCTTACAGCGCAAAACGCATCTTAGTGTGGAGCTTGGGGGGAGCCTTCTATTGGTACCCTATATAATTGAAAGAGAAATGAATAAATGATTGTAAAAAATTATTTATTGACATTAATAAGATAAAGTTTTGGAAAAACGGCATGTCCAAGTTTATGGACACTTCATTGCACTTTTAGTAATTTTTTTATTAAATTTAAATATTGTATTTGTAAAGTTAAAATAAGTAATAATTTGTATTTAAATGTGAAAAAATATATAAAAATATATAATATAGAAAAATATTTTTAAAATATTACGGAAGGTAAAAAATGCAGTGTATAAGGTAAAGATCATTCATTTTAAATTTAGTATGTAATTTAACCAATGCAGCGTATAAGGTAAAAAATACAGTGGACTAACTATGCATAAACTTATGGAACGACCGTCTGCCCTGAGACCCACTGATTTTATAATATTATAGATATTATAATGTCAAAAATAATATTATTTATAATATATTAAAATAAAACTCTGCTCTTTAATTGGATAATTTAATACTTCCTCCATTTTAAACTAAATTAAAATGAATTATCTTTACCGTTTTCAGACAATATATTTGACTCCTAATATCATTTCTTATAAGTTCTGTCAAACACAACCTAGGTCATCTAGACACACACACACATATATATATATATATATATATATATATATGTCTTAGGAAAGACGGTCTTTCCATAAGCTTATGGACAGTCCTCAGGGGCATTTGACTTAAATGTTGTATTTTTTATAAAATTTAAATATTGCATTTTATGAGTTAAAACAAGTAATAATATGTATTTGAATGTGAAAATATAAAAATATATAATATAAATTTTTTTAAATATAAGAAATGCAGTGTATAAGGTAAGAAACAAGTGGCATGTTCATAAGCTTATGGACAGGCCGCCTGTCAGGAGACCCTTTCTATATATATATATATATATATATATATATATATATATATATATATATATATATATATATATATTTTTTTTTTTTTTTTATACAAGTTGAAATTAATGTGCTTAACCCTAATTTTCACTCACCAGCCGGGAGGGGCAGGTCTGGGAATCGATGATAGCTTTCGAGCCGATGACGAAAAGAAGAGAGTGAAGATCCACAACAATACGACGCAGAAAACTCCAAAAGTTGTCCGGGCCATTTCTCCGAAAGTTGAGAACTGAAATTAATTAAGTAGAATGGCGCGAATGCATGCCTTTCTAACACTCCATGCCTTTTCTTTATAAGCATGAAAATTGACGAATTCATACAGTCAAATTGTCTTATCAAACGAAAAATCTATCTATGACTTTTGAAATTGTGAATAATTCAAACATATTAGTCGGACAAGAGGCTAAGAAAATACTTTTTCTTCCGTAATATTTATCTTCATGGGTAAAGGAATTGAGTGCGTCTCTTGAAAGACGGTCTTCCATAAGTCATGGAAAGACCAAGGTTTAAAGTGTAAATTAGAAGAAATTAAGATAAAATTTTCGGGTTGCATGAACCGGGTTATAAATTTTATAACTACTACATGTTGCATACTAAATTTTTAATGTTGCAACTAAGACCTTTTACCTTTTATTATTCGAATTAAAGTCTTTCCATAAGCCTATGGAAAGACCGTCTTTCCCAAGACTTTGCCAAAGGAATTTCTTAAAAATAAAAAAAAGGACAATCTCTTATTAAGAAGGAATTTGAAAAAAAAGTGTTTTTATAAGTCTACCTAATAACATAAGTGCCAATATAACTTTCCATCGTTCAAAAGTGCAATTATAACCCAACATAATTCACATAAGTGCAAAACTACCATTTTCGACCAATTTTAGCTTGAATTATGTGAAATTGGTATTTTGTCCCTTTGAAAAATTTTTAAAATATTTTTAAAAATGCGAAATGACTTTGATGCCCTTAACCCTAAATTTCTCCGGCCATTGCTCCTCTTTCTTCTTGCTGCCGACGCCATTTCTAAATCACTGATTTCCTTATCACCTCGATTCTTCCACCATTTCTTCATTTCTCCCGTTCACGCATTTGTCGCCGTTTGTTCCTCGCCGGCGTCGTTCACTGTTGTTCAATCGTGTCGCATCGCTTTGGCCGTTCAATCGTGTCGTCAGTTGGGGTGTAATCGTGTCCCGTCACTCTCGTCGTGGTGGGATGGGGGTGGGATGGTGGCTTAAGGGATATGGGGTGGTCATGGTGGTGGCTAGGGCTGGGTTTGGGGCAAGGGTTTCACGACGGCGGTGAGGTGAGCAGCGGCGGTGCTAGGGCTGGGGTTTCATGGCGCGGTGAGGGTGAGCAGCGGCAGGGCTAGGGTTTAGCGTTTCACTGGGGCTGGGGGCTGAGGTTGGTGGCGGAGGGTGGTGGGTGAGAGTGAGCAGTGGTTAGGATTAGGGTTTCACAGCAGCGGTAGGGGTGAGGGTAAGCAGCGACGTGACTAAGATTTAGAGTTTAACGGGATTGGTTTCACGGAGGGAGGGAGAAGTGGTGGCAGCGACAACCTGGTGGCAACGGAGCTGGGTGAGGGTGGCGGCAGCAACCTAGTGGTGGTGGTGGCATGAGGGCAAAAGTGTCTTAACACTTTTAGGTTTTAGGTAAGAGGGCATTTTAGTTATTTTATGTGCGGTCAACACCAAAAATAGTTAGTTATTTTATGTGTAGTCAACACCGAAAATAGTGTCTTAGGATTGTTTTAACACTTAGATCAGCTAGTTAGGGTTATTTTTGCATTAAATATTATCTGAGAGTTATATTGACATTTACACAAATATATATGGTCATATTGGTATATATTCCAAGGAATTAAGTAAAGTCTCATCTTTTACCTATTCATATTAATTTATCACCAACAATTTGCTGAAGTTTAAAATCTTAATCCTGGTATTCCATGCATTTTTTAAAGGTCTTCATTAACTTCAAAAGCCCATCTTTCACTTCTTAGCAAAGTATACTCGAAAAGAAGACAATGCTTATTAGTTTTTTTTTGTTGGTAAAATTAGAAAATTACAATGACGTCAATATGTTCTTTTTTCTTTTTGCGATTTGGAAGTCTACGAACTTCCCTCACCCTCGATGACTTGTTCCAATTTTATTTTGTACAAAATTACTCCATTTAATATTTCGTTTAAATTTCTTTGAATTGGGTACGAAGAAAAATGACAACAAATTGACATTGCATTTGCTGTAATTATACACATACAATTATACTCGTACGATATACAACAAATGATTGAAAATTACAAAAATAAGAATAGGCGTGATGCGCCCCCTAATGTAAGAAGAAACAATAAACTTTACAGAAAAAGGAATATTAATTGGTTGTAGCAAGATGAATAAGAAGAGATAAAATATGTGTATGATGATAACTGATGATGAGAAATAAATTGAAATAAGACAAAATAATGATAGGCTTCATAAGAAGGAAATAAAGTCGGTAATTGTTTTATTTTTAATGGGGATAAAATTGATACAAACTAGAAAGTTTTTCTAATAATTTGAAATTCGTCATTGTCTTGATACAATTATGAGAAAACCATCCATAATATACCAATGACATAGTATAATTTTCCATGCGTTATCTATCACCATTTTAGAACCAATGAATAATGATAATGAAAAGATTCTAAAGTAATCATTTCACAGTAATTTCACAGTAATTAATCTAAAAGAACTCCACGAATAAAAATAAATAATAGAATATCGAAGATAACAATATACTTCTTGCGCCTTTTCCTCTCAATCTCTTTTGACGGTACACTCAAGCATCTTAATTAATTATGCTCCATTATCGTCATCAGGGGATTCAGGCACATCTACCCTGTGAAGAAAACACAGAAAATACATTATATTCCAGAAATAAACACTAAATTATTTTGATGGGTTCAGTATTGCAAAAATAGGATTTTCAAGTAATTCCTGGATTCTCAAAAGCAATTTTAAAAATTTATAAACTTGGAACACCAAGAAAAGTGGAAATTTCATATTGGCTCATATATGGAAAAATAAATTAAAAAATTATTTTATAGTTTTATAATCTAAATATCACTTATATTTACTCATCGTGCGAACATAATTGTGGCTTATTTGTTACCTTTAAATCTTATGTTCTAACGATGACCATGGCCGTCCTCAAGGGATTTATCCACCGATACTCTAAGATATTGAAGGGAAAAATAAAAAGAAAACAAACGAAGTAGCCAATAAAAACCTCAAATTTCTTTTAAAACTTGTTTCACTATTAATTATTAATTGAGGTTTCAAAAAACACGGGATGGGTTTTTAATGGTTTTTGCATGCATGATTTGGTTCATTATTCTGAGTTTGCATTTTGTGCAAAATTTCATAAGTTATGAATAATCATAGTTAAAAAGTATCACATTTTAAAAAAAGTTTAAGAAAATTACGGTTGAGTTGTCATTATATGTTTGTTCCATAACTTGTAAGACTAAAGATAGACACCCTTTAGGGACACAATTGGGGAAACAAAACTGCTAAAGATAGACACTATTTAGGGACAAAACTGGGGAAAACAAAACTGGTACATGTTAATGAAAAATTAAGATTGATATTAATCACTTACCCGCCAAGGTAGACAATGCCTTGCCATTTTGATCTTTCTTAGTTCTTTTGTGCCTTCTTTAATTCATTGCTAGGAAAGAATGCATTCTCATATACTGGTTTCTATGTTTGGGGTAGATAACATACGAGTGGGTGGTTTCATTCCCATCACGGCTTCATTCCCATCATGGCTTCATTCCCTGCACAAAGAAGTCATTCCCATCATAGCAGCTAGGCTTGGTGAACTCAACTTTGCAGATCCCCAAACCCTAAACCAGTCAAGACCCTCTACTATTAGGATTTGTGTTGAAATGGATCTAACAGACCCCTTTCCTGATAGAATAAGGTTAGGCTCAACTAAAGATAGTAAATGGTATCCTATCCACTATGAAGACCACCCTCACCACTGTACTAAGTGTTCGAAAATTGGCCATAAGAGCACAAATTGTGCAATCCCAAAGGCTAAATATGCTCCCAAGCCTAAACAACCTGAGAATAGAGTTGACAAAACTAATACAAAAGAAAAGGCCTTAGGACAGGGGAAATGACAACCAGTAACTAACAACAAAAAAGCAGCTGATAACCATTTACATGTAAATAGGGAAAACACAATTGTCCAATCCCTACAGGTACAAGCACAGAATCACTTCTCCCAGGTACAAACACAGTTGCAAGAACAAACTTTAGCCTCACGGACACAAGCTCAAGATCGGGAAGTCTTTGTTGATGCTTTGGATACAGAAGATGAAGTACTAAGGAAAGTCAGCTGCTCAACAACCAAGAGCTACTAAAGCTAGATATCACAACAACTGGAAATCAAAGGATGACACTGCAACCCAGGCACCTTCTGAAACCCTACTGATAATTAACAGAGATAAGCACCTGCAAATATTTAAAGATTTCAGTACTAACTACTTCTCTAATATCAAACTGAAACAAGTTCCCAACCCTCAACAAGAAATCTCACAGACATAGGACAAGGAATCCACTACAACACCAGTGAGAAGTTCAGGCACACCTATAGGAAACACAACTAAAGGATTGGAAGACATAATGAATAAAAAAGAGCACCTTGATCATGGGACACCAGGTAATCCCAAGCCTCCAAATCAGGTAAGAAACTTCTTCAACTCTCCAAATGTGATAATCACTCACATGAAAGCTAAATCTAAAGTAACCAATGAGTGTTAACCTTCTAACTTGGAATGTATGAGGAATACAGATCTATAGCTAGATGATCCATCATATCTCAATTCTTGTAGTAATTGAACCTAAACAAAACACTGACCAACTCGAATCATATGCCAAGAAATTAGAGTTCATCCAAGGAATACCATCACAGGATGGTAGAACTTGGACTTTCCTCAAGGATAGATTTCAAGGACTGTTAATATCTCAACATGATCAATACACACACATACTCATCACAGATACGGTCTTAAATGAGAAACTCAATCTTATCTCTGTGTATGGTAAGCACTGCAGGGAATATAGATAAAAATGTTCAAAGACATAAACTGTATCTCATCGCTAGCATGCATTCTAACAGTCATATCCGATGACTTCTATGTCACAAGGACTGTTGATGAATATAAAGGGAAAACACCTCAAAATCCTAACAGTATGATATATTTTGAAAATTTTATAATCAGTAACAACCTGGCTGAAATCCCCACCTGTGGTAATTTGTATACATGACAAATGGCAGACATGGTAGAGATAGAGTCTGTAAAAGATTAGATAGAACCATTGCAAACACTAAATTTTTTAGGAAATTCAGTAATGCATCATTTTAAGTCTTAGATAGACTTTCATCAGACCATGCACCACTCATCCTAACCTATAAGGATTCTCAGCCAACTTATCCCAAAGCCTTCAGGTTCTAGTCAATATGGGTTAGAAGACCTGAATTCAAAGATTTAATTGCACAATCCTGGCCTAAATAGTTAGAAGAACAAGGAATGATTGGATTTAGTCTTAAATTGAAAAGGCTTAAACATGACTTAAAATTATGGAATAAGGTTCACTTTGGGAACCTGTTTGACAATATCAAAAAGCTGAACTGAATGTTTAGGATGCTGAATCCCAGTTTGATAACCTAGAATCTATAGAAAACTTTAACAAGCTGAATCAGGCAAGAATCCAACTCACATATAGACTCACTGAGGAAAATGACTTTTGGAAATAGAAGTCAAGGCGAAAATGGCTCAAAGAAGGTGATCTTAACACAACCTTCTTTCATAACTTAGTAAGAGACATGCATAATAGGCTAAAGATTAATAAAATCAAACATGAAAGTGTCATGATAGCTGAGCAAGATCAGATAGGAAAGGCTGCAGCCTTATTTTACCAAAACTTGCTCACTGAGGATACCAAAGATAACTCAGGAATTAACCTAGCTTACTTCCTAAATTTCATCCTAGCCATAATCACCCAGCAAGACAATATATGTCTTCTATAGCCAATCCAAATGGAAGAACTCCATAAAGTATTTTTCAACTTAAGTGAACACAGCTATGAAGGGCCAGATGGCTTCAATGGCTTCTTCTATAGAAAGGCATGGGATACTATCAAACATGATTTACTAGCTTGTGTTAACGAATTTATGTGTGGAGTCCCAATGCCTAAATCTATCACCAGCTCCCTCATCACTCTTATTCCAAAAGTCCAAACTCTAGTCCAATTCTATGAATTCAGACCAATCACCCTGGCCAATTTCCATAACAAAGTCATCTCTAAGATACTTGTTGATTGAATTATCCCCTTAGTCAACAAATGTATATACATTGATCAATATGCCTTTATCCAAGGCAGAAGCATCTCTAACAGCATTCTTGTAATCCAAGAATCAATCAGAATGCTGGATAAACCAGCCCAAGGGCTCAATGTCATAGCCAAATTGGACATGTCCAAAGCATTTGACAGAGTTTCATGGTCCATGCTTAATTCTTTATTGTTAAAATATAGATTCCATATCGATTTTTTGAAACTCATCATAAGTAACATAAAATATGCCTACTTCTCAGTCTTAATCAATGGCTACCCTCATGGGTACTTCACAGCATCAAGGGGTCTCAAGCAAGAAGACCCCCTCTCTCCCACTCTCTTCAATTTCATTACTGAACTTCTTAACAGAGGACTCAAGGCAATGCTTAGAGAGAAATTACTAGACCCATTCTCAGTTCCTGGTAATGCATTCACCATATCCAATCTATCATATGCAGATGATACAGTGGTTTTTTTCAAAGCCACAAGGAAATCCTGCAATAATTTGATCAAATTCCTAAGGCACTACCAAATGGCCACAGGCCAGAAAGTAAATTATGAAAAAGTGCCTTATATGTGAGTTCCAAAACTAGTTCAGTGACAAGAAACAGAATCCACTCACTAACTGGCATGCAACAAGGTTTCTTTCCATTTAAATATTTAGGAGTTAAAACTTTCAAGGGCAGAAAACTGAACATCCACTTCAATGAAATAGTTGAAAAAGTTAACTCGAGAATATCCCACTGGAATACTAAATGGTTATCCCCAGGTGGAAGAATGATCCTCATCAAACACACTCTGACATCAATTCCTATCCACATATGGAGTGTAATGTCTCCCACTGCTCACATTCTAGAAAAAAATGAACTCTTTTTTAATTCTTTTATCTGAGGAGATCAACCAGAAGACAGCCACAGACACTGGGAATCACTCACCAAAATGAGTTATCCATTCTTAGAAAATGGGTTGGGATTTATACCACTACAAGATTTCATCAAAAGATTTTCATTAAAACGGTGGTGGAACTTGCAACAAGGTACATCTATCTGGCCTAAACTCATCTGGACCATTCCAAAATCAGCACGTAGTTCATATGCATGGAATAAAGTATGTAAGGTGTCACGGTTAGCAAACCAAAACACCCAAATCCTAATTGGGGATGGACAAGTAAACTTTTGGATTGCTAACCTGTCAGGTTCAGGTTGTTTAATTGACCACTGGAACCAAGATTTGAACATCTACATGCCTAATCTCACACTTGCACAATTCCAGGAGAACCCTACACTTCACACTCAGCACTTATGTATAGGTTTACCACTGTGGATTATTAATAAATTGCAGGTGCCAATAGCTTTATATGACAACAGAGATCAGATGATATGGAAACCCTCTACATCTGGTATGTTCTCAATTAAAAGTGTTTTTCAGTTGGTTAGCCAAAAAAGAAATGCAGTAGCAAGTATGGAACGGGTATGGTCCCTAATTATCCCTCCAAAAATGTCCTTTCTTGTCTGGAAATTAGTGAATAATTGTTTACCATTCTCTGAAACTTTGAATCAGATTGGCATCATATCAGTGCATAAGTGTCCCAACTATCAATCCATGGACACCATGAATCATTGCTTAAATTCATGTTATGTTGCCAGATCTATGTGGGCTTATGTTTTAGACATGTTAGAAATCAGACCAGGGCATAAGGAACATATCTTTGATCATCTGTCAAGCTTGTGGTCCTATCCTAGAAAAACCAAAACTGGAAAGAATATAATCTCTGTTACAACCTCAGTTACTTGTTGGATTATTTGGAAGTCCAGGTGCAGCATCATTTATGATAACAAAACACAGAATATACCTGGAATGAAAATGGAATTTACTCTTCTCTTAATTGATATTTTTAAAATCCATCCTCAGAAACTAACTGATGATTGCTATAAGTTTAGGTGAATAGGGGTTATGACTGCTTTAAGATCCAAAAAAAACAAAACAGATTAAGGTGCACAAGTGGACACCACCAGACTGTGGATTTAAGCTCAACATTGATGCATCTTTTTCCACTATCTCCCTATCTTTAGCTAGCATTATAGTTAGGAATATAGATGGCAAACCAGTACTCAAAGCATGCAAACTTTTAAACAGTACTGACTCATCTTTAGAAGCTGAAGTAAGGTCAATTTTGGAAGGTGTCACTCTCTGTGTACATTACAATTTTTCCCCTGATTGCTGAATCTGATTCTTTGCAGGCGATTAACATAATGACAAACTGCACAAAGGCTCCATGGAAATTACAGAGACTTATTTGGGAGATTCACAAGCTAATGGGAGACAAACACATCACATGGAGACATATCTATAGGCAGCAAAACAATGTTGCACACCACCTGGCATGAAATCATCAAGCAATCCTTTCTGCACCTGATATCCTGGAAGCGCATGAACTCACAAATTTGAGGAGATTGGCGATTGCAGCAAATAAACAGGGAACACACTCAATTAGAATACATCAACAAGCTGCGACATAAATCATTTCAAGAAGTAGATGATGCAAGATGGGTACTTTTGAAGGCAGGTTTAGAAGCTTGGGCTCTCAAGATTCAAGAAAAACAACAGGGCCATCAAAGGAGAAAGGGTGGATCACAGATGGAGTACATAAACTCTTCTAGGTAGCTTCAACGCACCTTACCTAGATCACAAATAACATGGGGGTAGAGTTCATTTTGATAGGAATCGTGCATTGCAAAGCAATCTGTAAGAGCTCACCTTTTCAACCACAAAACCTTCTCTCATACTAGCATCATCACGATGCTACCTTAGGAACATGTTTTGTATAACATCTAGTATAAGGACTAATTTTGTCAAGGTCAAGTTATCATTTGAACATTTCTATATCTGTATAGCTTTACAAGGTTTGGGAAGCCTAATATATCTCCCCCACGTCATGTGGTCTTAATTAAAAAAAGGTTTCATTGATCAGGTCAGACCAGAATATCCATCCCTTTCAAAGTCTAAATTAATAAAATTTTAGACACGGCACCTACGTGATCTCATTGTGCTAATAGCATAGTCAAGCAGACTTAGAATCTCACATTCGTAGTTGATATATTCAAAACTTAATATATAAGATAATCACTACTGTAGGATAGGGGTATTTGCACCGGTAATTTTGGGCAATAGCACTGATACTTTGATCCCAAAATTACCGGTGCGTATGTATATGGGTGTAAAAATGTGACACATTTGCACCCGTAAAATGAACCGGTTAGAAAATTTTTTGCACCGGCATCTTAGACCGGTGTATAAATTTTGGAATCACAATATATCTGTACCGGTATTATTTGGAACACTGGTGTAGATATTTTGCACCAGTATTTAACATATGAACCAATGTAAAATCGTGATTTGTACACCGATATTAAATATAATACCAGTCTTTCTTCTGTAGTCGAAATATTATTTTTTTGCACCAGAATAGATTGCACCGGTATGTTTTTTACACTAGTATTACAATACTTTAGGCACCGGTATTATTTAAATAATTTAAAATAAATTATTTAAAATGTGAAATGTTTTTACACCAGTACATTCATTTTATATTAGTGTATTATTTGGTTAAATTTTGCAATGCCCAATTTTTTTTCCGATGGTTCCTCCCGGATTATTTTTCGGGGCAACGATAGCTAGAGATACTTGTGAACTATAATAAATTGGAAACCTTTGAATCAATAAGAAATTTCAAACATCCTATTACGAAAATATAGCTTGTTAAACACTGGAACATTATTCAAACTATGAAATAGAAGAACTATCTTAAGCATGGAATGAAACAATAGTAAAAAATCACACTAGTATAACCAAACATCATCCATAGAATTCTAATATCATCAGCCATCAAAATAAACCATCAACCTATTATGTCGTTCTTATCATCCAGAAGTTGCAACACAGTGTTTGCCTGCTGCTTGTAGTCTCAGAGCCAAGTCTCACACCATCTCTCTGCTACACCTTGGATTTCGTACACATGGTACGGCCCTTTGCCATATGGGAAAATCTGTTAGTTTCAAAGTTACACTGTTAGTCAATAATGTTGCGTTTACTAGAAATTAATAATAACAAATTTTAAGATGCAAGGTTTACCTCCAAGATATTGTTTGTCTCTGGGTGATTAACAAATTCTTCCATGAAGAGCATGATGGAGTACCCACA
This sequence comes from Rubia yunnanensis, assembly GCA_037428765.1. Classification (NCBI taxonomy): domain Eukaryota; kingdom Viridiplantae; phylum Streptophyta; class Magnoliopsida; order Gentianales; family Rubiaceae; genus Rubia; species Rubia yunnanensis. The sequence continues at coordinate 67,342,963 of CM075071.1, read as the reverse complement.
TTTCCATGAACCATTCTGGGTTTGGTACTGCAGAGGAAAGGTAAATGTAGTTACTAACCTGAAACATATAATTTGAGGGATGAAATGACAGAATGACTTACCATAATGTTGTTGATTTTCCAAGTGTATTCGGGTCATGGCTACGTCTTTCTCTTCTCCCTTTAATATGTGCAAGCAAGCCTGTCAAAAAAGTATATTAAAATGGTTACTTCTTCTAGTATATTACCAAACTAGGATTTTTGATTTGATTGATTGAAATACCTAGAAATGACCCTGAGTTCAACCAAGTTTATTGGTTTAATACCCCCTAACAATTTGTTTAGAGTGAAAACCTCCATTTTGGGACGGATAATGATGAGGTACGAGTGAACGCTGTCGAAAAATTATGTTAACAAATTAATGAAACGGAAGTGGTTTGAATTGTGAATGTAATTATCAGGAAGAAATACTTACATTCTTATGTAGGGTACGATGTAGAACTCAGCATCTGTTGCCTTCATTGTTTCCAAAATTAGTTTGAAACGGAGTTCGACCTCCTGCTCGAAGTTGTTCAGGTTGCGTTAGTTGGAAAGGCAAAATTGGATGCGACCTGAATTAGTTTCCCATATTTTCTCCCACATGTGCCTGTAACATTAATGATACTGAAAATGAATTCCTGATAATTTAAAAAACATTAATGCTGTAAGTTTTGAAACTCACCTCATCCACACATCGACATGCGCATTATCGATCCAGGTCATCGAACGCATGTTCCCCAATTTCTTCCCAAACTTGACCAGAACTTATATTCCAACATCGCAGGTGTAATGGCGTGCTAATGTTGATGGTCAAAATACTGGGAAGAACATGTAGTTCTTACTCTTTATCATTTACACGATAACGGCATTTTCTTCCTTTATGAATTGCCCCATGATCGGCCAATCTGTCAAGTCTCGTTTGTCGACAATCTGCGAACGTGAAATGATACGAAATGATCACTTGAGCATGTCGTATTGAAGTGTCATTTTTAATGAATAATAATGGTACTCGTTTTAGTGCATTACCTGTTCTAGTAGCCAATTTAAATTTGGTCTTGTAGATGGCCGAAAATTAGCCGTCGACTGGGATTTTTGCTCGCCAGTTTCTTGTAACAACGGTTAATGAATACGGATATGCAAAAGTACTTTGAGGAATTGAAAAACAATGTGTTACAAGAATGTACCTCATCGTCGCTGGTGAGAATCATAACCTCCTTATCATCGTCATCCATATCACCTCCAGCATTGACATCATCGATGTCACTTGGTCGCTCATTTGCCTTGCCTATTAAGGACACCGGCCAATCCATGATGCTATTGAGTGCCTCTCCAACATTATCAAAGTGGTGGTCCGCTGAGAGCAATCCCGCCCTAGGACAGAGGATTGCTCACATACTCTTATACGAGCAACACTTACTTGTTAGGCATCCCGATGATGAGATACATGTAGCAACCCATGAGCAACCATTTTCTTCATCCCGACAATGACTTTAATGAAAAGAGTCACGCGTTCTCCATCATGTTTGTATAATATTTTAGTGAATAGATAAAATGATTATGGATATATTTCAGATGTGTAATTCAATGTATAGAACATGTATAGATTAATGAAGGTGTACCTCTTCATCTCCTTCTCCATCGCTAGGCTCTTCACCGGAATTCGTAGCAGCTGCAGCAATGTCATCCATTACATTCTCTATAAACTTCATGGGATTGTCAAGGCCTGGCGGAATATGAACACCGCTTGGAGTTGCTAAACCATTCACCAATTTCTCTAGGTATTATACCATGGCTTTCATGACTGATTGATCGTTAGATGGTCTCCTCTGGGCTGTCTCTTTGGCTGAGAAACTTCTACCACACTTGCTGCAGGAAAAATGAGGAACAATCACTGTTGTTGGTAGACCCATCTGAGTTCCCCTTTACCTGCTCGGGTGATCCTTTTTCTTTGTCACTTTTATGAGGATGTCTTCACCCGGCTGTGGTTCCAATGCTTTTTTTTCCTTAAGCTCATTCAATTTCAACTAAGAATCACATAGGAATGCAATTTTTTATATGAATAATGTGAAATACACCTAAAAATTAATTTAATTTGTCGATTTTGGCATAGCTTATAACGTCCAGTACGATCTTCTCAACCTCTTTCGATGTGGATAACCCTTTCATATCTTTATTTACCTCAAGGTAGACGAGAGATTTGTTAGGTGTGAAATCATTTTGGCTGAGTTGTTGCTCAATCTCTTATCAGTGATTCCCTCGGTGGTCAACGTAATTCTCTCAATCTCCTTCAGCTCCTTAGCCAATTTGTCACGGATGTATCCATTACCCTTTCTGCCTGTGTGGTGCATGAAGTCATTTCCCTTATTGCATTCAATATTTTTCACCCTGATAAATAAAGTTTTAGTTGAATAGAATCTATGGGAAACATAGCTCTTAACAAGTATTAATGTTTTCATCATATCTGAAAATCCGGATGCCGATGCCTCTTTTCAAACAAGTGTCATTCGTCTGCATCCATCCACTTGTACTTCTTCCATGCTTGTATTCTTGTTTTATTGATACCTTTGTGCACGTCATGAATAAACCTATTTGCCACCTTTGTCTTCTAATTCCTATGTTGGTTTTTTGCCCTCTCTGTAACCTCCTTCTTCAGTTCCGTATTTCTAGTTCACAGATAAGTAACTACCTAGCCCCATTGTCATCAGGTAGGCTCCTCTTCATCACTGGGCAAAGCTGCTCCAACAGACCATGAGCTAATGATTACTAGTGGTGATTATCACCCCAGGGTATGCGCTAGCGCCCTTGACAGGCACTCCAGAACCCTCCTTGACAACTTCGACGCCCGCATCACCCCAGATTTTCATGGCCTGGTGTGACAAGCCTTTTATTTAGTAGGTAATATCAATGAAGCTACCCTCGAAGGTTATGGACCTAGAAATGGAGTTGAACAAATGACCTTAAATCTTTGTGTACTAACCCCTAATAAAATTGTTTGGGATTCAGAAGTAAAGGAAATCATTTTATCTACTAATAGTTGTCAAATTGGCATATTACCCAACCATGCCCCTATTACCACAGCTATAGATATAGGTATTTTAAGAATACGCCTTAATGATGAATGGTTAACAATGACTCTGATGGGTGGTTTTGCTAGAATAGGCAATAATGACATAACTGTTTTAGTAAATGATGCGAAGAAGGGTAGTGACATTGATGCACAAAAAGCTCAGCAAACTCTTGAAATAGCAGAAGCTAATTTGAAAAAGGCTGAAGGAAAGAGACTTTTGTTCAATCTTTCGTATGTGGGATCTGTCCATGTATGGTAGGTGTTTCAATTGTGAAGCTCTCCTGGAACAAATCATATGAAAAGGTATGTCATTAATCATGTCTTCACAAAGACTTTACCATAAGTAAAAATTTTAATTTACAATTGTTGAGAGTCTTACCAGAACATCCTTCCATGCCTCTTCCTTAACATCTACAGGGACAAACCTCCAGTGCTCGCATACGCCAAATCCGATGCTGCACCGGAATGTTTAATTACCATAAGCGCTGCCATGCTGACCAATTCTTAATGCATACCGCTTGATTCCCACGTAACTCAAATGCAACAAGAGTTGGAGTGTTATGCTTTGCCAACATCACAGACTGGCATGTGTTGGTTCCTCGCCTCCTCAAATAACTTTTTACCTCAAATTGTTCCATCCTTCTCCATTTTTCCCTCTAGCTTTTGTCAAGTCATCGTCTGCTTCATTTACAGTTGGCCTTCCTTTGCTGGTGCTCTTTCTCTTTCCCTTGCAAATTAGTGTTTTGGCCAACTATTTATCGGCATCTTCTCCTTCAACATCCCCACCATGTTTCGCGGTTTCTTCCTTCTCTTCACTAGTCAGGTCATTTGTTTGTGTCACTTCTTCCTTGAATTGTATCTTCAACGGGATACTTTTTTACGGAGGTTGATGGTCCGCCACATCAACCTCCTCATTGATCACATGTTTCACCTCCTCCCCCTTCTTCGTAACCGATCACTTCCTCTTTGTGTTTTAATTTCCCATTCTTCGGCAGCATCTAAAACAGTAGAATATAAAATTATCAATCAATACAATAACGGTACTTAAAGATTAACATTGATAGAACGTGGCGTAGAAATTGAACAACAAATTCATAAAACTTTTGAGAAAAACATGGCATAGAAATTGAACAATTCATACATAAAACTACATTATGTGAAGCATAAAAGTTTATATAACATGGCATAGAACAATAAAAATTAAGGCATAGAACTTGATATAGAATGAATTGGAACCTTATAGAAGTTGATAGAATACCATACCAATGTCTTTTGATTCATAAAATAGGTCTACAACCGAGCAATTATCACTCTCCCCTAACGTGACTATCAACATTATCACCAACCAAAAACTATAGTACTACATCATCTATCCACAAAAATGCAAAACATTTTAATCCCACAATTGTATAAACATACCATTCAAGTCAACCTTTCAAAGTTTTGTCAATTTACATGTTTTTGTTCAGAGAGGCAATTGGTCAAACATGTGTTGTGTGTGAGGGTTGGAATGGTTTTTTGAAGAGAAATTGATATGGTAACCCATGGTAACATAAACACCAACACTTACCTTCACCAATGGAGCTTTTTTGTTGCTACTCCCTTTTGTCGAACTCATCAAGAACGGAATGGGATATCGAACTCTCCAAGTACTTTCTTCTCTTCTGTTGTCAAGAGTTGGCGAAGGGTTGCTTCTCTTGTGTAGCTCAACATTTTATAGGATAGATGATGGGAATTACAATGATTAATCAGGAGTTGTGGTGGTTCAGTTAAGTGTGAATTGAATGGTTGAATTGGTGGATGACGGTTTTGAAAAAGAATTTGAAGGTGTTTGGTGAGAAGAGGAGGAGTTGTGAGAGTATGTCTGTTTGAAACGGTTTCCAATTCATATGGAACAGTTTTTTACACCGGTAATATGTATAGTACCGGTGTAAAATTTGTGAAAATGGGGTTTAAAAATTGGCTAACTATTCAGCACCGGTAGGTATACCGGTGTAGAAAAGGAAAAAAAAAGCAGCTGCGTGCAGCTGCTTTAAATGATTTTTTCACTGACCCGAGAGTAACACATGAAAATTTAGGCTAACTGTTGTACACCGGTAACAAGTACTGGAGTAAAAATTGATAGTACCAATGTAATATTACACAAAAAGCAGCTGCGTGAGACTGCTTTCATTTGTTTTTGGAAAAATATGTTGAACTCGAGAGGAACTTTAGAAATTGTAAACTAAGTGGTCAGCACCGGTATATTTACCGGTGAAAAAATAGAAAGTACCGGTGTAAAAGTTTTCGCGCCTTAGTAAAAATTAAAGAAATTTAAAATTTTGAAATGCATGCCAAAAAATTGAACACATACACCGGTAATTGTTTAATATTACCGGTGTAAAAAATATTAATATTTATTTAAATTCCCACTTATTTCATTTACCTCCCATGCATTTTTCCAACAACCCCAATTATTCAAATTGACGTTTAATTATTGTAAATAGACATTGTACTAGTTTTTTCATGCAAATATTGACCACACATGGGCCCTATACGTTGAAGTTACTAAGCATTGTTTAATTTCATAAAATTTGCATATTTACCCCAAACATTTCGTTCCACCCCTTGAAGCACTTTTCCACCGGATCAAATGGAATTTTAGGATGCTCCATATTGAATAAGTAATATTTCCGTACCTCAATGGTACCGAGGAACCCACAAAATTGATTATATGTATTTATTGCAATTAGGTCCCTCAAATTGTGAAATGTGATTACGACATGTTAGGAAACTACATAAATTACCAAATTTAATATTCCGAGCTTAAATCTTAATTGCAACATATTTGTGCCTAGGTGGTGATTTGTCCCAAAGTGCTAGTATGTGTTATAGAATAAACGGCAAGGGTTTACTTCAATGTTTCTATGTGTAATCTGAACATCTTCCAAACTGAATACGGAGTCCGGACCCGTTCGTTTCTTTGCAAGTGGAACTTGGAAATACATAAGGGTTGTTTTGTGGACCATCATGTTCGATCGGATTTCAATTTTGGTTTACGAGTAAACTTTTTACTTTTTACAATTTATTCCCTCCAAAAATCTTGGAAGGGTCGAAATATAAAATTGGTTCCACATATATGCAATTCAATATATTACGATCATGTTAATGTATTTGTAGACCCTACTGGTGGACGGAAGGCCCTGTAAAACCAAGAGTGAATGTTTGCACTATATTTCCCAAAATTATACTATTTCCCAAAAATTTACTTAGGGAACCTCCATAGCTCCTAATGCAACATTTTTTAAAAAATTCTACCCATTCTTGGAATATAATGCACAAAATTTGGCGATCCTAAAGTAACCACTTAGGACAACTACGTTCGGCCTATCTTTTTTGTCTTCTTGAGTGTATTTGTCCGACAGAATTTCAAAACACGCGGTGTACAAATTTTTTATTCAACCCATCATCATGCATGTTTGTCAAAAGTAAAAATATCAAATAGTCTAAGAGCAATACTATCAATGTTTAGTGCAGAATCTACTCTTTCTAACTACTTCTACAAGTTTTCTACGAATAATAACGAGAAAAATGGTTCTAGCCCGTTAACAGGTCCTATTGCAACACCATCACGGGTACTTGTGCCAACGTCCATGTCCTCGACATCGCCTTCGTGGAAGGTTGGGAAATTTCCGACTACTTCCACAGCGTTAGGAAATTGATACATCATAACCTTGGCCATATGTCTATGCCAGGAACTTTGATATTTGGATTATTCAAGTAAGTTTGCTGCATCAACCTCCAAGGCAGCAACTCTGGATTCAATAATAGCGACATGCATGTCAGATGTCTGTCTGTAGATAGAGTCTATGCAAATCTTAACCATCGGTTGGCCATAAACGTTATGTGCATAGGCACTAACTCCCCCTCTTGAATAAAATGCAGAGATAATACTGCAATAGGCATAAGATCCCATCTGATCCCATTCCCTCTGTAACATAGGACAAATTTGACAACCAATATTCCATCGAAGCTCCTTCCTTATTGCATACAAGAAGGTGAGGCAAAGTTTGTGAACTTCTGTGATCACAGTTACTGGATGGATTCTAGAAGCCACGAAGTGGTACCTCCCATTCATTTCTGGAGTTATAGTTTTCTTAGTTATTTTGCTCTAACCTGGTTTGACCAACTCATCTATGTCCGTACTTGCCCTAGTTACTGTCCCAATGATCTTTTTCTTAATTGGTGGTTGTAGAATATAGTCGTCATCACCTAGAAAATGGAGTGCGAGCAAATCGTCCTCATCATTTTGAGACTTGGCAAATGATTGTCAGAACTACCTTCCTTAATGGGATTTTGGAAGAGGATGTGTATATGACACAGCCTGAGGGTTTTGTAGATAAAGAAAATGCTGGGAAGGTATGCCAAGTTTAGAGGTCCATTTATGGATTGAAGCAAGCATCAGGAGTTGGAATCTACATTTCGATGAAGCAATTAAGAAATTTAGCTTTCAAAGAAATGTTGAAGAATCTTGTGTATACAAGAAGGTTAGTGGGAGCAAGATAGTATTCCATGTCCTTTATGTTGATGACATCTTGATTATTGGAAATTCCTTTCCTATGTTGGAGTCTGTAAAGGCTTGGATTGGAAAGTGTTTCCAAACAAAGTACTTGGGAGAAGCATAGTACATATTGGGCATCAAGTTCTGTAGAGATAAATCAAAGAGGATGATTGGACTTAGTCAAAGAACTTATATTGATAAGGTTCTAGAAAGGCTCAATATGAAAGACAGTAAAAGAGGATTTCTACCCATGATTCATAGCATGACTCTTCGCAAGACTCAATGTCCAAAAAAACTTTATGAACAAAAGAGAATGACTATGATACCTTATGCATCAGCAATAGGATCTATCATGTATGCTATGATATGTACGTGCCCTGATATCTCATATGCTTTGAGCGTGACAAGTAGATATCAATCAGACCCAGGTGAGGTGCACTGGTGTGCAACCAATAACATTCCGAAGTACCTGAAAGAGACTAAAGATACATTCCTGGTGTATGGTGGGCAAGACGAGTTGGTTGTTGAGATTCCAGACTGACAGAGATGATTTTAGATCTCAGTCATGTTACATCTTTTGTCTCAACGAAGGAGCAGTGAGCTGGAAAAGTGCTAAGCAAAGCATTATAGCAGATTGTACAACTGAATTTGAGTACATTTCCGATTTTGAAGCTGCAAAAGAAGCTATTTGGATTAGGAAGTTCATTACAGAGCTCTGTGTTATCCCTAGCATAGCTGACTCAGTGGTTCTGTATTGTGATTGCACTGGAGCCATTACTCAAGCAAAGGAGCCAAGGGAACACCACAAGTCCAAACATGTACTCAGGAATTTCACATTCTTCGAGAGTTTGTCGAGAGAGGTGAAGTTACAATATGCAAGATGGGAACGGATGATAATGTGGCTAATCCTCTAACTAAACCTCTTCTGTAGAGGAAGCATGAAGCTCATATATCTGCGATGGGAATCAAGCATAATGGAAATTGGTTGTGATTTCCATTCATGATTGTATTTCATATTTTATACATTGAAGATTAAACCATTTATAATTTCTATGTAATTATATTTTAATATTCATTTAACTTTGTTTAGTGTTAAATGAAAGTCCAAAATTAATTTACATCTCTAAATAGGTTATCAAGAATATGCCTTGGATAATGAAAATCTATTTAGTGAACTGGAGTGTAAGATTGATTGTGTCCCTATCTTAGGTCATTGAGAATGGACACTGATGACTGATAAGACTAGTTTGCAAATTGATTCACAGCGTTGTTTCATGGGTTGAATGACATTGGATGTCATGAATCGATTGCATTGATGCAGGTTGGGAACTTGTATTGGACACACCTGCTTTGAAAACACTGTAAGATATTTACAATGTTACAAGTATTTCTCATTGACTATTGGATTGTATTCCTCATACCTGAGTAATTTAGTGTTTTCTTGCTTGTGGATTGGTGTACCTTAAGGTTGTCAATCGTTGCACCGTAAAAGGAGACTATAAAGACAGTTCTTGGGTTGTCACTACTGCATGACATGGGTAATTGCACTGGTAATTTAGGGCAATAGCACCGGTATTTTGGCCCCCAAAATACCAGTGCGTATGTATAGGAGTATAAAAACACCACAAATTTGCACAGTAAAATGAACCGGTGTAGAAAATTATTTGCACCGGCATCTTAGGCCGGTGTATAAATTTTAGAATCACAATATATCTGCACCGGTAGTATTTGGAACACTGGTGTAGACATTTTGCACAGGTATTTAACCTATGAACCGGTGTAAAATTGTGATTTGTACACCGGTATTAAATATAACACTAGTCTTTCTTTTGTAGCTGGAATATAGCTTTTTTTACACCGGAATAGATTGCACCAGTATTTTTTTTACACCGGTATTACTATACTTTATGCACCTGTATTATTTAAATAAATAAAAAATAAATTATTCAAAATTTGCAATTTTTTACACCGGTACATGCATTTTATACCGGTGTATTATTTGGCTAAATTTTGCATTGCCTAATTTATTTTCCGATGGTCCCTCCCAAATCATTTCTGGGGCAATGACAGCCAAAGATACTTGTGAACTATTATAAATTGGAAATTTTTGAAAAGGTAAGAAATTTGAAACATTCTATTATGAAAATATCGCTCGCAAAACACACGAACATTATTCTAACTATGAAATAGAAGAGGTATCTTAAGCATGGAATGAAACAAAGTAAAAAATAACACAAGTTGAGTATAACCAAACACCATCCATAGAATTCTAATATCATCAGCTATTCAAAATAAACCATCAACCTATTATGTCGTTCTTATCATCTAGAAGTTGCAACATAATGTTTGCCTACTGCTGGTAGTCTCCGAGCCAAACCCCACACCATCTCTCTGCTACACCTTGAATTTCGTACACATGGTATAACCTTTTTCCCTCCGGGAAAGTCTATTAATTTCAAACTTACGCTGTTAGTCAATAATGTTGCATTTAGTAGAGATTAATAATAACAAATTTTGAGATGCAAGGTGTACCTCCAAGATATTTTTTGTCTTTAGGTGATTAACAAATTCTTCCATGAAGAGCATGATGGAGTACTCGCATTGCCACAAACCATTCTGGGTTTGGTATTGTACCGGAAAGGTAAATGTAATTACTAACTCTAAGCATATAATTTTAGGGATGAAATGACAGAATGACTTACTATGATGTTGTTGATTTTCCAAGTGTAGTTGGGTTCTGGCTCCGTCTTTCTCTTCTCCCTTTGGTATGCACAAGCAAGCCTGTCAAGAAAGTAAATTAAAATGGTTACTTCTTCCCATATATTACCAAAGTAGGAATTTTTATTTGATTGATTGAAATACCTTGAAATGACCCTGAGTTCGACCAAGTTTGTTGGTTTGATACCCCCTGAAAATGTGTCCAGAGTGAAAGCCTCTTTCGTCTAGGGACGGATAATGATGAGGCACCAAAGATCGCTGTCGCAAAATTATGTTAACAAATTAATGAAGTAAAAGTGGATTGAAATGTGAATGTATTTATTCGGAAGAAATACTTACATTATTATGTAGGGTATGATGTAGAACTTAGCATTCGTTGCCTTCATTGTTTCCCAAATTTGTTTGAAACAGAGTTCGACCTCCTGCTCAAAGTTGTTCAGGTTGACACAGTTGGATGGGCAGAATTGGATGCGGCCTGAATTAGTTTTCCATATTTTCTCCCACAAGTGCCTGTAACATTAATCATACATGAAAATGAATTCTTGATAATTTTAAAAACATTAAGGTTGCATGTTTTGAAACTCACCCCATCCACACATCGACCTGCGCATTATCGATCCAGGTCATCGAACGCATGTTCCCCAGTTTCTTCCCATACTCGACCAGAACTTCTATTCCAACACTGCAGGTGTAATGGCATGTGAATGTTGATGGTCGGAAAATTGGGAAGAACATTCAGTCCTTATTCTTTATCATTTCCAGGATAGCGGTATTTGCTTCCTTTATGAATTTCCCCATGATCGGCCAATCTGTCAGGTCTCGTTTGTTGACAATCTGGGAACATGAAATGATACGAAATGATCATTTGAGCATGTAGTATTGAAATTTCATTGCTAATGAATAATAATGGTACTCGTTTTAGTGCATTACCTGTTTTGGCAGCCTATTTAATCTTGGTATTGTAGATGGCCAGAAATTAGCCGTCGACTGAGATTTTTGCTAGCCAGTATCCTGTTACAAGGATTAATGAATATGGATCCGCAAAAGTTCTTTGAGGAATTGAAAATTAATGTTTTACAAGAATGTACCTCATTGTCACTGGTGAGAATCATAACCTTCTCGTCATCGTCGTCCGTATCACCTCTGGCATTGACACGATGACTGTCACTTTGTTGCTCACTTGTCTTTCCTATTAAGGACACTAGCCAATCCACGACGCTATTGAGTGCCTCTCTAAATTATCGAAGTGGTGGTCTAACAAGGGCAATCCAGCCCTAGGACGGAAGACTGGCTCGCATACTCTCACACGAGCAACACCTTCTTGTTGGGTATCCCGACGATGAGATACCTATCGCAGCCCATGGGCGACCATTTTCTTCTTCCCGACAATGTATTTAATGAAAAGAATCACACTTTCTCCATCCGGTTCATATAATATTTAAGTGAATAGATAAAATGGTTATGGAGATATTTCAAACGTGTAAATCAATGTATGGGACATACATAGATTATTGAAGGTTTACCTCTTCATCTCCTTCTCCGTCGCTTGGCTCTTCACCAGACTTTGTAGCAGCTGCAGCAATGTCATCCATCGCATTCTCTATAAACTTATTGGGATTTTCAAGGCCTGGCGGAATCTGAACACCGTTTGTAGATGCTAAGCCCTTCACCAATTGCTCTAGATACGATACCATGGCTTTCACGACCGGTTGATCGTTAGATGGTTTCCTTTGGGCTGTCTTTTTGGCTGGGGAACTGCTACCACACTTAGTGCAAGAAAGATAAGGAACAGTAACCGATATGGGTAGACCCATCTGAGTTCCCCTGTACCTTCCCGTCGATCCTTCTTTTTGTCACTTTTATGGGGATGTCTTCAGCCGATTGCAATTCCAATGCTCTTTTTTCCTTAAGCTCATTCAATTTCAACTGAGAATCATATGGGAATGCAATTGTTTATATGAATAATGTGAAATACACTTAAAAATTAATTTAAATGGTCAATTTTGGCATAACTTACAACGTCAGGTGCGATCTTCTCAACCTCTTTCAATGTGTATAACCCATTCTTATCTTTGTTTGCCTCAAGGTAGACAAGAGATCTGTCAGGTGTGAAATCCTTTTGACTGAGTTATTGCTCAATCTCCTTATCAGTGAATCCCTTAGCGGTCAACCTCATTCTCTCCTTCTCCTTTAGCTCCTTAGTCAATTTGTCATGGATGTATCGATTACCCCTTCTGCCTGTGTGATGCGTGTAATCCATGCCCTTGTCGCGTTCAATATTTGTCACCCTGAGCCTCTGTTATTTTTATAAATAAAATTTTAGTTGAATAGAATTTGTGGTAAAAATAGCTCTTAACAAGTATTAATTTTTTCATCTTACCTGAAAATCCGGATGCCGGCGCCTCTTTTCAAACAAGTGCCATTCATCTTCATCGATCCACTTTTACTTCTCCCATGATGGTATTCCTGTTTTATTGATACCTTTGTCCACATCGTGAATAAACCTATTTGCACTATTGTCTTCCAATTCCTATGTTGGTTTTTTGCCCTCTCTGTAACCTTCTTCTTCAGTATTTCTAGTTGCTTGTCTTTCATGGGTGTTTCAATTGTGAAGCTCTCCTGGAACGAATCATATGTAAATGCATGTCATTACCACGTCTTCTCTAAGACTTTACCATGAATAAAAATTTTAAATTACAATTGTCGAGAGCCTTACCAGCACATCCTTCCAGGCCTCTTCCTTAACATCTTTAGGGACATCGCTCCAGTGTTCGCATGCACCAAATCTCATTCCGCACCGGAAAGCATAATTTCCGTAAGCATGCCATGCTGACCAATTCTTAATGCATACTGCTTGATTCCCACGAAACTCAGACACAATAGGAGCTGGAGTGTTATTCTTTGCTAACATCAACGACTGGCACGTGCTAGTTCTTTGCCTCCTCAAATAACTTTTTGCCTCAAACTTGTCCCATCCTTCTCCATTTTTCCCTCCAGCTTTTGTCAAGTCGCCGTCCACTTCATTAACAGTTGGCCTTCCTTTGATGGTGCTCTTTCCCTTTCCCTTATGAATTGGTATTTTGGCCAACTTTTTACCGGCGTCCACTCCTTCAACATCCCCTACAATAACATCACCATGTTCCACAGTTTCTTCCTTCTCTTCACTAGCCGGGTTATTTATTTACGTTGCATCTTCCTCAAATTTCATCTTCAACGGGATCCTTTTTAGCAGTGGTTCTTGGTCTGCCACTTCAACCTTCTCATCGAACATATCTTGAAGCTCCTCCTCCTTCTTCGTAACCAGCCGCTTCCTCTTCGTGTTGAATTTCCCCTTCTTCGTTGGCATCTACAACATATAATTGAAAATTCTCAATCCATAACGGTACTTAAAGGTCAACATTGATATAACGTGGCGTAGAACTTAATCAACAAGTTCATAAAAATTTTGAGCAAAACATGGCAGAGAAATTGAACAATTCATACATGAAACTACATTATGTAAAGCATTAAAGTTTATTTAACATGGCATAGAACTTGAACAATTATTGCATGGTACTTGATATAGAATGAAATGGAACATTATAGAAGTTGATAGAATACCATACCAATGTCTTTGGATTCATAAGATAGGCATACAAGCAAGCAATTATCACTCCCCCCTAACGTGACTATCAACATTATCACCAACCAAAAAACTATAGTACTACATCACCCATCCACAAAAAAATGCAAAACATTTACTCCCCACAATTTTATAAACATACCATTCAAGTTTCCCTTTCAACGTTTTGTCAATTTACATGTTTTTGTTCATAGAGGCAATTGATCAAACATGTATTGTGCGTGAGGGATGGAATGGATTTTTGAAGAGAAATTGATATGGAAACCCATGGTAACATAAACCCCGACACTTACCTTCACCAATGGAGCATTTTTGTTGCTACTCTCTTTTGTCAAACTTGCCGAGAATGGAATGGGATGATGAACTCGCCAAGTACTTTCTTCTCTCGCTAAGTTCCTCTCTCATTTTTGTTGCTTCTCTTGTATTGCTCCTCTTGTGTTGCTCCACACTTTATAGGGATACAATGGTTGATGAGGAGTTACAATAGTTGATGAGAAGTTGTAGTGGTTCAATTAAGAGTGGATTGAATGGTTGGAGTAGTGGATGGCGGTTTTGAAAGAGAATTTGAAGGTTTTTATGAGAATAGGATGAGTTATGGCCATTTGAAACAGTTTTGGATTCACATGAGACATTTTTTGCACTAGTAATATGTACAGTACCAGTGTTAAATTAGTGAAAATGGGTACGAAGTTTGGCAAACTGTTCAGAAGTAGTACGTATACCGGTGTAGAAAAGAAAAAAATCAGCTGTGTGCAGCTGCTTTAAATGATTTCTTCATTGACCTGAGAGGAACACATGAAAATTTAGGCTAACTGTTGTACACCGGTAACAAGTACCGGTGTATAAAATGCAAATACCGGTGTAAAACTTCAAAAAAAATAGCTGCGTCCGGCTACTTTAAATATTTTTTGGAAAAATGGAACTTCTAAATTTCAGACTAACTGTTCAGCATCGGTATATGTACCGGTGCAAATTCATAAATTACCGGTGTAAAATGTTTCGCACCTTATTAAAAATCAAATAAATTGAAATTTTGAAATGCGTGCCAGAAAATTGAACACATACAAAGGTACTTGTTCAATATTACCAGTGTAAAAAAAATTCTTATTTATTTAATTTCCCACTTATTGCATTTACCTCCCGTGAATTTTTTAAACAACCTCAATTAATCAAATTGACATTTAATTATTGTGAATATACATTATACTAGTTGTTTCTTACAAATATCAACCACACATGGGTCCCGTACGTTGACGTTTCTAAGCATTAGTTAATTTCATAAATTTGCATATTGACCCCAAACATTTCGTTCCACCCCTTGAAGCTCGTGTGCACCGGCCCAAATGGAATTTTAGGATGCTCCAGATTGAATAAGTAACGTTTCTGTACCTCAACGGTACCGAGGAACCCGTAAAATTGATTGTATGTGTTTATCACAATTAGGTCCCCCAGATTGTGAAATGCGATTACGACGTGTTAGGAAACTGTATAAATTACCAAATGTTATATTCAGGGCTTAAATCATAATTGCAACATATTTGTGCCCGGGTGGTGATTCGTCCTGAAACGCTAGTAGGTGTTATAGAGTAAACGACAAGGGTTTACTTTAATGTTTCTATGTGTAATCCAAACATTTTCGAAACTACATATGGAGTCTGAACCCGTTTTTTTCCCTGCATGTTTTACTTGGAAATACAAAGGAATTTTTGTGGACCATCTGGATCGATCGGATTGCAATTTCAATTTACGAGTAAACTTTTTACTTTTTTCAATTTAGTCCTCCAAGAAACTTGGAAGGGTTGGAATATATAATTGGCTCCACATATATGCAATTCAAAATAAAAAAAAACGTGTTAATGTATTTGTAGACCCTACTGGTTGATAGAAGGCCCGGTAAAACCAATAGTGAATGTTTGCACTATATTTTCTAAAATTATAAATTTGCGCACAAATTTACTTGGGGAACCTCCATAGCTCCCAATGCTACATTCTTTTTAATTCTAACCATTCTTGGAATATAATACACCAAATTCGGCGGTCCTGAAGTAACCACTTAGGCCAACTACGTTTGGCCTATCTTTTTTATCTTCATGAGTGTATTTGTCCGACAGAATTTCAATAATTGTGGTGTACGAATATTTTATTCGATTCATCATCGTGCATATTTGTCAAAAGTAAAAATGTCAAACTGTCTAAGTGCAACACACTCAAAGTTGAGTACAAAATCTACTCTTCCTAATTGCCACTACAAGTTTTCTACAAATAATAACGAGAAAAAGGTTCAACCCCGTCAGCTGGTCCTGTTGCATCAGCATCACGGGTACTTGTGCCAATGTCCATGTCCTCAACATTGGTTTTACGAAAGGTTGGGAAATTTCTTGCTGCTTTCACGGCGTTAGGAAATTGATACATTATAACCTTGACCATATGTTCATGCCTGGATCTTTGATATTCGGAATCTTTAAGTAAGTTTGCTACACCGACCTCCAATGTAGCAACTCTGGATTCAATAGTAGTGACATGCATGCCAAATGTCTATCTATAGAAAGATTCCACACAAATCTCACCCATTGGTTGGCCATAAACGTCATGTGCACGAGCACTAACTCCAGCTCTTGAACAAATTGCAGAGATGATACTGCAATAGGCATAAGATCCCATCTAATCCCGTTCCCTCTGCAACATAGGACAAATTCGATGACCAACATTCCATCAAAGCTTCCTCTTTATTGCATACAAGAAGGTGAGGCAAAGTTTGTGAACTTCTGTGTACACAGTTACTGGATGGATTCTAGATGCCACAAAATGGTGCCACCCTTTGTTTCCGGAGTTAGAGTTTTCTTAGGTATTTTGCTCCAACCTGGTTTGACCAACTCATTGATGTGTGTTATATTGTGTTCATATTTTGTGGGATTATTATGATTTTATTGAGATATAATTTGCACTTTTAGGTGTTTTTGGTGCAGGAATTCATTGATTGCGGAGAATTGAGAGGGAGCTATACATTGTACTCTTTTTCCCTTAACCAACAGTTTTTTCCCACTGGGTTTTCCAGGTTAAGGTTTTTAATGAGGCGATGTTCTCCAATGGAAAATGTTCTTATTTTATTTGACATTTTTCCAGGGATGAAGTAAGAGAGGCAAAAGCATAATTGCTGAAGTTATGGGGTGAAAAGTGAATTATTGAAGACATGTGGATTTGAAGGAAATAAATATATTCACTTCCCATATTGATAAGAATTGTATTATCTCCTTCCATTTAAAATTCCTTAATTGTAGGAATTAGTTATTTAGAATTAGAATAGATATTATCTTATTTCCATATTTCTTCCATAAGAAGAAAAGTAATTAGAAGTTGATTTGGATTTGGTTTTGGTTTGGTGTATATAAATATATATACACGGCAGATTTGTAAAGAAGGGGAAAGACATATTAATACAGAGAGGAGAAGTGGTGGTTTGAAGAATTATTCACGCCAAACTCACATTGGTTTTTACATGCAAAATCCTGGTTTGATATTTTATTTTTGTTAATTATTTAATTATTATTTTGATTATGAGTTATTATTATATTATATATTTGTTTAGTTTAATTATTATGAGTAGCTACTTTATATATCGGCATGGAATAACAAGCATTAGTTTATGAATCGTGAGGCCTAATTGTTTTATAATTGATTCTTATGTGTTCTTGATTGTTCTTGGTTAAATTTATTTCTGATGTGTTTAAGTCTGATCAACTTGAATATTATTGGGATAATGCTATCTAATTCTACCAATACGTAATCGTTGGAAAGGGTTAGTAAGTAGCGAGTTCTTGTGAAAAACAGCTAACTAGCTAAGACTGTAATAGCAAGATGGGGAACAATTAAGTGTGCGTTACTACTTGCGAATACTTGGGTAATTGCTATATCGGGTTCTTTTCATTCTTAATGCTATCGAGGTGTGTATCTGGTTCAGCGAATACTTTCCGGGGGCATCTTGGTAAGAGAAACAATTAATTAATTATAATTGGTTAATTGTCGATAAAGTACGAAAGAATTGGGAAGGTTAAGCGTACTTACTTTCCTATAACTGATAGATGCATATGAATTGATTTATCTTTGCGCCTATGATCGATGTTTAACTAATGTGAGTTATTCCAAGCCGATTACCTTATTCATATATTTTATAGACAATTATATATTTTAGTTTACATTATTATTTCATATTTTATAGTTGCATTATTAGTTGTTACATAAATCTGAAAATTAAGGTGTGGTGGCTACACTAAAAGTGTTCTATATTAGTAGGTATTTTATTATAGATTTTGCTCCGTTCCTCGTGGGATCGACTCTGCTTGCTACTGTACTAATTTCATCATTAGAGTTTGCAGATTATTTTGGTGAGTGAAACGACGTTCACCATATTGGCGCCGCTACCGGGGAGCGGTAGTTAATTTCTATTTATTTTGCTACTAATTTTTGTTCTTTAGTTATTGGTATATGACCAGGTCCCAGGAGCAGGAATTGATATTTGATTCTGAAGTTGAAAAGACAGCCAGGAAGAATTACAAACTCGCCAGGGAGAGGAAGCTGAAAGCTGCCGCAGACCCTCTGTTTGGCCAAACAGAGGTTGTTTCCGGAGCAGAATCCGAATATGAGCCCGAATCTGTTTCCAACACTGTAATGGGGGACAGAGGAGAGGCGGATCCCAATGCTGACAATCCGTACATGTGGGAATTAATGGGGCATAGTAAAGAAGATCCTCCCACACCAATTTCTTTGCTAGATGTTGTGACCCCTGTGGAGATAAAGCTTGCACTGCTGAATGTTCTTCCGAAGTTCTATGGGAAGAGTAACGAAGATCCTTACAATTTCTTGAACGAGTTCATCAAGATTTGTAAGGTTCAGAAAAGACCAGCTGGTGTCATAGAAGATCAGTTCAAGTTGGTGGCTTTTCCGTTCAGCATGTCAGGAGCAACGAACCAGTGGTTTTCAAGCTTGGCTCCTAACTCCGTCACTTCATGGAGTGCTCTCAAGAGGCTGTTTTTGGACTATTTCTTCCCAGCCACTAAAATGGATGCCCTGAGGAAAGAAATTTCGAGCATCAAGCAGGAGTATGATGAGCCGCTGAGTACATTTTGGCTGAGGTTCAGACGATTGGTAGATCGTTGCCCTAACCATCGATACACGGAGGGCCAATTGCTACAGTATTTCTACCAAGGATCCACAGCTGCAAACCAGGATTTGTTAAATACCGCAAGCAATGGTGGATTTTCGGAAATCAGAGTCAATGAAGCAAAGGAGATAGTGAAGAAGTTGATCAATTCCAAGAAGGAGTATGACACTGATGAGATCCGAATCCTGAAAAGAGTGGCACAAACAGAGCCCTCAAGCCAAGATGATTTTAAGGAGAGGATGGACAGGATGGAGAGGGTACTATCCAAGTTGGTGGATAAGGTCACCGTTGCTAGCACCTCAATTGGTCCTCAAGAAAAACCTTGTGACATCTGCTGCAGTCCAAGCCACGTCACTTTACAATGCCCTTTTGCAATGGATGAACAAGCTAATTCCATGAGGAATTGGAATGATAGGCAGCCAAGGAGGGACCCGTACTCAGCTACCTATAATCCGGGATGGAGAGATCATCCCAACTTTCGATGGCGAGATCCAGGAAATCCAGTATAACAACCATATGTTCCACCCCATCGAGCTCCTCCCCCACCTTTTTCTCAGAATCCACCACCTCCTCAAGGGAAGTCTATGGATGAAAAGCTAGACATAATGATGGACATGATGCAAAAGCAACACCAAAGGTTTGAGAAGATTGAAACAACTTTAGAGGAGCATATGCGACAAATCACCCATTTATCGAATTCCATGAATGAGCTCCGAATGAAGCAACCTGGATTGCCATCTCAAGTGCAACTCAACCCCAGAGAGACGGCCAATCAGATCACGTTAAGAAGTGGCAAGGAACTTGAGCCAATACCTCCTAAGACCGCAGCAAAAGGAGCTAAGAAGCAGTCAGAGCAGTCTGCAGGAGGCCCCCAGTTGGCCAAACAGGGGCTGACGACAGAAACAGGAAGTGAGGTACAAGGGCATTTTGATCAAACCAAGGAGTCAAATCCAAGGTTGGCTCAGAATGATCCTCCAATTAAAATTCTTCCTCCTTTTCCTCGTAGTTTAGCTAAAAAGAAAGATGATTCTGTTGATTTCCTATCTATCTTTGGAAAAATGGAGATTAACCTACCTTTCTTGCAGGCTATAAGGCTTCCACCTGTGAGCAAGTTTTTGAAAGATTTTATTGCAGGGAAGCCTAAAGACTCAAGCAAGGTCATAATGGGCGAGTCGGTTTCAGCTGTAATTCAAAAGAAAATGCCTCAAAAGTGCAAGGACCCAGGTATGTTTTCCTTACCTTGTTATATAGGAGATAAGAAGATCAATGCTGCCATGTGTGATTTAGGAGCTTCAATTAATGTGATGCCACTATCTGTTTATAATTCTTTGAAAGGGGCAGAAATGGTAGATACTAGAGTAATAATCCAATTGGCAGATAAATCTTGTGTATGCCCTGAAGGGTTGTTGGAAAATGTGCTTGTGCGAGTCAATAACTTTGTGTACCCAGCAGATTTTTATGTGGTAAAAATGAATCATACTAATGATAAGGGAACACAAGGGGTATTGTTGGGTCGTCCATTCTTGAAAACTGCAAACACCATTATTAATGTTGGGAATGGAACTATTTCACTTGATTATTTTGGTGATAAGTACACACTCAATATTGATAAACACATGCAGAAATCTATAGATGCTGAGAATGTAAATGCAATTTATCATACTGACCCATTTGTCCAAGATTCTCTTGAGACTAAAGTTTTGCAGGACAAGTTGGGAATTCAAATGCCTACAAGTCCAGAAGAGGAAAATGTTCAAATTTCAAGTGATTATCAAGGAGATGATGATACTCTTCCAGTGAGTATGGAGTCGCTCAAGTATGAGGAAGAAACAAAGTTCCAACTCCAAGAATTGAGAGATCTAAGATTGAAGGGTTTGATCAAGCTATGCGGTACAAGGAGCGCAATAAGTTGTGGCATAACAGAGATTTGAAGCCTAAGAAATTTGTGGTTAGGCAGATAGCTCTTATATCTAAGTCAAACTTTCGACATATGTCATGGAAATTCAAGTCTAAATGGACTAGACCATTCGAAGTGGCTTATGTTTGGCCTGATGGGATGGTAGAGATTATAAGCATGGACGCAAAAAGGGCATTCCTCGTCGATAGTCATCGCCTTACTCCATACTATGATACTTCTCAGGTGGCATTAATGGAAGAAATTCCATTGTGCCCAACAAATAGTCATTAAAGGCATCCAAAAGTCTAGCCAAAGACTATAAACAAAAGCGCTAGTTGGGAGGCAACTCAATTTTCTTAGTTTTTTTTCTTTGTTCTTTTAAGTTTTTATTTATTTTTAGGAATTTCAATTTCTCATCTGATCTCAATTCTTGATATACAGATTTGAAGCACTTGAATTTGCACCATGGAGAATTCACACATTTGGAAGGCTGGACTCGCAGGGTTCCATTTGGCCAAACGGGGGGCCTGCTGCAGAACCTGATTATGATCAAACGCTTTCCTCTTGATTGGGAATTTTTCCGAAACCCACCACTATAAGTTCCCTCTTTCCCTTTTATTTTTATTATGATGTTGAATATGTGTTAAACCTTTTCTCATAAGAGCTTTGCATTATTTGCTTGAGGGCAAGCAAAGTTTAAGTGTGAGGAGGTTTCTTGTGTGTTTTATTTTTATATTTTTGGAAAATAAAAAAATTTATTTCAGTTTTTTTTACAGTGAAATATGTGTTTTTGTGTTGTTTTGAGTCGATAATTTGACATGATGAAATTCTAGTGGCTCTTGATAAAAGTACCCTGCCGGTTGTAAATTTCATTGTAACAAACTTGGTAAATCTAATATGCCTTGAAGTTATTGAATGAGATTTTCTATGATTTGTGAAATTTGATTGATATGCTTTTTAGGATGACGAAAAAGGACGAGTTTAATTGAATATTTTAGCCTACTAAAGTGAGATTTGAGCTAGAGTAGAGCACTCTCTACATCAATCTTTGTTCTGAGAGATCACATTGTTATAATTGGAGTTGTTATGTGTGAAAGTGATGGAAGGCACTAGGATGAACCACACAGCTTAAATTGCCTACCAATTACATTAACCCCTAGTGAAACACTTTGAAGCTTTGACTATGTTCTTTGATATGAGTTACTATATATATAGCCAAAGCCTTGTTTTATCCTTTCTCTTGGCCCTATTATGCATGTTCTTGGAGTTAATGTTGATGAATTCATCCATTGTGTTCTCTTGAGTTGATGACATTACTGAGTATGTGTTCAGTTTGCCCAGACTAAACGGTTTCAGAAAAATGAAGGCTGAATTTTATGATGAACAGTGACACTGGGGTTCCGTTTGGCCAAACTGGAGGGGCGTAACAGTGAAAAAAGAGAGAGAAAAAAATCATATTTTTATGTTGCGATTTTTTCTCTAAAAAAAAGTACCAGTTTGGACTGTATTGAAGAATGGTGCTGGAAAAAAAAGAAAAAAAGGAAAAAAAGAAAAAGAAAAAAAGGGAAAAAAATAGCACCTACTTTGATGTGATCTTACTTGGCTTTCTCATAATAGCCATGAGATGAAGATTGTTGGTGAATGTCTACTATACATGAATGATGGTTGAAGAAGAAAACATGCATAATATTTTGATCGATATTGTTTGAGCTTAGAACCCTTAGGATCTCACCAATCTGAATGGTCCCTAGCCCCGTTACAACCCTTGAGAAAGACCTTCCTGATTTGCATATTAACTTCTCTATGTTATAACTTGTGAATTATTTGAGTTAATGTCCTTCATATATTGAGAGTGAAACTGTGAGAAAATATTCATTGCTTGTCCGATTTTGACTGAATTGATGATTAGATTTTCTGATCTTGAACATTTTATTCCAACTACTTTAAGGGTTGATGATTTCCAGGTGCGTTAACGTGATCCTTTACTCCTTGGCAGGGGAAAATTTATCGTTATGAGAGTAGAAGCTAGAGTTTTTAAATGTTGAATTTTTGTTTGTTCAGTTGTGTGATTTGTGTTTCTATCTTACCTTTTCTTTCTAGGGTCATTTTAGATAGAGTCATATGAGGGAATGAGAATTTATGAACGTTGTGGATTGTTGATTACTCTTATATTCGTCACTTCATACTTGAGGACAAGCATGATTCAAGTGTGAGGATATTTAGGTGTTTTTGGTGCAGGAATTCATTGATTGCGGAGAATTGAGAGGGAGCTATACATTGTACTCTTTTTCCCTTAACCAACAGTTTTTTCCCACTGGGTTTTCCAGGTTAAGGTTTTTAATGAGGCGATGTGCTCCAATGGAAAATGTTCTTATTTTATAAGACATTTTTCCAGGGATGAAGGAAGAGAGGCAAAAGCAGAATTGCTGAAGTTATGGGGTGAAAAGTGAATTATTGAAGACATGTGGATTTGAAGGAAATAAATATATTCACTTCCCATATTGATAAGAATTGTATTATCTCCTTCCATTTAAAATTCCTTAATTGTAGGAATTAGTTATTTAGAATTAGAATAGATATTATCTTATTTCCTTATTTCTTCCATAAGAAGAAAAGTAATTAGAAGTTGATTTGGATTTGGTTTTGGTTTGGTGTATATAAATATATATACACGGCAGATTTGTAAAGAAGGGGAAAGACATATTAATACAGAGAGGAGCAGTGGTGGTTTGAAGAATTATTCACGCCAAACTCACATTGGTTTTTACATGCAAAATCCTGGTTTGACATTTTATTTTTGTTAATTATTTAATTATTATTTTGATTATGAGTTATTATTATATTATATATTTGTTTAGTTTAATTATTATGAGTAGCTACTTTATATATTGGCATGGAATAACAAGCATTAGTTTATGAATCTTGAGGCCTAATTGTTTTATAATTGATTCTTATGTGTTCTTGATTGTTCTTAGTTAAATTTATTTCTGATGTGTTTAAGCCTGATCAACTTGAATATTATTGGGATAATGCTATCTAATTCTACCAATACGTAATCGTTGGAAAGGGTTAGTAAGTAGCGAGTTCTTGTGAAAAACAGCTAACTAGCTAAGACTGTAATAGCAAGATGGGGAACAATTAAGTGTGTGTTACTACTTGCGAATACTTGGGTAATTGCTATATCGGGTTCTTTTCATTCTTAATGCTATCGAGGTGTGTATCTGGTTCAGCGAATACTTTTTGGGGGCATCTTGGTAAGAGAAATAATTAATTAATTATAATTGGTTAATTGTCGATAAAGTACGAAAGAATTGGGAAGGTTAAGCGTACTTACTTTCCTATAACTGATAGATGCATATGAATTGATTTATCTTTGCACCTATGATCGATGTTTAACTAATGTGAGTTATTCCAAGCCGATTACCTTTTTCATATATTTTATAGACAATTATATATTTTAGTTTGCATTATTATTTCATATTTTATAGTTGCATTATTAGTTGTTACATAAATCTGAAAATTAAGGTGTGGTGGCTACACTAAAAGTGTTCTATATTAGTAGGTATTTTATTATAGATTTTGCTCCGTTCCTCGTGGGATCGACTCTGCTTGCTACTGTACTAATTTCATCATTAGAGTTTGCAGATTATTTTGGTGAGTGAAACGACGTTCACCACTCATCTATGTCCGTACCTGCTCTAGTTACTATCCCAACGATCTCCTTTTCAATTTTTTTGTAGAATATTGTGGTCATCACCTAGAAAATAGAGTGCAAGAAACTCGTCCTCATCGTTTGGAACATTGGGAAACCCAAACAAGCCATTGATAGATTCTGGTATGACAGGGACAATTTTACCTCTACAATACATGTGGTTGTAGCTCATCCCACACTTCAAGTTTTAATAGAGCTCACTTATAATGGTCAGGTTGAATGGTTGCGGAGTCTCGCGGAGGTTTTCCCACCCAAGCTTCAGTATAGTTTGTTCAAATGGGGGAGATACTTTAATTCCTCTCTCTATGTGATGACGGCATCTTTTATAAGATTCATGGACCAACCTAGCCTCCTCGGACACGAAGGTACCATCCAGGTAAGTGTACGGTGATACTTTTGGCAATGATGGGGACGGTGAATGGCGTATCCTTTTCGAATTGGATTTGGGGAGCATTTCTTAAAAAACACATTGAAGCATTTCATCAAACACCTTACATGCAAGTCAATCTATTGACGAAGTCACATTCTCAATGATTCTATTTCATTGCAATTTCTAATTAATAACACCATAGATGCATTGAAGTGGTTTACCTAATTATATGCCAACCTACGTAGGATTTCAACAAAGATGGGTAGTAATGGAGATGGTATTGAGTGGGAGATATAAATTTGGTACTGTAAAAATGGGGTGCTAAGAGAGTTTTAAATAATGGAACATTTTTTATACACTGGTATTCTACATATACCGGTGTAAAATGAGTCCTAAAGCAGCTACTTTAGGCTGCTTTTAATATAAAAAAATTCTATCTAATCCGACCCGAGAGTAAATTTTTAAAACAATTCTAAGTACCCAGCACCGGTACAATAACCGGTGCAAATTTAACAAAAAATAGCTGCGTTAGGCTGCTTTAAATGCAAAAAAAATCAACATTGTCGGACCCAAAAGCAAAAATAAAAAAATAACTCTAAGTACTGAGGGTAAGTACGAAACAGAGTAAGTACAAAACAGAGAACCTCCCCTGTTTTTCTACATCGGTAGTCTCATCTTTACCGGTGTAAAAAACCAGTACCTAGTAGAAAATTTAATTAAAATTAAAACACACTTTCACCGATTCAGTTCATAAACACTCCATTGAAATCACGGATCATAACAACCAATTCATAAAAGAGTGTCAATTAAAAACATTACGTGCTAAATCGCTTAATGATCATACAATTTTTCACAAAACATGGTCACAAAAACAACGGCCAGGAATGACCAATCTATCACTTCCGCTTCAAGACATTGTCCCCACCTACTATTTCACCTCTCTCGTCAACCCATCACTATGAGAACGCTTTCCGAAAATAGGTCCCCCAACATCTTCCAAATCAAAAAATACTGATGGAAACTCAGGACTATCAGTTATGGCAGGCTGATCAATTTCCTCATCAGAGTAAAACTTCTTCTCATGCAACACCACATGATACTTCTCATTTGAAGGGTCCTTGATGTAAAAAACATGCCGTGCTTGGGTAGCTAAGATGAACTTGTCATATTCATACCCTACACGATTCAAGTCGACCAACGTGAACCCCATGAGCTTCTCAACAACAACACTGGAACAGTGTTTCACCCAACGACACTTGAAGACAACAACCTTGATATATACATAATCCAACCCCCAAATTTTCTCAATCGCACCATAGAAAAGGATCACAGCAACAATCGGATGTTTATCTCTCTTGTTTTCTTGCCACATGGATTCAGATTCAATATATACACCACTATTTTGAGTAGTGTTCTTCTCGTCTTTCGCCAATGTTGAGAAACTAAAGCCATTAATGTCATAACCAAGATATCATCTAATGGTGCAGTTCGGCTTCCTTGCAAATGCCAGTAGGTTACTGGGCATCCCTTTGACATTACAACGATTGTAAAACCAATTAACAAACCTTGAAGAATGCTCGACCTGAATTTTATTCGGGGGCCAGTCTAGATGAATCTCTTCCAACAGGGAAACATGCTCTTCAACATATGTTACAGTCTCACTACTATTACGCAATACATACAGGTGAACAGTCATCAACTCAATGTGATAGGGTGTATGAAGCGTACCCTTGGAACGTGGAATCTCATTCTACCTTCCACGGTGGGGTCCACCTAGAACACCAACCACTCTTTTTCCAACCAAGTTTGTTATACAAAACTCGATGATCTTCTCAGTGATATACCTCTAAACAAGGGAAGCATCGGGCCGACTACGATTATGAACATAACCCTTGAAATAGTCATGTGACGCTCAAAAGGGTACGTCCAATGCATTCTGATAGGCCCGCACATACGTATCTCCCTAACCACGTATACCACTAGGTGCACCATGATGTCAAAGAATGATGGGGAAAAATACTTCTCCAAATGGCATAGAACAATAGCAGCCTCTCGATCCAGTTTATCTAGCTGTTGCCTGCTAATATTTTTCCTGTATATCGAGTTGAAGAAGAAACACAAGCTCATAACAAAAAATATAACTTCCTCTTCCAAACACCTAGATATTGCTACGGGAAAACGTTGTTGCATAAGGACATGACAGTCGTGTGATTTTAAAGCATTAAGACACAACTAATCATTCACAAACCGACTAACATTAGAGGAGTAACCAGAAGGTACCTTCATTCCTCATATGCTCTCACACACTGACCTCCTCTCAGCAACTGACAGATTGTAAGGAGCGGGGGCAGGTATGTTCACTTCCTCTTACCTCCGGTGCCAGATCCAACTGTATACCAAGGTTCACTAAATCTTTCCTCGCATTCAAGCTATCCTTAGTTTTCCCAAGAATGTTCAGAAGTGTTCCAATTAGACTCCAATAAACATTCTTTTTGATATTCATGACATCCAAACAATGGCAAACCTCCAAATTTTCCCAGTACGACAAATCAAAGAAAATTGACCGTTTCTTCCACGGTCTGTTTACAGGTACACACCCTTTGATAACTTCTTACTAAGAAAAACATTCAATTTCTTCACCTTGTTGTGAATAACTACACCGGTTAAAGGTTTGGGTGCCTTTCTCCTCTCCTTCCCACCAATGAATGCAACCGCGTTCTCCCGCAACTTGTGACCTACAAAGCACAAATTTACGGTGACCCAAATAAACAGTCTTCCGCCCATTCCTCAACTGATGGTAATCTGTCTCATCCTCACAAACTGGGCAAGCCTTATGACCCTTGACCACATACCCGGCTAGGTTACCATAAGCCGAGAAGTCATTTATGGTACAAAAAAGCATTGCCCTCAATGTAAACTCTTCACAACTACAACCATCAAACATTAAGGCACCTTCCGACCAAAGCACCTTCAAATATTCTATCAAAGGGGCAAGATAAGTGCCTATATCATTTCCAGGTTATTTCGGGCCTGAAATCATGATGGGCATCAACACATATTTTCTCTTCATGCACAAGTACGGGGGAAGATTGTAAAAGGCAAGCATAACTGGCCAGGAACTGTGTTTCGAGGACATATTCCCAAATGGGTTCATACTATCAGTACACAAAGCAAACCTCAAATTCCTAGGTTCGGATGCAAAGTGTGGATACATCCTGTCAAATTTTTCCACTGGTCCGCGTTAGGCGGGTGTCGAATTATATCATCATCTTTACAACCTCCCCTATCAACGCACCATGTCAAGTACTTTGCATCCTTTTCATTCTTAAACAGCCTTCTCAGCCTCGGAATAATGAGAAGATACCACATACATTTGGCGGGCACACGCCTCCTCACCGGCACAACATGCTCTCCACTGACAGCCAGATTTCTCTTCTTCTTATAATGCCACACATTACATACTAGACAAACAATCTTATCCTTAAGGTAACTCCTATATAGGACATAATCATTCGGAGAAGCATGTATCTTTTCATACTTCAATCCCATCAGACACAAAATTCTCTTAGATTCATAAAGGTTATCAAAAACCTCGTTACTGGGTGGAAGCTTTTCATTCAAAAATCAAGAAATTTATTCATGCTAGTACCACTCCATGACCCTACACCTTTCAAATTAAACAAATCCATCAAACACGACATGACCGTGTCTTTCTTCTTGCAACTGGGATACAATGGTGTATCCTTCTCACCAAGGAAGTTAGCCAAAACCTTGAGCCTCCCTCTAAACTCATTAACAACCTCCTCACATATGTCATCCAACATAGAATCCCCAAAACACTCTCCCTCACTACTAACTCTCACTTCCGATGGTGATTTTTCCCCATGGAAGGTTCATGCAACATAATCTTTTGCTAACCCCTGGCTATATAAATGGAGTTTCAAGATGTTCTTCTTATCAGTACGAATTCGATTTCTACAATCACGAAAGGGACATAATATTCTCTTCTCTTGACTAAAAGCATGCTCCAAGAACTCATCCATGAACATAATATATTCATCGCTCACCCTACTAAAGTTGGCATACACATGCTAATGGCTCTCGATGACGTGACACAACTCTACATATCAATACATGTCCAACAATCAAACTTAAACACATTTAATGCAATAGAATTTTTCACGATGACTTCCTAATCATGCAACATCATAAATGCACAATATACACCAATATTTCATATTACAATTACAACATTCTTAACATGTCCAACACTATAGGAATCAAAATCCATAGCCTTATAACTACAACAATCTTGAGAATACATCTCAAACTAATATCTAAAATTCTACCTCAATCACCATCAAATGATCAAACAAAAAATGTAAATATCTCTACTAACCGAAACCATACATGAAATCCTTAATATCCATAAATGTAATTTTTAAAAAAGGTACCTTGAAGGGTCTTCATTGTGGAGAATTCAATGCCTTCATCAACAAAAAAATACCATTAATGAACCTCTTCATCCAAAATTCCCATTTTTAACCCGCTAAAAAAAGGGTACGTGAGCATTTAATGCAATTTTTTACACCGGTATTTAGACTTTACTGGTGCATTTGTAGTCTTTTAAACCGGTAAAATCAGTTACCGGTGTAGATATTTAGCTAAAACCGCATATTTTCTTGTCCTGCACCGGTATGATCACAGTGCTGGTGCAAAAACTAATAGTTTTGGCCCCAAATTTCTACAATAAGAAAAAAAAATTGCACTAGTATTAAGAAAGTACCAGCACATGTTCAATTCCTACACCGATTCTAATAGTAACCGGTGTACAAATGCAAAATTTTCCCAAATTTTTTAATTCTTGCACCGGTAATTACTCATTATCGATTTTAAAAGTTGTCCTCTTGGCGCCAAGTTAATAAAAAAGGGAAATAAGTACACACCGATAATCATGTACCGGTGCACATGTTAGCAATTGCACTGATACAAATACCTATTCAGATAATACCAGTGCAAAATATTTTACGTTGGTACACCGGTAGAACCAACACCGGTGCAAAAATTAGTGAACTGTACACCGGTTCACAAGATACCAATGTGTATGTACTTATTTGCACCGGTACTAATGTTAACATGATAAATACCAATGCAATTGGTTACATACGCACTGGTGTACCTGTACTCATGAATTTAGACCGGTGCGTATGTACTTGTTTTCCAGTAGTGTGCCATGAATCTAGTGGAGAAAACTTAAATGTACAAGAGTGGGATTGTCATCTCATTTACATGAGATCATTGTCTTATAGGCCTCTCAGAGAGTTGAGATTGTAAAATGCATAGCCGTGCTTAGATGGATTATGTATTAATAATTTGTCTTAACAGTTTGACTCAGGAATTCAAGAAATGTATTTGAACTTGATAAGCATAGTATGTTATCTTACCTTATGTTCAGATGAAGACATTAAGTGACAAAGGAGTACGAATGCACACTTGTTCTAAAGGACAAGTGGGAGATTGTTGGAATAGTGTCCTTCAGTCAATGTGCATTTTCCATAATATAGTTGGAGAATTAATTATGGAGATGATTAATTTAGTTATTTTGAGTGATCGAAAGATTTACCTGGAAACTGCTTTCGATCAGCTAGCAGCAATTATATTGGGCTTGCAGCTTATTATGACTGAACCTATAAGGTCACACACAAAGCATGAAATTAGATATATAGCCCAGATAATATGAGAAATAAGTTTAGAACTCATTAAGTCCAATTGGGCTAGGCCCGGATAGACTTGTAGTTAGGGTTTACTATCATGTTTATTCTGTATAATTAGATACATTACAGGAATAAACAGTACGACAAACATTTGAACCTGGCCGTTCTAGACGGCAGAAACATAATAACCCTGACATTGTCATATAACCAACCTCGCTATAAAAGAGAAGAAGGAAAACGTGGGTGACCATTTTGCTTGGTGATCTGTTCTAAGCTGACAACGGCATAAGCGGTCTGATCGTGCTATGTGGATATGTAAAGATGGATCGTATTTGAGAATCTCTTCTCCATAGTTAAACGTTTTCTGCACGGTACAAAGGTAATCTAAACCCTTAGGTAGATTCAGATTAAATACGTGTATGAGATCTTGAATATGGTTATTGATATTCCGCTAAATTATATTTAATCAATTCCCAACATGAACTACTCAAGTCCCAAAGTAATTATTATTGTATCCTAGTGGTTGATGCAAAATCTGTAGTTTTGGTTAATAATAGTACACTCTCAAGTAGAGTTGTCAATCTCTGACCCGAACCGAGAACCCAACCTGGACCGACATGACCAAATCAACCCAAAATCTGATCTGATCCGAGAAATATTAATTCGAACCTGACCTGATAAAATTGCACTCAACCCGAAACCCAATTTTGACCCAAGAAATATTGACCTGTACCCAAATCCTACACGACCGAATTCCACCCAAAATTCAAAATGACCCGATAATCTGGACCCGAACCCGACCTAAATACGAACCTGAGATCAACCCAAACCCGATCCAACCCTAACCCAATTTAACCCGATCCAACCCGAACCCAATTTAACCCGAACGTAATTCAACCCAATAAATGAACTATATAACCTACGTGTAATCAACCCAAAACAGATGTAGTTATAAAAATTTAATTAACATTTAATATGGATTCATGTCAACTTGGTTATGCATCAAACTAATAAATTCTTTAGACATACTTATTAGAATAAAGTGGAATTTTCATATATAACGAGTTTACAGATATGATTATTAGTACATAAAGTTAACTCATACCAAATGTGAATATACAAGGTTAAGTTGAAAATGCACACGACTAAATTTATAAATCTTATGAATAATAGTCAAATAAACAGAGATGTCTCATTAAAATTGTGATTTTGAATTAGTAATCATAGAGAGTCGACTAAATATTAATTTCAAAAATTAGTTTGAAAAGTATTGTGAAAATAATATTTAATAAATTATCAAAAATTCTTGTTATAGACCGAGTAACTGTTCGATGAGGGTATTTTATAATTAGTGGGACTAATAAGAATATTTGATATTTAATTTTATTAGTGAGATATATATAATTATGATAACCTTTAAAATGAGTTCAACATATAAATAATTTGAATGAAATAATATAAAAAATAGTTATTATTGTTGTATTTAATATGTAACAATTTCTAATTAAACTAATTATTTCACTTCATTACTCATATAGTTTTCCTTAGATAACTAAACTTCAAAATTGTAAATAAAATTCTTTATTTTCAATTTAAATATAAGACACAAAAATACATAAAAGAAATCCTAATTTGTTTAATTAATAATATCACGCAACGTGCGGCGGGACTCCACTAGTTTTTTATTTTTAAAAATTAGAATCAGAATATTTATTATAACACAAAATTTACTAAACTATTTTAAAAAGTAAATAGAATTCAATGAATACTCAACACTTCTATTCAACTAAGATAGTAGGCACAAAAGCGTCTGTAACATATTTATGGAAAATTACGCTATAGCCCCAAAAAAAGTTACGACATTATCCTTCTCTCCAAATTATACAAATTTTGTTATTCTTGCATAAATATAGAAATAGAAGACAAATGTTTTTTTTGTGAAATTTTGGAAAGTACTAGTACATGTGTTAGAGTAACTTAAAGTTGATTACTTAGAAGTAAGAAAGAGAAATTGAAAAGTATTACAGATATGTTCTTGTACCCAATTATTGATAAATATTCCGTTACGGACTTGAAAAATACAATGGCGGTGTATAGGGTATCAACATATTCGAGAGGATTTTAATTTGGAGTTACGAGTAAAGTTTTTGTTTTTTGCAGTTAGATCCCTCCAAGAAAGTTGGAATTGTCGAATCACGAAATTGGCGATACCAAAATGAAATTCAATATTGCAACTTTGTGATTCGGGAATGTATGGGTGAACATAAGAGCTTTGAAAGTCAACACCGAATACTTCTACACAGTCTTGAAAAATTACACTGTGGCCCAAAATTGTGGTACCCCATTATCCGTTGCCCCAAAATATATTATTTGTGTTATTCTTCACTAATAGAAATATTAAATTAATTAATTTTTTGGTGAAATGTTGGAAAGCGCAGATACATGTTCTAGAGTAATTTAAAGTTGATTACTTAGAAGTAAAAAAGGAAAATTGAAAATGATTACGGATATATTTTTATGCTCGATTTTTGATAAATATTTCCGTTACCTACTTGAAAAATACAATGGGGGTGTACAGTATCATACTTTCGAGCGAATTTTAATTTAGAGTTATGAGTCAAGTTTTTTTTACATTTTGCAAGCTACAAGTTACAACGAAATAAAACCTGATAATAGTACAGTTGTAACAATAATACTATTGAAATATAACATAAACCAACCAAAATTTAATCGGGAAGCATAATAACCCAATCTAATATGAACCAACCCAATATATATATATATATATGAAATCAATATGAAACATTATAAAAAATAACTGACATGATTAGGCCAAACAAAACTTCAGTACAAAAAATGACACGACAATAACCCAATCCAATCGAACCCGACAATATCCTGGCCCGACCTGATCTAACCGGAGTATAAAAATTGCACGACAGTAACCCGACCCGATATTAACTCGACCCGACACGACCCCACTCAAGGAAAAAATTGACACATTTTCAATCTGACACGACAGTAACTCAACACAAACTGACCCGACATGACAAATAAAATCCACACATGTCAACCCAACCTGTTTCAATACGACACGTTTGCAATCCGATACAAACCTGACACAATAACTCGAATTTACACCTCTACTCTCAAGGAAAAAAGCTCCAATCTCTTCATCTAGTATATATGTATGTGCCACGCGGCTAATATTTGATCATCTCTTACAGCGCAAAACGCATCTTAGTGTGGAGCTTTGGGGGAGCCTTCTATTGGTACCCTACAAAATTGAAAGAGAAATGAATAAATAATTGTAAAAAATTATTTATTGACATTATAATAAGATAAAGTTTCCGGAAAGATGGTTTGTCAAAGTTTATGGACAGTTCACAGTACTTTTTACTTTAAATGTAGTAATTTTTTTATTAAATTTAAATATTGTATTTGTAAAGTGGAAACAATTAATAATATGTATTTAAATGTGAAAATATATAAAAATATATAATATAAAAAAATATTTTTAAAATATTACGGAAGGTAAAAAATGGAGTGTATAAGGTAAAAGATAATTCATTTTAAATTTAGTATGTAATTTAACCAATGCAGCGTGTAAGGTAAAAAATACAGTAGATTAACTATGCATAAATTTATAGAAAGACCGTCTGTCCGGAGGCCCACTCATTTTATAATATTATAGATAATATTATAGATATTATGATGTCAAAGCAAAACTCTGCTTTCTAATTGGATAATTTAATACTTCCTCTATTTTAAACTAAATTAAAATGAATTATCTTTACCGTTTTCAGGCAATATATTTGACTCCTAATATCATTTCTTATACATTCTGTCAAGCACAACCTAGGTCATGTATACATACATACACATATATATATATATATATATATATATATATATATATATATAAAATTTTTTTATTTATTTATATTTATTATTTATGAAAGTTGAAATTAATGCGCTTAACCCTAATTTTCACTCACCCGCCAGCGGAGGCAGGTCTGGGAATCGATGACAGCTTTCGAGCCGATGACGAAAGGAAGAGAGTGAAGATCCACAACAATACGACGCAGAAAACTCCGAAAGTTGTCCGGGCCATTTCTCCGAAAGTTGAGAACTGAAATTAATTAAGTAGAATGGTGCGAATGCATGCCTTTCTAATACTCCATGCTTCTTATAAGCATGAAAATTGACAAATTCATACAGTCAAATTGTCTTATCAAACGAAAAATCTACCTATGACTTTTGAATTATGCATTTGAAATTGTGAATCATTCAAACAAATTAGTCGGACAAGAGGCTAAGAAAATACTTTTTCTGCCGTCATATTTATCTTCATGGGTAAAAAAAAAAAAGTCAATCTCTTATAAAGAAGGAATTAGAAAAAAAAAAGTATTTTTAGAACCCTACCTAGTTGACATAAGTGTCAATATAACTTTCCAGCGTTCGAAAGTGTAAATATAACCCAACCTAATTGACATAAGTGCAAAACTACCAATTCCGACCAATTTTAGCCTGAATTATGTGAAATTGGTATTTTTCCCCTTTGAAAAAAATTTAAAATATTTTTAAAATGTGAAATGACTTTGATGCCCTTAACCCTAAATTTTTCCGGCCATTGCTTCTCTTTCTTCTCGCTGCCGACGCCATTTCTAAATCACTCATTTCCTTATCACCTCAATTCTTCCGCCATTTCTTCAGTTCTTCTTCACTGCTGTTCAATCGCGTCGCATCGCTTCGGCTGTTCAATCGTGTCATCAGTCGGGGTGTAATCATTTCGCATCACTCTCGTTGTGGTGGGATGGGGGTGGGGTGGTGGCTTAAGGGAGAGGGGGGTGGTGGTGGTGGTGGTGGTGGTGGTGGTGGCGGGGGCTGGGTTTAGGGCTAGGGTTTCACAGCGGTGGTGAGGTGAGCAGTGGCGGTGCCAGGGCTAGGGTTTCACGGCGGCGGTATGGGTGAGCAACGATGGGGCTAGGTGAGGGTGAGCAGCGACAGGGCTAGGGTTTAGGATTTCACCGGGGCAGAGGCTGAGCTTGGTGGCGGCGGGTGGTGGGTGAGTGTGAGCAGTGGCTAGGGTTAGGGTTTCCCAGCGACGGGGGGTGAGGGTGAGCAGTGACGGGACTAAGGTTTAGAGTTTCAAGGGATTGGTTTCACAGAGGGAGGGAGAAGTGGTGGCAGCGACAACCTGGTGGCAGCGACAACCTGGTGGCAGCGACAACCTGGTGGCAGCGGAGCTGGGTGAGGGTGGCGGCGGCAACCTGGTGGTGGTGGCGGCATGAGGGCAAAAGTATCCTAACACTTTTAGGTTTTAGGTAAGAGGGCATTTTAGTTATTTTATACGCGGTCAACACCGAAAAAAGTGTCTTAGGGTTGTATTAACACTTAGATCAACTGTTTAGAGTTATTTTTTCATTAAATATTATCTTAGAGTTATATTGGCATTTACTCAAATATATATGGTCATGTTGGTATATATTCCAAGGAATTAAGTAAGGTCTCATCTTTTGCCGATTCATATTAATTTATCTCCAACAATTTGCTGAAGTTTAAAATCTTAATCCTGGTATTCTATGCATTTTTTTAAAGGTCTTCATTAACTTCAAAAGTCCATGTTTCACTTCTTAGCAAAGTATACTCGAAAAGAAGACAATGCTTATTAGTTGTTTTTTGTTGGTAAAATTAGAAAATTACAATGACGTCAATATGTTTTTTTTTTTTTTTGCGATTTGGATGTCTACGAACTTCCCTCACCCTCGATGATTTGTTCCAATTTTTTTTGTAAAAAATTACTCGATTTAATATTTCTTATAAATTTCTTTGAATTTGGTACGAAAAAAATGACAACAAATTGACATTGCATTTGCTGTAATTATACACATACAATTATACACGTACGATATACAACAAATGATTAAACAATAAACTTTACAGAAAAAGGAATATTAATTGGTTGTAGCAAGATGAATATGAAGGGATAAAGTATGTGTACGATGATAACTGATGATGAGAGATAAATTTAAATAAGAGAAAATAATGATAGGCTTGATAACACGGAAATAAATTTGGTAATTTTTTTTAATGGGGATAAAATTGATACAAAGTAGAGAGTTTTTTTAATAATTTGAAATTCATCATTGCCTTGATACAATTATGAGAATACCATCCATAATATACCAATGACATAGTATAATTTTCCATGCGTTATCTATCACCATTTTAAAACCAATGAATAATGATAATGAAAATATTCTAAAGTAATCATTTCATAGTAATTAATCTAAAAGAGCTCCACGAATAAAAATAATTAATAGAATATCGAAGATAACAATATACTTCTTGCGCCTTTTCCTCTCAATCTCTTTTGACGGTACACTCAAGCATCTTAATTAATTATGCTCCATGACCGTCATCAGGGGATTCAGGCACATCTACCCTGTGAAAAAAACACAGAAAATACATTATATTCCAGAAATAAACACTAAATTATTTTGATGGTACAATATTGCAAAAATAGGATTTTCAAGTAATTCCTGGATTCTCAAAAGCAATTTTAAAAATCTATAAACTTGGAATATTGAGCAAAGTGGAAATTTCACATTGGCTCATATGTGAAAAAATTATTTTATAGTTTTATAATCCAAATATCACTTATATTTACTCATCGTGCTAACATAATTGTGGCTTATTTGTTACCTTTAAATCTTATGTTCAAACGATGACCATGGCCGTCCTCAAGGGATTCACCCACCGGTACTCTGAAATATTGAAGGGAAAAATAAAAATAAAATGAACGATGTAGCCAATAAAAAGCTCAAATTTCTATTAAAAATCGTTTCACTATTAATTATTAATTGAGGTTTCAAAAAACACGGGGTGGGTTTTTAATGGTTTCTGCATGCATGATTTGGTTCATTATTCTGAGTTTGCATTTTGTGCAAAATTGTATTTTCCAAAGTTATGAATAATCATGGTTAAAAAGTATCACATTTTAAAAAAAGTTTAAAGAAATTACGGTTAAGTTGTCATTATATGTTTGTTCCATAACTTGTAAGATTAAAGATAGACACCCTTTAGGGACAAAATTGGGGAAACAAAACTGTTAAAGATAGACACTATTTAGGGACAACACTGGGGAAAACAAAACTGGTACATGTTAATGAAAAATTAATGTTGATATTAATCACTTACCCGCCTAGGTAGACAATGACCTTGCCATTTTTAGAGTAAATCAGGATTGATTTTATTTGATTAATTTGATTGATTCTGAATAAGTCTTGTTGACTAAACCAAAGTCTTATTAGTACTCTATTTTGTATTCTATTTATTCCTGTCAGCAATAGATCATTTCCTTACGGCAAATACATCTTGTCATGGTATCAGAGCAGTGTTCTAATTCACCTTCCAAAACTTAATTTTTTTTTTCGGCCGTCATCCTTCTTCTCCCTCCAGTGGCCGAACCTCCTCCCCCTCTTCCTTCCAATTTTTTTCCAACACCACTCTCATCATGGCTAGTGAAAAATTATCGTTCAATACCCTTCTCTAGATGATGCAAATCAAACTCAATAAGTCCAACTTTCTTCCCTGGAAACGTCAGATTGAATACGTTCTCAGACCTTAGAAGCTTTTGGTTATCTCGATGGGTCGACTCCATGCCCACCTCTCCCTACTCTGCCGTCGGCCGGCTCACCGTCTTCCTCTTTTACCGCCGCTCTTTGCCCTCCTCCTGCCGGCTCCACGACTGATCATGCGGCGGCTTAGGTGGCATACAAATTGGCCAAGGAAGTTTATGACCTCTGGATTGATGAAGATCATATGGTATGCGATCTGTTGTTCTCTCTCTCTCCCTCTCTCTCTCTCCCGAGGCCCTTTCCGAACTCTCGGCTTCATGTGTGACTGCCAAGGACATCTGGGACAACTTTTGTGCCACATTTTAGAACAGCAGCACATTCACTATCTTGCGCCTTCGTGCAAATGCCCACGGTATACGTAAGAATGGTACCGTTCATGAACTCCATTTACAATTTAAAGATATTTTTGAGCATTTATCCCTTATGTCTCCCATTTCTAACGATGATCAGATCATCTGGTTTTTAACTACCCTCGAGTCTGACTTCAAAGATTTTTCTGCCCCGTCGATTAATTCTTCCCCTACACCCTTATATGCCGATGTATTATCTCGTGCCAAGAACCATAAGGCGTTCTTAAAATATTTACAGGGGAATTTAGCACTGGCGGTTGCTTTCACAGTGGGAGAAAACCCCTCAGTCGGCCGCGCGTGGGATCATGTGCCGGTGAGAGGCAGCGGCGCGTTCAGTCCCCGCTCCGCCAGGGGCGGTCGCTTCAATGGACGATGTGGTGGCCGGTCCACTGGTTATGCTCAACCGGCTGCCTTGGGCTCAGGTACTGGTCGTAGTCGGCCGCACTGCACCTGGTGTGGTCAGCCCAGTCTTTTTGCTACTACTTGCTATAAGATGTTAGCTCGGATTCGTCGTACAGACTCGACCCACCTTGCAGAAAAATTCTAGGCGTTCATGCAGTTGAACCCCTTTGCAAGCACTTCAGACTGGTATCTTGATTCTGGTGCAACAAGTCACATGGCGTCTTCATCCTCCGCCCTGGACAGTGTTTCTCCCTATTCCGGTAATTCTCAGGTTTATGTTAGTAATGGTGCTTCTATTCAGATTTTGCATGTTGGCAATTCTCATATTTCTGAGCATTTGAAATTGTATGATGTTCTGGATGTTCCTGAGATTACTAAGAATTTACTGTCTATTAGTAAACTAACCAGAGATTTGAATGTGTATGTAACCTTTTCATGATTGGAACTTTGTTATTCAGAACAAAGTATCAAGGGCAGTCGTGGGCAGGGGCCACAGTGATGGAGGTCTGTACGTGTTAGACAAAGGTGACGCAGCATTGGTTTCCTTTTTGCAGCAGAATAGAGGATGGGCATCCTTCGAGCTTTGGCATGCTCGCCTAGGACATGTGCCAACTGCAGCTATTTTCGGGTTGCAGAAGTCTAGTTTCCTTTCTGTTTCCTCTTTATTACCTAAACTGCATACTTGTACTCCTTGTGTTATGGCAAAGGAGCAGCGGTTATCTTTTGTTGGAAACACTAAACGTGGTGCACATGTTCTAGATTTAGTACATTGTGATCTGTGAGGTCCTTCCTAGGTTTTATCTGAGACTGGTTTTTCTTATTATGCCTTATTTGTGGATGATCACTCTCGTTTTACTTGGTTTTTCCCACTTCATTGCAAAGCCAAGTTTTTTGTAACATACTTACAGTCTGAGGTTTTGGTTGAAAATCAATTTTGTTCCACCATTAAGGTTTTTCAGAGTGATGGAGGCACTGAGTTTTTGAACATGCGCATGTGGTCTCATTTTGCCTCAAAAGGCATTCACCATCAAGTTTCATATCCGTATACTCCGCAGCAAAATGGACGAGCAGAGCGAAAACATCTGCTTGTTGTGGAAATAGGGCTTTCAATACTCTTCAATTCGCATCTTCCACTTTCTAGATAGGTTGACTTTTTTTCCACTGGGGTTTATACCATTATTCGGTTACCTACTCCGGTTTTATAGGGTGCCTCTCCCTATGGTCTTCTCTATCAACAGGATCCTATTTACTCAAACTTCCATCCTTTCGATTGTCGAGTATTCCATTTTGTTCGCCCCATGGCCGAAACCTATCTCCTCGGAGCGTTTCTTGTGTTTTCATTGGATGCAGCTGCCATTATAAGGGTTTCCATTGTCTTGACACTACCACTGGAAAAATATATGTCACTCGCCATGCGCGGTTTGACAAGAGTTATTTTCCCTCCACCTTCTCCGCTTCGGCATCCTCTCTCTCAACTTTGAATGTCTCTGCTTTTTTGGACGATAATGGTGATTCCGGCTCCTTCTTGTCTCCAGTTGATGAATCAATTTCTGTTCCCAGTCTGGTTTACTTATCTAATTCCGTTGAGTTCAGACCTGCACGATGGCTTCCTTCTCAGTCCCTACCGGCCAGCTCACCATTCCTGGTCGTGCCTTCTCCTGCCACTTCTGCCACTCCATCCCCGGCCTCTTCTACCGGTCTGACGCCTCCACCTTCTTGGTCTCGGTCGAATCCTCAGAGGATGGTTACTTAGACGGCCATTGGTGCTATTCAGCGATAAGATTAATCAGATATTGTTGCCCATGGTCTTCTTGCTGGTTTTCTTACTCAGTCTGAGCCTTCCGATTACCATTCGGCTCTTAAGGATCCTTCTTGGATAGCTGCTATGGATGAACATATTTCTTCCCTTAAAGGATATCACACTTGGGATTTGGTTCCTCGCCCATTGGATGTTAAAATTGTTGGCTCCAAATGGGTCTATTGGCTAAAGTATCGCCCGTATGGAACAGTTGATCATCACAAGGCCCAATTTGTTGCTCAGGGGTTCTCGTAGATTCTGGGTTTTGACTTTGATCACACTTTCAGTCCTGTGGTCAAAGCTTCCACTGTACGCAGTGTCCTTGCCATTGTTGTGGCCCCTTCATCAGCTGGACGTCAAGAATACTTTTCTGAATGGTGCTCTTGATACTCCAGTCTACATGGCGCAACCTGTTGGCTATAAGGACCCACTTCATCTGGATTACATCTTCCGTCTGAAAAAGGCCATTTACGATCTTAAGCAGGCTTCTCGGGCCTAGTTTCAGAGGTTCAATACTTATCTTTTGCAGCTTGATTTTCAGTGCAGTTCGGCTAACACTTCCTTATTTGTTTTATCTAGAGGGACGAATTTGCTTTATCTCTTGGTCTATGTTGATGACATCATCCTCACTGGCAATGATTCCATGCTCCTTCACCAGTTCATTGATAGGACACATCGAGAGCTCGCTATTAAGGATCTTGGCGCTCTGCATTACTTTCTTAGCCTAGAGGTTTCACCCATTTCGTCCGGCTTACTTCTTGGACAAGCTAAGTATGCTCAGGATATTCTTACTCGTGCCGGCATTTCTGATGCTGTTTCGGTCACTACTCCTTTTGTTCCTGGTTCGCAGTTACACAGCTCCACCAGTCCTCGTTTTTAGAATCTGACTCTTTACCGATCCCTAGTTGGTGCTCTCCAGTACTTGACGATCACTCGACCAGACTTGGTTTTTTCGGTTAACACCGTTAGTCAGTTTCTTCAGGACTCTCGTGATGATCACTTTGCTCCTGTCACTCGGATTCTTCGATATGTTCGCGGAATGCTACATTTTGGTCTTACTTTTTTCTCTGCCAGCATTCCAGAGGTCTTGAGTTATTTAGATGCTGATTGGGCCCACTGTCTGGAAACCCGGCGTTCCACCTATGGTTATGCAGTCTTTCTCGGTGATAATTTGGTCTCCTGGAGCGTAAAGCAACCCACTGTCTCTCGCTCTAGTACTGAATCAGAGTATCAGGCCTTTGCCAATAACGCTTCAGAGGTAGTTTGGCTGTCTCATTTTCTTCGTGACCTTCGTGTCCCGCTTTCCAGTGCTCCACTGTTGTTATGTGACAACAACAACAGTGCCATTTTTCTGGCTCAGAATCTGGTTGCACACAAGAGGGTGAAGCACATCGACATCGATTATCATTTTGTTCATGAGTTGGTCTCCTATGGAAAGCTTTGCGTTGCCTATGTTTCCACTAGTCTTCAGATTGCTGACATCTTCACCAAGAGACTTTCACATCCTCTATTCGAATTCTTCAGGTCTAAGCTTTGCATCGCCGAGCATCCGACGCTTCGCATGAGGGAGGGTCTTAGAGTAAATCATGATTGTTTATTTGATTGATTTGATTGACTCTGGATAAGTCTTATTGTCAAAGCTAGAGTCTTAGTAGTACTCTATTTCTTTTTGTATTCTATTTATTCCTGTCAGTAATAGATCATTTCGTTATGGCAAATACATCTTGTCAAGTTCTTTTGTGCCTTCTTTTATTGATTGCTAGGAATGAATGCATTCTCATATACTGGTTTCTATGTTTGGGTTAGATAACTTACGAGTCGGTGGTTTCATTGATCGGGTCAGACCAGAATATCTATGCCTTTTAAAATCTAAATTAATAAAATTTTATACACGGCACCTTCGTGATTTCATTGCGCTAATAGCATAGTCAAGCAGACTTAGAGTCTCACATTCGTAGTTGATAAATCCAAAACTTAATATATAAGATAATCGCTACTCCACGACAGGGGTATTTGCACCGGTAATTTAGGGTAATAGCACTGGTATTTTGGTCCTCCAAAATACCGGTGCGTATGTATATGGGTGTAAAAATGTGACACACTTGCACCGGTAAAATGAACCAGTGTAGAAAATTATTTGCACCGGCATCTTAGACCAGTGTATAAATTTTGGAATCACAATATATCTGCACCGGTATTATTTGGAACACCAGTGTAGACATTATGCTCTGGTATTTAACATATGAACCGGTGTAAAAATGTGATTTGTACACCGGTATTAAATATAATATCGGTCTTTCTTTTGTAATCAGAATATTATTTTTTTTTGCACCAGAATAGATTGCACCGGTATATTTTTACACCGGTATTACAATAATTTAGGCACCGGTATTCTTTAAATAATTTAAAATAATTAATTTAAAATATGAAATTTTTTTAAAACGGTATTATAATACTTTAGGCACCAGTATTCTTTAAATAAAAATAAATTATTTTAAATGGGAAATTTTTTACACTGGTGCCTTCATTTTATACCGGTGTATTATTTAGTTAAATTTTGCAATGCCCAATTTGTTTTCCGATGGCCCCTCCCGGATCATTTTTGGGGCAATGACAGCCAAAGATACTTGTGAACTATTATAAATTGGAACCTCTAAATCGGTAAGAAATTTGAAACATCGTATTAAGAAAATATCGCCCATAAAACACGGGACCATTATTCAATCTATGAAATAGAATAACTATCTTAAGCATGGAATGAAACAAAGTAAAAAATACACAAGTATAACCAAACACCATCCATAGAATTCTAATATCATCAGCCAGTCAAAATAAACCATCAACCTATTATGTCGTTCTTATTATCCAGAAGTTGCAATGCAGTGTTCGCCTGTTGCTGGTAGTCTCCGAGCTAAGCCCCACACCATCGCTCTGCTACACCTTGAATTTCATACACATGGTACAACCCTTTGCCCTCTAGAAAAATCTGTTAATTTCAAAGTTGCACTGTTAGTCAATAATGTTTTGTTTACTAGAAATTAATAATAACAAAATTTCAGATGCAAGGTTTACCTCCAAGATACTGTTTATCCCTGGGTGATTAACAAATTCTTCCATGGAGAGCATGATGGAGTACCATGCATTTCCACGAACCATTCTGGGTTTGATATTGCACAGGAAAGGTAAATGTAATTACTAACCCTAAACATATAATTTGAGGGATGGAATGACAGAATGACTTACCATGATGTTGTTGATTTTCCAAGTGTAGTCGGGTTCTGGCTACGTCTTTCTCTTCTCCCTTTGGTATAGGGAAGCAAGTCTGTCAAGAAAGTAAATTAAAATGGTTACTTCTTCCCGTATATTAGCAAACTAGGATTTTTTATTTGATTGATTGAAATACCTAGAAATGACACTGAGTTCGACCAAGTTTGTTGGTTTGATACCCTCTAACAATTTGTTTAGAGTGACAACCTCCTCCGGTCTGGGATGGATAATGATGAGGTACCAATGATTGTTGTCGAAAAATTATGTTAACAAATTAATGAAACGGACGTGGTTAGAAATGTGAATGTAATTGTCAGCATCCGTTGCCTTCATTGTTTCCCAAATTAGTTTGAAATGGAGTTCGACCTCCTGCTCAAAGTTGTTCAGGTTACCACAGTTGGATGGACAAAATTGGACGCGACCTGAATTAGTTTCCTATATTTTCTCTCACGGGTGCCTGTAACTTTAATGATACTAAAAATGAATTCCT
Organism: Rubia yunnanensis; assembly: GCA_037428765.1. Lineage (NCBI taxonomy): Eukaryota > Viridiplantae > Streptophyta > Magnoliopsida > Gentianales > Rubiaceae > Rubia > Rubia yunnanensis. The sequence goes on along the minus strand of CM075071.1, from coordinate 67,298,198 downwards.
GATAATTTTAAAAACATTTAGGCTGTAAGTTTTGAAACTCACCCATCCATACATCGACCTGCGCATTATCGATCCAGGTCATCAAACACATGTTTACCAGTTTCTTCCCGAACTCGACCATAACTTATATTCCAACACCGCAAGTGTAATGACGTGTGAATGTTGATGGTCAGAACACTGGAATGAACATTCCGTCCTTATTCTATATCATTTACACGATAGTGGCATTTTCTTCCTTTATGAATTGCCCCATGATTGGCCAATCTGTCAGGTCTCATTTGTTGACAATCTGCAAATGTGAAAAGATACAAAATGATCACTTGAGCATATAGTATTGAACTGTCTTGTTAATGAATAATAATGGAACTCATTTTAGTGCATTACCTATTCTGGAAGCCTATTTAATCTTGGTCTTGTAGATGGCCGAAAATTAGCCGTCAGCTGGGATTTTTGCTCGCCGGTATCCTATTACAAGGATTAATGAATACGGATATGCAAAAGTACTGAGGAATTGAGAAATAATGTGTTACAAAAATGTACCTCATCGTCGCTGGTGAGAATCATAACCACCTCGTCATCATCATCTGTATCACGTCCGGCATTGACATCATCGATGTCACTCGATCACTCATCTGCCTTGCCTATTAAGGACACTGGCCAATCCATGATGCTATTGAGCGCCTCTCCAACATTATCGAAGTGGTGGTCCACCGAGAACAATCCTTCCTTAGGACGGAGGACTAGCTCACATACTCTCACACGAGCAACACTTTCTTGTTGGGCATCCCGGCGACGAGATACATGTCGCAACCCATGGGTGACCATTTTCTTCTTCCCGACAATATCTTTAATGAAAAGAGTCACGCGTTCTCCATCCCGTTCGTATAATATTTTAGTGAATAGATAAAATGGTTATGGAGATATTTCAGATGTGTAATTCAATGTATATGACATTCATAAATTAATGAAGGTGTACCTCTTCATCTCCTTCTCCGTAGCTGGGCTCTTCACCGGACTTTGTAGCAGCTGCAGTAATGTCATCTATCGCCTTCTCTATAAACTTCTTGGGATTGTTAAGGCCTGTCGAAATCTGAACACCGCTTGCAGTTGCTAAGCCATTCACCAGTTGATACAGGTATAATACCTTGGCTTTTACGACCGATTGATCGTTAGATAGTCTCCTATGGGCTGTCTCTTTGGCTGAGGAGCTGCTACCACACTTGCTGTGGGAAAGATGAAGAACAGCCAACGTTGTGGGTAGACATGTTTGAGTTCCCCTGTACCTGCCCGAGTGATCCTTTTTCTTTTTCACTTTTATGAGGATGTCTTCACCCGGCTAAAATTCCAATGTTTTTTCCCTTAAGATCATTCAATTTCAACTGAGAATAATATAGGAATGTAATTGTTTATATGAATAATGTGAAATACACCTAAATTTAATTTAATTGGTCGATTTTGGCGTAACTTACAATGTCGGGTGCGATCTTCTCAACCACTTTCGATGTGGATAAAACTTTCTTATCTTTGTTTTCCTCAAAGTAGTCAAGAGATCTGTCAGGTGTAAAAGCCTTTTGACTGAGTTGTTGCTCAATCTCCTTGTCAGTGAATCCCTCGGCAGTCAACCTAATTCTCTCCATCTTCTTCAGCTCCTTAGTCAATTTGTCACAGATGTACCGATTACCCCTTCTGCCCATGTGGTGCATGCAATCATTGCCCTTGTTGCATTCAATATTTGTCACCCTGAGCCTCTGATATCGTTATAAATAACAATTTTGTTGAATAGAATCTGTGGGCAACATATCTCTTAACAAGTATTAATTTTTTCATCATACCTGAAAATTTGGATGCCGGCACCTCTTTTCAAACAAGTGTCATTCGTCTTCATCCATCCGCTTGTACTTCTCCCACGCTGTTATTCTTGTTTTATTGATACCTTTGTCCACGTCGTGAATAAACCTATTTGCCACCTTTGTCTTCCAATTCCTATGTTGGTTTTTTGCCCTCTCTGTAACCTCCTTCTTCAGTATTTCTAGTTGCTTGTCTGTCACATGTGTTTCACTTGTAAAGCTCTCCTGGAACGAATCATATGAAAAGGCATGTCATTACTCAAGTCTTCACAAAGACTTTACCATAAGTAAAAAATTTAAATCACAATCATCGAGAGTACTACTAGAATATCCTTCCATGCATCTTCCTTAACATCTTCAGGGTTAAACCTCCAGTGTTTGCATGCGCCAAATATAATGCGGCGCGGAAAAGTGTAATTTTCATAAGCGTGCACACTGACAAATGTATACCGCTTGATTCCCACGAAACTCAAATGCAACAGAAGTTAGACTGTTATTCTTTGCCAACATCACAGACTGGCATGTGCTAGTTTCTCGCCTCCTCAAATAACCTTTTACCTCAAACTTGTCCCATCCTTAATCATTTTTTCCTCCAGCTTTTTTTCAAGTCGTCGTCCGCTTCATTAACAATTGGCTTTCTTTTGATGGTGCTCTTTATCTTTCCCTTGCGAATTGGTGTTTTGACCAACTGTTTACCGGCGTCTTCTCCTTCAATATCCTCTATAATAACATCACCATGTTCCGCGGTTTCTTCCTTCTCTTCACAAGTCGGGTCGTTTATTTCCGTTGCTTCTTCCTCAAATTGTATCTTCAATGGGATACTTTTTTGTGGAGGTTCTTGGTCCGCCACACCAACCTTCTCATCGACCACATGTTTCACCCCCCCCCCCTTCTTCGTAACCGGTCGCTTCCTTTTTGTGTTTAATTTCCCCTTCTTCGGCGGCATCTAAAACAATAGAATAGAAAATTATCAATCCATACAATAACGGTACTTAAAGATCAACATTTATAAAACGTGGCGTAGAAATTGAACAACAAATTCATAAAACATTTGAGCAAAACATGGCACAGAAATTGAACAATTCATACATAAAACTACATTATGTAAGGCATAAAAATATATATAACATGGCATACAACTTGAACAATTAAGGCATGGAACTTGATATAGAATGAAATTGAACCATATTGAAGTTGATAGAATACCATACCAATGTCTTTGGATTCATAAAATAGGTCTACAACCGAGCAATTATCATTCTCCCCTAACGTGACTATCAACATTATCACCAACCAAAAAACTATAGTACTACATCATCCATCCACAAAAAAATTCAAAACAATTTAATCCCACAATTGTATAAACATACCATCCAAGTCACCGTTTCAACTTTTTGTCAATTTACATGTTTTTGTTCATAGAGGCAATTGGTCAAACATGTGTTGTGTGTGAGGGTTGGAATGGTTTTTTGAAGAGAAATTGATATGGTAACCCATGGTAACATAAACACCAACACTTACCTTCACCAATGGAGCGTTTTTGTTGCTACTCCCTTTTGTCGAACTCGTCAAGAACGGAATGGGATGATGAACTCTCCAAGTACTTTCTTCTCTTGTGTTGTCAAGAGTTGGCGAAGGGTTACTTCTCTTGGGGGTCTCAACACTTTATAGGATAGATGATGGGAGTTACAATGATTGATGAGGAGTTGTGGTGGTTTAATTAAGTGTGAATTGAATGGTTGAAGTGGTGGATGCGGTTTGGAAAAAAAATTGAAGGTGTTTGATGAGAAGAGGGGGAGTTGTGGGAGTTATGGGAGTTATGTCCATTTGAAACAGTTACCAATTCATATGAAACGGTTTTTTACACCGGTAATATGTACAGTACCGGTGTAAAATTTGTGAAAATGGGGTTTAAAAATTGGCTAATTATTTAGCACTGGTAGGTATACCAATGTAGAAAAGGAAAAAAAGCTTAAATGATTTTTTCACTGACCCGTGAGCAACACATAAAAATTTAGGCTAACTATTGTACACCGGTACAAGTACAGGTGTAAAAAATGCTAATACCAGTGTAATATTACACAAAAAGCAGCTGCGTGAGGCTGCTTTAATTTTTTTTTGGAAAAATATGTTGAACCCGAGAGGAACTTTAGAAATTTTAGACTAAGTGTTCAGCACCGGTATATTTAGCAGTGCAAAAATAGAAAGTACCGGTGTAAAAGTTTTCAGGCCTTAGTAAAAATTAAAGAAATTGAAATTTTTGAAATGCGTGCCAAAAAATTGAACACATACACCGGTAATGGTTTAATATTACCGATGTAAAAAAATTGTAATTTATTTGAATTCCCACTTATTGCATTTACCTCCCATGCATTTTTCCAGCAACCTCAATTATTCAAATTGACGTTTGATTATTATGAATAGACATTGTACTAGTTGTTTCATGCAAATATCAACCACACATAGGCCCCATACGTTGACGTTACTAAGGATTGTTTAATTTCATAAAATTTGCATATTGAACCCAAACATTTCTTCCACTCCTTGAAGCATTTTTCCACCGGCCCAAATGGAATGTTAGGATGCTCCATATTGTGAAATGTGATTACGACATGTTAGGAAACTACATAAATTACCAAATTTAATATTCCAGGCTTAAATCATAATTGCAACATATTTGTGCTCGGGTGGTGATTCGTCCTGAAGTGCTAGTAGGTGTTGTAGAGTAAACGGCAAGGGTTTACTTCAATGTTTCTACGTGTAATATGAACATCTTCCAAACTGAATACGGAGTCTGGACACGTTCGTTTCTTCGCATGTGGAACTTGGAAATACATAAGAGTTGTTTTGTGGACCATCCTGTTTAATCGGATTGCGATTTTGGTTTACGAGTAAACTTTTTACTTTTGACAATTTAATCCTTACAAGAATCTTGGAAGGGTCGAAATATAAAATTGGCTCCACATATATGCAATTCAATACATTACTATCGTGTTAATGCATTTGTAGACCATACTGGTGGACGGAAGGCCCTGTAAAACCAATAGTGAATGTTTGCACTATATTTTCCAAAATTATACTATTGCCCACAAATATACACTATTGCCCACAAATTTACTTTGGGAACCTCCATAGCTCCTAATGCTACATTTTTTTTTAAAATTCTAACCATTCTTGGAATATAATGCACCAAATTCAGCTGTTCTGAAGTAACCACTTAGGACAACTACGTTCGGCCTATCTTTTTTGTCCTCGTGAGTGTATTTTTCTGATAGAATTTCAAAACACACGGTGTAAAAAAAATTTATTCGACCCATCATCGTGCATGTTTGTCAAAAGTAAAAATGTCTAACTGTCTAAGTGCAACACTATCAATGTTTAGTACATAATCTACTCTTTCTAATTGCTATTACAGGTTTTCTATGAATAATAACGAGAAAATGGTTCTACCCCATCAGCAGGTCCTGTTGCATCACTAGCACGAGTACTTGTGCCAACATCCATATCCTCGACATTGCTTTGCGAAAGGTTGGGAAATTTTTGACTGCTTCCACGGCGTTAGGAAATTGATACATCATAACCTTGACCATATGTCCTCTTTTCAGGATCTTTGATATTTGGATTCTTCAAGTAAGTTTGCTACACAGACCTCTAAGGCAGAAACTCTGGATTCAATAGTAGCGATACGTATTTCATATGTCTGTTTGTAAAAAGAGTCCACGTAAATCTTACCCATTGGTTGGCCATAAACGTCATATGCACGAGCACTAACTCTCACTCTTGAACAAAGTGCAGAGATGATACTGCAATAGCCATAAGATCCCATATGATCCCGTTCCCTCTGTAACATTGGACAAATTTGATGACCATTATTCCATCGAAGCTCCTTCTTTATTGCATACAAGAAGGTGAGGCAATGTTTGTGGACTTCTGTGTTCACAGTTACCGGATGGATTCTAGACGCCACGAAGTGGTACCATCCATTCATTTATGAAGTTAGAGTTTTCTTAGGTATTTTACTCTAACCTGGTTTGACTAACTCATCTATGTCCGTACCTTCCCTAGTTACTATCCTAATGATCTCCTTCTCAATTGGTTTTTGTAGAATATAGTCACCATCACCTAGAAAATGGAGTGAAAGAAACTCATCCTCATAGTTTGGAACATTGGGCAACCCAAACAAGCCATTGATAGATTCTGGTGTAATATGGATAGTTTTACCAGACAATACACGTGATCGTAGCGTGGACCGCACTTCAAGTTTGCATAGAACTCACTTACAATGGTCAAGTTGAATGGTTGCGGAGTCTCACAGAAATTTTCCCACCCAAGCTTCCAGATAGTTTGTTCGAATGGGGGAGATGCTTCAATTTCTCTCTCTATGTGATGACGACCTCCTTTGTAAGATTCATGGACCAACTTAGCCTCCTCGGACACGAAGGTACCATCCGGGTAAGTGTGTGGTGATACTTTCGACAATGATGGAGACGGTGAATGGCATATCCTTTTCGAGATGGATTTGGGAGGCATTTCCTAAAAAACACATTGAAGCAATTCATCAAACACCTTACATGCAAGTCAAGCTATTTATGATGTCACATTCTCAATTATTCTATTTCATATGCAATTGCTAATTAATCATATTTTAGAGGCATTGAACTGATTATATGTCAACCAACGTAGGATTTTAACAAAGATGGGTAGTGATGGAGATGGTATTGAGTGAGAGATATAAATTTGGTACTGTGAAAATGGGGTGCTGGGAAGGTTTTAAATAATGGAACATTTTTTTACATTGGTATTCTACATATACCGGTGTAAAATGAGGTCTAAAGCAGTTGCTTTAGGCTGCTTTAAATTTTCAAATATTCTATCTGATCAGACCCGAGAGTAAATTTCAAAAATAATTTCTGAGTACTCAGCACCGGTACAATTACCTGTGCAAATTTAACAAAAAAATATCTGCTTTAGGCTTCTTTAAATGCAAAAAAAAACTAACATTTTCGGACTTGAAAGCAAAAAACAAAAACAAATTCTAAGTAATGTGCACCGGTGGTAATACATGTGCTTAAGTTCAAAACAGAGTACCTCCTCTGTTTTTCTACACCGGTAATTTAATCTTTACCGGTGTAAAAAACCAGCACCTAGTATAAATTTTACTTAAAATTAAAATACATTTTCACCGATTCAATTCATAAACACTCCATTAAATCACGGATCATACCAAACAATTCATAAAGAGTGTCAATTAAATACATTACATGCTAAATCGCTTAATGATCATACAATTTTTCACAAAACATGGTCACAAAAACAACAGTCAGGAATGACCAATTTATCGTTTTCGCTTCAAGACATTGTCACCACCTACTATTTCACCTCTCTCATCAACCCACGACCCATCACCATAAGAACGCCTTCCAAATACGGGTCCCCCAACATCTTCCAAACATGGAAATACTGATGGAAACTCAGGACTATCAGTTATGGCGGGCTGATCAATCTCTTCATCAAAGTAAAACTTCTTCTCTTGCAACACCATATGATACTTCTCATTCGAAGGGTCCTTGATGTAAAAAATCTATAGTGCCTAGGTAGCTAAGATGAACTTGTCATCTTCATATCATACACGATTCAAGTCAACCAACGTGAACCCCATGGGCTTCTCAACTACAACACCGGAACCGTGTTCCACTCCACTACACTTGAAGACAACAACCTTAACCTCTACATAATCCAACTCCCAAATTTCATCAATCGCCTCATAGAAATGCATCACAGTAACAACTGGATGTTTATCTCTCTTGCTTGCCTGCCACATGGATTTAAATTCAATATATACACCACTATTTTAAGTACAAAAGCCATAAGTGTTATAACCAAGGTATCATCTAACGCTGCAGTTTAGCTTCCTTGCAAATGCCCGTAGGTTACTAGGCATCCCATCGACATTACACACAATTGTAAAACCAGTTAACAAACCTTGAAGAATGCTCGACCTAAATTTTAATCGGGGGCAAGTCTGGATGAATCTCTTCCAACAGAGAAACATGATCTTCAACATATGTTACAGTCTCTCTACTATTACGTAAAACATACAGGTGAACAACCATTAACTCGGTGTTATAGGGTGTATGAAGCGTACCCTTGGAACATGGAATCTCATTCCCCCTTTCGCAATGGGGTCCACCTGGAACACCAACTGATCTTTTTCCAACCAAGTTTATTGTACAATACTCGATGATCTCCTTAGTGACGTACCTCTAAACAATGGAGGCATCAGCCCAATAACGATTATGAACATAACCCTTGAAAACAGCCATGTGACGCTCAAAGGGGTACATCCAATGCATTCCAATAGGCCCACACATACGTATCTCCCTAACCAAGTGTACCACTAGGTGCACCATGATGTCAAAGAATGACGGGGGAAAATACTTCTCCAAATGGCATTAAACAACAACAACCTCTCGATCCAGTTCATCTAGCTGTTGCCTACTAATGTTTTTCCTGCATATCGAGTTGAAGAAGAAACACAAGCGCTTAACTGAAAATCTAACTTCCTCTTCCAAACACCCATGTATTGCTATGGGCAAAAGTTGTTGCGTAAGGACATGACAATCGTGTGATTTCAAAGCATTAAGACGCAACTCATCATTCACAAACAGACTAACATTAGAGGAGTAACCGGAAGGTACCTTCATTCCTTGGATGCTCTCACACACCGATCTCCTCTTAGCAACTGACATATTGTAAGGAATGGGGGGTAGGTACATTCGTTTCCCTCTTACCTCCGGTGCCAGATCCAACCGTATACCAAGGTCCACTAAATCTTTCCTCGCATTCAAGCTATCCTTAGTCTTCCCGGGAATGTTTGGAAGCGTTCCAATTAGACCCTCACAAACATTCTTTTCGATATGCATGACATCCAAACAATTGCGAACCTCCAAATTTTCCTAGTACGACAAATCAAAGAAAATGAACCGTTTCTTCCACGGTCCGTCTATAGCCCCATCACCCGTTGATAACTTCTTACATAGAACAACATTCAATTTCTTCACCTTGTTGTGAATAGCTACATTGGTCAAAGGTTTGGGTGCCTTTCTCCTCTCCTTCCCACCAACGAATGCAACCTCGTTCTCCCACAACTTGCGATCTACATGTAGGAATTTACGATGACCCAAATAAACAATCTTCCGCCCATTCCTCAACTGATGGTAATGTCTCATTCTCACAAACTAGGCAAGCCTTGTGACCCTTGACCACATACCCTAAAAGGTTACCATATGTCGGGAAAGCATTTATGGTACAAAAAAGCATCACCCTCAATGTAAACTCTTCACCACTATAACCATCAAACATTAAGGCACCAACTGGCCAAACCACCTTCAAATATTCTATCAAAGGGACAGGATAACAGTCTATGACCATTTCAGGTTGTTTCGGGCCTGAAATCATGATGGGAATCAACACATATTTTCTCTTCATGCACAATTACGGGGGAAGATTGTAAATGGCAAGCATAACCGACCACGAACTGTGTTTCGAGGACATATTCCCAAATGGGTTCATACCATCAATACACAAAGCAAATCTCAAATTCCTAGGTTTGGATGCAAAGTGTAGATACATCCTATCAAATTTCTTCCACTGGTCTACGTCAGCCAAGTGTCAAATTATATCATCATCTTTACAACCTCCCCCATCAATGCACTATGTCAAGTTCTTTGCATCCTTTTCATTCTTAAACAACCTTCCCAGCCTCGGAATAATAGGAAGATACCACATAAATTTAGCTGGTACCAGCTTCCTCACCGGCACAACATGCTCTCCACTGATAGCCACATTTATCTTCTTCTTATAACGCGACACATTACATACTGGACAAACAATCTTATCCTTAAGGTCACCCCTATATAGGACACAATCGTTCGGACAAGCATGTATTTTTTCATACTACAATCCCATCTGACACAAAATTCTCTTAGCTTCATAAAGGTTATCGGGAACCCCGTTACCGAGTGGAAGCTTTTCATTCAAAGACTTAAGCAATTTATTCATGCTAGTATCACTCTATGACCCTACACCTTTCAAATTAAACAACTCCATCAAACACGATATGACCGTGTCTTTCTTCTTGCTACTGGGATACAATGGTGTATCCTTCTCACCAAGGAAGTTAGCCAAAACCTCGGGCCTCCCTCTAAACTCATTAACAACCTCCTCACACATGTCATCCAACATAGAATCCCCAAAACACTCTCCCTCACTACTAACTCTCACTTCTGGTGGTGATTTTCCCCCATGAAAGGTCCACACAACATAACCTTTTGCAAACCCCCGCTATACAAATGGAGTTTTAGGATGTCCTTCTTATCAGTATGAATTAAATTTCCACAATCACAAAAGGGACATAATATTCACTTCTCTTGACTAAAAGCATGCTCCAAGAACTCATCCATGAACATAATATATTCATCACTCACCCTACTAAAGTAGGAATACACATGCTAACGCCTCTCAATGATGCGATACAACTCTACATATCAATAAATGTCCAACAATCAAACTTCAACACATTTAATACAATAGAAATTTTCACGATGACTTCCTAATCATGCCACATCATAAATGCACAATATACACCAATATTCCACATTACAATTACAACATTCTTAACATGTCCAACAATATAGGAATCAAAAGCCATAGCCTTATAACTACAACAACCTTGAGAACACATCACAAACTAATATCAATAATTTTACCTCAATCACCATCAAATGATCAAACACAAAATGTAAATATCTCTACTAACCAAAACCATACATGAAATCCTTAATATCCATAAATGTAATTAAAAGAAATGGTACCTTCAAGGGTCTTCATTGTGGAGAATTCAATGCCCTCATCAACCAAGAAAAATCATTAATGAACCTCTTCTTCCAAAATCTCATTTTTAACCCGCTAAAAAAATATGGTAGGTGAGCATTTAATGCAATTTTCTACACAAGTATTTAGACTTTACCGGTGCATTTATAGTCTATTACACCGGTAAAAACAGTTACCGGTGTAGATATTTAGCCAAAACCTGCGTATTTTCTTCTCCTGCACAAATACCATCACAGATCGGTGCGAAAATAAATAGTTTTGGCACCAAATTTCTACAAAAAGAAATTTTTTGCACTAGTATTAAGAAAATACCGGTGCGTGTTCAATTCCTACACCGATACTAATAGTAACCGGTGTACAAATGCAAATTTTTTCAGCATTTTTTAAATTTCTGCATCGGTAACTTCCTGTTACCGGTTTAAAAAATTGCCATCTTGGCGCCAAATTAATAAAAAAAAAGGAAATATGTACACACCGGTAATCGCGTACCGGTGCACATGTAAGCAAATGCACCGATCAAAATACTTATTCGGATAATACCGGTGCAAAATATTTGACGTTCGTACACCGGATGAACCAACACCGGTGCAAAAATAGGTGACTTGTACACCGGTTGACAAGATACTGATGCATATGTAAATATTTGCGCCGATACTGATGTTAACATGATGAATACCGGTGCAATTTGTTACATACGCACCGGTATACCTGTACTCATGAAATTATATCGGTGCTTATGTACCTGTTTTTCAGTAGTGCACGGAGACAACGTTGTAGCGATTGTGTGGGTCGGCTAGGACTCCGCTAGAGACACTGGGATGGCTAGGACTCCGATAGAGCACTAGCGACGTCGGCGCCTTAATTTTGTGAACAGAGTAGTTGACGTTGATCGTGGACAGTTGGAAGAGGAGAAAGTTTGGAGAAAGCTAGCAGAAAGGTTTTGAAACTTGGGAAAAGTGTGCCGGTACGAGTGTAAGGTATGTTACACTCGCTGAGTTGCACATGTGTGGACAGCCAGTGGAAACGCTCCACGTGGAGAAGTAGCCCACTCCCGGAATAGCTATTTAATTCTCCGGAAAAACTTGCATGAATGAAAACCTTGATGCCTCTGCAGCGGAAAACAAAACCGTGAGGATGCATAGGATGATGAGGATGCACTTGCAGACACCTCCAAATGCCGTTGTTTAAGGAGCCGTTTAGTTTAGACTTTTTTTTGTTTTTGGCCTCCAAATGCTAACAGCTCCAAAGCTTCTCCTTTTATTCTGTTATAGTAGAAGCATTTTCTTTTTGTGTTTCTTTTGTTCCAAAATTTAATTAACGCACTTTATCCGTCCTATTTTAAATTATAATTTAACTATTGCACATTAATTCAAAAACATATTTAACCATTAATATGTTTGGTTATGTATAATAATGGTAAATAAAAAATTACTTTTTAGAAACTACTTGTCACACTGACTTCAACAATATCACATGCGATAATATTATGTCTCATAAATATATTCAATTATATAATTAAATTTTAATAAAAAATAATATCATAAATTAAATGAATAACTTAAAATAAGCTAGTATCACAGTCTTATCTTCTACTAGGACAGGACCTACTTTTTTAATACCAATTTCCAAACCCATAGGAACCGTGTGAGTCTAACAAAAAATCTCTTTAAATCCCCGGGGCACACACATAACCTATATACTTAATAATAGATAATACTCTCTCCGTCATAGGGAAATTTGCACACTTTCTTTTTTTGATTGTTTCAGGTAAATCTACACACTTTTTTTTAAAAAATCATTTGGCAAAGAATTTTATCATAAATTCCCACATTACCCTTACTAGTTTTATCATTTACATAAAGATCACCGTTTTAACAATCAAATCAGCCAAATTTAACTTTAACAAACCGAAATCTACTAATTCTAATCCCACTAATTTATATTTTAAAACATCCAATTTCCAACTACCCATTTCAAATTATTTCACTTCTCTTTTACTCCACCCAACCGACAAAAATGGCCAATTAATGAATCTTGGGCAATGAATTCACATGCTTTACTGTCTAAATTTTCAACGCTCCTCATTCATCTCCTCATCTTCTTTCTCTCCCTCTACTCCTCATCTTCTTGCATTGTCTCCCTCTACTCCTCAAAACCCTAGTTCAATCTGCTCAAATCCATCCACAATTTTGGATCGATCTTGCCATTTTTTTGTCTCATCATCTTCCCACGTCCTCGTTCTTTGTTTAGGATGTCGATTTCCACCATTTCTTCTGGTAAATCATGCCGGAGATGCTCACTGTGTTATGTTTCCGATACCTTTAGTCCGTCAGAGATTGCCCCCAAGACGGAGGCGGATGATGCGACCTCCATTTAGAGGCATGGCGTCATCCTCGGGGAAGCGACAGTGGCAAAGCCTTCTATCGGCCATCAAAGGTCAGATCCAGCTATCTATGGCGCTGTCGCCGGTGTTGTAGAGGTCAAAGTATCGTCTTCGGTGATGCATGTTTACCCTGACCACCGTCCTCGCCGCGGTGATGTTATTTCCGGCGGTGGGTCGCAAAACCCTAATATTGGGGTCGGCGGCGCTGGACCAACATCCTTAAAAGGCGAGTCCCTGTCAATGCCAGAGACAAAGGGCAGTGACTCCGACGACACTCACCATGGGAGCAATGGGATGTTATATTTGCTCTGTCCTTGGATGAGGGAAGCCAGGATATGAAGCATCGGTGCCAAAAGTGATGAACTTCCTTCTCTCGATTATGAATGCCCGAGAACTTTTTCAAAAATTCCATTCTCCTTGACTACATTCCTTGTAGTGTATGGAATTGTCTGTCCACTACCATGAATGCTTGTAAAAAGATAAGTGGCTTTACGGCTTTGGTATATTAGGGTTTCAGATTAGTCTTGATTTATACTCTATTTGTGGCTAACTTATTTATTTACTTCTTGAATACTGCAGTTATGGATGTATGGAAAGGGTTTGCTGGGAAAAATGCTTCAAACTATATGAAGGGGGAAACCCTAGAACCTCCTTTTGTGATACAAGTTCCAAAGAACTATTTGTGACTACAAATTAGGTAATTTTGCTTCATCCCTGGTTTGATTATTTTGATCTGAAGGTCTTTTGGTGCCACTGATATTGTTAATGTTTGGCCTTGTGTTGATGTTGTGCCTGTGTCATTTAGTTGCATATTCCCTTCTTGTATGGCTTTTTTATGTATCTTACCTGAATCAGTGGCTTGTGTGCTCAGTACTTGTGTTGATGTTGTGCCTGTGTCATTCAGTTGCATCTTCCCTTCTTGTATGGCTTTTTTATGCTCGGTATCTGTGCTCCCCTGTCATATAGTGAACATGTGCTCCCCTGTCAGTTGCTTTTGTGCTCAGTATGCATCTTCCCCGATTAGTATGTATCTTCCCTAATCAGTGGTTGAACCTGATAAGTGGATTTTGTGTGCTCATTATATGTGTTGCACTTTTTTGTGGGGTTTTCTGTGACTGTACTTGATCAGTATGCATCTTCCCTCTGTTATGGGTGAACTTGATCAGTATGCATCTTCCCTCTGTTATGGGCGAACTTGATCAGTGGATTTTGTGTGTTCATTGTTTGAGGTTGAACTGTTTTTGTGAGTTTTTTTGTTTAACAATTATGCATCATCCCTAGATCATTGATGCATTAGTGTTGTGCCATGCATTTTTCGTGAAAATGAAAACATGATAATAGAGGCACAAACATACTGCTTCAAAAACAAAAAGGTAACTGACATTAGCAGAAATGTGCATTTATCCGGTGTTGGTCTTGGAACATCCCATTCATACCAAAAGTGGGATGTTCGTAGCTTACTAAATTTTCCAATTTACCAACCCCCAAAATGTTTTACACTTGTGCACTCACGGTCTATAACCTAGGGCATGTATCAATGGTATGATGGTTTCATCCAGTGCCCTCTTATTGATCAGATGTTCAATGATGCCCCTCACCACCTCTTCATCTACCTGCAGTAACCTTGGTAGAGTCTCATTCCTTATGTGCATGTCCTTGTTCATGTGTGGCATCTTGTACTTGTTTGATCTACGTGCTTTCAGTATCTCTATCATTGAATGCTGATGAGTGACAAACACTTTGTTCAAAGTGACTGCATCTTCCCTTTCATATGCTGATTGCACTGCTTCAATTAGTTGCCCCACATTCATTGATGCTCGTTCTTGTTGTAAGCTCTGAATTGATTTTTTTTATAAAAAAAAACAAGTCAAGTATGTTGCAATCGGGTGAATTTGCTGGTTGACTAACTGGTTTCATGTAGAAGCCATCCATTTCTACTACTGCCCTAAAATCTAGATCATGATTGGAATTATGTGGCTTTGCATTGTCTTGTTGAATGTGGATGAACTTGCCTAGTAAATGTATTGGTCACCTTGCTTTGATTGCTGGAATTACTTCTTGTATTATCTTGGTTCTTGTCACATCTCTTGTGATCTTTGGTATTGGCACCTTTTCCATTGTCCATGTTGGCCTATTTATGTTGTTATTGATTGCAACTTGATCTTGCACAAATGGAAATATGCCTAGTTTCCTATCAAAACGTAGTTCACCATCTTCCCCCCCCCCCAAATTGGCCTACTTACTGCACACATGAACATCAATTTTGGTTTGTGGGACATGTGTTTACATGTTCGGTAGAGCTCTTGTTCATCTAGGGCTAGTAGGTACCTAATCGTGGGTTGACTCAAACATTACAATTTTTCATCTATGTGAATGACATGGTCCATGGGCCTGAATCTAGGATTTGGATCTAACTTTTCTAAAACAAACCACATAAGAGATACCTTATTATGTTTGGTGAGGACAGGTTTGATGCTATTTGTATGACCTTGGCTGCGACGGCACGTTGAATGCTGGTCTTCCCTATGCCTAATGCTTTAGTTGTACCCCTTACGGTTCTTCTTTCTATTGTAGGCAACAATCTCAAAGCATCAATATCGATGCTTTTCTTATTTTTTGGAGGATGACCCGTCATCCGATAACACATTTCTAGTGAGACTCCGACTGCTATTTGAGTTCTAGTCAGCGCCCAGATTGTGCTGACAGTACGAATGATGCAATGGAACATAGTTGCTGCCTCTTTCCTTTTTTAGTGCTGGATCTTTCCATCTTTGTGGTGCTCCAACAGAAACTCTGTCATGTGCTGCCTCTCTTCATTAGTTAGATTCTTGACCCGATCGCCCCGCAGAAAAGAAAAACCCGATGATGATGGGAAAATGCACAAATGAGAGCAACTAGCACTTACGGGGCTCGGGATGGCTCAATTGCTTGTGATATTCTACCCGAGGGTTCCCCTAAAAGCCCAAACTTTTTTGGGTTTGGGGTTTTGGCATGAAGCTGAATCTTTACACAACGTTTTGTCTTCATTTTTAGTTCATCGATGGTAGTAGGGATGAATGTATTAATAGGAAATGTGTTCTGAATTTATTAGAATTTTAGTACTGTATGAACAGTTTTCATCTGTGCATTTTTTGCGCCTTCCCAGCTCTTTAATTTGGCGGGAAGACACCCAATTAAAGAAAGGGAGAAGGATTTTACCCCCTGATTTCCATTAGCACAGTACTTTTATTTTTGTTAAGTCTTACCAAGTGGGCTGGCTGACAAGGTGGGATCCAGGAGAAATTTTGAGAAGGGAATTATCTCTTTGCAGGTTCCCCTAAGATAGAGAGAATAACAAATTTCCTATTTGAAAAACCTTTAAAATATATCGAGATTATTCTTGTATATTCTGTTGTACTCCTTATAAGTAGGGAGATTAATCATTCTAACCAATCACTAATCAATACCACTTTAATACGGTATCAGACTACCAGACTTCAAGTTCCAAAATCTACCTCCTTTAAATCTGCAATCCTCCTCTCTCTCTAAACCAAAACCTACGTCCCCCCTTCTACTCTCTAAAACAGAACTTCTTTTTCTCAACCACGGCACCTCCTGAAACATCTCTTTCCCTCATCAACCTCATCCACCTTCTCCCCTTCAAGCTTTCCTCAACTAACTTCATATCTTGGAAAACCCAAATTCAAACCGTTCTTGAATCTGAGGGCCTCTTCGGTTATCTAGATGGCTCCAATCCTCGCCCATCGGAGTCTTCTTCCTCCTCCAAGTCTAGTTCAGACTTGCCGGATTCCTCTACCTCTGTTGTTGCTTCTTGGGTCGTTCAAGGCAAACGACTTCAGAGTCTTATTCGTTCCACCCTCTCGGACGAAATTATGCGAGAAATCATTGGCTGCTCTTCGGCCAAGGAGATTTGGGATCGACTTTGCTCAACTTTTCAGATTCCTCTCTCACTAATGAATTCCAACTTCAGGACCAACTGAACAATCTCCGGCGCGGCAACGGTTCGGTCTCCGATCTTCACCACCGCTTTAAGGATCTTCTGGACAAATTAGAATGTTGATAAAGTAATTTTCTATAATGATTCTGATTAATGATGAAGAATATATATAGAGTATAAAGAACACTAGTCTAAATATAACTCTAATACTAGTCATCAACATGGAATAAAATATTATTTAATCATCTATTTGCTTTATTCTAACACCCCCTAAAGCAAGCGTCAGATGCTCACCGATGCAAAGATTAGATCTGAAGAACTCGAACAACGGACGAGAGAGTCCCTTGGTGAAGATGTCAACAATCTGACGAGAAGTAAAAACATGAGCAACGTGCACCTTACCGGAAGTTACCAACTCATGAACAAAATGCTAATCAATATCAATATGCTTGGTCCGCTTGTGCGCCACAGGATTCTGAGCCAAAAAGATAGCACTACTATTGTCGCATAACAACAACGGCGAGCCAGAAAGCGGAACCTGAAGATCATGAAGCAACTGAGTGAGCCAAACAACCTCCGAAGCAGTGTTGGCAAGAGCACGATACTCAGACTCCGTACTAGAACGAAAAATAGTGGGTTGTTTCTTGGCACTCCAAGAAACAAGATTCCCACCCAGATAGACTGCATATCCGCAAGTGGAACGACGAGTCTCCAGACATCGGGCCCAGTCAGCATCAGAATAGCCTAACACATCCGGAGTGCTCGCGGAATGAAAAACCAAACCAAAATGAAGAGTACCACGAACATAATGCAAAATCCGTGTAACTGCAACAAAATGATCACTTCTCAGATCCTGAAGATACTGACTCACCGTATTGACCGAGAAGGCCAAATCTGGACGAGTAATGGTGAGATACTGAAGTGCCCCGAAAAGATAGCGATAAAGAAAATGATCCCTGAACGACGGACTAGTAGAACTGTGCAGCTGAGAACCAGCAACAAATGGAGTAGAAACTGGCACAGCATTGGACATACTAGCCCGAGTCATAATGTCCCGAGCATACTTCGCCTGACCGAGAAGCAACCCAGAGGAAGTAGGAGAAACCTCAAGACCAAAAAAGTAATTAAGAGAACCAAGATCCTTGATTGCAAACTCCTTGTGCATCCGAGCAATGAACTAATGAAGAAGAGTCGAGTCATTCCCAGTAAGAATAATGTCATCCACATACACAAAGAGATACATCGAGGAAGACCCCCGTGCCAGAACAAATAAAGAAGTGTCAGTCGAGCTGCACCGAAAATCAAGCTGGGTAAGATAGCTGCTAAACCGCTGAAACCAAGCTCAAGGAGCCTGCTTAAGACCATAAATGGCCTTCCGTAGACGACAAACATAGTCCGGATGAGAGGAATCCTGATAACCAATTGGCTATTTCATGTAGACCGGAGCATCCAGAACACCATTAAGAAAGGCGTTCTTGACATCCAGCTGATGAAGTGGCCAAAAACGGTGGAGGCTTTGACCACAGGACTGAAAGTATGGTCAAAGTCAAAACCCAGAATCTGCGAAAAACCTTGCGCCACAAGTCTAGCTTTGTGACGATCAATCGTACCATCCGGACGATACTTAAGTCGATAGACCCATTTAGAGCCAACAATGTTGGCATCCGAAGGCCGATGCACCAAGTCCCAAGTGTGGTGGCCACGAAGAGCAGACATCTCATCGTCCATAGCTGAAACCCAAAATGGATGCCAAAGGGCTTGGCGATAATCCGTGGGCTCTGTCTAAGAAAACAAGGCAGCAGTAAGACCATGTGCAATAATGTTTGAATAATCACGTCGCTGAATAGCACCAGTGGCGGACTGAGTGGTCATCCAATGAATTCGAGGCGGAGGCGGCGAGACTGGAGGAGTAGGATTAGCGGACGACGCAGGGAAAAACTCTATAGAGCCATCTGATTGGTGAGCCACGGACAAAGCCGGAGAAGGCGTGGCCGAGAATGGCCGTGGGATCGGGACCGGCGGCGGAGAAGGCAGAACCAGCATCGGAGAAGCTGGAACCGGATCCGGCGGGCACAAGGCGCAAGGCAGCGCGTGAGATATCGGCGAAGCTGGCATAGAGATCACGGAACTGATATCAGGATCGAGAAAGGAAAAAAACATCAAGGGCAGATGTGAAAGTTCTCGAAGACTGAGAAGGAGAAAAAGGAAAATAAGTCTCATCAAAACGAGCATGACGAGTGATGTAGACCCTACCTGTAGAAGCATCAAGACACTGAAATCCTTTGTACTGGGTACTGTAGCCAAGAATAACTTATGGAATGCTGCGGGGAGATAACTTGTTATCAGCATATGGTCGAACAAATGGAAAAACCCAGCACCCAAAAGGATGAAAATTAGAATAGCAAGGAGCACAACTATAGAGAAGATCATAAGGCAAAGAACCATGCAAAACCGGAGTAGGCAGTCGATCGATTGTATATGCAGCTGCAGCAAAGGCATCATCCGAGTAGGAAACAGGCAGATGCAAATGAAAGAGCATAGTAAGACCCATCTCAGCAACATGGCGATGCTTGCGCTCCGCACGACCATTCTGTTACGGAGTGTAAGGACACGAGATCTAATGATGAATGCCCTTAGTGGAAAAATGACCCCGTAGGCGAGTGTTTAGAAATTCAGTACCACCATCACTCTGAAACACCTTAATTTTGGATAAGAACTGATTCTCCACAAAGGCCTCAAATTGTAAGTAAGCATAAAAAAATCTGACTTGGGACGAGTGGATAAAGCCAGGTGAAACGAGAATAGTCATCCAAAACTAAAGTATAGTATGAAAAACCATGTATCGATAAAATAGGGGAAGGTCCCCATAAGTCACAATGAATCAAATCCAGTACATGTGTAGCACGCTTATGGTTATCAACAAATGCCAACCGTTGACCTTTCCCCATAACATAGGGAGCGCAGGCAACAGGTTTAGGCAACAAAGAAGACAAAGAAACTAAACCAGACTTATGCAAACTAGACATTATTGATGCCGATGCATGACCCAAGCAAGCATGCCACAACTCATAAGATGCACGTCCTTTATTCTGCTGTAAATGTGAGAAAAATGTTGAATCGCCTTTATCCAAAACATAAAGACCACCATCACTGTGGCCCCTGCCTACGACCGCCTTGGAAACTTTGTTCTGAATCACAAAGTTTCGGTCATCAAAAGTGACAAAAACGTTTAAATCTCTAGTCAGATTACTAATAGACAACAGATTCTTAGTAATATTGGGAACAACCAGAACATCATACATGCATAAATCATCAAAAACTTTAGCATCACCAACATCAGAGATTCGAATAGAAGCTCCATTACCAATAGAAACATGAGAATTACCAGAATATGGGGAGACAGACTCCAAGCCTGAGGCGGAGGATGCCATATGATTGGTGGCACCGGAGTCAACAAACCAATAAGAGGACCGTGCAGTGGGCTCTAACTGCAGTGATGACTAAAAATGCTTAGCCAGATGAGTGGAGTCTGTACGATTAGCTGGACCCTGAGAACCAGTCTGAGCAAGCATCTTGTAACAAGTCGCAGCATAGTAAGCGGGATGACCACACCAAGTACACTGCGGCTGACCACGACCAGCTCCTGCCATGAACTGACCGCCGGGCCTGCCACCTCACCGTCCGCCCTCCCCTGGCGGTGCATGAACCAGACGCGCTGCCACCCCTCGTAGGCGCGTGATCCCACGCGCGGCCGGCCGAGGGAAAAATGCTTGTTGTGAAGGTGGCAGGCCCAGTGGCAGGGGGCTGAATGGTCCTGTAAATTTTTCAGAAAAGCTTCGTGGTTTTTGGCACGAGATAAAACATCGGCATACAACGGAGTGGGTGAGGAATTAATTAAAGGTGCAGAAAAATCCTTAAACTCAGTTCCAAGAGCAGTTAAAAACCAAATAAGTTGATTATCATTTGAAACTAGAGAACCCATCATAGACAACTGGTGAACGTCGTTTCTATCACCAAGAAAACTGCAAACTAGCACACAGATTAGTATAGTAGAAACAGGTCGTATCCACAGAGAACGGTGTAATTTCTATCAAATTTAAACTACCAACAGGGTTTGGTTTAGCAACCACGCCTATGATTGAGATTTGTTTAATAAACTAATGAATTACTAAGTTACAAATAGGGCCAAAATAATGCAGAAAAATGCAGAGATAAATTACGAACAAATATATGGATAACAAAGGATCAGCATAGGTTAATCTTTGGTTCATTCCTTGATCATCGACTACTCACAAGTCATTTAACCCCCATGAATTAATTGGTTATAAGCAGGAACAATATTTGCTATTTCCCCTTAATTCCCCTTAAATTTCCGATCGCGAGCAAGTATTTGCTAAACCCGCGATCTTCCTAATTAAGATATTCCTAGCAAGTATTTGCTAAACTAGTTATATCTTGACGATCTTAAGACCTAGGGAACCCAATTTAGACAACAAGCACGTATTTGCATGCAGTTTGTCCAATTAATTGTTTATCATCCTGTTATTACAGTCATAATTGTTATCTGTTTTTCACAGGAGATGCTACTTAATTAGCCCTAGCCTAACAAGATTGAGGTGATCAAACTCAAACAAGCAAGCATAGATTTTAGGCATAACAATTAAAAACTCATGGGATTAAATTCCTGAAAACCCGAAGCCTCACAATTCATGAACCATCGAATTAACCTAGCCGATTAAGAATCTAGCTACTCATGATTAAATTAAATAGAACAAGCAATTCAAAATTAAACATGTTTACAATCGAAAAAATAACGAGAAGAAAAAATTACCAATGAATAATTATTGCTGCTTGCGTTTTTCTTACCAAGAAAACAAAAACAATGAAAAGATTTGGGCCTTGCTATATCCCGCCCTGTATTTTACTATCCTCGCCCTAATACGTATAAATACACGTATTTTGAATTAAAATAAAATAATTTTAAATTTTTAAAAAACAGAAAAAAGAAAAAAAAATATTAAAAACCCTATAAAAAAACTATAAATACCCCTCTCCCCCTCCCTCTCTCCTTCCCTCTCCCATTCCCTCTCCCCCTGCTCTCTCCCCCTGCCCTCTCCCCCTTCCCTCTCCCCCTTGCCTCTCCATTTCCGCCCGCCGCCCGCCGCCGCCGGAATCCCGCCGGAATCTCGCCGGAAAATGTAAGTTTTTGAGAAATTTTTTTTTCTTTTCGTGGGAATCGTTGCCCGATCTATTCAAATTTTGTTGAACTTGTCGGAATTGTTAGAATTTTGTTGAGCTTGTCGGAATTGTTAGGATTTTAGTTATGTGACATAATAGAAGTTATTGAGAAACGATTTTTTAGAAATTGTGCTTCTTTGGAAATTGTTTAGCTATGTGACATATGTGGAATTAATGACATAATGACATAATTGGACATGATGACATAATTGGAAGCTTATTGTGTTTTTTAGTAATTATTTAGTTTAAATTTGGCCATAATATTTTAGAAATTGTATTTTTTAGAAGTTGGGTTTTTTAGAAATTATGTAGTTATGTGACATAATAGAAATTACTTAGGAATTATTTGTTTAGAATTTGTGTTGTTCTGGAAATTATTTAGGTATGTGACATAGTTGGAATTAAAACGAAGAAATTGTGTTCTGGGTTTTTTAGTAATTATTTAGTTTAAATTTGGACATAATATTTTAGGAATTATTTTTTTTAGAAATTGGGTTATTTAGAAATTATTTAGTTATGTGACATAATAGAATTTATTTAGAAATTGTATTTTTTAGATATTGGGTTATTTAGAAATTATTTAGTTATGTGACATAATTGGAATTAAAACGAAGAAATTGTGTTTTGTAGAAATTACTTAGTTTAAATTAGGACATAATATTTTAGAAATTGTATTTTTTAGATATTGGGTTATTTAGAAATTATTTAGTTATGTGACGTAATTGGAATTGAAACGAAGAAATTGTGTTTTGTAGAAATTACTTAGTTTCAATGTGGACATAATGGTTTAGAAATTGTATTTTGTAGAAATTGGCCAATTTAGAAATTATTTAGGTATGTGGCGTAATTGGAATTAAAACGAAGAAATTGTGTTTTGTAGAAATTACTTAGTTTAAATTTGGACATATTGTTTTAGAAATTGTATTTTTTAGAAATTGGGTAATTTAGAAATTATTTAGTTATGTGACGTAATAGAAATTATTCAGAAATTATTGATTAGGAATTGTGTTTTTTGGAAATTATTTAGTTATGTGACATAATAGAATATAGTTCTACGTAAATAAACTTTAGTAATCCGATGTAAACAATTGTGTAGTAAACTGTTGCGATATGTTTTAACTATTGTTTCCTTGAATGTTAATAATAGTGCGATGTGGTAAGAAAATAAGATTATTTAGTTATGTAATCTCCAATTTGTAACTAAAAAAAATGTTCCAGTTCGTTGATGCACTGTTCGAAAATATTAGTTCACACGTTGTTGAAATGTATGTTAATTTATCTTATCATATCAGTTTGATTCACTTGTTGTTATACTAATTACATATCTTGTGTCGTAGATGAGCACTGGTGGTCAACCTGACGGTCATGGTCGTTCCATACGACGAAGAGGTGTTAGTGCCTCGGCGAGACAGGCTAGAGGCCGCGTGGTCGAGGATGAACCGTCGCCTCGCCCGCGGGAGTTTGATGTAGGAGCGGAGCAGCCTTCTCCACCGAGCGTTCGTGCATTCGATCCCATGCCGACATGGGACGGTCCGGAGATTAACATCCTCGCGTCCGGTGGCATCCGTCATGATAGTGATTGGCAGATGAATTATGACCTGCCCGCAGATGTCCCCCCGGTGGGCCAACCTGGTTCGAGTGTTCCATTGGATGCCGGGTTCGAACGTTATGCTGAAGCTGGAGCCAGGCACACCGTGAGGAACAGAGCTGGTCAATTCGCACAGTCTTCTGGTGGATCGTGCAATGCCGGTGAGCCTAGCACCGGAATGGCACCGAGGAATAGGAGGAAGCGACCCGCCGATGAGACGTGGCTAGTGCGGGGACCGATGGCTGGTGGCCCGCAGGATGACCTCGTCATACCAAGCTTCGGAGGACACGTCGCGCTTGACGTTTGGAATGGTATAGAGCGAGGTGTGTTGAGATGCCATGCTCGGTCGCCGCTATGCAAGCAGCTAGTCGACACGCTCCCCGAACTGAGCGATGTTGCACAGGCCCGGATACATGCGACCGGGTTGGGCCACCTGCCTGCGATTATGTTCCAGTTCCTTGACATGGCACTGATATCCGCTTTTGTCGAGAGGTGGCAGCCGGACACGAACACGTTTCACATGCCGTTTGGGGAGATGACCATCTTGATGCATGACGTTGAGATGATTCTTGGCATTCCCATCGATGGTGGCGCTGTTGCGAGTACCATTTCGGCGGAGACTATTGAGGAAGCGTGCGCTGAACTGTTTGGAAAAGACGTGGAGTCCTTTGTCGCGGAAGACTGGAACGGGGGTAACATAGATGCCCAATCTTTGATGGCGAGGTGTGTAGCGGCGGGGCAGAGCCAGAACTTCCAATTTATGTGCTACATGCTGACCCTGTTTTCATCCACGCTTTTTGTGGACAAAACTGGGAATAAGGTTAGAGCCAACCTTCTACCCCTGTTTGAGTCGCAGTTGTCGTGGGGCTCGGCGACGTTGGCCAGTTTGTATCTGCAGTTGGGAATTGCATCCCGGTCCAAGGCGCGCGGCCTATGCGGATGTTGCACGCTGCTCCAAGCATGGATATACGAGTACTTTCCGATGTTTCGGCCGGGACCGAGTACGTTGCCAGCTCTTCCGGGTCGCGCCAGTCGGTGGCACACAGGGGATAGATCGGGGAGGGGTACAGGGAGGCTCGGTGCCATCAGGCGACAGTTGGATGCCTTACAGCCCGACCAGGTATGATTTCCATGCTTTTACTCTTATTCTGACAGTAGTAGATAGATCGGATTCCATAGAAACGTAACATGTCTGTGAAACTTTTTGCAGGTGGATTGGTTGCCATATGGAGTGGACGTGGTTAGGGCTGCGGGGGGGAGGACTCACTACCGCGGCGTGATTCGACACCTCGACGCAATGGAGGCGTACATGCCAGATCGCGTTGTGCGGCAGTTCGGTCTCCTACAGGGTATACCGCGGGGTCTTGCAATTGCGCCCGAGCCTTGTTCCCGCCCGGCTGATCCAGCCGGCTATTCAGTGACCTACCCAGGGAGGCTGCAGTTGACCCTATGGGAGATGGCACACAGTTGGCACAACGGTCAGCTTGCGGCGTTCCCGATAGCCACGAGCCCATCAGAGTGTACCATGGATTACGAGGGCTGGTACGCGACCCATTCGCACCCATTGATCGCAAATCCTGAACATGCTGCCGTGAGTGGACCGGACATGATACATCATCAGTTATCGGTAAGTTTTCCCGTACAGTTTGCTTCGAGTAATTATATTACATTTTACTGTTTCGTTATTGTAAACTCTGTTTCCTATGCAACAGATGCTGAGTGACGTGATGAGCGCCCTGGATCCGTCTGACTCGGCGACCGCTGATGGACTCGCCGACCCCAGCATCAGGGAGTTGTTGACGACTCTTGTCAGTCATCGCGATGAGTATCGCAGGCTCGGTTATGGACCCATTCCTTAGTCGACTGTTTGCTTATGTATGACCCCACAGTTTTGCCATATTCTGCTCATTTATGTAATCGGTAACTGTTTGTGCATATCAAATTTATTTGTCATCGATTTTTGCAACAGTAACGCTTTCAAAATAATTACTCGACGCTTCGATAATAACTGTAACGGTTGTGTACATGCCGAAATGTTTCGCTGGGTTGCAACAGTTAATTACTCTCAGAGTATGCTCTTCTCCAAGCCCTTAGCCTCCTACGAAAGGGTAACTCCCAACCTACGACATCAGTCTTCCTCAACGTGGTCCACATATTAACCACGGGGGGCATGGGACAGTTTTCCTTCACGTGTACCCGGACGAAATGGCTTGCACTGCGAACGTATACAATGTGTAGCTCCCTACTTGTTCCATCCTCGCCCCCGCCTGCCCTCAGTGGAAGGACTGTACAGCAATGGTCCGCCGACCCATTCTCTAAAATGTAATATAGAACTACAACCGCGTTGTAGTAGGTGGCCACAGGAAACATGTCTGCAATGACCGTAAACCAATGCTCCGGACCACATGGACCGCTGGTGTGGTGTATACGGGCTCTGGCGAGTTCAACGTCATTCCGCGAACCGTATATGGGAACATAGTCAGGCCAATGAGTTGATATCTCGTTAAATACCGCCCGACGCGCTGTAGACCATTCACCTTCACCGTCTACGTGGAACGCATCAGCAACGCATCTGAAGCCACAGTTTCCATCACTCGCGACATCGTTCCAGCCTTCGATGTAGCGCCGGACAATGTGGGGGACACTTTCGAGGAACGGGAATGTCGCTGCAGGAGAACACATTAAGATAAATATCTTGTGCAGGAGGCGTTCATTAGGAAGAATGGTGCTTGTACTCACCGTGCCGACGACCACTCCCTGAAGCACGCCCCGGGGACCGTGAACTACTCCCGTATCGCCTGTTCACGTGCTCGTGGTAGCTCGGTGAACGCCGGGTTGATCTTGATCGGGGGACCTGCTCGCTTGGTCTCCCACGTCCGCTGGTGCAATTGTCCGGCTCGCCAATGCCGCTCTCCTCCGGCCGCAACTGCGCATCTATGTAGGATGAAACTCGTCGGCGGACCGAAGGGTCGCTGCGTGCCAGCTCCTCCAACAGAGTGTTGAACCGCGACTGATCTTGTTCGGCCCTCGCAATGTTGTCCGTGCTCCGCACGTGATCACCCAATGCCAGGCTCTTGAACAGCGGATGAATGTCGTCCAAGTACAAGGGGATTCCTTCAGCAACTGCCCCTGCCATGATGCATGCACACGGTATTCCGTGTGTCGAGCGCAGCACACATCCACAGTAAGCATATACCTGTGCTTCGAGTGCATCAATCCTCCCGGACTCGACCGTCAATTTATCCAGACAGTATTTGGACACATTGTTGATCAAGTTGCTGAAAAGGGCCCTACGGTGCAATCTTCCAACGACAGTTCTTGATTTCTCCAGGCCGGTCTTGATCATAGTAATCTGCTGGGCTATCTGCAGGTCGACACGCCTCCATACCGTGTCCAGCGAACCAGTCGACGTATGTAACCACCCTTTCAATGACGAGTGTGCACTTTCGACCCTGCATGTAGTTGTGTTCCCGAAATGCAGAAATCTGTTCGTCCATGCCCTCACAAATTTCTCCTTATGGGGGGTGAGCCACGTCGTCTCAGCGTAACTAACAACAGCCTCGTTCCAAGACCATCCAGTCCTCATATCCACCAAGGTGGTTTCGTACTCTGGAACGGTGGACGCATTGCAAACTCGGAACCATGCACCATTCTTGAACGCTGCCCCGTTCCTCTTATTCCCTGTCAGCACAGTAACACGTGCCTCCACATCCTTGTTAATATGCCAGGTGCAGAGCAGATGATTCTATTCTGGAAACACAGTCCGAAGTGGCCTAATCAGTCCCATCTCCCGATCGGTGACCACAACCTCAGGGAACGGACCATCCACAAGCAAGCTCTTCAGCGCGTTTAGCACCCACTCATAGGTATCTGCCATTTCGTCAACGACAATTGCGTAGGCAATCAGGAAGTTTGTGTTGCAAGGGGACATCCCAACCATCTCAATGAATGGCATGCCGTAGCGATTGGTCTTGTACGTTGAGTCGATGGCCACCACCCACGGAAACGTGCGAAATGCCACAACAGCATCGGGATTGGCCATGAATAAATGAGTCAACGTACCATCACCTGCTGAGCGGTGACTAGTGACATACCCTTTCGCGGTGGCCAGATGCAAACAATTCTCCGCTGTGTTGCGCCCGCCTCGCCTTTCTGTTGCATATGCCGACCTCTCATTGTACACCTGCCTAATGTTCTGATGCAGGTCCGGAAACGAATTACTGAGGCTGGCATTGATATGCCTTGGGGCAGTTTCTGAATCTGTCAAGTCTCTGATCATTTGCTTCACGTCCGCATGGAGCTTGCTGCTCTGTCTATGACCCTCGGGGTACACTGAGAAAGGGTGGTTGTGCATCCCTCGTCTAGGATCCTTGCACGGCACTACATTCCAACCATTCCCCGTGCTGCTCTGTTTCAAGACAATCGCGAACGGGCAGCCACAACTGCTGGTCGAGCTGCTACTCCGTCGGACTACATCAGATTCGCTCGTATCTACATCCTTATCCTTCCGGCCCCGATTGCAAATGCAATATAACCTCAGGGGACCATTCATATTCTGTTTGTAGGACCCCGTCACAAGTTCAAATCCCACCTGCAGAGCAATCCGTTGCAGGTACGAGTAAGCCTCGGCAACGTCTGGGAACACAGCTGAGGTGGCAAATGGAGAGTATCCGTTCCGCCCTGCAGCAGCGTCACATGACTGATGGTCATCCTTAAATAGCAATAAACATCAAGTAATTAGTTACACTCAACTGCTATACCAATTACAATATCAAAATTAACGTAAAAAAATGTAAATTAACGTTACAATAATTAACAAAATAACAAAATTAACAAAACAACAACATTAACGTTACAATAATTACAATTAACGTTACAATAAATAAAATTAACGTTACAATAATTTTTACGTTACGATTAATAAATTAAAATACTAAGATGAGCATAAATTAAAAAACTAAGATGAGCATAAATTTCTTTCTCATTAACAGCTGAAACATACATGTAGTGGGAAAAAAATGCAATAACATCGTGGCTAGAATTAATATAACATTCTTACAGTTCAACAAATTAAAATATCAAAATAACGTAAAAATACGTAACTTAACGGTACAATAATTAACAAAATCACAAAATTAAAAAAACAACAAAAATAACTGCTTCAATAATTAGTAGGACATACATTAACGTTACTGCTATTAACAGGAGATAAATTCATAGGAGATAAATGTGCAATAATTTCATCGTAACAGTTAATAAATTAAAACACAAAGACGAGCATAAATTTGTACGGCAAAAATTATTAAATTTAACAACTACTTACGGACAGAAAGCTAATTAGTAAAATTACCTCCGAAGACATGGAATTTCTAACACCCTTTTCGGGGTAATTTTTGCTCGTCTTGGACAGCAATATTTTTCGAGTGCCCTTCGAATGAGCAACAATTCGAGTGCCCTTTGAATGAGTAAGAATTCGAGCTCATTTATAGCAGTGCGATTTTTGGAAGCAGGCTGGCACGGCTCGCGCCCAGCCCACGGCGAGCCGAGGCGCGTCCGGCTCGCGCCCCAGCCCTGGCGAGCGGCCCGCGCGCGGCTCGCGCCCACCGCACGGCGAGCCACGGCTCGCGCCCACACGCCGGCGAGCGGCCCGGCGATGGCTCGCGCCCTGTCGGTGGCGACTGGCCCGCCGGCGGCTCGCGGTCCACCGGTGGCGAGCGGACCGGCGGCAGCGCGCGGCCTGTCGGTGGCGACCGGCCCGGCACCGGCTCGCGTCCAGACCATGGCGAGCCGACCGGCGGCTCCTCGCGCCCAGGCCGTGGCGAGCCGGGCCCGACGGCGGCGGACGGCGGCGGCGGACGGCGGACGGCGGACGGCGGACGGCGGGGATGCAATTTCGATTAATTAACTAACTTCGTTCCGTTAATATTAACTAACTACAATTATCTAAATTGATTTTAATTTACCTATTGAAAATAAAAAAATAAAAAATACTGTATACGTATTAGGGCGAGGATAGTAAAATACAGGGCGGGATATAGCGATCCACAAAGATTTGGGTTTCTGCTTTCCGTTTTCTCGCCCAGCAAAACAAAGAGAAAAGCCCCCAAAAAAATTTAATAATCCCTCTCTGCTTTCGCCTAATAAAAACAAAACCAACCCAAGTCCAGCAATTTTCTTTTTGCCAGAATCCTCCTTCCGTAATCGTGAATAACACACGATTATTTATACTAAAAATAAAACTCAAATCCTAACTAATTTTGAAAATTTAAAATTCTTATCCAAAAAGAAATATTCTTCCACTTAATTTTAGCTTAATTACAATTAAATTCTAGGCAAAGTCTTGGGAAAGACGGTCTTTCCATAGGCTTATGGAAAGACGGGGTTTAATTCGAATAATAAAAGGTAAAAGGTCTTAGTTGCAACATTAAAAATTTAGTATGCAACATGTAGTAGTTATAAAATTTATAACCCGGTTCATGCAACCCGAAAATTTTATCTTAATTTCTTCTAATTTACACTTTAAACCTTGGTCTTTCCATGACTTATGGAAAGACCGTCTTTCAAGAGACGCACTCTAAATTCTAACTTGGAATAAATAATTAATCCAAGTCTTGGGCTTCATGGCTTCTCTTCGGCCCAATCACAGTGCTGAATTTTTGGCCTTTTTTTTTCTTCTGGACTGCAACTTCGTAAACTCCCTAACGAGGGATCGGAATCGTTACCTCATTAAAAACCCTTTCGGAAAAAAAGAGTATAACAATCCCCCTTTCATCAGCTTCACCTTAACCGGGTCGACTTCACGGAGCAACTTAGTGATCGTTAAACGAAGCACAATTCTGCCACATGAAGGATTCCGACTAAGGATCAGCTGGAACAGCACCATAGTGCTCCAAAACACGGCTACTCTGCTCCGCTACAGCTTTGCTCCAAAAATAGTGATCTATCAACAAAATAAATCAATTAAGTACCAGAAATCACATAAAAGAGCACTAAATTCCTTCAAAAATGAACAACTAAATATCAC
Organism: Rubia yunnanensis; assembly: GCA_037428765.1. Taxonomy (NCBI): domain Eukaryota; kingdom Viridiplantae; phylum Streptophyta; class Magnoliopsida; order Gentianales; family Rubiaceae; genus Rubia; species Rubia yunnanensis. The sequence goes on along the minus strand of CM075071.1, from coordinate 67,267,289 downwards.
ACATCAAATCCTCACACTTGAGTCATACTTGCCCTCAAGTATGAGATGAGCAATTTCAAAGCAGGTTGTTCATTCAAAATCCCATCCCCAAACTAACTCTGACTCTGACTCTGACTCAACAGAAAAGAGAAAATAAAAATAACAGACCAACTATATACATGACACACCTAAGACTCTATTACCCGAACCTTGGTCAAACAATTCAGCATTAAGTTTTCATTTCATGGCTCATCAACAAACATCCCCCTTCAAAGTTCAAGTTTCAGTTCACAAACAAGTGGTGGTCTCATCCCCCTTTAGTACTCAATTCAATCCCCCCTACATTGCTCTTTACCCAACTATCAACTGATCAAAAGGAGACAAGCATGAATTCCTCACGTTTTTCACTCAATCACACAATAAGTAAGGACAGTCACTCAATTATAATCATGCGGTAGCCTTAGCCAATACAGAACAAGCCAAAAAGGTCTTTAAAGGTTGTAACGGGGCTGGGGGTTGTAATATTGGTGAGATCCTAGGGCTCTAAGGTTCATACAAACATGCACTTATGTTCAAGAACAAATCAGTAGAAAATTCCAGCAAATACACATCATCAAAACCAATTTTTTGGACAGATTAAAAGACTAATTCAGGTCTGGAATTTTTTTCTTTTTTTTTCTTTAATTTTTTTTCTTTTTTTTTTCTTGGCAAAACAACACCCTTATTCTCTTTCTTTTTTTTTTCTGTCCAGACCAGAATTTTTCAAATTACATGCTCATTTACCTCTACAGTGCCATAAGACTATTTTTCAATGAGAACCGGCACTCGAATCATGAATATGCAATATCAAGCAAGAGCAGAAATTTTCAGTTCAAGAACATACATGCATGGGGGAAGAATAGTATACAGAGAAAAGGCTATGGTTTTTATAGTGGGTTACACAAAGAAAAGGTCAAGGCTCAAAAGGGTTTACTAGAGGATATAAAATGTAGGCTATATACGATGTGTGGTTAATCCTAATTTGCCTCTTTTTTTACTCATTATGCATCAACTTTAGCTACCACAACTCTCATAAAAAAAAACTTGATGTAGAGAGTGCTCTACTCTAGGCTCAAACCTCACTTTATGCTAGGCTTTTTCATGCAAGTCTTGTTCGTCATCCCATGTATCATTTAGCCAAGTTCAGGTTAATTTCAAAGGTTTATCACTAAGCATTTCAAGGGAGATATCAACCAACAAAAGTTTGCTAATATGATTCTTTTACCAGCAAGGTTAATCCATTTTAAAGCCAATTCATTACTCACTGTCATGCTGAAAATTTGACCGACTCGATAAAATAAAATAAAAACATTTTTTTTCTTTTTCAGAATTATTTATTCACAAAAAACAGCAAACAAAGCATATAAAACGTCACACAAACAAGACACTAAAATGTAAAAACGACACCTAAACCACCTCCTCACACTTAAGCTTTGATTGCCCTCAAGCAAGCTCAGATTAAAAGCGAGAAGAATCCTAGACATAATATACATGAAAGGAAAAGAAAAGAAAAGAAAAGAAGAGCCATAAAAGAGAAGGGATAGGGGAACTCATGCCGGGGGGCTGTTCATGGGGGGAATGTCAAAAAAAGACATTAGACGCTCAATCTGGGCAGCGTGAAGATCCAGCTTTTGGTGCAAGGATTGCACCTCTTCACGAATGGACAACACCTCATCTTGTACCGAAAAAACCCTGCGGCCTGCATGAGAAGAAGTGGTGCTCGGGCAAGGAATGCCCGGCGCAGAACACCGAGGTACATTGTTATCCAAATAAATCAAGTTGCTGGTCCGCAAATAGTCCAAATCACAAAGGGTTGGCTCAGGCACTTTGGGAAGGGAAGGGGGAACACTCAATTGCATACCTTTGTCAAGTAAAACACCAACCAAATTGCATAGGGTCATATGACGAGTAGACTGAATTGCAATTTCATTCAAAGAATCAGCTAAGAAAAATTCCAGATTCAATTTCTCCCCATGATGCATACACCACAACACAAATAATACATTTTGACTGACTTTCGTAAATGTGGTGAAGCGCCCAAAAACATTTCGCAACAGAAAATGGCAACACACTCTCAATACAAGATCGGCAATCCAATGCACATTAGAGCAATTAGCATCATACAAATCAGGGCAAGCAGGAGCCAATTCCTTCCAAGCATCAGTGGGACTAAAATTGGGAAAGTCTTTATAGGTACCCACAAAAGCATTAGCATAACCTTCCGAAGATAAATCATCAACGGACACCAAGCCCAAAGCCACATTCCAATCATTCAAACTCATAGAAACATGGTGCAAACCCAACCGAAAGGATATGCAAGCATCAATCAGGGAAACAGGTTTCTTTAAGCAAAACTAACCACAAACTCTTCACATAGGGGCGTATACACTGTCACAGAATGCAAGTCAAATAGCAAAGACCAACCAATATTTGCGAAGTATTGCAGAAACTGATCATAAATGCCCAAAGTCCTAAAAGAAGAGATACTTAGTCGCAAACCTGACAAACACTGTTTGTTACCCTTTTCAAAGCTTTGGCCTGCAGCTTCGGGTCATCAAATTGGAGGAGGTCCTCCCTGGAATCGACAACGATCTCCGGAGGCAGGCCATGGAATTCGGCAGCATTTTGCTCCTCCTCGTCGGTTGAAACGGTGGGAGCCTGTGTCGCCCGCCTCCTGGTACGTTTCGCAGGCGGCTGGGCGTCGGCAATGTCAGCACTGGAATTATCAATTACTGGATCACGTCGGCGCTTTGGAGCTGAGGGCTTCTTGGACTTGCGTTTTGTCCGCTTCTTCGGCTTGGGCACGGGAGGTGGTGGCAGTTCCTCGGTCACCGGAGAAGATGGCGGTGAAGAGGGTTGCTCCAGCGGTGTGAGTTTTCGCTGCTGGGACAACGCCAATGCCGAAGTCGGTGCCATTTTGGTGAATGTCGTTTCTATCACCAAGAAAACTGCAAACTAGCACACAGATTAGTATAGTAGAAGCAGGTCGTATCCACATAGAACGGTGTAATTTCTATCAAATTTAAACTACCAACAGGGTTTGGTTTAGCAACCACGCCTATGATTGAGATTTGTTTAATAAACTAATGAATTACTAAGTTACAAATAGGGCCAAAATAATGCAGAAAAATGCAAAGATAAATTACGAACAAATATATGGATAACAAAGGATCGGCATAGGTTAATCTTTGGTTCATTCATTGATCATCGACTACTCACATGTCATTTAACCCCCATGAATTAATTGGTTATAAGCAGGAACAGTATTTGCTATTTCCCCTAAATTCCCCTTAAATTTCCGATCGCGAGCAAGTATTTGCTAAACCCGCGATCTTCCTAATTAAGATATTCCTAGCAAGTATTTGCTAAACTAGTTATATCTTAACGATCTTAAGACCTAGGGAACCCAATTTAGACAACAAGCACGTATTTGCATGCAGTTTGTCCAATTAATTGTTTATCATCCTGTTATTACAGTCATAATTGTTATCTGTTTTTCACAGGAGATGCTACTTAATTAGCCCTAGCCTAACAAGATTGAGGTGATCAAACTCAAACAAGCAAGCATAGATTTTAGGCATAACAATTAAAAACTCATGGGATTAAATTCCTGAAAACCCGAAGCCTCACAATTCATGAACCATCGAATTAATCTAGCCGATTAAGAATCTAGCTACTAATGATTAAATTAAATAGAACAAGCAATTCAAAATTAAACATGTTTACAATCGAAAAAATAACGAGAAGAAAAAATTACCAATGAATAATTATTGCTGCTTGCGTTTTTCTTACCAAGAAAACAAAAACAATGAAAAGATTTGGGTTTCTGCTTTCCGTTTTCTCGCCCAGCAAAACAAAGAGAAAAGCCCCCAAAAAAATTTAATAATCCCTCTCTGCTTTCGCCTAATAAAAACAAAACCAACCCAAGTCCAGCAATTTCCTTTTTGCCAGAATCCTCCTTCCGTAATCGTGAATAACACACGATTATTTATACTAAAAATAAAACCCAAGTCCTGAAAATTTAAAATTCTTATCCAAAAAGAAATATTCTTCCACTTAATTTTAGGTTAATTACAATTAAATTCTAACTTGAAATAAATAATTAATCCAAGTCTTGGGCTTCATGGCTTCTCTTCGGCCCAATCACAGTGCTGAATTTTTTGCCTTTTTTTTTCTTCTGGACTGCAACTTCGTAAACTCCCTAACGAGGGATCGGAATCGTTACCTCATTAAAAACCCTTTCGGGAAAAAAGAGTATAACAATCCCCCTTTCATCAGCTTCACCTTAACCGGGTCGACTTCACGGAGCAACTTAGTGATCGTTAAACGAAGCACAATTCTGCCACATGAAGGATTCCGACTAAGGATCAGCTGGAACAGCACCATAGTGCTCCAAAACACGGCTACTCTGCTCCGCTACAGCTTTGCTCCAAAAATAGTGATCTATCAACAAAATAAATCAATTAAGTACCAGAAATCACATAAAAGAGCACTAAATTCCTTCAAAAATGAACAACTAAATATCACACATCAACAACTGCTCAAAAATTTCTTTAAATTGGAGATGGAGTTCATGAACTGTACCAGTCTTACGTATACCGTGGGCAGTAGCACGAAGACGAAGGAGGGATGATGCACTGCTGTCATGATAAATGGACTGAAGATTGTCCCAAATTCCTATGCAGTGGCACATTCAGGTAAAACTGCCAAGGCCTCTGGGGTGAGAGAAGAAAAACGAAGACTGCACACACATTGATCTTCATCAACCCAAAGTCCATAATTAGACTGGGGCTTCAAGTAAGCCTCCATGAGATCAGTCTTGGTGGCGGAGCTGCGACTTGGAGGAGAACCAACGGCCGCATCGTAGGAGAAGGAAGAGGCGGCAGTGGCTGGAGGGTGAGGAGGAACAGTCGGACATGGCCTGGAACCATCAAGAAAACCATACAACTTCTGGGGTTGGAGAATATAACCAGCTTGACGCTTCCACAAAAAATAATTGGATAATGACAATTTGATAGTCATCATGTGGAGCAAGGTAGTATAAGACAATTTTTTGCCAGACATGCTGAGAGGTAAAAAAAAGGAAAAAAATAGGGTTTTAGAATTAGGTTTGCTCTGATACCATGATAAAGTAATTTTCCATAATGATTCTGATTAATGATGAAGAATATATATAGAGTACAAAGAATACTAGTCTAAATATAACTCTAGTACTAGTCATCAACATTGAATAAAATATTATCTAATCATCTATTTGCTTTATTCTAACAAAGGCTCTGGCTCTTCCATCAGCGACAAAGACTGTGTTCTCTGCCTCCTACGTGCTCTCGGTCTAGAATTTTTGCAGTTTTCAAGCATTCAACTCACCCAAAATCCGCTTCCCTCGTACGCCGAAGTAGTCGTACGTGCTCAGAGTTATGAGCTCTTTCAGCAAACTATCTTTGGGACGTCTGGTGTGTCTGAACCTCTCGCTGCTGCCTTTTCTGTGACTGCCGCTGCCCAGAATCACGTGTCCCCTCAGGCCCGTGGCGCTCAGGCACCGTCACGTGGCGCGTGTTCTCCAGACGCAACCGTTCTGGTGTGCGGCATTATGCAAGTTTCTCCTTTGATTGGTCTCTGCCTGGTGCTCCTCCCTTCGGTGGTCGTGGCCGATGCTGGAACCTGAAGTGTCAATGGTGTAATATTGGGCATAGTGCTGCAAATTGTTATAAGCTCTCCTCGGTCAACCGCTTTGGGGATTCTGCCCATTTTGCCGACGCCTTCCATTCCTTCATGTCGCATGAAGAGCCTTGTTCACCATCCTCATATTGGTCTCTTGACTCAGTTGCAACAAGTCATCTCACTGCATCCACTTCTAGTCTTGATAATGTCACACCCTATTCTGGTAATAATTCTGTCACTCTTGGAAATGGCCAATCTTTATCTATTACTCATACATGGTCTTGTCGATTTAATGATGCATTATCTTTATCAGATATTTTGATGGTTTCGACTATCACTAAAAAATCTTATTTCTATTGGTACACTCATCAAGGATTTAAATGCCATTATATTCTTTGATGACAAATCTTTTGTGATTCAGAATTGGTCCACAAGGGAGCTTGTGGGCCACAGGCGCTATGAAGGAGGCCCCTATGTTCTTGACAAAGGTGGTGCTGCTCTGGTTGCTTACATTCAGTCACAGATAAGCAAGCTTCTTTTGAACTCTAGCATGCTTTTGGCCATAGTTCTCATTCTGTCATTTCTTAGTTAAACAAACAAGGTTTACTTTATGTTACTTCACTATTACCTAAACCTTCAGTATGTGGCTCCTGCAAAATGACCAAGAGCAAATGCCTTTCTTTTATGGAAAATTAAAAAATGGAGGAATATTTATTATCCCTCACTCATTGTGATTTATAGGGACCTGCACCTATTACTATTGAGTCTGGTTTTTCCTACTATGCAGTATTTATTGATGATTTTTCTCGTTTCACTTGGTATTACCCTTTGAGGTGGAAATCAGATTCTTTTGATGTGTTTATCGCTTTTCAAAAGTTTGTGGAGAATCAATTTTCGTGCTCTATTTAAGTTTTCCAGAGCGTCGGCACTAAGTTCACAAATACTTGGCTTCGTTATCACCTCACTGCTCATAGCATTCACCAGATATCTTGTCCATCTACGCTTGAACAAAATGGTCGAGCGGAACAGAAGCATCACCATATTGTTGAAATGACTTTATCTATGTTGAAATGGAGCGGAACCGAATGATGACTTTTCTACGGTGGTTTACATTATTAATTGGCTCCCCACTTCCTTACTTGATGGGCACTCTCCTTTTTATCTTGTCTACTGACGGCGCCCTGACTACTCTAATTTCCATTCGTTCAGCTGTTGCATTTATCCATTCATTCGACCATTCTCGGATCACAAATTAGCCCATCGGAGCTCTTCTGGCGTATTTTTGGGATACATTTCACAATAAAAAGGCTTTCACTATTTAGATCCTTCTACTTAGAAGATCTACATCACTCGGCATGCTCGATTTGACGAGCTTTTCTTTCCTTATACAAGCAGTTCTCCCACTTCTCCCTCTTTGTTGGACGTCTCCATCTTCTTGGATTCTGACTCCGCATATACACCTTCACCTCTAGCTCCATCTGTTGTTCACACATCCTGCCAATTATGTCCCTTGACGGACTCGTCTCCACCAGCTTCCGAGGTCGACCCTATTACTTTGGGAGACACTTCTCCATATTTTTCCAATCCCATTTGTCTCCATCTTCTCCTTCTCCCCCATCTCCATCTCTGCGTTCACCACCACGTCCTTCTCACTCTATGGCCACTCGATGTAGTTCTTTTTTGGACTATGTCCTCACTAGTTCTCTTACTGCACTTGTGGCCGAAACTGAACCCCATGGATATCGATATGCTCTTAAAGACCCTAAATGGGTTAGTGCTATGGATGATGAGATGTCTTCTCTCCGCTAAAAACACACTTGGGATCTCGTACCTCATCCCACTGGAGTTAATATGGTTGGCTCTAAATGGTTCTATCGCATTAAACATCGCTCTGATGGTTCCATCAATTGTTATAAGGCCCGTCTAGTAGCACAAGGATACTTACAGTTGCCTGGTTTGATTTCACTCATACATTTAGCTCGGTGGTCAAGGCCTCTACAGTCTGCACCATCTTAGCTAATGATACCATTAACCATTGGTCGCTTCATCAATCGGATGTAAAAAATGCCTTCCTCAATGGTGTTCTTGATGGACCTGTCTATATGGAGCAGCCTTCTGGGTATCGGGACTCTATCTATCCAGACTATGTTAGTCGCTTCCGCAAGGCTATTTATGGCCTTAAGCAGGCTCCGTGAGCTTGGTTTCAACGCTTTAGCTCTTATGTGCGCAATCTTGGTTTCTTATGCAGCACCACTGACACCTCCCTCTTCACTTACATTTGTGGCTCACGTGTTCTTTATCTGTTTGTCTATGTTGATGATATCATCCTAACCGGTAGTGACCCAACTCTCATTCAACAATTTATTTCTTGCACACACCGTAAGTTGGCCATCAAGGATCTTGGAAATCTTCATTACTTTCTCGGGCTTGAGGTTTCTCGATCTGACTCGAGTCTTTGCCTTGGTTAGGCCAAGTACGCTATGCAAATTCTCCAGTGCGTCAGCATGACTGATGCCACTCCTGTATCCACTCCCTTTGTCCCTGGCAGTCAGCTTCTTAGCACAGATAGAGAACCTTTCTCTAATCATACACTTTTTTTGCTCTCTTATAGGTGCTTTTCATTATTTGACCATTACTCAACTGGATATTACCTTTGCAGTCAACTCGGTCAATCAGTTTCTGCAATCCCCCTTGGATGTACATTACCAGGCAGTTACTAGTATTCTTCGTTATGTACAAGGTACTATTCATTATGGTCTAATATATTGCCCCACTGTTGGTTCGCTCCTAATCTCTGGATACTCTAATGCAGACTGGGCTCACTGCTTAGAGACTTGTAGCTCCACCTATGGCTTTACTATTTTTCTAGGTAGGAAACTTGTATCTTAGAGTGCTAAAAAGCATCCTACTGTTTCTCGTTCTATTTGCGAGTCCGAATATTGTGCTATGGCAAATATCACTGCTGAACTAGCCTGGATGTGTAACTTATTGAGGGATCTTCACATTCCATTGTCATCGCCTCCTCTTCTCTTGTGTGACAACAATAGAGCTATCTTCCTGTCCTAGATTCCTATTGACATCGACTAAATTTTGTTTGTGAGCTTGTCTTCTCCGAAAAATTACGTACTAGACATATTGCTTCCTCTCTTCAGATTACGAATATTTTCACCAAGGGGTTGGCTCGTCCCTCTATTTAACTTTTTTCGGTCCAAGCTTTGCCTGACTTCCCTTACCACGCTTCGCATGGGAGTGGTGGTGAATATTACTCTTGCACTCTCAATAAATAGGGATATTAGTCATTGTAATCAATCACTAATCAATACCACTTTAATAGCTATGTTTTTGGAGCTGCAATATATCGCTATGTGCAGCGGCGGAACTAGGGGGGCGAGGGGGTGCTAGCGCCTCCCCTAAGATCCGGCGGCCCGGAAATTAGGCCTAGAGCCACCGGAAGCCGCCGGATTCCGCCCCCCTTGAGCTGTAGTCGTTGCCGGAGCGAGGAACGGAGGAAGTGGCATTGGAGGCGGAGGCGCGGCGCAGAGGAAGAGGTGAAGAAGATGATGTTTTTTCATTTTTTTTGGTATAACTAAACAAAACGACGTTGTTTTGGCTAAGTGAAACGACGTCGTTTTGCTTGGCTGGTGGGGAAAAAAAAGAAGGCCAATTGGGCTCAGCCCAATTGGCCCAAACGAAAGCCTAACCTAATTAATACAGCAAACGCATTTGCCACTTTGCCTCCAACTCCAAGCTCACTTTGCCTCCAACTCCAAGCTCACTTTGCCTCCAACTCCAAGCTCCACCTCCACCGCCCAGGCTCCGCCTTCCACCGCCGCCGCTGCCTGCCGCATTCGAGAAAAATTTTTTGCCTCTCTTATTCAGCCCCCCCCTTACATTAAGCCCTGGTTCCGCCACTGGCTATGTGTTACTTTGGGAAACTTTTGCATGTGCGAGAGCTACTCTGATATGGAGAAGCCAAGGTCTGCCTCACCTGAGCAGAAATCTGAGATCCAACCATAACATATATGGAAGTGGTAGTGAAACAATACAACAAAGTTCTTATTTGCTAATCTGTCTTAACTTGGGGAGAAAACTCAGTGGAGTGAGCAACATTGGTCATCAAGAATTTGCCAAAGGTCCCCTAAGAGGACGCGGGAGTTGATGAATAAGCAAAAGCCCTTGTAATTAGATCACGCAATCAAAAGACGACGGAAGAGAGAATACATGCTCATGCAAAACCATGTAATTAGATCTATCAAGCTTGATGGAGATCAAGTGAACCAATGATTGAAAACTGAGAGACACCATGGAAGCATCAACAAAGATTTGACAGAAGAACGTGAAGGGTCGATTAGACCGACAACACAGCAAGGGCTAGTGTTGAACAGTTGACAACCGACGAATTTAGTACCTCCGTATAAACGGTGTAGTTTGGTAATCAGGAATTTAGTACCTCCGTATAAACGGAAAAATAGGAAAAAATTGAACATAATTAAATGGGAGCCTCCTGATTATGGACTGAAAGTTAACTGTGATGCTGCACTACAAGGAAATTCAATGGGAATTGGGTGTGTAGTGAGAGACCACCTTAAGAGAGTGAAATATGCAGTATCATGTTACATAGATTACACTGATATCCTGCCCCACCCTCATTTGTCAGTCCTTAATGCAAAATTGGTTGCCATTCTTGCAGGTCTTGAAGCAGCAATGGGCAGGACTCAATAGGTACACATTCAATCAGACTGCTCAATTGCGATACAAATTCTTGGTGGAAATATCTGCCCGTGGCCGCTCATGAAGATCCGAGAGAAGATTACAATGGCTGCTTCAAGGTTCCAATCTGTTACATATACTCACATCCATAGAGATGGCAACCAAACACCGGACTTCCTAGCTAAACTAGCAGTTAGAAGAAGGCTCTCCTCTCCATTTATGGAAATTCAAGAGTCGATCAGGTTCAACTTTCTTGATCGTAGGGAAACTTTGTTTCCGCAATTTAGATGGAAGAATTACTTAATCAGTTAGATGAGTTTTAGTCGATTCTATTTGATTCTTGAACTGATTCTTGGACTGATTCTTGTTGATTGTCTGGCCTTCGTAAGCTTCACACAGGGGGTGGAGAGCTTATCGAAGGAATCACAACCAACAAAAATCATCCGAGACCAGAACTCTATGTAAAACGTCTACTCCTCTTGTAAGCTTCTATTTTGGGCAGTAATAAAGGGAGTGGGATCCCTTAATAAACAAACCCCACTCATCAGGGATGAGTGTTTTGATTTAAAAAAAAATCGGCGAAAGAGTAACATGAACAATGGTATCGGGAGGTTCGAGCGGTGCACTGGCGCCGATCAACAAGAGGAGATGAGGCCATCGGTGATGGAAAAGAATCTGAGGAGGTTGATTGGCCGAGCAGCAAAAACGAGGAATGGGGGTTTTTAGGCTGATTTTCAAAAATTGGAGAAAGAAAATCAGGATTTAAAGGAACATGTCTAATACTGTGATAGAATGTAAAACCCATCATTATTGAGGTTGTGTGTATTGATATTTATAGTAACTACAAAAGGTACAATCATACAATGAATACCATATTACAAAATCAATCAAGAAAGGAATCGGTTCATTATCCTTCTTCTACTCCTTTAAATCTATTAGTTAGGCACTAATGCATGATAAGTTCATTAACGGTAGTGAAATAGGGAAATAGACTATGGTTCTGAACCGCTGTCTTTGGCACCGCCGTACAATTGAACGCCCGTTATGACTTCAGTTTCATAATTCCAAGGCCACTTCCAATGTTGCAACTGGTCTCAGAAGTCAGTACAAAAAAATGGGCTTTATAGGTTCTGTCGAAACCAGGCAATCCATATTGACCATATCATCTCATTCTTTATATAAACACAAAGTGGCATTTATCTTCAACACACACAACCACTGTCATACTCATCTCTTGATATCAAATTCACCTGCAATCAAACAAATAGTAATTAATATTGAAACAACAATAATCAATCAACCTTGAACAATAACATACTTCAAAATTGGTAAGTTGGTCTACCAAAACAAATTTAAAATGGAGAAGAAATCATACCATGATAATATGAATTTTATCACAATACATGCTACGATGTCAAAATATTATTTATTATAGTTTTATTAATTTATTATTAAATTAGGGTTTTAGGAGGATTACATTATACATTTTTTCCCACTGAATATTTTTAGTGAGGTAGTGTTATCATTTTAACTTATTTCTTTTTAGAATGAGGCTCATTAACTTGGTCATTTTGGAATTGGAAGAGTTAATTTCAGCCATGCCTTTATTTTAGGATTTAGAATGTTCAGTTTTGATCTGCTTAGAATTAGATTCGATAAGATTAGATAAGACAATATTTCTTCAAGACTAAGCTTGGATAAATTTAGCCACATCACCTTTTATTTTAGCTATTTTAGTAAGATATGATTTTAGTTTCTTAAATCTGTCATAAATCTTTCGGGAACTACCAAATTCCGCTATGTTTCTACTTGTAGATGCTGAACCTATAAATAGGGGAGGCTATTCACGTTTTTACTGACCACTTTTATCAATAAAAAAGTCAGATTTTCAAATTATACTCAATTACTTGCGAACATCTTCATTGTTTCTTAATTCTGCATGTTAATTAAGTATCAATACCCTTCATTTGTGAGATAATCATGCGGGCTAATTAGTGAGCAAATTTTTGAGTTGAGCATCAATCTCGAGGGCTAGTTGTTGATCAACTCCTGTGGCCAAGTTAGGGTTTGCGGAACTCTTAATTCGGTTAAAGATTGAAATTCCGCAATCTAGAGTGTTCGTAAGAAAATTCATATCAGTTGGTATCAAAGAGAAGCAAAAATTTTTGCGACCATCATATCAGTCGGCATCAGTTGGTATCGTAGGGCGATATTAGTTGGTACCATATATCCGTATTTTTATGTTGAGAAAAGTGCATATATAACCCTATATAATTGATGAAAGTGTAGATATAACCTAGCAATAATTGAATGTGCAAATATAACCCTGGTCAGTCAATATTGGAAATAATGACTTTAGGGTTATATTTGCACATATGTATAATAGTTAGGGTTATATTTGCACATATGTATAATAGTTAGGGATATATTTGCACTAAAAAATAACCCAAGATTATATTTGCACTTTCTTCAACATATTTCCACCACCTCCGATCAACTCTACATCAGCTTCTCCAACCGACCACTGTTCTGCTCTCCGTCCGTTGCAACTCCGATTGCCGCCGTTCTCCTCTGTTTCAATGTCTCCGACAGGTCAACGTTACCCGAAGCTGCAGTCTGCTAGTTTTTCTCGCTGCTGCTCTTCTCTGTTTCACCACCAGAGATCGCCATTGATCTTTTTCGTCTCGGACCGACCTCTTGTACCTTCGTTCTGCCCGCCGACCGTTCATTTGCCACCTCTCTTCTTCAACCGGTGGTTCAATTCGTTAGACGGCAAGGTATCTCCGGCGAATCAGCTATCCGTTCGGTAATTCTACTGGTCCGCTTCTTCACCAAGTCCTAGCGACGCCGGCTCCGATCAGAAGGCCAGTAAGACTCTGCAAATATGTTCAGGTAAGCTTTCAGATATGCCAGCGCATCCATCTTACGCGCCCGTGAAGCCAAACACGCTGTCTCTCCACTAGGCGCGTGAATACCACGGCGCACTACTTGAAGGCGCATGCGCCTGACGCTCGCAGCTCAAAGGTTCATCTCTTGGCTCATATCTCCTTCTCTCGCGAGTTGGTCATTTTATCGTGATTTATTTGATTTATCGCACGTTTCTCGCAAGCTCTCCTAATCTCACGAGTCAAGCCACTTCAGCATCAGTCAGCACACATTCACTGCATAGTCACCGTCCTGTCACCATTTATTAGCAGGATTTTGCAGGAATGACGTGAGATGTTTATCTCCATTTATTTTTTAAGATCATTCACATTTTGAGGATGAAATTTTTCGAACACGGAGGGAATGATATGATGTCAAAATATTATTTATTATACAATTTTCTTAATTTATTATTAAATTAGGGTTTTAGGAGGATAACAATGTACTCTTATTCCCACTGGGTTTTTAGTGAGATAGTTTGATCATTTTAACTTATTTCATTTTAGAATAAGGCTAATTAACTCGGCCATGTTGGTATTGGAAGAGTTAATTTCGGCCATGCCTTTATTTTAGGGTTCCCAAATCTCATCCTAAGCCATATCACACAAGCAGTGATAAAACCACTAAAACCAATGGAAAACCAATGCCACAACATATCCCTAGATCTTCATCAGGCCTCCCACTGTCACAAAAGCAAAAGGAATTCACATATCAACAAGTGAACATTGACAAACAAAAAAAAATCAATAAGGAGAAACACACTACGACTATTAACAAGCTCGACAAGAGTCTCTCAACAGATAATATAAACGGTCAAGTCCCTTTAAATAGCAGCCCCACTCCACACCAGTCGGAAGATCAAAGGGTACAACAATCACTGGCTCCTATTACTGTATGGAAGGGAAACTGGAATCCACCAGTAACTATGCCGAATAGACCCCTCAATACTGGTGGAGAGGCAAGTAAAGTTTGACCGTTGATTAGTAGAAGTCAACTTAGTCACTAGTATTTATATATAGAAAGTCAAATAAAGTTTGACCGTTGATTAGACAAAGACAAACATTTTTATTAGTATTTATTATATACTAATAAAATAAAGTTTAATCGTTAATTAGTTAAAGTCAACTTTGTTATTAGTGTTTATTTATTGAAAGTCAAGTAAAGTTTGACTGTTAATTAGACAAAGTCAACCTAGTTATTAGTGTTTACCGATTGATTGTCGAGTAAAGTTTGACCGTTGATTAGTTAAAGTCAGCTTAGTCACTAGTGTTTCTAGAGAGATAGTCAAGTAAAGTTTGACAGTTTGGTTAGACAAAGTAACCTAGTTATTAATGTTTATATATTGAAAGTCGAGTAAATTTTGACCGTTGATTAGTTAAAGTCAGCTTAGTCACTAGTGTTTCTATATATAGAGAGAGAGTCAAGTAATGTTTGACCGTTGATTAGACAAACTCAACCTAGTTATTAGTGTTTATATATTGAAAATCGAGTAAAGTTTGACCGTTGATTAGTTAAAGTCATTTTTGTTATTAGTGTTTATATATTGAAAGTCAAGTAAGCTTTGACCGTTGATTAGAAAAAGTCAACCTAGTTATTAGTATTTATTATATACTAATTCAAATAAAGTTTGACTATTAATTAGTTAAAGTCAACTTTGTTATTAGTATTTATTTATTGAAAGTCAAGTTAGCTTTGACCGTTAATTAGACAAAGTCAAACATTTTTATTTGTATTTATTATATACTAATTCAAGTAAGGTTTGACCGTTAATTAGTCAAAGTCAACTTAGTTATTAGTGTTTATATATCGAAAGTCGAGTAAAGCTTGACCGTTGATTAGTTAAAGTCAGTTTAGTCACTAGTCGAAGGTAATGGTAAATAAAAAGAAACCGTAAGAGTCTACGGGAGTGGGAACATTGTCCCACTCCCGTTATACAATGGAACCTACTAGACTACCCCTGATCTAGATGGTACAATCAGGTGGCCACAAAAAGTGCTGTGGGAATGTACGGGAGTGGGAACATTGGCCCACTCCCTTAATACATGTTACCTAAAATACTACCCCTGATCAAAATGTTGCAACCAGGTGACCAAAAGAAGCTAGTCCCATCGTGATAACCGGGGCCTGTGGAAATCATCCATGGAAAATCTTACAACCTATCGTGGTGACCGGGGCTTGTATGAGCCATCCCTTCAACAGAGTCCCGTCGTGGTGACCGGGGCCTGTATAAGCCATCCCTGAAAAACAAATAGAGGGGTAGGAGATCAAACTCGCTAGCCTCCTCGCTCCATGTTACATCCCTGCTACCGGTGGTGTGAACCGGCTCTTGCGCCGTGGTTTGCTCCCCACGGGTGTCTTCGACTCTGAGAGTGGTCTCGGTCTTCCAATGAATGAAGTAGTATGACCTGTCCTCCTTAAAGGGCTTGCACACCGCTTCTACCATGTACACCTCTAAGATGAAGATAAAGAGGTGTTATTGGCCTTCAATAACGGTCTCTGGATGAGGGCCGAGGCTTTCTCTGTGGGGTTGGGAGCAGTTTGACCGTAGTTCGTTGTGCTCCCAAGTGTTCCCCGCGGATAGACCTCCTAGGCATAAGAGACCGGGCATGACTTCTACCGCGCACGCCCCGCGTAACGGTTTTGTAACCGTTCTTTCCATTTTAGGCAAATGGATAGCCTGATGCCATTTTGCACTTTTTAGTACAGCGCAGGCCAATAGCGCAGGCAAATAGCGCAACCGTTAAATCCAAGTGATACCTAGCTAGGGGTAAATTAATTTGCATACGCAGAATCAATTTACCCCCTACCTAACCTACATGGCCATGCTGCTGCCATGGGAAATCCTGCCAACCATCTAGAGAGAAGCTGCTGGTTTTTTTTCCAATCAATCCAATAGTAGCCATCCCTCGAGGTTTCTTCACGATACCTTGAGTACTTGAGCACCACCAACACCACCTCGAGGACAAAGCACTCGAACACCTTCAGCCCTCGAGTGCCCCCCCAGTGCACCTGAAAGCTTCCAACACACGAATTGCCCCCTCGAGATCTCGAGCACCACTAGGACCACCTCGAGGACAGAGCACAAGATGTTCAGCCCTCGAATGCCCCCAATGAGCCCAAGAAACACCTTCAGCTTAATCCTTCCATCCTCGAACCATCCCTCAAACTCAAGTACCTTAATCCATCTCTCCTCAAACCATCCTCGAATTTTTGAGCATATCCAGCACTCGAATGCCTTTAGCACTCGAATCCATCGAAAACTCCTTCAGCCCTTGGACCATCCTTCCAACCTCGGACCATCACTCCGCTTCCCTTCGAGTACTCAAGCACTTCCATCATTCGAATGCCCAAGTCGAGCACTTAAATGCCTTCAGTGCTCGAATCCCTCGAGATCACCTTCAGCCCTCGAACCATCCCTCAACTTCCCTTCGATTATTTGAACCTCCCCCCTCGAGGGAAGAGAGTGCTCGAATACCTCAATCCGTCTAACTGCAAACTACCCTCGAGTACTTGAGCACTTCTAGCACTCGAAAGCCCATCTCGAGCACTCGAATGCTTTCCAGCAACTAAATCCCTTGAAATCTCCTTCGGCCCTCGGACCATCCTTCCATCCTCGAACCATCCCTCAACTTCCCTTCGAGTACTCGAACCTCCATTCCTCGAAGGGTTACTGTTCAGCATACCATTCAAGTTACCACTGCCAACTGATAGATGTGATTGCCGGACCATATTTTCCGGCATTGTTGATCACTGGAATCTGGGAAAAAATTTAGAAAAATACCAATTACTAGAATCTGCTCTTCCGTTCCTTTTCTTTTGGAAATTCTTATGACTGAGAAACAGGGCCAACAAATTTAGAGTGATATTCTTTATGATTCCGATTGAAAACAATCCACCATGGCCGGCTGCCGGACCAACCAACACATAGTGAAACATCTCATGACATCTATGATGAATCCATATAGCCCCAAAGTATTGCCACCTCAATTATACCTAGAATGGAGATCACCGTATGAATGTTCATAAGTGAGAAAACTTTAAATCCGTGTTTTCAGCATAGAACATCTAAGTACCAACTAGTTTAGGTAAAACAAGGTCGGGTGGTGTCCGGGTTGTGAACACAAGCAAGGCTGAGAGTTTACCAGGTTCTAAGCACAAGCAAGGCCGGGACAGGTACCAGGTTCTGTTCACTTGTGAGGCCAGAGGTTTCCCAGGATTTGAACACACGCTTGGCCGGAAGGTGGCCAGGTTCCGAGCACTAGCAAGGCCAGATGGCCAGTTTGGGATATGAACACGAGCTAGGCCGGTCGGGTGCCCGGGATTTGAACACAAGTTCACCTAGATCAGTTAGGGTAACCTGTTGGTATAAGCTCCAATTTAAACCGAGTAAACAAGGTCGAGCATTTTCTGGGTTCTGAGCACGAGCAAGGCTGGGTGGTTTACCGGGAGCAAGGCCGGGCTGGCAGGCCAGGTTTTGATCACTTCCAAGGCCGTAGGTTTCCCAGGTTTTGAACACAAGCAAGGCCGGAAGGTGACCGGTATTTGGGCACTAGCAAGACCGGGGGACAAGGCCGGGGTTTGAACACAAGCTAGGCCGGTCGGGCTCGAGGTTTGAGCACAAGTTTACCCGAATCAATTAGAACTGACCCAAGTGCTAGCAATTTCCATGCCTGAGACCCTTCATTAATATTAATCTCCTATGAACATCATATTTATAGGCCACTAACCCACACAGATTCTCATAAACAGCTCGATTCTTCCTACTAAAACCATCTCAGCATGCGACGACAATCCACACACTCTACAAAATTAAATATGCAAAGCTTCTCCTGTTCCCAGTAAAACTTCTCAAAACAGAGCACCACAGCAATCCACATGGGTTTAGCGTACGAAATACCTTCCACAGGAGGCCTCACCACAAATAGATTTCTGTACAAATTTCATTAAATGAAATCGAAGACAACCTCTCTCTCAAGTTCGTCCACAGAATTCCTCCTCACAAATTCGCAAAACAAATCCACAGAAAATCCGCACAAGTTCATCCAATAAAGTCCGCGGAAATTCGTACAATAAATCCACATCAGAAATTAGCACAAAATTCATCATACAAATCCACACCAGATTTAGGGAGCTAGACTTACATGAGGTTCGCCAAGCTCTCGTCTCCAGTGACCCAGATTGAGGACCGGAGTCTCCAACCCAAGTTGGCGGCGGGTTTGGTTCTGGGCGGGTTCCCAGTCGGAAGTCGTCTTCGTCCAAGTTCGAAGAAGCATGGCCTCCTCCAGAGTACGCCGAAGCCCTCACCATCTTTTCTGGGATGCGCCTTGTTTTGGAGCCTTCAAGAGTAAAAACCAACTCTTTTCCCAAAATTACGAACTACTCTTTTCCCAAAGTCTTCAACCTAAAATTACGGGCTACAAACTTAAGCGAGAAACCCAGATCCAGTTTTTATTACTTCCAAAAAAAGAGAAATACTTCAAATTGGAGCACCTATTATACATTGAAAGATTCCCGGCAAGGAGCCCAACATTAATGTCGGGCTCCTCGCCGGAGAAGAGGGGCTGTGGAAGAGGAACCAGGCAAAAACCTAACACGATGAACAGTGCTGGGCTGCACCCTATATTCGCCTCAGAGCTCTCAAGTAGCTTAGTCACTAGTCGAAGGTAATGGTAAATAAAAAGAAACCGTGGGAGTGTACGGGAGTGGGAACATGAGCCCACTCCCTTAATACATTTTACCTAAAAAACTACTCCTGGTCTAAATGTTACAACCAGGTGACCAAAAGAAGCCATTCCCGTCGTGATGACCGGGGCCTATGGAAACCAACCATGAAAAGTATTACAACCCGTCGTGGTGACCGGGGTCGGTATGAGCCATTCCTTCAACAGAGTCCCATCATGGTGACCAGGGCCTGTATAAGCCATCCATCCCTGCTACCAGTGGTGTGACCGGGTCTTGCTACCGGTGGTGTGAACCGGCTCTTGCTACCGGTGGTGTGAACTGGCTCTTGCGCCATAGTTTTCTCCCCACGGGTGTCTTCAAATCCAAGAGTGGTACTCGGTCTACTAATCCGAGAGTGGTACTCGGTCTTCTAATCCGAGAGTGGTACTCGGTCTTCTAATCCGAGAGTGGTACTCGGTCTTCTAATCCGAGAGTGGTACCCGATCTTCCAATGAATGAAGTAGTATGACCTGTTCTCCTAAAAGGGCTTTGCACACCGCTTCTACCATGTACACCTCTAAGATGAAGATAAATAGGTGTTATTAGCCTTCGATAATGGTCTCTGGGTGAGGGCCGAGGCTTTCTTTGTGGGGTTGGGAGCAGTTTGACCGTAGTCCGTTGTGCTCCCAAGTGTTCCCCACGGATAGACCTCCTAAGCATAAGAGACTGGGCATGACTTCTACCGTGCATTCCCCGCGTAATAGTTTTGTACCCGTTCTTTCCATTTTAGGCAAATGGACAGCCTGATGCCATTTTGCACTTTTCAATGCAGCGCATGAAAATAGCGCAAACCGTTAATTCCAAGTGATGCCTAGCAAGGGGTTTATTAATAATGTGTACGCCAAATTAATTTACCCCCTACCCAACCTACATGGCCATGCTGCTGCCATGGGAAATCCTCCCAACAGTCTGAAGAGAAGCTGCTGTTTGTTTTTTTTTTTCAATCACACAGTAGCCATCCCTCGAGGTTTCTACACGAGTCCCTCCTTGAGGACAGAGCACTCGAACACCTCCATCCCTTGAATGCCCCCCACAAGCACTCGGGAGCTTACGACACTCGAATGTCTACCTAGAGTACTCGAGCACCTCCTGCACCACCTCGAGGACAAAGCACTCGAACACCTTCAACCCTCAAGTGCCCTCCCCGGTGCATCCAAAAGCTTCCAGCACACGAATTGCCCCCTCGAGATCTCGAGCACCACCAGGACCACCTCGAGGACAGAGCACAAGAACACCTTCAGCCCTCGAATGCCCCCAATGAGCTCAAGAATCCTTCAGCCCTCGGACCATCCTTCCAACCTCGGACCATCACTCTGCTTCCCCTTGAGTAATTGAGCACTTTCGACACTCAAATGCCCATTTCGAGCACTCGAATGCTTTCCAGCAATCGAATCCCTAGAAATCTCCTTCAGCCCTTGGACCATCCTTCCATCCTCGAACCATCCCTGAACTTCCCTTCGAGTACTCGAACCTCCATTCCTCGAAGGGTTACTATTCAGCATACCATTCGAGTTGCCACTGCCAACTGATAGATGTGATTATCGGACCATATTTTCTGGCGTTGTTGATCACCGGAATCTGGGCAAAAATTTAGAAAAATACCAATTACGAGAATCTGCTTTTCGTTCCTTTTCTTCTGGAAATTCTTATGACTGAGAAACAGGGCCAACAAATTGAGAGTGATATTCTTTATGATTCCAATTGAAAACAATCCACCATGGCCGGCCGCCAGACCAACCAACACACAGTGAAACATCTCATGACATCTCTGATGAATCCGAATAGCCCCAAAGTATTGCCACCTCAATTATACCCAGAATGAATATCACCGTATAGATGCTCATGAGTGAGAAAACTTTAAATTCGTGTTTTCGGCATAGAGCATCTAAGTACCAACTAGTTTAGGTAAAATAAGGCCGGGCGGTGTCCAGGTTGTGAACACAAGCAAGGCTGAGAGTTTACCGGGTTCTGAGCACAAGCAAGGCCGGGACAGGTACCGGGTTTTGTTTACTTACGAGGCCGTAGGCTTCCCAGGATTTGAACACACACTTGGCCGGAAGGTGGCCGGGTTCTGAGCACTAGCAAGGCCTGATGGCCAGTTTGGGATATGAACACGAGCTAGGCCGGTCGGGTGCCCGGGATTTGAACACAAGTTCACCTAGATCAGTTAGGGTAGCCTGTTGGTATAAGCTCCAATTTAAATTGAGTAAACAAGGTCGAGCATTTTCTGGGTTCTGAGCACGAGCAAGGCTGGGTGGTTTACTGGGAGCAGGGCCCGACTGGCAGGCCGAGTTTTGATCACTTGCAAGGCCGGAGGTTTCCCAGGTTTTGAGCACAAGCAAGGCCGGAAGGTGACCGGGATTTGGGCACTAGCAGGGCCGGGGGACAAGGCTGGGGTTTGGACACAAGCTAGGCCGGTCGGGCTCGAGGTTTGAGCACAAGTTTACCCGAATTGTTTAGAACTAACCCAAATGCTAGCAATTTCCATGCCTGAGACCCTTCATTAATATTAATCTCCTATGAACATCATATTTCCAGGCCACTAACCCACACAGATTCTCATAAATAGCTAAATTCTTCCTACTAAAACCATCCCAGCATATGACGACAATCCACACACTCTACAAAATTAAATATGCAAAGCTTCTCCTGTTCCCAGTAACACTTCTCAAAACAGAGCACCACAGCAATCCACACGGGTTTAGCGTACGAACTACCTTCCACAGGAGGCCTCACCACAAATAGATTTCTGTACAAATTGCATTAAATGAAATCGAAGACAGCCTCTCTCTCAAGTTCGTCCACAGAATTCCTCCTCACAAATTCGCAAAACAAATCCGCAAAAAATCCGCACAAGAAATTCATCCAATAAAGTCTGCAGAAATTAGCACAATAAATCCACACCAGAAATCCGCACAAAATTCATCATAAAAATCCACACCATATTTAGGGAGCAAGACTTACATGAGGTTCGCCAAGCTCTCATCTCCAGTGACCCAGATTGAGGACCGGAGTCTTCAACCCAAGTTGGCGGCGGGTTTGGTTCTGGGTCAAGTTCCAGTCGGAAGTCATCTTCGTCCATGTTTGAAGAAGCACGGCCTCCTCCAGAGTACGCCGGAGCACTCACCGTCTTTTCTGGGATGCGCCTTGTTTTGGAGCCTTCAAGAGTAAAAACCCACTATTTTCCCAAGGTTACGGACTACTCTTTTCCCAAAGCCTTCAACCCAAAATAAAGAGCTACAAACTTAAGCGAGAAACCCAGATCCAGTTTTTATGACTTTCGAAAAAAGAGAAATACTTCAAATTGGAGCACCTATTATACATTGAAAGATTCCCGGCGAGGAGCCCAACATTAATGTCGGGCTCCTCACCGAAGAAGAGCTGTGGAAGAGGAACCAGGCGAAAACCTAACACGATGAACAGTGCAGGGCTGCGCCCTATTTTCACCTCAGAGCTCCCTCAGTGTTTCTATGCAGAGAGAGAGTCGAGTAAAGTTTGACCGTTGATTAGTTAAAGTCAACTTAGTCACTAGTATTTATATATAGAAAGTCCAGTAAGGTTTGACCGTTGATTAGACAAAGTCAAACATTTTTATTAGTATTTATTATATACTAATTCAAATAAAGTTTTATCGTTAATTAGTTAAATTCAACTTTGTTATTAGTGTTTATTTATTAAAAGTCAAGTAAAGCTTGACTGTTGATTAGACAAAGTCAACCTAGTTATTAGTGTTTATATATTGAAAGTCAAGTAAAGTTTGACCATTGATTAGTTAAAGTCAGCTTAGTCACTAGTGTTTCTATATAGAGAGAGTCAAGTAAAGTTTGACCGTTGATTAGTTAAAGTCAATTTAGTCACTACTACCTCCGTCCCAGCTCTTTCTGCGGAGAGAGAAACTGGAAGTATTTTTAAGAATAGTACTATTTGAAGGCTTTGTGTGGGATATCCTGAAATTCTTAACTCTTTTCCTTTATTTTCGTTCAGATTAAGCCCAAGATTTGGTTAAATAGAGATTATGAAGGGTTATGGGATAATGTGGGCTAATAATATTGGGTTAAAAAAAATCAAAAATTGGGTAAAAAATAAGGTAGTGCAAAAACAGCTGGGACGTCCAAAAAAGGAAAGAGTGCAAAAAGAGCTGGGACAGAGGGAGTAGTATTTATATATAGAAAGTCATGTAAAGTTTGACCGTCGATTAGACAAAGTCAAATATTTTTATTAGTATTTATTATATACTAAATCAAATAAAGTTTGACCGTTAATTATTTAAAGACAACTTTGTTATTAGTGTTTATATATTGAAAGTCAAGTATAGTTTGACCGTTGATTAATCAAAGTCAGCCTAGTTATTAGTGTTTATATATTGAAAGTCAAGTCAAGTTTGACCGTTAACTAGTTAGAGTTGTATTTATGTATACTAAATCAATTAAAGGTTGAATGTTAATTAGTTAATGTAAACAAATTTTATTCTTATTTGTATATATTAGGTCAGTAAAGGTTGATCGTTGATTAATTTAACTTAACTTAGTTATTAGTTAAAGTCAACAAAAGAAGTGAACGATTTTGAAAGTTTTAAAAAATAGCTTAGAGCGGCCATGCATCGACTCCTAGCCCATGAAATTTCTAGGAAGATTATTTGAAATTTTTGGCAATTTTTTTGAATTCTTTGGCGGTAAAATTGAACTTTAAAAAATTTCAACGAATATTTAGAAGAATTGGCGGGAAGATTGAACATTAAAAACTTTTGGCGGGAAATTGTTTTTGGCAATTTTTTTGGTGGGAAAGTTTTTTTGCAGATTTCTTTTGCGGGAAAAATTTTAAAATTAAAATTTTTTTAGCATCGGTTTAAACCACTGCTATTTTTAAATTTTTAGCACTAGTTTTTAAAACCGGTGCTAATGTTTCCAAAACCAGTGTTATTTTAAAATTTTTGGCTATTTCTTTGGCTGGAAAATGAATTTTGAAAATTTCTAGCACCGGTTTTAAAAAACTGGTGCTATTTTTAAATTTTAGCACCGGTTTTTAAAACAGGTGCAGTGTTTAGCAAAAACTGGTGCTATTTTTAATTTTTAGCACATGTTTTTAAAACTGGTGCTATTTTTACTAAAATCGGTGCTATTTAGAATTTTTTGTTGGGAAGATAGAATTTTACAAATATTTAGCAATGGTTTATAAATATCCGTGCTAATATTTCCAAAACCGGTGCTATTTTAAAATTTTTTGATATTTCTTTGGCGGGAAAAATGAACTTTTCAAATTTTTAGCACCGGTTTCTAATGTTTTCAAAACCGGTGCTATTGTAAAATTTAGTACTGGTTTTTAAAAAACCGGTGTTAAAATTTTTTAAAAAAACCCCGGTGCTATTAGATTTTTAGCACCGATTTTAAAAATTGGTGCTAAAAAACCAGTGCTAGAGAGGGGTCTCTTTAGTAGATTAAATCTTGCCCTCAAATATAAATTAATATATGTATAAAAAAATATTATGCGAGATATTATTAGATTCATCTTAACATTTATTTTTTAAATATTAGCATTTTATACGAAATTGTTATATGTACTTAGGGATATTGACTGTCAAACATGATCATTGAAGATCGTGAGAAAGTAATTAGGTCAATAATTATGGGACAGAGGGAATATTAGTTTAAGTCTAATTTAACTTGCACGTATTTCTTCGAAGAAAAGTTTAGGGCAAAATACATATATGACCATATGTTTTGGTCATAAGTGGTAATATGACCCTGTGAAGTTAGAAAGTGCTATTATAACCCTATGTTTTGCATCATAAGTGCTGATATAACCTTTTGGCACTATTCCGGCATTGACTTGGCTTTTTCTGGCATTGACCATAGCTAAAAAGACTAAAATAACCCTAGTCTTAAAACTAAAAATGTACAGATATAACTACCCCTAGGGTTCTTCTTCATCATCTTCTAACTTCATCCAACACCACCTCTGCCACCAGATCTTCATCGCTCTGCCACCGCCTGCCACATCGCCGCCGATCACCGCTGCATATGCGTCCACTGTGCATTCCAAAAACTGACGTAGTACAGCAACATCCTACAGTGAGAACCATTAACATAGATATACAGTTCTTCCACTAATATGCTTCCAAAAACTTCCAGTAACTCCCAGTAGCTGCGCTTAACAATTTTTAAAACATTGTTATATCACAACTGTCGTTGTCTACTTTAGTGTAGGGTTTCCCAGAGCATATTTGTGTAGGGTTTCTTAGACGGTGGTTCAACCGTCGTTGTCTACTTTAGTGCACTTCAGACATACGTTCCAACTTTGAAAATGCCCAAAAATGAATGGAACCATCGCACGACACTTTTAATGCCAATTAAAGCCCAGCTTTCATTGATCGTACTACGTTACAACCGGCATCTAACAAATTTTTGGAGTTGTCTATCGTCAATCGGCTACCGAAACATATAATACAAGTTTGAAACTTAAGATAGACAACAAATCCAAAGAATAAATCCACAACCATCGTACAACGTGGTCTTTAACAATAGTTCCCGCTATAGTGAGAACATTGTTATTATGACACAGTTATTCTAATAGGTTTCTAACAACTTAACTAACCAAGTGAATTATACTTGTTTGTCATTGCTTCCATGTG
Source organism: Rubia yunnanensis (assembly GCA_037428765.1). NCBI lineage: Eukaryota > Viridiplantae > Streptophyta > Magnoliopsida > Gentianales > Rubiaceae > Rubia > Rubia yunnanensis. The sequence continues at coordinate 67,241,626 of CM075071.1, read as the reverse complement.
TTTTGTGACGAAATAAAAAATTTAAAGTTATAGTCTATTTCTTATCATCTTAAAAATGCAGCTTTTAATCAAAACAACTCATGAAACTTTTATTAGTTTGATCATCGATGTATTAACGAACATTAAACCTAAAATAATTTAAAATGGTAAAAGTACTTTTATCTTTTTACTAATTAAAATATTTAATTAATATTTTTACTAATTAAAAGATTTAATTAATATTTTTACTAATTAAAATATTTAATTGATATTTTTACATTTACCGTTTTACTAAATACACAAGTAGTTGAACAAAAAATGCAATGAACACCAAAAGAGAGAGAAGATATCTCAGGCGCATTCAGTGTTGAACTTGAAGGAAAGGCCCATGATGAAAAGCTCCTGGTAGAGAATCTTTGCACCGTAAGGGACGCTAACCTTCACAATCTCCTTCACTGAATAACAAATTTGGTAATGTTCACCTCGAACACGGCAACCACAAACCTTCATGTGGTACACATTCACCATGGTCTTTCACTTCGAACAGGGCGACCACAAATGTGTATTTATGAGAAATCACCAAGTGTTAAGAAGCGCTAATGGAGATGGGCAGAAGCACCTAGGCTATGAGAAAATCCCTCTCCATCCCACCAAACTTGATCCAGCCAAAGAACTTTTTGTCGGCCACTGGCTGACGAGTGAAAGGGGTGGATGGGTCCAATCGTCTCTTCCGTCTCAGCCCAACAAAGCAAATTTATTGTGTAACTGTATTTGATAATCACTTAGTATGTGTAGCTTAGTGTGTGACTTGAGGTTTTGGTGCAGGTTTAGTATGTGCAGGTTTAGTGCATGTTCAGTACGTGACTTGAGTTTTTGTGTCGATTTAGTGTCTAACCGTGTTTATTTAATTGATTAAACTTTTCAATTATACTGAAACATAATGATTATGTTGATCATCTAAAGGCTTAGGAAAATTGAATTGGGTGATAATTTTCAGAATCAAGAAAATGAAAATAGAGCAGATCTTATTAGGAAAGCAATAAGAGTGACTATAGAAGTCGAATCGGCAGGAAAGCATGTTTAGATCAAAGTTTTTGGACTTCTTCTGGATGAAAGAGAGTTTGAAAGAGTTTGACGCTATTTCCTTTTTTTTCAATTTGAATATTATATAGTGAGTATTACATAATTAGGTTATTTATAGGTTGTATTTTAACAGCTATATCACAACGGTTACTTCGACGGTCAAAATTTCAAATTTAAACTCAAATATCTTAATCTCAACGTTTATTGTTTTCTCAGAACTAAATTTCTTATGTGTTCATGGAAAGGAAAAAAAACATGAATTAGAAAATTCAAGATATTCTTTATTATGAATTAAATTGGTAATATTTAAAAATTAGATGATATGTTTGGTGCAAGTTCAGTACGTGATTTGAGGTTTTGTGCAGGTTTAGTAAGCGACTGTGTTTATTAACATGATTTAACTTCTCAATTATACTGAAGCATAATGGATATTTTGGTCATTTAAAGGCTTAGGAAAATAGAACTCGAGTTAATATTTTCAGAATCAAGAAAATGAAACTGGAAAAGATCTGATTAGGAAAGAAAGAAGAGTGACTAGAGAAGTCGAATCGATAGGGAAGCATGTTTAGATAAAAAATTTTGGCTTTCTTTTGGTTGAAAGAGGTTTTGAAAGAGTTTAACTCTATTTTCTTGTTTCTCTATTCAAATATTATAAACATTGATTATTGAAAAATTAGGTTATTTATAAGTTGTATTTTAACGGCTATATCAATATGGTTTTCTCAATTGACCAAGTGAATTATAATTGTTTTCCATTGCCTCCATGTGTTTTATGATGAAATCATAATTTTAATGTTATAGCCCATTTCTTATCATTTTAAAAATCCAGCTTTTAATCATTCAATTATAAAAGCGCACGATTTTGATAAAAAAAACTCATGAACTTTTCATTCGTTTGATCATCGATGTTTTAACAGACATTAGACCCAAACGAAATTTAAAAAGATAAGAGTACTTTTAACTTTTCACTAATTAAATAATCTAATTGATATTTTTACTAACTAAAATATTTATATTATATTTTTAATTTAATCATTTTACTTTAATCTATTTAATAAATAAAAAAGTACTTGAACAAAAAATTCACTGAATACCAAAAGCGATAGAAGAAATCTCTGGCGATTTCAGTGTTGAACTTGAGGGAAAGGCCCACGCTGAAAAGCTCCTGGCAAAGAATCTTTGCACCGTAAGGGAAGCTAACATTAATAATCTCCTTCACTGAATCACAAATTTGGCAATGTGCACCTCGAACAGGGCAACCGCAAAATTGCCTCTGGTACACATTTGTCGTGGTCTTTCACTTGGAGCAAATGTGTACTTCTGAGCAATCACCGAGTGTTAAGAAGCACTCGTGCGGATTGGCAGAAGCACCATGGACTACGAGACAGTCCCTCTCCATCTAAACAAACTTGATCCCACCAAAGCGCTTTTTGTCATCCACTGGCTGACGAGTGGGAGGGTGGATGAGTCCTGTCGCCTCTTCTGCCCCCACCCAAAAAGGAAAATTTAAAGTGTAAATTTATTTGATAATCGCTTAGTATGTTCAAGTTAGTGTGTGACATGAGGTTTTGTGCAGGTTTATTGTCTAATTATGTTTAGTTACACGATTCAACTTCTCAATTATATTGAAGCATAATGGATATGTTGGTCATCTAAAGGCTTTGGAAAATTGAACTGAAGTGATAATTTCATAATCAAGAAAATGAAACTAAAGCATATCTGATTAGGAAAGCAAGAAGAGTGACTACAGTCAAATTTTTCGGACTTCTTCTGGTTGAAAGAGAGTTTGAAAGAGTTTGACGCTATTTCATTTTTTTTCTCTATTTTAATATTAAATAGTTTCTATGAAAAATTAAGTTATTTATAGGTTGTTTTTTAACGGCTACATCACAACGGTTACTTCAATGGAAAAAATAATTAAAATTTAAACTCAAATATCTTAATCTCAATGTTTATGGTTTCTTAGAACTAAATTTATTATCTATTCATGGAAAGGAAAAAGAACAAGAATTAAAAAATGCGAGATTTCTTTATTATGAATTAAATTGGTAAAATTTAAAAAATAGAAGGTATGTTTAGTGCAGGTTCAGTGCGTGACTTGAGGTTTTGTGCAGGTTCAGTGTGTGACTGTGTTTGTTTACATGATTCAACTTCTCAATTATATTGAAACATAATGGATATGTTTTTCGTTTAAAGGCTTAGGGAAATAGAACTGGAGTGATAATTTTCATAATCAAGAAAATGAAATTGGAACATATCTGATTAGGAAAGCAAAAAGAGTGACTAGAGAAGTTGAATCGGAAGGAAAGCATTTTTAGATCAAAATTTTCAGACTTCTTTTGGTTGAAAGAGGGTTTGAATGAGTTTGATGCTATTTCCTTTTTTCTATATTTGAATATTAAATAGTGAGTGTTGAAAAATTAAGTTATTTATAGGTTGTATTTTAACAGCTATAGCACAACGGTTACTTCAACGGTCTAAATTCAAAATTTAAACTCAATTATCTTAATCTCAGCATTTATGGTTTTCTTAGAACTAAATTTCTTATATGTTCATGGTAAGGAGAAAAAACATGAATCAGAAAATACGAGATATTCTTTATTATGAATTAAATAGGTAAAATTTAAAAAGTAGATGATATGTTTAGTGTAGGTTCAGTACGTGATTTGAGGTTTTGTGTAGGTTTAGTGTGTGACTGTGTTTATTTACATGATTCAACTTCTCAATTATACTGAAGCATAATGGATATGTTGGTCATTTAAAGGCTTAAGAAAATAGAATTGGAGTGGTATTCAAAATCAAGAAAATGAAACTGGAACAAATCTGATTAGGAAAGCAAAGAGAGTGACTAGAGAAGTCGAATCGGTATGGAAGCATGTTTAGATCAAACTTTTCGGACTTCTTTTGGTTGAAAGTATGTTTGAAAGAGTTTTACTCTATTTCCTTTTTCCTCTATTTGAATATTAAATAGTGAGTATTGAAAATTAGGTTATTTATATGTTTTTATTTTAACAGCTATTTCACGACAGTTACTTTAACGGTCAAACTTTCAAATTTAAACTCAAATATCATAATCTCAACATTTATTTTTTTCTTAGAGCTAAATTTCTTATCCTTTCATGGAAAGGGAAAAAACATGAATTAGAAAATTTTGGGTTTTCTTTATTATGAAATAAATTGGTAAGATTTAAAAAGTAGATGATATGTTTAGTGTAGGTTCAGTATGTGATTTCACATTTTGTGCAGGTTTAGTGTGTGATTGTGTTCATTTACATGATTCAACTTCTCAATTATATTGAAGCATAATGGATATTTTGGCCATTTAAAGGCATGCAAAATAGAACTGGAGTGATAATTTTAAGAATCAAGAAAATGAAACTAGAACATATCTGATCTGGAAAGCCGGAAGAGTGACTAGAGGAGTCGAATCGGTAGGGAATCATGTTTAGATCAATTTTTGAAAATCTTTTGGTTGAAAGAGGGTTTGAAAGAGTCTAATGCTATTTCCGTTTTTCTCTATTTGAAGATTAAATAGTGAGTGTTGAAAAATTAGGTTATTTATATGTTGTATTTTAACGGCTATATCAACAGTTACTTCAACGGTCAAAATTTCAACTTTGAACTCAAATATCTTAATCTCAACATGTATGGTTTTCTTAGAACTAAATTGCTTACTGTACAACGGAGTCGTTAACAATAGCTCCCGCTCTAGTGAGAACATTGCCATTGTTACACAATTATTCAAATAGTTTCTCACAACTTAACTGACCAAGTGAATTATACTTGTTTGACATTGCCTCCATATGTTTTTATGACAAAATCATAATTTTAAGGTTATAGTCCATTTCTTATCATCTTAAAAATCCATATTTTAGTCATGCAATTATAAAAGCGCGCAATTTTGATAAAAAAAACTCATGAAACTTTTATTAGTTTGATCATCGATGTTTTAAAGGACATTAGACCCTAACAGAATTAAAAATGGTAAGGGTACTTTTATCTTTTTGCTAATTAAAATATCTAATTGAGATTTTTTTTAATTAAAATATTTAACTGACATTTTTAATTTAATATTTTTACTTTAATCTTTTTACTAAAGGAGCAAGCACTTGACTAAAAAAATGCACTGAATACCAAAAGAGACGGAAGAAATCTTAGGTGAATTCAGTGTTGAACTTGAGGTAAATGCCCATGCTGAAAAGCTCCTTGTAGAGAATCTTTGCTCCGTAAAGGAACCTAACATTAACAATCTCCTTCACTGAATCAAAAATTTGGCAAGGTGCACCTCGATTAGGGCAGCCACAAACCTGCCTCTGGTACACATTTTCCATGATCTCACTTGCATCAAATGTGCATTTTTGAGCAATCACCGAGTGTTAAGAAGTTCTCGTGCAGATTGGATGAAACACCATGGGCTATGAGACTGTCCCTCTCTATCTAACCAAACTTGATCCCACCAAAGTGCTTTTTGTCGACCACAGGCTAACAAGTAGGAGGGTTGATAGGTCCGATCGCCTCTTCCGTCTCCACCCAACAAAGCTAATTTATTGTGTAACTGTAATTGATAATTGCTTAGTATGTGCAGGTTAGTGTGTGACTTGAGGTTTTGGTGCATGTTTAGTTTGTGAATGTTTAGTGCAGGTTCAGTACGTTACTTGAGGTTTTGTGCTGGTTTAGTGTCTAATTGTGTTTATTTACATGATTCAACTTTTCAATTATACTGAAGTATAATGGATATGTTGTTTATCTAAAGGCTTAGGAAAATTGAACTGGAGTTATAATTTTCTTAATCAAGAAAATGAAATTGGAACAAATATGATTAGGAAAGCAAGAAGAGTGACTAGAGATGTCGAATCAGTAAGGAAGCATGTTTAGATAAAAATTTTCAAACTTCTTTTGGTTGAAAGAGGGTTTGAAAGAGTTTGACGCTATTTCCTTTTTTTTCTATTTTTGAATATCAAGTAGTGTGTGTTGAAAATTAGGTTATTTACATACTGTATTTCAATGGCTATATCACAACAGTTACTTCAACAGTCCAAATTGCAAATTTAAACTCAAATATTTTAATCTTAACATTTATGGTTTTGTTGAACTAAATTGCTTATATGTTCGTGGAAAGGTGAATTAGAAAATGTGAGATATTCTTTATTATGAATTGAATTGGTAAGATTTAAAAAGTACATAATATGTTTAGTGCAGGCTCAGTACGTAACTTGAGGTTTTGTGCAAGTTTAGTGTGTGACTGTGTTTATTTAAATTATTAAACTCCTCAATTAAACTGAAGCATAATGGATATGTTGGTCAAAGGCTTAGGCAAATAGAACTAGAGTGATAATTTTTAGCATCAAGAAACTCAATTTGGAATATATTTGATTAGGAAACCAAGAATAGTGACTAGAGAAGTCATGTCGGTAGGGAAGCCTGTTTAGATCAAATTTTTGGACTTCTTTTGGTTGAAAGAGGGTTTAAAAGAGTTTAACGTTATTTCCTTTTTTTCTCTATATGAATATTAAATAGTGAGTGTTGAAAAATAAGGTTATTTATATGTTGTATTTTAATTGCTAAATCCACGGTTGAGGTCAAAATTTCAAATCTAAACTCAAATATCTTAATCTCAACATTTATGAATTTCTTAGAATTAAATTGCTTACTGTACAAAGGAGTCGTTAACAATAGCTCCCGCTCTAGTGAGAACATTGCCATTGTTACACAATTATTCACTTAGTTTCTCACAACTTAACTGACCAAGTGAATTATACTTGTTTGACATTGCCTCCATGTGTTTTATGACAAAATCATAATTTTAAGGTTATAGTCCATTTCTTATCATCTTAAAAATCCATATTTTAATCATGCAACTATAAAAGCGCACGATTTTCATCAAAAAAACTCATGAAACTTTTATTAGTTTGATCATCGATGTTTTAAAGGACTTTAGACCCTAACGGAATTAAAAATGGTAAGAGTACTTTTATCTTTTTACTAATTAAAATATCTAATTGATATTTTTATTAATTAAAATATTTGATTGACATTTTTAATTTAATATTTTTACTTTAATTCTTTTATTAAAGGAACAAGTACATGAATAAAAAAATGCACTAAAACCAAAAGAGACAGAAGAAATCTCAGGTGAATTCAGTGTTGAACTTGAGGTAAATGCCCATGCTGAAAAGCTCCTGGCAATGAATCTTTGCACCATTAGGGAAGCTAACATTAACAATATCCTTCTTTGAATCGCAAATTTGGCAATGTGCACCTCGAACAGGGCAGCCACAAACCTACCTCTGGTACACATTTTCCATGATCTTTCACTTGCATCAAATGTGCATTTCTGAGCAATCACCGAGTGTTAAGAAGTGCTCGTGGAGATTGGCAAAAACACTATGGGCTATGAAACAGTCCCTCTCCATCTCACAAAATTTGATCCCACCAAAGCATTTTTTGTCGGTCGTTGGCTAACGAGTGGGAGGGTTGACAGGTCCAGTCGCCTCTTTCGTCTTCACCGAACAAAGCAAATTTATTGTGTAACTGTATTTGATAATTGCTTAGTATGTGGAGGTTAGTATATGACTTGGGGTTTTGGTGCATGTTTAGTGTGTGAATGTTTAGTGCAGGTTCAGTACGTGACTTGAGGTTTTGTTCTGGTTTAGTGGCTAATTGTGTTTATTTACATGATTCAACTTCTCAATTATACTGAAATATGTTGGTTATCTGAAGGCTTAGGAAAATTGAACTGTAGTTATAATTTTCATAATCAAGAAAATGAAATTGGAACAAATCTGATTAGGAAAGCAAGAAGAGTGACTAGAGATGTCGAATCAGTAGGGAACCATGTTTAGATAAATTTTTTTGAACTTCTTTTGGTTGAAAGAGGGTTTGAAAGAGTTCGTTGCTATTTCCTTTTTTTCTATTTTTGAATATCAAGTAGTTAGCGTTGAAAATTAGGTTATTTACAGACTGTAATTTTAACGGCTATATCACAACGGTTACTTCAACAGCCAAAATTACAGATTTAAACTCAAATTAATCTCAACAGTTATGGTTTTGATGAACTAAATTGCTTATATGTTCGTGGAAAGGAAAAAACATGAATTAGAAAATGCGAGATATTCTTTATTATGAATTGAACTGGTAAGATTTAAAAAGTACACGATATGTTTAGTGCTGGTCAGTACGTAACTTGAGGTTTTGTTCAGGTTTAGTGTGTGACTATGTTTATTTACATTATTAAACTATGCAATTAAACTGAAGCATAATGGATATATTGGTCATTTAAAGGCTTAGGGAAATAGAACTGGAGTGATAATTTTTAGAATTAAGAAAATGAATTTGGATAGATCTGGTTAGGAAACTAAGAAGAGTGACTAGAGAAGTCAAGTCGGTAGGGAAACATTTTAAATCAAATTATTCAGACTTCTTTTGGTTGAAAGAGGGTTTGACACTATTTGCTTTTTTTCTCTATTTGAATATTAAATAGTAAGTGTTGAAAATTTAGGTTACTTATAGGTTTTATTTTAACACTATATCACAACGAATACTTCAACGGTCAAATTTTTAAATTTAAACTCAAATATCTTATTCTCAACGTTTATTGTTTCCTTAGAACTAAATTGCTTATGTGTTCATGGAAAGGAAAAAAACATGAATTAGAAAATTCAAAATATTCTTTATTATGAATTAAATTGGTAAGATTTAAAAATCAGATTATATGTTTGGTGCAGGTTCAGTACCTGACTTGAGGTTTTGTGCAGGTTTAGTGTACGACTGTGTTTATTTACATTATTCAGCATCTCAATTATACCGAAGCATGATAGATATGTTGGTAAGTTATAGGCTTAGGAAAATAGAAATGGAGTGATTATTTTCATAATCAAGAAAATGAAACTTGAATAGATCTAATTAGGAAAAAAGAATATAGAAGTCGAATCGGTTTGGAAGCATGTTTAGATCAAATGTTTTTGGACTTCTTCTGGTTGAAAGAGTGTTTAAAAGAGTTTGACGCGATTTCCTTTTTTTTCTATTTGAATATTAAATAGTAAGTATTGAAAATTATGTTATTTATAGGTTGTAATTTAACGGCTATATCACAACGGTTACTTCAACAATCAAAATTTCAAATTTAAACTCAAATATCTTAATCTCAACGTTTATTGTTTTCTTAGAAATAAATTGCTTATGTGTTCATGGAAAGGAAAATAACATGAATTAGAAAATTTAAGATATTGTTTATTATGAATTAAATTGATAATATTTAAAAATTAGACGGTACTTTTGGTGCGGGTTCAGTACGTGACTTGAGCTTTTGTGCAGGTTTAGTGTGCGACTGTGTTTATTTACATGATTCAACTTCTCAATTATACTGGAGCGTAATGGATATGTTGGTCATTTAAAGGCTTAGGAAAATAGAACTCGAGTTATAATTTTCAGAATCAAGAAAATGAAAGTGGAACTGATCTTATTAGGAAAGAAAGAAGAGTGACTAGAGAAGTCCAACCGGCAAGGAGGCATGTTTTGATCAATTTTTTGAACTTCTTTTGGTTGAAAGAGGTTTTTAAGGAGTTTAACTCTATTTTCTTGTTCCTCTATTTAAATATTAAATATTGAGTATTGAAAAATTAGGTTATTTATAAGTTGTAGTTTAACGGCTATATCAATATGATTTTCTTAACAGACCAAGTGAATTATACTTGTTTGCCATTTCCTCCATGTGTTTTATGACGAAATCATAATTTTAATGTTATAATCCATTTCTTATCATTTTAAAAATTCAGCTTTTAATCATGAAAAGTGCACGATTTTGATAAAAAAACTCATGAAACTTTTATTAGTTTGATCATCGATGTTTTAACAGACATTATACCCAAACGGAATTTAAAATGGTACAAGTACTTTTAAGTTTTTACTAATTAAATAATCTAATTGATATTTTTACTAATTAAAAGATTTATATTATATTTTTGATTTAATCTTTTTACTTTAAACTTTTTACTAAATAAAAAAGTACTTGACAAAAAATTCACTGAATACCAAAAGCGTCAGAAGAAATCTCAGGCAAATTCAGTGTTGAACATGAGGGAAAGGCCCATGCTGAAAAGCACCTGGCAAAGAATATTTGCACCATAAGGGGAGCTAACATTAACAATCTCCTTCACTGAATCGCAAATTTGGCAATTGCACCTCGAACAGGGCAGCCACAAAAATGCCTCTGGTACACATTTGCCATGGTCTTTCACTTGGAGCAAACGTGTATTTCTGAGCAATCACTGAGTGAGCGCTCGTGCAGATTGACAGAAGCACCATGGGCTGCGAGACAATTCCTCTCCATCTCACCAAACTTGATCCCACCAAATCGCTTTTTGTCGCCCACTGGCTGACGAGTGGGAGGGTGAACGAGTCCAGTTGCCTCTTTCGACCCCACCCAAAAAATTTTTTTACAGTGTAAATGTATTTGATAATCGCTTAGTATGTGCAAGTTTGTGTGTGACTTGAGGTTTTGGTGCAAGTTTAGTGTGTGCAGGTTCAGTACGTGACATGAGGTTTTGTGCAGGTTTAGTGTCTAATTGTGTTTATTTACACGTTTAAACTTCTCAATTATATTGAAGCATAATGGGTATGTTGGTCATCTAAAGGCTTAGGAAAATTGAACTGGAGTGATAATTTTAAGAATCAACAAAATGAAACTAGAACAGATCATATTAGGAAAGTAAGAAAAGTGACTACAATCAAATTTTACAGACTTCTTCTGGTTGAAAGGGAGTTTGAAAGAGTTTGACGATATTTCATTTTTTTCTCTATTTTAATATTAAATAGTTACTATTGAAAAATTAAGTTATTTATAGGTTTTTTTTAACGGCTACATCACAACGGTTACTTCAATGGCAAAAAAAATTCAAATTTAAACTCAATATCTTAATCTCAATCTTTAAGGTTTTCTTAGAACTAAATTGATTATTTGTTCACGGAAAGGAAAAAAATCAAGAATTATAAATGTTAGGTTTTCTTTATTATGAATTAAATTGGTAAAATTTAAAATGTAGATGATATGTATAGTGCAGGTTCAATGCGTGCCTTCAGGTTTTGTGCAGGCGTAGTGTGTGACTGTGTTTATTTACATGATTCAACTTCTCAATTATACTGAAGCATAATGGATATGTTTTTCGTTTAAAGGCTTAGGGAAATAGAATTGGAGTGATAACTTTCATAATCAAGAAAATGAAATTGGAACATATTTGATTAGGAAAACAAGAAGAGTAACTAGAGAAGTCCAATCGGTAGGAAAGCATTTTTAGATCAAAATTTTTAGACTCTTTTGGTTGAAAGAGGGTTTGAAATAGTTTGATGCTATTTCCTTTTTTCTATATTTGAATATTAAATAGTGAGTGTTTAAATATTAAGTTATTTATAGGTTGTATTTTAATAAGTATATCACAACGGTTACTTCAATAGTTAAAACGTAAAATTTAAACTCAGTTATCTTAATCTCAACATTTATGGTTTTCTTAGAACTAAATTTCTTATATTTTCATTGTAAGGAGAAAAAACAAGAATTAGAAAATACGAGATATTCTTTATTATGAATTAAATAGGTAAAATTTTAAAAGTAGATGATATGTTTAGTGTAGGTTCAGTACATGATTTGAGGTTTTGTGCAGGTTTAGTGTGTTACTGTGTTTATTTACATGATCCAACTTCTCAATTATATGGAAGCATAATGGATATGTTGGTCATTTAAAGGCTTACGAAAATAGAATTGGAGTAATATTTTTTAGAATCAAGAAAATGAAACTGGAACAAATCTGATTAGGAAAGCAAGAAGAATGACTAGAGAAGTCGAATTGGTATGGAAGCATGTTTAGATCAAATTTTTTGGACTTCTTTTGGTTGAAAGCGGGTTTGAAAGAGTTTGATTCTATTTCCTTTTTTCTCTATTTGAATATTAAATAGTGAGTATTGAAAATTAGGTTATTTATAGGTTGTATTTTAATGGCTATTTCACGACTGTTACTTTAACGGTCAAAATTTCAAATTTAAACTCAAATAAAATAATCTCAACATTTATGGTTTTCTTAGAGCTAAATTTCTTATCCGTTCATGGAAAGGAAAAAAACATGAATTAGAAAATTCCGCATTTTCTTTATTATGAATAAATTGGCAAGATTTAAAAAGTAGATGATATGTTTAGTGTAGGTTCAGTACGTGATTTGAGGTTTTGTGCAGGTTTAGTGTGTGATTGAGTTCATTTACATGATTCAACTTCTCAATTATATTAAAGCATAATGGATATGTTGGTCAATAAAGAATTAGGAGAATAGAACTGCACTGAAATTTAAGAATCAAGAAAATGAAACTAGAACGTATCTGATTTGGAAAGCCGGAAGAGTGACTAGAGAAGTCGAACTGGTAGGGAAGCATGTTTAGATCAAATTTTCAGACTTCTTTTGGTTGAAAGAGGGTTCGAAAGTGTTAAACGGTATTTCATTTTTTCTCCATTTGAAGATTAAATAGTGAGTGTTGAAAAATTATTTATTTATATGTTGTATTTTAACAGCTACATCAACGGTTCAACAGTCAAAATTTCAAATTTAAACTCAAATATCTTAATATCAACATTTTTGGTTTTCTTAGAACTAAATTGCTTACTGTACAACAGAGTCGTTAACAATAGCTCCCGTTCTAGTGAGAACATTGCCATTGTTACACAATTATTCACTTAGTTTCTCACAACTTAACTGACCAAGTGAAATATATGTGTCTGACATTGCCTCCATGTGTTTTATGAAGAAATCATAGTTTTAAGGTTAAAGTCCATTTCTTATCATCTTAAATCCATATTTTAATCATGCAAATATAAAAGTGAACGATTTTGATCAAAAAGACTCATGAAACTTTTATTAGTTTGATCATCGATATTTTAAAGGACGTTAGACCCTAACGGAACTAAAAATTGTAAGAGTACTTTTATCTTTTTCCTAATTAAAAGATTTAATTGATATTTTTAATTTAATCTTTTTACTTTTATCTTTTTACAAAAAGAACAAGTACTTGAATAAAAAATGCAATGAATACCAATAGAGACAAAAGAAATCTCAAGTGAATTCAATGTTGAACTTGAGGTAAAGACCCATACTGAAAAGCTCCTGGCAGAGAATCTTTGTGCCGTAAGGGAAGCTAACCTTAACAATCTCCGTCACTGAATCACAAATTTGGCAATGTGCACCTCGAACAGGGCAGCCACAAACCTACCTCTGGTACACATTTTCCATGATCTTTCACTTGCATCAAATGTGCATTTCTGAGCAATCACCAAGTGCTAAGAAGTGCTCGTGCAGATTGGCAGAAACACCATGGGCTATAAGACATTCCCTCTCCATCTCACCAAACTTGATCCTGCCAAAGTGCTTTTTGTCGGCCACTGGCTAACGAGTGGGAGGGTTGATGGGTCCATTCACCTTTTCCGTCTCCACCTAACAAAGCTAATTTATTGTGTAACTGTATTTGATAATTGCTTAGTATGTGTAGGTTAGTGTGTGACTTGAGGTTTTGGTGCATGTTTAGTGTGTGAATGTTTAGTGCAGGTTCAGTACGTGACTTGAGGTTTTGTGCTGGTATAGTGTCTAATTGTGTTTATTTACATGATTCAACTTCTCAATTATACTGAAGCGTAATGGAAATGTTGTTCATTTAATAGGTTAGTAAAATATAACTGGAGTGATACTTTTCTGAATCAAGAATATGAAATTTAAACCGATTTGATTAGGGAAGAAAGAAGAGCGACTTCTCGGTAGGTAATCATGTTTATATCAATTTTTTCAGACTTCTTTTGGTTGAAAGGGGGTTTGTAAGAGTTTGACGTTGTTTCCTTTTTTCTATTTGAATATTAAACAGTGAGTATTAAAAAATTAGGTTATTTATAGATTGTATTTTAACACTATATCACAACAGTTACTACAACTGTCAAATTTTCAAATTTAAACTCAAATATCTTAATCTCAAGATTTATGGTTTTCTTAGAACTTAGTTTCTTATATGTTCATGGAAAGGAAACAAACATGAATTAGAAAATGCGAGATATTCTTTATTATGAATTAAATTGGTGAGATTTAAAAAGTGGATGATATGTTTAGTGCAGGTTCATTACGTGACTTGAGGTTTTGTGCAGGTTAAGTGTGTGACTGTGTTTATTTACATTATTCAACATCTCAATTTTACTGAAGCATAATAGATATTTTGTTCTATTTAAGGCTTAGGAAAATCTAAAAGGAGTGACGATTTTCGGAATCAAGAAAATGAAACTATAACATATCTGATTAGGAAGACAAGAATAGAGAAGTCAAATCTATAGGGAAGCATGTTTAGATAAAAACTTTTGAACTACTTTTGGTTGAAAGAGGGTTTGAAAGAGTTTGACGCTATTTACTTCTTTATCTATTTGAATATTAAATAGTGAGTATATAAAAATTAGGTTATTTATAGGTTGTATTTTAATGGCTATATCACAATGGCTACTTCAATGGTCAAAATTTTAAATAAAATATCTTAATCTCAACATTTAGGGTTTTCTTAGAACTAAATTGCTTGTCTATTCATGGAAAGGATAAAATCATTAATTATAAAATGCAAGATATTCTTTATTATGAATTAAATTAATAATATATAAAAAATTAAATGATATGTTTAGTGTAGGTTCAGTACGTGACTTAAGGTTTCGTGCATGTTTAGTGTGTGATTGTGTTTATTTACATGATTCAACTTCTCAATTATACTGAAGCATAATGAAAATGTAGGTTATTTAAAGGCTTAATAAAATAGAACTGGAGTGATAATTTTCATAATCAAGAAAATGAAATTGGTAGAGATCTAATTAGGAAAGCAGGAAAAGTGACTAGAGAAGTCGAATCGGTAGGGAAGCATTTTTAGATCAATTTTTTTGGACTTCTATTGGTTGAAAGCTGGTTTGAAAGAGTCTACCACTATTTCCTTTTTTCTCTGTTTGAATATTAAATAGTGAGTACTGAAAATTTGGTTAGTTGTAGGTCGTATTTTAACGGCTATATCACAACGATTACTTCAACGGTCAAAATATCAAATTTAAACTCAAATATCTTAATCTTAACATTTATGGTTTTGTTAGAGCTAAATTGCTTATCTATTCATGGAAAGGAAAAAAACATGAATTAGAAAACATGGTTTATTCTTTATCATGAATTAAAGATTTAAAAAGTAGATGATACCATGAATTTCATAAATGCTATAATGAGCGAGGTTCGGTGATTGTCTAGGAAGGTAGATAAGTTATCAAATCCAACGACACCTCGTTCTACAAGACAAGTTGAATCTGCTTGTGACATCAAAGGTTTGAAGTATGATATTCCTATATTTGATGGTCAACACAATCTTGTAAAATACTTGGATTGGGAGAAGCAGATCGAGAACCTATTTGATCTTAAAAAATACCGTGAGAAAGATAAGATCAAGGTCACCGAGTATTCTTTCACCCATTATGCCATAGAGTGGTGAGAGAATTTGAGAAACCTATCTCCACCTGGGAGAGATTGATGACCAAGCTTCGATTACATCATGTTCCACGAACATATTTGATGGAGCAACATTCGTATCTCAGCACTATGAAGCAAGGAAACCGCAGTGTAGATGAATACTAGCAAGATCTTGAATTGGCTATGAGAAGAGTTGGCATGAGAGAAAATGATGACTTTATAACGAATCTGTTTATTGAAGGTTTAAGAGAAAATATGAAAGTTCCGATTAAGCTCCAATATTATATTTCCATGCAAGATTTATTGTTCAAGGCCAGGTTGGTTGAGTCGACATTAAAGCCCAGTGGAAGCTCTAATTTCGGCTTTGACAGTCAAAGGCAATTCTCCAATTTCAGAAGCCAAAATTCGACCAGGGGTTGTAGCAATTCTAACATGGGTGGTCGAGGAAAACCTAATTCGACCAAAACCTACTCAAATCCACCATTGGAACCCACTGATGAACGAGGACATGTTCACAACAACTGCCCCCATGAATGAATTATAACAAAAATGGAGGAGGCATAAGATGATGATATGCCTGCACGGTATGACACCAAAGAAGAACAAATAGATGATGAAATCATCATTGTTGACAGAGGTGGGAAAGATCCTGAAACACAAGATGTTTTTGAGGCGTATTACACAAATGTTGCCGAAATTACTCTCCCACAAGAAGCAAGTAATTTTGACCAAAATTGTATCAATTCCTTCAAAATGGCAGTAAATGTTGCCATAGACAAGTTCCAGGTCGATCCTAAGGTAGGTAAGACAGGTAAGTTGCAGAATAATTATGAAAAGTCTTATAAAGTCTTGTCTTCAAATCTTAGCCATTTACTTTCTATTTATATGATGAAGCATGAACTATCTACTGACTCTGGTAAATCGTTTTATGCTTCAATAAGAGATGTGAATCGATCTTTGACTAATCATTCTTTTGTTCTTATTATGTCCTTTAAAGAAAGTTACTATTCTAAAGAAGATATTCATGTAGATATGTTTTCACAGTTTATTTAGTTGTTATGGGAATTCAAGAATGTCTTTATAGGTTATATGCTTCTCGTTTCGAGGATGAAACTTTTTGATCTGGGAGGGAATGATATGAATATCAAATGCATTTATGTGCTTTAAATTCTTTGATGGATCAACTTTATGATGGCGAATTGAAGGAGTCATTATCGACATCTTGGATTTATAGTTTAAGACTGTTAAAGAACTGAAGACATCATGGAAAACACTATACTCTTTTTCCCACTGAGTTTTTAATGAGGTAGTGTGATCACTCTAAAATAATGTAAAATTATTTTATTTTGGGTTTATTGGACTGATAGCCCAGCCATGTGGGCTTTGAAGAGCTGAATTACGATAATACGGTCCATTAGAGTTTAGTATATTTAGTTTTATTCTGATTAGAATTAGATTTGGTAAGATTAGATAAGGTAATATTCTTCAAGGTTACTTCTTGAAGAATTCAACTAGATTACCTTATAGTACCATTTATTTTAGGTATTTTAGTTAGATATGATTTTAACTTCTTAAAGCTGTCATAAGTCCATTAAGTTTCCAGTTGTGATTAGGGTTTATGGCTGAAATCTACCCTATAAATTTTTTATTTGATTAGAATTAGATTTGGTGAGATTAGATAAATTAATATTTATTCAAGACTTAGCTAGGATAATTTCAGCCATATCACATTTTATATTAGGTATTTTAGTTAGATATGGTTTTAGCTACTTAAATCTGCCATAAGTCTTTCGGGAATTACCAAATCCTGCCTTGTTTCTACTTCTAGATGCCGAACCATAACCCTATAAATAGGGGAGGCTATTCACGTTTTTACACACCACTTTTATCAATCGAAATTTTAGATTTTTGAGTTTTACTTAATTACTTATGAGCATCTTCATTGTTGCTTAATCATGTGGGTTAATTAAGTATTAATACCTTTCATTTGTGAGCTAATCATGCGGGCTAGTTAGTGAGAAAATTTTTTAGTTGAGCATCAATCTCGAGGGCTAGTTGTTGATCAATTCGTGCGGCCAAGTTAGGGTTTGTGATACCCTTAATTCGGTCAAAATTTTAAATTCCACCATCCAGAGTTTTCGTAAGGAGATTCATATCAATACATTCTTCAAATCTGAAGTCACCACCGGAGAGTTTAATTTAAAAGAAAAAAGAGAAAGTGTTAGATTTGGTGAAGGAGGGAGAAAATAACGAAAAAAGTTGATGAAATTCAACTTTTTAACCATCATTTTACAACCATTTGAATCTTTAAGAGAAATCTTTTAAGGTGGTTCAACCAAACCACTTTTTAAAAGCATTTTATTTAAGACGCTTATATGATTGAACTGCCTTCAAAAGAAACTCTGTTAAGGTAATTCTTGGATGAAATGCTTTAAATAAGCACAAAATTTTACACTGGTTTTTTTGTTTTGTATTTTGGTCCAGCAACAAATTCACGACATGGTCCTATGCCTATGATCTCCAACATGTTTAGGATTTATTATCGTGATGACATTTATCATGATAATAATCCTGAACATGTTATAAATAAATAAATTATATATATATATATATATATATATATATATATGTGGAAAGAGAGAGGAGAAGGTAATATATATTTAGTTGAGAATACTCACTTATGTGACGATAAATTTAAACCATTCAACCATTTAATCTGATGGTTTAGATTTAATGCTAAATAATTTTAATCACTAATAAATGCAAATTATATCCTACTCGAGGATAGCTTCAGCTTTGTATGGCCTAGAGTAATTATAATTTCTTAAAACATGACTAATTGATTGATCCTAAAATTATGGATTGTGGATTAGGTTTAATATTAAAGAGTCCGTCTCTTGAAAAATGGTCTTTCCATAAGCCATTGAAAGACCAAAGTTTAAAATGCAAATTATAACAAATGAAGATAAAATTTTTGGGTTTCATGAATCAGGTTATAAACTTTATAACTTCTACACGTTGCATAATAATTTTTTAATATTGCAACTAAAATCTTTTAACTTTTATTATTCAAATTAAATAGCATCTTTCCATAAGCCTATGGAAAAACAGTCTTTCACAAAACTTTGTCAATATTAAATACATATCTTAATACGAAGTACTGGGGATATGGAATTTACTAATAAATGGACTAAAAATTGTGGGTCAATATAACGAATTGAAATACCATCTTTGTCCCAGATTAAATTGCAAAGAATATTTTTCACAGTCTTTAACACACACGTTTGACCATTAATATATTTAACTGCGTATAATATCGGTAAATAAAGGTTACTCTCTAGAAACTACTTGTTATGACAAATCCAACGATATCACATACAACAATATTATTGTTTATATATCTATTCAAATATGTAGTCAAAGTTTTCTTAGTTTGACTGAATGTTTGATCTTGTACAATTTAATCCGGGAAGGAGGGAGTAACGGAAATCGGGTCATAACAAGTAATTATTCGGATCTTCTTCTTCGTAATTTCTGGACGACAACAAATTCTCTTCATCCGTTTCTGCTCTCCTCTGGCTCTAGCACTTCAGGGTCCTGCCACCTTACGTCACCGGACAATGTCGTTTTTGTTGCCACACACCCAACTCACACGCTGCCTGAATATTTCAACCATGGTATTACCGGCGTGTCTGTGCAAAAGCCATTGGTATCCCATTTGTCATTCCCCATCGGAGCCGGATCCTACTATTATTAAATACACATAGGGAGTACGTAAGTGCTGACGTTGATGCAAACAATGGACGCAACTCTGCCAAAGTGGGACGTCGATGTTGATGCAACAATGGACGCATGCAACTCGTCTGCAACTTCCGATGAAATCAAAGGGGCTTACAGGAAACTCGCTCTCGAGTTCCACCCTGATGCTAATAGGCAGCTATATGCTAAATTGAAGTTAATTGGACAAGGTTTATGGAGTAATGAATGATGACGTTAATAAGCAGGTATATGCTCAATTAAAGTTGAATGGTTTTGGTGTTTTGTTGAGTGGAAGAACTTCTTATTCTTTGATTGGTGCTGCATTTAGATTTAAGAAAGTAGAAAGGAGGAATCTCTTAGCTCATATTGCAAGTGGATCGTTTGTTCAAGTTATCGGCTCATATTGCAAGTGCATTATCTCTTCGATTTATCGTATTCATTCATGTTCAAGTAATAAAATAACACTAAATTATTTTTTGGTCCTTCACATATCATCTTATATTTTGTTTGGTCCCCAAGGTTAATACCGTATTTGTTCAGCAATTAACATAGTGAAATTGATTAGTTTAGTCCCCAAAGGTGATTTTCAGGTAAAATCAACGGAAAATTGGCCAGAAATCTGTAAAATGACCATTATACCCCTGAATTAAAAAAATAAAAAGAAAAAAGAAAAGGCAAACAAGAAGAAGCCGAAGGAAAAAGAGAAGAAAATAGAGGAGGCGGCGATGGCAGAGGCGGCAGAGACATGGGCGAACGGAGAGCTGGCGATGGACGACGGCGTGCTCGTTGCGGCGGATGGACGGAGTGTCGGCGTCAATGTCATAGCGGAAGTGGGAAGCAGCGAAGGCTGTAGCTCTGTTTCCAATCGTGATTTTCCCCATAGGGTTTCCTAATTTGGGGTCTCAATTTGGGCCAATTGGATTTCATCCCAATTGCCCATCCTTTTTGTTTTGCCTTTATGCAAACGAAATGACGTCGTTTCACTTAAGGAAACATTATGTCATTTTGTTTAGTGAGGAAACAAAACAAAATCCGAGGTTGTGGTGCCGCCATCATTTTCTTCGTCTTCTTCGATTTAGAAAACCTAAACCACCAGCGATGACATTGCCTCCACCACCGACGTCGCCAACGGAGGAGCAAACACCACTAGAAGATTTTCATCGGCGCCACCAATAGAGGAGCAGACACCACTAGCGCCGCCAACACTAGGACGTCTGAATCCAATATAATTGGAGTTACTCATTTACTCAGATCTCAAAGTCTTTCTCTCCACCGTGGCATTGGGAACAACGATGACTCCCTCTTGGCAGCTGAATTTCATGGATGGGATCGTTAATTCTTGCTCCGGCGATAAGAAAATCATGGTTTGCACAGTGAACAACCACCTTGATAAAAGAGAAATAGAAATAGAGAAAAGAAAATAGAAATAGAAAAAAGATAATAGAAAAAGATTTAAAATTTTGAAAATGCTTTTAATTAGTAAAATTACAAAAATACCCCAATCCATACCTTAAAATGGTTTCAGTTTACCTGTAATCCACCTAGGGGACCAAACGAATCAAGTTTAATATGTTAAATGCTAAACAAACGCGGTATTGGACTTGGGGATCAAAAGATTGTATTGCATAATATGTAGGGGACCAAAAACTAATTTAGTCATAAAATAAAGTGTTAGCTTTATTCGTTGATGATATGAAAGGAAACACGTTAGGCACCAAGTGTTTCGTAGAACCTACAAATTACATCTAAAGAAACAATAGTTGAAGCACATATGAGTTATACTCTAAGCACCAAATTGTTTTCGTAGCACATGTAAGTTATTAAAGAAACACGTACTTGTTACATTTGAAGCACTTACAAGCAACGTTTGAAGCCCCTACGAGGTATACTATGAGCACCAAGTTATTTTCATAGCACTCATAACTTATAAAAGAAGCACATACTGGTTACATCGGAAGCACTTACAAGCAACGTTTGAAGCACCTATAAGGTATACTATAAGCACCAAGTTATTTTCATAGCACTCATAAGTTATAAAAGAAGAACATTCTAGCTACATTTGAAGCACTTACAAGCGACATATGAAACTATGAACTCTAAGCACTAAGTTGTTTTCACAGGACACATGATATAAAATAAACACCTTTAACTTACATTTGAAGCACATACAAGCGTTGATGACAGAACCTACGGGTTGTACTCTTAGCACCAAGTTATTTTTATAGCACACAAGTATAAAAGAAACATTACTCTAAGCACTCACAAGCAACGGTTGAAGCACCAACGAATTGTACTCTAAGCACAAAAAAATTCCAGCTGCATACTGAACAAAAAACTTGAAACTCGTACCAAATAAGTTTTGTACACGAAAATTTGAAAGAAAATATAATAAAGCATCAAATTGAGTCATGCGACCGAAGTGTTTGGAAGAAAGGGTTGGATTGCACTAATTAACATGGAAGTTAACCGCAGGCTTCTCCAAGTCAGAAGGGTGCAGATCCCCTGAAAACAAATTCGATTGTGACCTTTCTCTCTCCTGACTTTCTCCCTCTAGAATTTCTCTCTAAATGGTTCTTTTGCCCCAATCACTGTTAACATCTCGCCGGAATATCACCGGCCATAGCGGCTCCGCCATGGACAATCCATAACCAGCGGCGGAGTTAGGGGGCGAGGGGGTGCTAGTGCCACCCCTAGGATTCGGCGGCCCGGAATTTAGGCCTAGAGCCACCGGAGGCCACCGGATTCCACCCCCCCTTAAGCCACCGGCGGCCGGATTCTGCCCTTCAGCTTTGTCGTTGCAAAAGCTGAACGAAGAAGACAAGAAGATGACCAATTTTGTTTTACTTTTTTTCTTTTCTAACTAAACAAAACGACGTCGTTTTGACTTAAGTGAAACGACGTTGTTTTGCTAAGCTGAAGGAAAAACAATTTGAGGCCAATTGGACTGAAACCCAATTGGCCCAAATATAAATTAAACCTAACATACTCCATCTAAGCCCAAACGGCCAAAGCCAAACCTATTATAC
The DNA here is from genome assembly GCA_037428765.1 of Rubia yunnanensis. Taxonomy (NCBI): domain Eukaryota; kingdom Viridiplantae; phylum Streptophyta; class Magnoliopsida; order Gentianales; family Rubiaceae; genus Rubia; species Rubia yunnanensis. The sequence goes on along the minus strand of CM075071.1, from coordinate 67,219,281 downwards.
TCTTCTTCCTCCAAACTCCAGCAAAACGCATCAGATCCACCACGGCACCACCGCCTGCCGCCGTCCACCTTCGGCCGCCTGCAAAAAAATTTTTTTTGCCTCTTTTCAACTCCCCCTAACATTTCCTCTGGGTTCCGCCACTGTCCATAACCCCAACATTCTTCTTTTATAAGGGAAAAGTGGCGGTCCTATCCTGAATATGAAATAGATCAAATTGTTGCTCCATATGCCAAAGAGCTCATAGGCAAGTTCAGCAGGGGAAGGCCCACTATGGAGTTTATCAGGAAACAATTATGTACCATCGGATTCCAAGGAGAAGCCCAACTTGCATCTATGGACGGACGCCATGTCTGTATCAAATTTGATCTAGAAGAGGAATACCATAGGTGCGGGCTGAAGAGAACATGGTCGCCAGGGGGTAATATAATGCAAATCCTTAAATGGACGAAGCATTTCGACTGTGATGCAGAATCATCCCTAGCTACGGTGTGGCTCACAGTCGAGCTTCCTCCGGTACACTTCTTTCATCCTAAAGTACTTCCTCATATTGGTTAAACTCTTGGTTAATTACACTTTATGGATACACCCACAAAGAATTTGACTACACCTTCCACCATTAGGCTATGTGTAGAAAAGGATGTATGCAAACCTAGGCCTTCTAAAATCAGACTTAGCTCAATAGGAAATAACGAATCATACAACACTGTGTATGAAGATTTCCCATCTTATTGTAAGAAATGTAACAAACTAGGCCACTCTGACGATTGTTGTAGGGTGGATGATGAATCTGTTCAGTGAAGAAATGAAACTCAACAAAAGAGAACTAGAGTTAATAACATTGGTAAATCCCCAGAAAGAAATGAAAACAAATTAGATAATGGGCAGCAAAAATGGAAACAGGTGGCTAAGGATATCTTGGGTAAGGATAATGAGGCTCAACCTAATGTTGCTATCATATATGAGAACATTCCTAAGCTTACCAATAAAGATTCTAATTTTCAAGCCAAGCAGCCAAGTAATACCTCTAACCAAATTGCAAAAATGAATACTGCTCCCTTCGACCTCATAATTTTAGACCATAGCTCAGGTAGCTCTTCAAAACAAGTAATGTGGTTGTGGTTATCACAAATAATGAGGATAATGAGGATATTGGATAGGAAGAATGAATCTTTGAATTTAATTTTAAAAATGAACATGATGAAGGCCTTTGACAGAGTATCATGGGCAACACTAAATTCTCTGTGGCAAAAACTCGGATTCCATGAAAACTTTGTCAAGATAATCATGAATAATCTTAATGATGCATGGTTTTCAGTGCTCATTAATGGTGTCCCTCAAGGTTTTTTCAAACCCTCTAGAGGGCGTAAACAGGGGGGCCCCTTATCCTCATTTCTCTTTAACATTATAATTGAACTGCTAACCCTTAATCTTAAAAAAAATTCAATTAGGGAACTTAAAACATTTAAAACACCTGTAGGCACTAACCCCATCACCCAATCATCTTTTGCGGATGATACTGCTCTTTTAATCTCAATGACCTCAAAAACTCTAAAAACATTAATGGAATTCCTGGACATTTTTCAAAAGGCCACTAACCAGAAAGTGAACTTCAAAAAAAGTTCTTACTTCTCAGGGAAGTTGAGTAGAATTAAGGAGGATGAAATTCACCGCATAACAGGCATGACTCAGGGAACAATTCCAATGTCTTATCTGGGAGTTACCATCTTTAAGAGAAGAAAACTTAATAGTCATTTCTCACACATAGTTGATAGGATATCAGGAAAGTTTGAAAACTGGAACAATAATTGTCTATCATAGGGAGGGAAATTGATCCTTATCAAACACGTGCTTTCAGCCATACCCCAACATGAGTTGTTACAGCTCCAACTGCTTACACGCTTAAGAGACTGGAAACGGTTATGAGCAATTTCTTATGGGGAGAGGGAGAAGATGGAAAAACAGACACTGGATATCTTGGAAAAGATTGTGTTTTCCTACACAAGAAAATGAGATTGGGATTAGAGACTTGGAAACCACAATTAACTCTTTTTCCACCAAAATCTGGTGGAAAATACAGTTGGGAAATTTCCTTTGGGCAAACTTTATGTGGTCTCTACCTTAAAGCTATAGGAATTCTGACTCGTGGGATAGATATAGGTGTGTAGATATTTTTTCTGAGCTTAATTCAAGGTAATAATTGGAAATGGAGATGCCAACATATGGACAAAAAAATGGCTTTGAGAATGTTCCCTTTTGAGACTCTGGCCAACTCACACAGAGGTCCCATATCCTTTTAAGCAGGTAAAAGATCTACAAGCTATTTTATTAAAAGCTATTTTATTCCGAGCATATCGGTCCAACTTTAATGGTAAGAATGGATAATGAAATCTTTTAAATTAGGATAAAGATTATCTTGTATGGAAACCTGAAGAAACCAGCCTCTTTACTATAAAATCTGCTTATATGTCATTAAGGGAAAAGAAACCTACCATAGCTATATTATCTTAGGTATGGAATTCAATAATTCCAAACAACATCTCAATTTTTGTTTGGAAATTATTGAATAATGTCATCCCAATAGACAATATACTTATGCATATAGGTTTTAGCCTAGCTTCTAAGTGTCCTAAGTGTGAAAATGTGGATTTGATCAGTCACTTCTTCAACACATTCTTGGAAATGAATAAAACTTGGAAAAAAATTCCATGATTTGATGAATATTGAGCATAGATCATTCCATTTCACCTCTAATGGGCTAGAGTTTTACATGAATAAGTCCAACACCTCTAAATTGAGAATTTCCATATTTATGAACCTACCAATGTTTATCTTATGGGAAATATGGAAGGAAAAAAATTCAATTTATAAATAACAGAAAACACTATAACTTGGACATCATTTGAAAAGCTACTATAGCTCTCTGTCTTTCTCTTTTCTCTGTGCATAATGATATACATTTTCAACATGCGGATCATTAATTCTCAATCACTGGAATGGTTCCAAAATTGATTAAAAAAGCAAAGGTGATCATCACAACGGTAAGATGGTATCCGACGAAAGAAGGTATTATTATCAATTGTGATGGTTCTTTTAATACCAATTCTTTAGGTATAGTTTGTGTTATTAGATCATCGGAATGCACTCTGGTGCATACTATGAACACACAAGCCATGCCTTGATTTCTCCTCTCCATGCAGAACTAATGGCTATATATGCAGACATGAGATGGGCTAAAAATTGCAATAACTTGGTGACATAAGCAACCATGGCTTCTCAGCAACATTATCAAAAAGATCAGGGCAGTTTAGAGTAGAGAATATTTCCAGTTTTCTTTCACTTACAGAGAAGCAAATCAACCCGCTGACTACCTTGCAAAGATGGCGAACAAGACCTCTCGCTCAACTTCATTGTAGGAAATTTGTCACAGGCCTGACTTCCAGTTCCTTATTAGAAGGGATAAATTCTTCCCACACTTTAGAAGAACAAGGTAGAGAGTCTAGCTTTTTTTTCAAGGGCATTGCAACTATTGACTGTCTGTCCATTTGTAGTCTCACACAGGGGTGAAGGATTACACAATGGAAACATAGTCTCAATTCTTCTATAACCCATTATTCTGATTCAATAGTTTTGTACAAAATAGGCCAGTCAAAGTATTGACCTTTTGCAATGGTTGTAAGAACAAATATCTTTGGTTAGGGGATCCATAAATAACCCTTGCTCATTAATGATGAGCTCTTGATTTATTTATTTTTTAAATCAGAAGGATGCGAATGGTTTATAAACCTTGTCCTAATCTAGCACTCCATCATATTTTTTTCATCAAACATGCGTGCATGTGTGCGCCATTGGAACAATTGGATTAATAATTGAATGGTTTAGATCTGTTCTCACATAAGTGGGTGCTCTCCCAGTTCTATATATGTACATGAGAAAAGTACATATATAACTCAATCTAATTCATATAAGTGTAAATATAACTTTTTGATAATTAAACGTGCAACTATTACCCTAGATAGTTAGTGTATGTGAAAATTTAACCTTTTCGTCAGTTTGAGGTCGGGGTTTGTTAAAATGACAATTTTACTCCTCTGAAAAAATAAAAAATAAAAAATAAAAAATGTCTATAGTGTTCCTAAACCCTAATTTTCCGTACTCATTCTTTTTCTTTCCTCTTAACAAATTCCTTCTTCCTCCTTTTCCTTTCTCCGATTCTTTCCTCCCGTTCCTTTCTTTTCTCTATCGGGTTGAATCCTTTCTTCTCTCTATCCGGTTGAATCCTTTCTTCGGCAGAAAGCGGCATCGCAGGCGGGGGTACAACGGAATTGAGTGTGGGGTGGTGGCGGCACAAGAGGTGGACGAGGAATGGGTGGCGGGTGGGCTACAGTTTTGACGGAGCTGGGGTTTTAACGGGGGGAATGCGATGGGTTTAGATGGCGGTGGCGCGGGGGGGGGGGGGGAGGGGGTTCTAATCGGCATGTTCTCAGGGAGTGGTGGGTTTAGGTGGCGGAGGAGGAGGAAAGGTGATGGTGCGCTTAGGTGGCGGGGTAGCTGGTGGTGGGGCTGGGTGATGGGGTGTCGGGGCTGGTTGGCAGGGTAAGGTTGAACATAAGAGGTATAGTGGTGGTGGAAAGGTGGTGGGGTGGAAGGGATTAAGTGGTGGTGATTTTAGTGGTGCAGCGACGAACTGGTGGTGGCCTAGTTAGAGCGGTGGTGCCGGAGCGACGACAGAGCGCCGTGCCACCGCCAACGGTGGTGGCAGAACAGCGCGGGGCAAAGGACATGCTTATCTTTCAAATTTTTGTATAAGGCTGAAAGGATATTTTGGTCATTTTCGATCGATCAATGATTGAAATGACTAGTCAATGTCGGAATATATTGTTTAGGGTTATATTTTCCCTTTTGTAAAGTGGTTAGAATTGTTTTTGTATTTCAAATTATCTCAGTGTTATATGTTCACTTACTTAAAATATATATGGCTATATTTGTATATATATTATATATCCCTATTTATAATCAATACATCCAAGTTGAAATCACTCGCCAAATATGAAATAGACCACACATGCAACATCACTTTATTTACATACATACTCCTCTGTTCCACTTCACAGTGATTAATTTAACTTTTGGAACTCAATTGAATCAATGTTTAAATATTAATATCTTTAGTTATATGTGTACAAAAATCTAAAAATAATAATATCTTAAAAATATATGTTACAATGAATCCAATAACATATAACATGATAATAATTTTACATATAGAATAATAGAATTTAATAGTTAAAGTTGGATAAGTTTGACTTACAAAAGTCAAATTAAGCAATATGAATTGAGACAGAGAGAGTATATAATTTATTTATTTTTGATAATACTATTTCATACTTCAGTCATTGATAATGAGATTGGTACATATTATATTATCATGTGCTAGATTATGCATCTCGACTATTACTAGTTTATTGACCTTAAGTATTGATAACCTTTGGAATACTATCCCTAGAATTATCACGTCCTTTAGCCGGTTGGCTCAGCTCTCACAAGCGGCGACCGTGTGGACCATGAGGGGAATGCCCACCTCTTACCCTGGATATTTGAAAATGAAGTATAATAAATTCAGGCATGCCCAATCATTAAAAAAAAAAATTTACTAAGTCAGTAAAGGAAAACTCCCTCAACGTGTTTCTGTTATGTATTTCTTTTCATAACTAAGTCTTCTTATTTTCATATACTAACTCAAAGTAAAAAATGATTTAGTAAGAAAAAATACACACAGTGACACAAAATTTACTAAGTCTGTTATGTTTTTTCTATAAAAAAAGTTTTTTTGTCACTGCAGCTCCAAGATCTTATGCAGGACATTACTGAGTTTGAGTATTATAGTATTTATCCTTATATTAGGTAGGCTTAATTAAATACCCTAATATTGAGAAATACAGATTTTGAACAAAGTGGTGGGTAAATAAACTTCGCACATACGTGTATATGTATAATAATAAGAGTTATTTAATCTTTAGAAAAATTCTTTATGTATTCATTCTCTAAGCTGACTTATTAATTAGTATACTTTATCACAATGATATTTTCTTTCTCTTCAAACCCCTAATCACCAAATCTTCCATGCATACATATATTTTGTTGAAAAGCTAGATGTAAGGTTAGACTTGCGCACCATAGCCAGCATTGTGACCGAGGCCATAGCCACCACCATAATGAGATACACTGGAGATTCGAAAAGAAAAAATAAAACAAATTAAACCATACCGGAAAAAAAACAATACACATCGACAAAGAAAAACTCCGTCAACATTACTGGAATGAGTGTTTTTTTTCGACCATTGATGTGTGTTTAGACATGGCAAACGGGTCTCTTCGATTGGGTATGGGTGAGACCCAATCGGGTTGGGTATGATTGTTTTGTCTTCGGGCATCGGGTCTTGATCGGGTGTGTTCAGGTTCGGTTGTCTTTCAGTAGTTTTGAAAATATTTGAACGGATCGGGTTTGGTTCTAGTTGTTTCAATTTTAAAACAATTCGGGTATCATTTTTTTGAATCGGGTTCGGATCAAATTTGGTTCAGGTTGTTTCGGTTATAGGTACAATTCGGTTTTACATTTTTTTTAATCAGGCTCGGATCGGGTTTAGTTTGAGTCAGTATGATTTTGGTACTTTTGGGATACATTCTCTTTCGGGTCGGGGTTGGTTGGATTCCAATATATTCAATCCGGGTCTTGATAAAATAAATATAGCAAATTGTCATTATAATGAACATAAAATCTTAATATATTAATTTTGTAAAAATACTTTCGCTGAACTAATCTATTATATATATATAATTTTATCAGTCACTTTTTTAATGTATACTTTCAATTTTTTGAAATGAAAATTTATTTCTCTTGTAAAGAACATGACATTTATACATAAATCATATCTATTATCATTTCTATTGTTATCTATTGTTATAGCGATCCTCCCTATTTGGTATCAGAGCCATGTGTATTAGTCTTTTAATCCCTATCGAGTGTTAGAATTATTATAAGTTGAAAGGTCTACTGTACCTACGGACTTGTTGAGTCTTATACGTTTGGTTTAGCACCATCTGTGTTTTTATACCTGTAAATTGGTTGGTTAGCCCGTATTGAGTGAAAAAGGGTGGTCCACGTATGGTATAAGGTGTGGTCCCGATAAGACAAAACGTGATTCGTACATCAGAAAAATGCTCAATTAATAATAAGGTTAACATGGGAGAAAGGATAAAAAGATTTCTATTCGGAAGCTCCAGTACTACTAGTACAGGATCCACATCTTTTTCAAACATTTTACAAAGTTATGAAATTCAACAAATTTTGCCAAATAAAACTTTAAAATCAATTTATCAACAAGGCATACTAGAATTTAATAAGTCATATTCGATTAAGATTCATGAAGAAATATTACCTATGAATCAAGAAGTACAATCAATTAGATTACTATCATCACAGGCTATTCAGAAATATAAAGAACAAAATTATAAGTTTTTGCATTTTGGTTTAGTACAAATTGAATTACATCCTTTAGTTAGATTAGGCATAGATACACCCATATTCATGGCATTAAGAGATGATAGATTAATAAGATACAAATATTTAATATTAGCTATGGTAATAACTAATATATGTAATGGAACAATTAGATTTGATTGTATTCCAAATTACTCAGTTAGTTTAACAGATCCACATATTATGGATTCACTAAAATTAGATATTCAATTAAAACAAGATAGAATAGTAAATGATACAGAACATTTTGTACTAATTTATAGAGTGTATTTCAAATTAATGCAATCTATGATTCCAACAGCTTTAAGACTAAATCCAACAGAAAAAGATGAATCAGTATATGTGACAACCAATTCAGATAATATTTCAATAGAGACACCTAAATTATTAAAATGGAATGAGATAACTATTCCAGCAGAAATACTAGCAGAAAGACCATTAGGAATTCAAAGAAATGTCCGAATAACAGAACCATCAGAAATAGAAGAACAAACTGATGGAAAAATACTAATAAAATTTAACAAATCCATGTCTGGTAGATTTTATTCAGGACAATCTTCTAGGTATTCAAGTATAGATAATTATAGAACTCATAGACATTCAACATCTGATATTCCAACATATTTACAGGAAACAAAAATAAGATACTCTTCCCCTTTACCAGAAGTTATTCCAGATACTAATTCTTCAATAGGTTCCCCAATACTTAGTCAAATGAGACAGTCTGAAATTAATATGATGACTAATAATAATGACTTTACAATAGATAAGGTATATTTAAATAATGATTATTATAGTCATGAAAATACTACAAAGAGAATATGGTTTGAAAAACTAAGTGAAGATAATAAAGAACAAATTAAGAAAGAATTTTATAATGAACTTACAACTAAGAAGATTAGAAAAATGAAGTTTTTTATGTGGTTAGAATATTATTTCAAAAAAGAAAAAATAATCAAAAAACATAAATTTACAGAAATTCCAGTTATAAATGTACAATCCAATCTTTACAAAAAATGGAAATTACCAAATGATACAGTAGTTAGTTCTATTCATCCACCACTTCAATCAGTACACATTACTACTGAAGAAACTATAGTAGTAGCCTCTCCATTTAAAACAGGAAGACTAGGAAATGATACAGATCCAATAATTTTGGAAGACATTAAAAAGATATATCAACAGAACAATTATCTAATCAATTATTACATACTATGGCAAATCAAGTTGATTTTATTTCCACTAAATTAGATTCTAAATTAAGTAATAAGACAGAAATATTCCAAAATTCATTTTCTGAACCTCATTTTCAAGTATCCCCGTTTTCAAAGAAAATGGAGGAATCATTATCACTCAGACCATCTGATAAACCAAGTAGTTCTAAACAGATAGGAGTTATATCTGAGGCAAATCCAATAGACACATATGATTCAGCTAGTTCTTATTCAGATAATACAGAAGTAGAATCAAAAAATGATTTTGAAAAACAAATAAATTCAATAGAACATCAGTTCCAAGAACAAATAGAAGAAAAATATGATATGCATATTAATAGATTAAAGTATAATTGGAGAAAACATGATACAAAAGCCTATTATCCAAAACCAACTCCACTAGACCTCCAATATGAAGAAAATCTTCATTCATTCAAAAGCTATGATGGTTCATCAATATACCAATGGAACATAGATGGATTATCAGAATATCAAATATTAAATTTATTACAAGAGATGGGAATGGCTAGGGTAGCTTATAAAGCAACCATAACTCCAACAGAACCAAATATAGTCATGTTATTAGTAACAGGATTTACAGGACAATTAAAAGGATGGTGGGATAATTATCTCACTTTACAAGATAAACAAGCAATAATGAACCATGAGTCAGAAGAAGCTCAAGGAGAAGATAATAACATTCAATTTGTCATGGTCCCAGATGGATAAGCATTTCTATTATACACTATTTCAATGTATTTTGTAGGGAATCCTGCAGAAGCTTTAGAAAGTTCAAAGATATGTTTAACCAATTTAAGATGTCCTACTTTAACTGATTTCAAATGGTACAAAGATATATTTTTAACTCAAGTATTTAGAAGAACAGATTCAAGTTCCCCATTTTGGAAAGAAAATTTTATAACAGGATTACCAACTCTATTTTCCCAAAGGATACTAACAAATCTAAGTAAAGCATTAGGAACAGAAAAAATAGATTATAATGACATAACATTTGGTCAAATATTTGCTTTTGTTAAAAAAGAAACATTAACATTATGCCAAGATTTAAAGATTCAAAATAAATATGGATCAGAGAAGAAAGAAATGGGATCTTTTTACCAACAATTTGGCATAACAGGAATAAAACCCCATTCATCTCAACATAAAATGCATAAAAGACAAAAATTTAGAAATTATAAGAAACATAAATATAATAGGCATTTTCATAAGAAAGAAAAACCTTTTCAAAAGGAGAAGTATAAAAGAAAATTTAATAAACAAAAACAAAAAAAATTTCAAAATATTCAATGTTACAAGTGTAAGAAATTTGGCCATACTGCAAATTACTGTAAAACTGGAAAAAAAATTAATGCATTAGAAGATATAGAATTAAGAAATAAGCTATTAGCTATATTAATTGATGACTCAGATAATGAGCATTCAAGTTATGAGTCAGATTCAGATTCTTCTAGTGATTCTGATAGTATATGTCAATGTAAAATTCCAACCATTAACATGCTAAATAGTACACATAGTAAGAAAAAAGAATTATTATATATAATAGATAAAATAGGAAATTCTGAATATAAAACAGAATATATTCAAAGATTAAAAAATTTAGTACTAGACGAAAATAAACCTAAAATAACAGAAGCTTTTAGTCTAAGCCAAACAATAAAAAAATATTCAGAGTCAGAAAAGAAGAAATCAATAATTGCTTCAACAGATACTCAAGATCTAAGAAAAGAAATTACTTTACTAAAAAATGAAATTAGTCATATTAAATAAAAATTAAATAATTTAAAAGAGAAAGATTTAGAATTAGAATTACAGATAACATCATTAGGAAAACCTAATAGTTCTAATATTTCTATTTCAAATGAAATTCCATCTAATCAACAATTTTTTAATGTTATTAATAAAATTAATATGGAAAAATGGTATTCTTTAGTAACAATAGGAGTTAAAAATTTTAGTATTACTGTAGTAGTATTAATTGATAGTGGAGCAGACCAATCCTGCATAAGATCAGGAATAATTCCAAGTAAATATCTAGAAAAAACTAATGAACAACTTTCAGCAGCAAATGGTACTCCAATGATTATTAAGAAAAAAATATCAAATGGTTATATTAGTAATAATGATTATTGTATTAAACATTCATTTTTAATATTAGAAAATGTATCTTATGATGCAGTATTAGGAAATCCATTTTTATATTAAATAACTCCTTTCAAAAAAACTCAAGAAGGAATTAGTACAAAAATATTTGGTAAGAAATTATTATTTTCTTTCATAAGTCCTCCTAGTCAAGTAGAATTACATCTATTACAAACTAATTCTATATATAAAAGAATATGTATTTTAAATAGAAAACAAAAAGATATTCTATTCTTAAAAGAAAAATTAAGTTACTCAAAGATAGAAGAACAATTAGATAATATAATGATAACAGAAAGGATAACAAAATTAGAACAAGAATTTAAAAAACAAATATGCTCGAACCATCCCAATGCATTTTGGGATAGGAAAAAACATATAGTGTCATTACCCTACGAAAAGGATTTTAATGAACAAAATATTCCAACTAAAGCAAAACCTATTTTAATGAATGCAGAATTATTAGAATTATGTAAACAAGAAATTCAAGATCATTTAGATAAAAAATTAATAAGAAGAAGCAAATCTCCATGGAGCTGCTCAGCATTTTATGTAAACAAAAATGCAGAAAAAGAAAGAGGAGTTCCTAGGTTAGTAATAAATTATAAACCTTTGAATAAAATATTACAATGGATTGGATACTCCATTCCAAACAAAAGAGATTTGATTAACAGATTAGTAAATGCAAAAGTATTTTCAAAATTTGATTTAAAATCAGGATATTGGCAAATTCAAATAGACGATAAGGATAAGTACAAAACAGCATTTGTAGTTCCATTCGGACAATATGAGTGGAATGTTATGCCATTTGGATTAAAGAATGTACCATCAGAATTCCAAAAAATTATGAATGATATTTTTAATCCTTATTCAACATTTGTAATAGTATATATTGATGATGTGTTAGTATATTCCAGTACAATTGACAGTCATTTTAAACACTTATATATTTTACTTAAAGTAATGAAAGCAAATGGTTTGGTTATATCCAAACGTAAAATAAAATTATTCCAAACGGACATCAAGTTTCTTGGATTCAACATACATTTAGGAAAAATTATACCCATTCAAAGATCTATTGAATTTGCAGAAATATTTCCAGACGAAATCAAAGATAAAAATCAATTACAAAGATTTTTAGGATGTGTTAATTATATTTCTGATTTCTTTCCTAAAATTAAGATCATATGTAAAGATTTATATGAAAGATTAAAATTAAATCCCCCTACATGGTCAGATAAACATACTAATTTAGTAAAAGAAATAAAGTTAAAAGCTAAGTCATTGCCATGTTTAGGAATTCCACATCCAGAAGCATTCATGATAGTTGAAACAGATGCATCCAATATAGGATATGGAGGTATATTAAAACAAAAACATTTAGGAAAAAGATCTATTGTAAGATATCATTCAGGATTCTGGTCTAATGCACAAAAGAATTATTCAACAGTAAAACAAGAAGTTCTATCCATAGTTTTATGCATTTCCAAATTTCAAGATGATTTATACAATAAAAGTTTTTATTAAACATTGATTGTAAATCATCAAAAGATATTTTGCAAAAAGATGTGAAAATTTTGGTTTCAAAATAGATTTTTGCCAGATGGGAAGCCATTTTATCAGTTTTTTTATTTTGATATTCAATTCATCAAAGGAAAAGAAAATTCTATTCCAGATTTCCTAACTCGTGAATTCCTCACAGGACACCATGAGTGATTCCACATCAGCAGGATCATCCAATTCCGGGACTAGTAAAGACTATGCTAATCCACGTCATCTTACTCCATCTGTTACTCCATTAATTCCATTAGAAAACTTTCCTCCAACAATAGCCCAAACTCCTCATTCTAGACTCATTCAAAACAACACTCCTACAGTATCTTCCAATTTTACTCCACTAAAAAGAGCCCACACTCCAATACCAATCCAACAAACATCTACTAGTACTTCCAAACCAACAACCACATATTTTGATAAACCTAATCCCGAGTACATTGTTGTTACCCATTTTAATTCAGAACCAGAAATTCCACAACTGAAGATTTTTGTTTCCAACTTATTCTTGCCACCATCCCTATGGATGGCAGCAGATATACACAAGACTCAACAATATTATGAATTAATTCTGGTAGATACACAATCCATTGATATTCAACATGTTCTTAGTAAACAGGACCCCAATAGGATAGAATATTCCAAATTTTATATTAAACAAATTCTAAGTCCTCAACAATTTTCCAATATCCATTCCATTACTCCATTCTCAGTTGATTATTTCCCTACTGGATTCAATTATACTGATTATGTTCAGGCTTGGTATAGAACTTTCTTTTACAGATCGTTTGACCACTCCTGGTTTATCAATTTCCATTCAACATTCAATAATAAAATCCCAGATTAGTTCATAGATTGGTGGATCAAATTTGGCCCCTCCATTGAAATATATCCACAACCTATTCTAGACGGATTCCATACATTCCAGAAATTTAGCCAGCAAACACTCAGCCATTCAAAACCCTATGAAAGAAATATTTTATTCCATGCTATTTTCAGGGTACCCTGGATATTTGCTTAGAGTTTTCAAATAAAACCATTCCACCCTTCGTACCCACTTTCTCTGATTAGACAATTCAAAATAAAATGGTGGATCAATTACAAACCAGAGTTTTGCTCCTCAAAAGCAGTAACTCACTATTTCCAAACAGGCCAAAAGTTAAAGATAGCATTCAAACCCATGACTCCACAAACACTTCCTTCCCCTATTCAAAATTCTCGACCAACACCAATTGGCCCATCAGCTAGTATAATTCCACAGCCTCAACTCTTATGTCCAACACCCATTCAACCAAATCTAGTTCCATAGATTCCAAAACAGGAGCCCGATGAAGAAATGCAAAAGGCCCTTGAATTTTACCGAGCATATGCCAGACAACAATAGGCTGTTAAACAAGAAGCAGCTGATCAATTATATCTTCAAGATAGCCAAGATCCCTATGAAATGTAAGGGATAAGCACTAAAGTATTCCAACACAGCAAGCATTATTCAATTAAGTGGATTCAATCAATCGGGTGGATCCCAGCTTCCATCATATTCCATCAGCAGACAAAGGATAATGGTGGATCCCAGCTTCCACCAAATTCAATCAGTCCAGATAGAAGATAATGGTGGGTTCCACTTCCACTAACTCAATCAGCCAACAGACAAAAGATAGTGGCAGGTCCCACTTCCCACTCAACAAGAAAAAGGAAGGCTCAGATGTAAAGACTCAATTCCAACGATCCAGATCAATGGATCCCAAAATTGGATTCCAATTTGTAATAGATTAGATTTCCAATGTTTTCGTATAAGTACTTCATTCCATTTCATTTGTAAATCACGCTTGAATTATCGCACTTTCTTGTATACTCTTATACAACCTCCTCAATCTAAGCTCAACGTACATACTTGAGTTCCTTTCCCTTGTAAGCCTAAATCCATTCTGATAAAGAAATCTATTCAATTGAAAACTTTGTATTATATTGTTTTATCTGTCCTTTATCTCTGTTCTTATCCTAATACTGTTATACTCTATTATTTACATAAATCATATCTATTATCATTTCTATTGTTATCTATTGTTATAGCGATCCTCCCTATTTATATATATATATATATATATATATATATATATATATATATATATATTATAGTAGTTCTCCTGACAGGCGGTCTGTCCATAAGTTTATGGACAGACCACTTATTTTTTACCTTATACATTCACATTCAAATACATATTATTACTTGTTTTAACTTTAAAAATACAATATTTAAATTTTATAAAAAAAACTTACAACATTTAAAGTAAAAATCACCGTGAACTGTCCATAAGCTTATGGAAAGACCTCATTTCCTGATATATATATATATATATATATATATATTCATGATTGTCATACATTTTAAAAATATAGCATATTAAATTAAGATAAGAAAACATTCTAGAAAGACATGCTCATTTTTTCTTAATCAGGTGAAATATTAGTATATTACCAATAAATCCCTTTAGAACTATTTAACTTTACATAAAAAGTCTTGACTCTTGACCGACTTTATATAGAAATTAAATATCCCCTATTTACTAATTATAAATTATGAGTCTCATGACTTAATACTAATTAGTTATATATTTTCATAACTATGCTGACTTATATAATCAACCCTCGAAGTGGATTTTTAATAAATATTAATTCTCATTTATTTTTATAATTGTGTCTTACTATTTTACTTAGTTATATTCCACCGTAACTAATTTGATTAACATACATATTTGAGTTCTATAAGCACTTATTAATAGCTATTATATTTTAGGTGCACTTGTGACTAAACTGAGTTAATTCTATATGATATATTATACACCAAAAAATTTAAATTGTTTAACTACATGCTTTATTAATATTTATAATGACGAGTAATACTCTTGTGTAACTTGTATGAATATCTTTATTTTCTATTTCTAGTTAATTGCTTATATGATATATCCTCTTATAATCGATTTTACTTTGAATATCCATGATGTTTTATTTTATTTGAACGTTAATTTCCTTTTAAGTTCGTAATCCCAAGCACCATATAATATAAATTGTTTGGATGGCTCTGTCAACGGGATATTTAAGTCATTTTGACTAACCAAAACTCAAGTTGTCTAAAAATAATATACTAATATTATAATATGCTATTGATTTTAATTATTTACTACATATTGATATAATCAATCATAACTTGTTAAAATATATAACTTTTTAAGATAATTAAAACCATAACATCTCGTTGTAATATATATATATATATATATCATATTACTGAAGAAAATCCAAAAAAAATACATAATCTCAAATAACAAAATGTTAGAATTTTTTATAAATTGTCATTTGTCACATTGATAGAGTAATTTTGATAGAAATACGTATACGTATTATTATTTTATTTATGGCAAAATCTTATTTTAGACCGACTAACTGTTAAATGAGGACATTTTATAATTAGTGAGACTAATAAGGTCATTTGATATTTACTTTTATTAATTGCAGTATTATATGTAATTAAGTATGATAGGATTTTAAAATAAATCTCAACAAATACATAATTAATTTTTAAATAATTTGAATGAAATATTATAAAAATAATCAAATTTTAATGTATTCAATATTTAATTATTTCCAACGATCTCATATCATTTTTCTTATATGACTAAACTTTAAAAATTTAAATAAAATTCTTTGTTTTCAATTTAAATGTAGGCAAAGTTTAGGGAAATATTGTCTTTCCATAGACTTATTGAAAGACGGGTTTAATTAAAATAATGAAAAGGTGAAAATTTTTTATTGTAATATTAAAAATTTATTCTACAACGTACATAAAGTTTATGACCCAAATAATGCAACCCAAAATTTTATCTTCCTTTTTCTAATTTGCAGTTTAAACTCTTCAATTTACTGGTATCTATTTATGAAAATAAAATTAAAAAGTAAAACCAATATATATCTAAGAACTAAGATAGAAACCAATCAAGTGAATCATGAGGTGTTATTTGAGTTTGGGTCCCATCAGGTCTAGCAATTTAAGTTTAGGTAAGGTTCAATCGGGTGATTTTAGTTTCCAGTTATTGATTGGGTCTCACTATTGGGTGTCGGTTCAATTCGGTTCGGTTATTTATTACTGGGTTTTCAGGTTCGATTATATGTTGCCAGGTCTATGTGTGCTACTATAGCTCCAAGATCTTATGTAAGATATTTACTCCATCTGTCCTATTTGAAACTGCTATTTAATTATTCATTTAGTTAAAATTTCTTAACTTTGACCTCAAAATTGAATATGTGTACAAGTATAAATACTATTGTGTGATACGTTATTAGATTCGTTATAATATGTATTTTCAGAACATCAACTTTTTACATGTTTTAATTATTCTTAATAAAAGATAGAGTTAAGTGTACATATAACAATATGTTTTGGTCGAAAGTGTCTATATGACCCTATGAAGTTAGAAAGTACTATTATAACCCTAATATTTGCTTGAAAGTGCTAATATAACCCTGGAAGTATGAATTTGGCCAAAATTATGGGAATTGACTGTTATACCCTTGTTTAAAAAATTCAAATTTCCGAAAAATTGAAATGTCGGTACTACCCTTGTTTCTCTATTCAGAAACCCTAGTCATTTAGCTTGCCAGGAAAAATTGATTTGAATGGTTGCAATGTCCCTTCATTATCCCAGCATCCCTTGCAATTGCTGCTCAAATTCTGCTCAAATGGCCGGATTGAAGCTTTCCTTGCCTCTCCAGCGTCCATCTGAGCCGAAAGGTCTTCCTCCTAGGCAAACTCGTGCCTCCGCCGGGGGTGTTGAGCTGTTCCTCGCCGGACGTCCCAGAGAGCAAAGTCAACGTCTCCTACTCGGGTCGAATTTACGTACACATTGCGAAGTCAACACAGTCGGATTCGAGTTGGATTTACAGTCGGATGCGCCGCCGTTTCTTGACTCTTCTCCGGCTGATGCGCCAACGTTCCTCCAGCTGAGATCGTCATCGGACCGGTGGAACTCTTCGCCACTCATACATTCGATCGATTAGTGACCTCCCTCTTGTACCAATCCGCCGATTTCATAAGTTGATGTTTGATTAGGTAGCGATGTGGCTCATCTACTGCAAATTGTAATGCTATGTTTCTGCATAATTTGTCTACCGTTTTGCCTTTAATGGTCTGAGAATTTGCAGTATTGAGAAAGGGTTATAACTAATTTGCAGTACTGAGAATTTGGGTAAAAATTCTCATTGATTAATATCAGTGCACCATAATCCTATAAGGTAACTACCATCTATAACTAATTCTATAAGGTAACTACCATCTATAACCTTTCCTACAAGGAAAGGGTTTCTATTTCCTTAACACCCTCCCTCAACTTGGAGCATGATGACAAGAATGTCCAACTTGCGAAGAAAATTATGAAATTTCTAATCAATAAAACAAAAAAAAAATTTAAAATTCTCAGTAGGGGTAGAAGTAGCAGCAACAACCGTAACAGTAGCAGCTGGTAGAGCAGTATTTGTAGGAGACCATTCAAGGTAATTCTCTTGACCCTTCGGGACAGTGGGTGCAATAACCAAACCAGGTCCGTCAGAAGTGCCAATGAAGTAGGGCTTAGTCGACAAACGACCAACATGTATAGGTATTTTAGGGCCACATTGCAACTGCAACTGTTTCATTAAAGTCGCAATTACCTCATAGCCATTATGTTCTGAAGCGCAGTAGCCTCAAAACCAACATCAGTATGGGCGGTATAAGTTGTAAACCTGGACCATCGCCAGGACCAATGAAGTAAGGATCAGTCGACACACGACCAATCGGTAAAGTAGTACGAGGGCCATATTGCAATTGCAGCTGCTGAAGTAAAGCTGTAATCACATCATAACCACTCATATCCTGAATCTTCGGAGCAGCAGAACGAGGCTGATCTTCAGAGCCAGACATATTGTAAAAATCAGGTACAAATCAGGAGCACAGGACACACCGACGGAGAGTAAGCGGCGGTGCGGCGGCGCGTGAGGGCGAGCAGCGGTCGTCGGACGTTGGACGGCGGCGAACGGCGATCGGCGCATGGCGGTTGTTGGTGCGTGGCGTCAAGATCGGGGCGCGTGGACGTCGAACGGCAGGTTTTAATGCAGCGAAAAATTTTCTATTCAGTTTTCAGAATTTTAGGCTCTGATACTGATAAATATAAATGGCTTTATTATGGTGCACTGATATTAATCAATGATACATCTCATCAATGATGAAGATTACAATGTATAGACTTACAACAAACCAAAGTCTAACAGGAATATAATTCTAAGTCTATACGGAAACTATCATCTATAACTAATCCTATAAGGTAACTACCATCTATAACTAATTCTATAAGGTAACTACCATCTATAACCTTTCCTACAAGGAAAGGGTTTCTATTTCCTTAACTGCGTCTTGTCTCAATATATTACCCCCTAAACTATTACTATGAAATGAAAACCTACTCCACAAACATAAGTATACACCTAAGAGAACCTCTTATAGGGATTCTGCATATTTGATTCAGTATGCTGCAATTCTATGTTTATAACAAAGATCTGTTGCATGTTGAGTTTTTTAGGGTGTTTAAATGCTTGAATAGGAAAGAGCAGGGGTGTTTCTTGTAGCACTGTTATCGAGGTGGTGGCGGGAAATTGTTTGGTGTTTTTCGGGTGGGTGGTGGTGGAGCGGCGGTGACCCAGTGGTGGTGGTGGCGGAACGGGCGGAGGTGGTGTGGAAGGTGGTTTTGAAGATGAAGAAGAAGAACTTCAAGGGTATTCTTATCATTAATATTTTTGTTTTAAGATTTAGGGTATTTTAGACCTTTTGTATTTGGTCAATGCCAAAAAATACAAAGTCAACACTGGAATACTACCAAAGGTTATATCGACACTTCTAATGCAAAAGTTATAATAGCACTTTCTAATTTCACAAAGTTATATTGGCACTTTTGACTAAAACATATGATCATATCTGTATTTTACCTCAAAAATTATTAAAAATCAAATATTTTCTAAGTTAATTGTCAAAAGTCAAAGTGTGAATTTTGAAGTAGGACAGAATGATACGTAAAATAGAAATATCGCATTGGGTATATGCATACATCATACATGTACTTCCCTGAATAGCCAAATACTCTACTCTTATCTACTCCCTCAGATCCTAATGTCCCTTTTTTCATTTTAAGGTGATCTTTTTATTTTACCTTATTCATTTTTTGATAAATACTTGGTTAATTTTTTTCACTAATCTTACGTTTTATACTTTCTATTCAACCCTCATATCTCTTTTCTCTTTTCAAAAAAAATATATGTCATTTTCAAGAGGCCATTTAAAGAGGATCAGAGGGAGTATAATAAACCTTTTTTTTCTTTATTTTATATTGACACATGTACCTTTTACTTTGAAAATGTTCCTTTAGTTTTATCCAACATTCTACTTTTTACTCTCTAAATTCAATTTTGACATTGTTCTTTGCAGTTTATATGATCTGACCTGATATGATTTGAACTAAATTGATTTGAACTGAACTGAACAAAAAAAATACTTCCTCCGGTTCACTAATATTGATTCACTTGCTTTTGACACTTGGATTTAGAAAATGTATAATTAGTGGTGGAGAATGTATTGAAAGGGTAAAAAGTAAATTGATTGGATGAAAACAATCTAAAATTTGCCAAATAAAGAAGGAACCAATCTTAAAAGATCATCCCAAAAAGGAAAGTGAGAAAATGTTAGTGAACCAGAGGCAGTAAGTGTGTTGAGAAATAGTAATGTACGACTAACTTTAGTTAAAGTTCACCAAATTAAATTAACATTGAACTGAACTGAAATGTAGACAAGTTCTAAAATACAAGGCATTCATCCACTAATTTTATTCACGAAAATTCAAATAACTAAATCTACATTGTTATATACGGAGTAACAGAGGCAGTATATAAAATATGACTGACCTTCTAGAAATAGGAGGAAATGACATGGAGTCCACGACTAAAAACCTTGATGAAGCCTCAGCAATGGAAAACAGAGCCGTGTTGAAGCATAGAATCATGAGGATGCATAAAATAGTTCGAGGCATTTGTTGTTGTTGTGCTAGCTCCACAGCTTCTCCTTTTATGCTATCATATATGGTAGCTAGGCAGCTTTAACTTAGTTAGAAGCTGTCATTAAAAGCTTAAACAGTAACAGTAGTCCAGGGCCAGACGGTTTCACACCTAAGTTCTATAGCAAATGTTGGTCTTTTATTAAACAAGATCTTATGGAGGCTGTCAATGATTTCATCTTAGGTTCTAACATTCCGAAAGGAATATCTAGTACATGGATTACACTAATTCCCAAGAAAGCAACACCTTGCCATTTTGGGGATTTTAGACCTATCAGCTTATCTAATGTCCTTAACAAAATCTGTTCTAAGGTTCTAATGGAAAGGCTAAGGCCTTATATGGACACTCTGATCTCTCCTAACCAATCTTCATTCTTGAAGAAGAGAGATATTTCTGATAACATTCTTTATCTACAGGAAATTGTCAGATTCCTTGATAAGAAGAACAGATCCCCTAATTGTATTTTGAAATTAGATTTAATGAAAGCCTTTGATAGAGTCAACTGGCAGTTTCTTAGGAAGATTCTAATTAAATTCGGCTTTAATGGTACCTTTTTAACTGCAGTTATGAGTAATTTATCTCAGGCACATTTTTATGTTCTTGTTAATGGGAATCCAGTAGGCTTTTTCAAAGATACTAGAGGAATTAAACAAGGTGATCCACTCTCTCCTTTTCTTTTAAATATTTTTACTGAAGCTTTCTCAAGAAGTCTATCCTTTATATTTTCAAATAGTAGCCTTACTCGTTTCCAATTACCTGCCTCAATCCCTGCTGTATCCCACTTAATGTATGCAGATGACACCATTATCTTTATGCAAGCATCTAAGTCCAATCTCATAAGGATAAAAGCCTTCTTAGATGTCTTTGAGGTTACTACAGGACAGAAATTTAATTTCGAAAAATCTGAATTTTATCTTAGCAAAAGGGCCTCAATCTTAAAAAGTTTTCAGGTTAAGTCCATTTTGAAAATGAACAAAGGCTCATTTCCATTTAAGTACCTTGGCTGTCCCATTTTTCAGGGAAGAACTCTTAAGAGATATTTCCAACCTTTAATGGCAAACCTGGATACTAAGCTTCAAAGCTGGAAGAATAGGTGGCTAAGTGCTGGGGGCAAGCTGGTTTTAATTAAACATTGCCTATATTCTTTACCACAGCATTTATGGGCAGTTACTAACCCCCCTAAAATAATAGTTCGAACAATTGAGAAAAGATTAGCTAAATTTTTTGGGGGAGAATCAAACGGTAAAAAGAATAAAATCTGGAAAAGATGGTCTACCATTTCGATTTCAACTGATTTAAATGGACTTGGTTTTAGATCGGTTAAGGCTATAATTGATACCTGTTCAGATATTGCTTCACCTTTTAGTCATTGGATTCCTTTTATTAAACCTCCTCCTAAGCCCAACATAGCTACTGTTCTTTGGGAGAGACCTCCTTCAGGGTCAATCAAAATTAACATTGATGCCTCTTGGTATCCTGATAAGGCAGTTGTTGGTATGGTTGTCCGAGATAGCTCAGGTGCTTTGATTAATATAGCTTCTGCCTCTATCTCTGCTGCTTCACCTCTGGAAGCTAAAATTAAAGCAATACTGTTTGCGTGTGATAATTTGTGTGATATAGGTCATAATTGCTTTTTCGAAACCGACTGTAGGTTGGTTGTTAACATGATCAATTACCCTTACTCTGCTAACTGGAACCTCTTTGATTTGGCTTATAGAGTTAATGCTCTATTACGCTGTGCTAATCTTAATCATGTTTTTAGGGAGGGTAACTCGGTAGCAAATGCAATTGCTAAGCATCACATCTGCTATCTTCAATGTCTTCATCTTAACAACATTCCCCAACATATTGAGGGTCTGATTGCATTAGATAGGGCACATATACCTCAAGTGAGAGTGCACTAACATGCTTTGCCTAAGGATTGATACTGCTAATCAAGACTCTTTCTTGCAGATTTAGGATCTGTTCTCATGCTTGTTACCTATCATCTTTTTGCGAGTTATCCGAAGCTCGGGAACTGTTTACTGCTCGGACCATGCATATCATCTTCCTTTTGGAAACCTACTGCTGGTTTTCATTGGGGAACTTCTTCTGATACAACGGTCTGGATATGGGGCGGGATTTCAACTCCTTCCAGATACACCCTACTGGACTCTCACATCTCAAGCTCTGCATTAGGGACTTCAGAATCAAAATTTTTTAACTTTATATTATTACACCTTGTATCTGAAGTTGCCTGGCTGGAGATGAGAATTAACACAAGGGGTGGAGATTCTCACCTTCGGATCGCAACTTCATCATCTATCCTTTTTTTGCAAGGATAGTTGTTACACAAGTATTTCTTTTAGAAATTGGTAGGACTTTTGGGGGGTAACCATGTTGCCTTATCATGAACTAAGGCTAATCTGTCTGTAAATCTTACTCATTTTGATGGAGGCTTGGGGAACCTCTAATACACCCTCCCCCACCCTCGGGTGTTTTCATTAAAAAAAAGGCAGCTTTAACTTTTTCCGTTTCTTCATCTGTTAATTAGTCAAAGTCTTATATCGTTTACTTATACTCCCTCCATTTTACTAAGAGTGACATACTAAGTTTAAACTCTTGGATTAATGTAAAGAAAATGAGAGGTTGAAATTAAGTGTAGAAAGTAAAAAGTAGAATGAGTGAATGAGATTGTAGGAATTTTGCCAAAAATGAAATGTGTGTCATTTAAAAAAAATCCTAATAAGACAAGCCACTCTTAGAGAAACGGAGGAAGTATATGACTTACTTTTTTTTCTCCCAATTTCCAAAGCTTGACAATCAAAGGATGAAGATGGCGATGACAAGTAGTCTATTGTGTAAAATATTTTCTTTATTAATATGAGATATACTGCTGAAATAATCCTAATGTAATCAAAATTTTAACTTAATTATATCAATTTTTATGTTTAGTAAAATATTATAGAATAATGTGTTTATAACCCTCAATTTTTTCATAAGTGTATATATATAATTCTCATATTTTTTGTGTGTTTATTGATACATTGGCTAAAGTGGATCTGGACAAAGAGAGACTGTCCAACTGGTCTCGGGCTAATAGCTTTAAAGAATTGAATGAGTCAACTTCAATCCAAAGCCCAATTGAGGAGGTAAGTAAAGTGAGACCCAATATGACCAAAAAGCAACCAAACGACTCAAGGATTATAATCAAGATTAGTCTTATCAGGAGGGAAGGGGTATATAAAGAGAAACTTGTACTTATATTGTTTTTTATGCATTTACTGATTTGGGTATTTTGCATCTTGGTTGGAGAATAGGGCTTCTCGAATTGCTCCCAAATTAATTCCTTTATGGATTGTTCTTAATATTGTTGCTTTCATTCTTCAAAACTCACCATGAAGAATAAAGATGTCTTTGCTTTGGTTCCATCCATGGAGGACGACAGCTGCCTAGATTTCCCAATTGTCTTCTCCTCAGAGACCAGATCATGCGTCAGCCACTTCGTCCCCTGCTCATGACCCTCCCTCACCGACTGCCATTGACCCACCGGTGATAGGCCTTTACCAGCACCCGATCGTTGATCCTCCGGCGACGGATACTTCACCGCTGCTTCATAATCTTTGTTTGGAGGTGCCCAAGTTCGATGGCTCAGCTGTTGAGGATTGGACTTATATGATCGAGAAATTTTTTGATCTTCATTGGAGTCTGCCGGCGATCCGCCTCTCTGTCATCTCCTTTCACCTAAACAACGAAGCTTTCATTTGGTTCCAATGGATGGAGTGTGGTGGTGGTCTTATAAGCTGGGAATCATTTTTGTTTCAGCTTCGTGGTAGATTCGGTTTGTCAGTTTACGAAGATCCTTTGGCTCGAATCTCCAAACTAACTCAAACAGGTACGGTTGCTCAATTCCATTTTGAATTTGGGCTCTAATGTTGCAAATCTCTGGGATTTCTAATTCGTTGTTTCTAAACTTCTAGATTTGGGGCTTAAAATCGGAAATTTGTTGAGAATTAATGTTGAACCCACCTTCTTCACTGCCAGAGGCCATGATGAAGACGTGGCTATTTGAGGAACGCCGTGATGATTGGAAATGCATCTCTCACCGAGATGCATTTCGAAACCCTGCCAGCGCTCAGGGCAGAGGTGGGGATCCTTGACCGCTAGGTGGTGCACGTACTCTGTCCTCCTCGGCTGCTGTTGTTGCAGGAGCTGGTGCCCTTCGTCCACCAGCAACCACTCCTTTGGCTGCCCCAGCTTGCGCCATAGCAATTGACCAACACTTACTTGTGCGTCGCCTAAGTCCGACTAAGGTGAAAATGAAGCTGGATCAAGGCATGTGTTTTACATGTGATGAAAAGTACAGCCTCAATCATCATTGTAAGAATAAAGCCCTCTTCATGTTTACTGATAGTTTGTTGGATGTTGAAGAGGTTGTAGACCCTCTTCTCCAAGTGTCCTTTCCTGATGATGATGAGCTCGAAGTGAGCCTTAACACGCTTGAAAGTGTCAATAATCCATACAACATAGAAAACTTAAATGATCTTTAAACCCTTGTAGTCAAACTAAATAAACTCCATGCAAACCCAGGGTTTTGGTTCTCACAAATGTCTAGATTTTCACTTTAAACAATGACTAACTTTCTCCTCAATCAAAGACTATCATGGTAACTCCCTTGTAGCTTCATTTGCAAGGCAATAGGTGAAAAACATGATGAAAACCTACCTCATAATTAAAGACGATGAAATATTGGAGTGAAGATGAGGTAGAACTGAGGTATGGGGCTAGAGAGCTTTTAGGAAGGGAAAGTTGGTGGGAAAGGGCAGGGGTTTTCAAATGGGCAGTAAATACCCTTTGGAAACCCTTTTGGCATTTTTTTCCGCGTCTAAAATGGTTTACGAACTCAAAAAACCCTGTCAGGGGTCATTCTGAGTTCATAAATATATATATCCTTCCAAATTTGAGTCCAGAGCCATTTCCGAGTTTGGAAATGGATATAATAAATAAAAATAATGGGAAGGAGGATTAAACCCCCAAAATCTTCAATTTGTAATCAGCCTGCACCCAAACCCTAAATTCCGAAAATCATCTCTACCACAACTACCAACACCCAACATTTCCAACAAAGAGTTGTAGGACCGAGGTTAGCAAGCCACAAGCGAGTTATAGGAGCCATCGCCCATTGACGGAGATCAGAGAATCCCCAAAATTCTTCAATGAGG
The DNA here is from genome assembly GCA_037428765.1 of Rubia yunnanensis. Classification (NCBI taxonomy): domain Eukaryota; kingdom Viridiplantae; phylum Streptophyta; class Magnoliopsida; order Gentianales; family Rubiaceae; genus Rubia; species Rubia yunnanensis. Next base: position 67,193,488 of record CM075071.1, on the reverse strand, counting down.
AGGTTAAGGCGAGGTATGTACACTACTGGAAAATAGGTACATAGGCACCAATATATCAGTGCTAGGAGAGAAATACCGGTGCCAGGAATTTTATAGGCATCGATATTCTGTTAAATAAACCAAAATACCGGTGCCTATGAATAAATCCAGCACCGTTATGCTGAATACCGGTGCCTATGAATAGATTCATCACCGGTACAATGAATACCGGTGCCCTTGAACAAAAATGTCTCAATTTAACATATTCCAGCACCGGTTTTGGATGAATAACATATACTAGTACTAATACTGGTGCTTATGACCGAAATAGTAATTTTGGCGGGTAAAATTTTGGTGGAAAAATATCTAGCACCGGTATTGAAGAATGGCACTGATGCTTGATACATCGAATATTTTTGAAAAAAAAAAGTTTATGGTATGATTTACTCTTGAAATGGGTTTATGGTATAAGTTACCCAAGAACGTGTACTAGCGCTTTCAAATATTTCCCCAAAAATATAATTTATTTTATATTTCTATATTTAGGCAAGAATAACAAAAATAATGTATTTTGCAGCAATAGATAATGGGGTAACACAATTTTGGGCCATAGTGTAGTTTTCCAAGACTATGTAGAAGTAATTAATGTTGACTTTTGAGGACATTCCATTCACCCATACATGCCCCAATTGCAAATTCCCAATTATATATTATTGAATTCCATTTTGGTGTCTCCAATTTTGGGTAAGGATAACTCCAACTTTCTTGGAGGGACCTAAGTGCAAAAAGTAAAATCTTTATTCGTAACTCCAAATTGAAATCCGCTTGAATATGAAGCTATACATACACACTTATTTTATTTTTCAAGTCTCTAGTAGAATATTTATCAACAATCGGGCGTAAGAATATATTTATAATCATTTCCAATTTTATTTCTTACTTCTAAGTATTTAACTCTAAGTTACAATAGAACATGCACTAGTGCTTTCCAACATTTCTCCAAAAAATAATTTATTTTATATTTCTATACTTAGGGAAGAATAACAAAAATCATGTATTTTAGAGCAATGGATAATGGGGTAATACAATTTTGGGTCATATTTTAAATTTTCCAAGACGGTGTAGATATAATTAATATTGACTTTTGAGGCCCTTCCGTTCACCCATACATGCCCAAATTGCCAGTTCGCAATTGTATATCATTGAATTGCATTTTGGTGTCGCCAATTTTGTGATTCAGCAACTCCAACTTTCTTGGAGGGACCTAAGTACAAAAAGTAAAAAAACTTTACTCGTAACTCCAAATTGAAATCCGCTCGAACGTGATGCTGTACAATACACTCTCGTTGTATTTTCCAAGTCTGTAAGGAAATATTTATCAACAATCGGGCACAAGAACATATCCATAGTTCTTTCCGATTTCCCTTTCTTCTGACTAATTAACTCTAAACTACTCCAGAAAAATTTCATCAAAAAAACAATTTATTTTCTATTTCTATATTAATGCAAGAATAACAAATATTGTGTATTTTAGAGAGAAGGATAATGTTGTAACAAGTTTTTGGGCAATAGCATAATTTTTCATAAATATGTTTGAGGCTCTTCCGTTCACCCACTGTACCTAGAATTTCAAAGACACAATCATCTCTTATTTAATTGCTTTTTGGTGTCTTCAATATTCTGATTCACCGCCTCCTGAATTCTTCTATGGACCTAATAATAATATAAAATTTTTAAACTTATAGATCAAACAATACTAGCACTGACATTGCTTTCATTCATATAGGTGCTAAGTTAGGGCGAGAAAATGAATTTCCTGAATTTTCTTTCATAATTTTGGAGGGATTGTTTAAAATTTTGAAATATTGGACTTAGCACCGGTATGAGTTACTCAGGCACATGTATTTATACCGGTGCTACATACTTAGAATTTTTTTCCATGTTTGCTCTCTGGTCCAAAAAACAATAAATGTGCCACACTTAAGCAGCCCTAGGCAGTTGCTTTTCATATACATAGGCATTGGTATGAGCCATTTTACCACCGATTTTTGTACTGGTGCTCCAAACTTAAAAAAAATCTCAGATTTGCTCTCGAGTTCATTTTTAAAAATAAAATAAAGTCATTTAAAGCAGCCTTAAGTAGTTTCTTTTCATATACATAGGCACCAGTATGAGCTGTTTTGAGCACCAGTACAAAAACCGGTGCTACAGAGTTAAAAAAAGCTCGACTTGGTTTCATCTGAACCATTGATTTCTTTTGTTGATTGAATCTCAACCATTGAAACTTTGTCTATATAAACGAAATCTGAAACCTTATATCTAACCCACCCTTATTTCCTCTACCTTCTCTCCATCCTCTCCCTCCTCCTCTCCATCATCTCCCTCCTTCTCTACCTCTATCGTTGCCTAACCCCGGCGATGACAACCCCTCTCCGCCCTCCCCACAGTGCACCATCCTCGATGCCATCTCTCGGACCAGCCCTGATGCCATCTCCCCGTGCCATCTCCTAGAGCTCCACCAAAACTGTCGGGTTCAGCTCAGATCCATAGCGCCTCAGCTCTCAATGCCACCACAGCGCCTCAACTCTCAATGCCACCACAGCGCCTCAGCCCTTGCTTCCGACCTCACCTTCAAAATTTTGGTTCGTTGATGTTATCTAGGGTTTATGGATATTAAGTTCTAGTGTTTATGATAATTGATGTTCTATGTTTAGGTCTAGTTTGTTTCATGAATTGTGGGTAGTTACATTTTTTAGATATATGTAATGATCTTCAAAGTTATGGTCATGGATTTTCCAGTTTTCTTACATGAAATTCTGGTTATTTTATGTTTTGTTTGTCTGGGTTTCATATTCCGGCCGGTGAGTTTATTCTCACCAGCCAAATTTTTTTATTAATCACCTATTTACTAGTACCGGTATAAATAATCATAGGCAACGGTAAGTAGGGGGTGCTGGAATGTAGATATTTAGCACGGGTAGTGTATACATGTGTTTTAATCTATATTCTAGCACCAGTATACACTACCGGTGCATTTGTAACTACCTTTCAGCACCACCCTACTTAGGCATCGGTAGGCTGGGGGCCCAAAATGCTGGTGCTAAAGGTGGATCTCTGCAGTGCTAGTAGCTTTTTCCAAGAGAAAAATTATAATTCAAAGGGTTTTGATGTGTCTAAGATTGGTGATTTAGGGGTAGATTATTTGCTATTCAATTTTAGAATTCAACATCTAGAGAAGTTACTTTGCATTGGGAAACCCGTTCATGTGGATGAGGTGATCCAATTTTACACTAATTTTGGTCAAAGTAGCAATAATCGTGATTTACCTAGAGTGAATAAGAAGGATGTTATTGTGTCTAAGTATACCATAAATGAAGCCCTAGAATGCCCATACACCACCCCTAAAAAATTGAGACCTGATGATTCCCATGGTCCCCTAGAAATCTACCACACTCATTGTTGGCCGGGGGTGAGTGAGGCAACTCCTCTCTGTCTTGTGGCAATGGTAAAAGCATATTTTAAGAGGTCGGGTAGTGATGCGGGGAAAGCCGAGTCCTATGACATTAGTGTTTTAACCGTCGAGGAACGACTCATCTACAAGTCAATTTGCCCAAATATCTTTCCAACGGGTAGCCACACGTGCAAGCCTACGATTGGTAACTTGATGCTATTTTACGATGTTATGAAGGGGGTAAAAATTAACCCCAACTACACTATCATCTCGTTCATGCTTAAGGATGATCACACAAAAAAGAAAAACATACCTTATGGTGGTTTAGTCTCCACCATGTTGAAGAAGGTGGGAGTGCAAGCAGTCAACAAGCCCTCCAATATTTACTATTACTATAAAGCTTGGCTCGAACACAAACAACTCCATCTTAACTTTGGTGGTAAATGAGAGCCAAGGGTAATTCCCGGTTGATAGGAAAAGAATGCAAACAGAGCTTGCAAGGCGGATCTAGATAGAGCCGAGGCATCAAGCTCCAGTAAGTTATATAAAAATTTTCATTTTACAAGAAATTTAGGTTGCATTTAATATAATCTTGTTTTATAATACATTTACATTGCCAGGTTCACAGATCGGTTGGAAGGCTAGGCTGAGGAAGTATTTTGATTGCTTGCGTTCGGACGTGACCGAGACACATGACATGTTGAGCGAGGCACACTCATAGCATGTGGCATTAATTGAATCCCAAGGACTTCACCTTGAATTGAGCGAAGATGAAGATGGTGAAAACTTCAAGCATTTTTTCTCGAAGACAAGTGATAAGGAGGGAGGTAAATGTGGAGAAGACAAGGCCGGGGATGGAGGTCAAGATGGGGAAGAAACTAGCGGGAACCTGGGGACTCAAGGTCCAGAAGACATTGCCTTCCAGTAGAAAATCCCTGAAAACTTGAGAGCCTCAGTTAACGACTTATCAGTCCATCCAAATTTTTCCTTCAAATTCATTACTTGCAATGTTGCACTCAAAACCAGTGTTTAGAACCTTTGTACAAAGGAATCCCTTATTCATTAATTAGTGCCTGTAATGACTCGGGTTTACCTTTGAACTCCCTTGCAATAACTTCCACCATTTCATCAAACTCCACATTGCCATCTAATTCATCTCCCACCTTTGTGTTCTCCATTTCAAAAGTTTCAGAGGGATCCTCAATTACTTCCCCATTCCATACCCAACTAGTGTAGGTAGTTAAAAGACACCTCCTTAAGAGATGCACCCGCGTCTTCCTCCTCCTTAAATAAGAATCATTTCTACAATCCTTACACAGGCATCATGCTCGTACCCCACCTTTTTAGAAGCATCTTAAAGCGCTAAAGAAATAAATGATTCTACCAAGGGTATGTACTCGGGCAATTTTCTAAGATCATTACCAATGAGTTCATCTCGATCCATTTTCCTACAAGTCAATTACAATGCAACCCATGCCAATTCATTTGACAATTATGAATCCCATATCACAAACCTTATTTGAACATACATGTGTGTGTGTGTCAGTGAAATCATCACAACCCTAATATTTGCAAGACTACAAGTAAATAGTTTCAAATAAACTAACCTCTTCCGATGGAGTATGAAATCACTTCTTGATTAATGGACAAGAAAATGGGAGCAAACCCTTTACACAATTTTGGAAATGTGAGCATTAAATGAGTAGAGCGCATTTTTTTATATACTTCCACAGTTTCCAAACTCGAAAATAAATTACCAAGAATGGTGGGGCACGACTAATTACTTTTCGAGATTGGAATTTAGGTCAGACGTATTTACGAGTTTAGAATAGTAATCTTCTCTTCAGTACCAAAAAACCTATGGTCTACGAGTTTGGAATTTCAGTCGTTCCTCATTTTCGATCTCAGAAAAAGCTAGTTTTAAAGGCGGTTGTAACTATCCGCCTTTAAAACTGGCCATTTAAAGGTGGTTTTGACCTCAACCGCCTTCCATTGGCCATATTTAAAGGCGGTTATTACAAAACCACCTTCAAATTAAAAAAAACCGCATTCAGATTACCCCCCCGGGTACGAAACACTCTTTCCAAGCTCGAAAACCCCTCTGAAAGTTGGTTTTTGGTGGATTTTTAAAACTTCCTTCCATTGCTGCTTTTAGTAGAAACCTCTCCACTAGTGAATTAACTTAGGTAGTAATAGGTCGCAACCTTTGGAACAATGTTGCAGTGTTTTTTCATAGAAATAACTGCTTCTAGGGTGTTAGAAAATCTCAAACATTTTTTCGATTGAGTATACTCGGCCATTTGCAAAAGATAGTGTCCAGTTGCTGCCTAAATTCTAAATAAATAATTCAGGTAGTAATAGGTCGCAACGTTTGAAACAATGTAGGAATGGCGTTGGTCTACTTTTGGTTGAACTATAACCGCTTCCCAAAGAGGGCCGACGTCGATTATGCCTTGGGGTAATTTAAGAAAAAAAAATCAATTTAATTAATATCGGAACTGAAGTCAGTTACAATTTTGGTTGACTTAAAAGAGCTCCAGAAAGCGGACCAACATTGGTTGCACTTTTGGATAATTGTAAAAAAATTAAAAATAAATTTAATATTAGAAACCATAGGGAGCGAAGTGCATATATAACCATACATAATTCACATAAATTCAAATATAATCTTGTGATAATTTAAAGTGCAAATGTAACCCTAGTGTATATGATAATATAACCTTTTCCAACAGTTCAAGACCAAAATTGAGTGAAAATACTATTTTACCACTCTGTAAAAAATAAAAAATACAAAAAGCATTTAAATTACACTCATACCCCTAAAGCCCTAATTCTTCCTCTTTCATTTTTCTCTTTTTCCACCTTCACAGCTTACGCTACCCTCGTATCATCCTCACCAGCATCCTCACCCCGCAGCGTCCTCGCCACCTACTTCGAATAGATCTACCTCAGGAACTCCATGAATGGCGGTGCCACCCACATCTTATGCCGTGGCAGTAGCGACAACCTATACCAGTTCCTGCACCACTCGGGCTTCGGTGCCCTAGCGGCAACCCAAGTAGAAACTAGCGGTGATGCGAGTTGAATTCGATGGTGGCTAGCGGTGACACAGATTGAAGCTGGTGGTGGCACGGATTGAAACTAGCGGTGGTGCGAGTTGAATCTTGCGGTGGCTACCAGTGGTGTGGATTAAAGCTAGAAGATTGAAGCTGGTATTCAAATAAGAAAAAAACAAGCAAATCGTCAGATCAGGCCCCGTTCACCACCACTTCAAACCACCACCACCACAAACCTTCCTCAGCCTTTCGATGTTGACAATCAACGACCTGCACCCACCCACCCTAATTCCTCGCCTTCCTCTTACCAGCTAACTGTCAATTTGACTTTGACTCTGCTGATGATGGTACGCTTGTTGCAAAGGAAATGAGGAGCGAAAGATGTACTTGAGCCAACAGATATGTGTTAGGGTTTAGAGTTGGGTGGTTCTAGCAGGAGGGGTTGGTAGTGGTGGTTGGGAAGGGTTGGTTGTGGTGTCAGGGTGAGGGTGGTGGTGGTGGCCGGGAGGGGGTGGTGGTGGTGGCCGAGTGATGTTGGTGGTACTAGCTCGTGGAGGGGGGTGATGGTGAGGCTGGCAGGAGAGGTTGGTGGTGGTGGCCGGGAAGGGTTGGTGGTGGTGGCCGGGTGAGAGTGGTGGTGGTGGTCGAGCAAGGTTTGTGATGGTGGTTGGTGAAGATGATGAAGATCGATGGTGGGTGAAGATGGGTGAATATGGTGAAGATGAACGATGAAGATAGTGAAGATGGGTGAAGATAGGCCCTGGTCATAAAGGAAAAATTGTCCATCAGATTTCAGAGTTTAAGTAAAAGGGCATTTTGGTCTTTGCAAGTCAGTCAACTGTCAAAAATACTGAGTCAACACCGGAATTGGTGTCATGGGGTTATATTTGCACTGTAATTTAGTTGTTAGGGTTGTTTTTGCACTAAAAATTATCTGAGGGTTATTTATGCACTTTCTCAAGTATATAGGGTTATATATGTATATTTCTCTAATTTGAATCATAGTACCTCTTATTCAAAGGGCCGACGTTGGTTCCCAGAAGTGCACCTACAAAGGGCCATTAAGAGGTATTATGATTCACGCAAATAAAAAAATATATTTTAAAGGCAAAATCTTGGCGAAGACCATCTTTCTATAGGCATATGGAAATACGGATTTGAATTATAATTATATAAAGGTAAAAGGTTTTAATTGCAAGATCAAAAATTTATTATGCAACATGTAGTAGTTATACATTTATGATCCGATTAATGCAATCCAAAAATTTTATTTTAATTTCTTCTAATTTACAGTTTAAACCTTGGTCTTTCCATAGTTTATGGAAAGACCAACTTTCAAGAAATAGATTCTATTTTAAAAGTGGCAATTAAATTAACAACTTTTACAATAATTACAATTAAAGCAGGTTTTAAATTAATAGCTTACATATTAGAGTTATCGTAACATTTTTCTTCCAACACTTATTAAAAATGTTACAATAACTTATAAAGTGTTACTTAAACCTTTGAAAAGTGTTACATAAATATTAAAAAGTGTTACCTAAATTTTAAAAAGTTTTACGTTAGATCTGATGCAACATCACCAGTAGTGATAATTGAATTAATTAGGTAAAACCAAATTTCAATTGGTATCAGAGCTTGGTCACTTATTATTCCCTTGGTTGTGTCAAGGAAAGTGAGATCCAATTTTATCAATGGCGACCAGAGAAGGAGCTTCTGTGTCTCGGCCACCACTGCTGGAAGGAACAAATTACAACTACTGGAAGGCTTACATGCGGGTGTTCATAAATTCACTGGATGAATTAGCTTGGTACTATGTTGAAACAGAATGGAAACCCCCTGTTGTTGGAAGCTCTGAAGGAGGAGAACCTAAGCCTAAAGAGTCGTGGACACCAGGTGAAAGAATGGGAAGCTTGGTGAATTCTAGAGCATTAAATGCCATATTTACTGTAGTAGATGAAGATCAGTTCAAACTCATCTCTATGTGCTAACAAGCAAAGAAAGCATGGGATATTCTGCAAACTGTGCATGAAGGAACCAGTAGAGTTCGAGAATCTAAATTACAAATGTTGGCCACAAAGTTTAAGGAACTCAAGATGGAGGAAGATGGCACCATTGCTATATTCAATGGAAAACTCAGGGATATCTCCAACATGACATACCAACTTGGAAAAGTATACAAAGAGGCAAAACTGGTGAAAAAGGTCTTGAGATATCTTCCTAAAAGATTTGCTATGAAAGTTGCAGCAATAGAAGAAGCAAGAGATGTAGCCAGCATGACCTTAGATGAACTAATGGGATCACTATAGACATATTAGATGACAATGCAACAACCTGCAAAGAAAGTCCAGAAGGAGTTGGCCTTCAAATCCTATACATCAAGGGTCATCCATGAATCTGATAGTGATGATGAAATTGAAGAACTTGCTTCTATCACCAAGAGTTTATCAAGAATGTTGAAGAAGGTGGTAAACAAGAATTCACATGAAAGATTTGGTGGAAACAAAACTCGTCCTCAAGATTTTGGTAATCATGGAACTCAGATGGAACAAAGAAGTCAGCAATTCTCTAAAAATCAAAGTGGTGAAGGAAGGCAGTTTGAAAAAATTCAATGTCGAGGATGTGGAGGATACGGCCACATCCAGGCTGAATGTGCTAATACCCTAAAGAAGCAAGGAAAATCATATGTCACCTCATGGAGTGAAGATGATGAAGAAGACGAAGAGGAACTTACAAGCAATTATATGGCATTTGGACCAAAATTTCACAGTGGATCAGTTGAGGTATGTTCCAACATGTCAGAGAAAGACGAAGCTGTATGTTCCAACACAGGTTCTGATGGCACGTCTAGTGATGATGACGGACTAGTTGTGAGTGATGAAGATATCTATAGTACATATGAGCAGATGTATGCCATGTGGCTTCAAGTTGTTGATACAAATAGAGTGTTGAAGGAAGAGAAAACTCATCTGGGCGAGAAGGAGAAGGAGTTACAAGTTTTAGTTGGTGAACTCAGAAGAGAGATTGAAGAATTAAATTTGAATCTAAGCTCAACAACTAAGAGAGCTAAGATGGCCGAAGCAGCTATTACCAAGTTAAACACTGGAAAGGCAAAACTTGATGACATTCTGATCATGGGAAAACACTTTGGAGATCGACATGGAATCGGGTTTGACAATTTATCAGGGAGCAAGGTCAGTCTCAAGTCAAAGGTTCAAGAGGTGAAAAGAAAGTTTATCAAGACCCATCAAAGGAAACCTCTCATCTGTAGCTACTGCATGTAACAAGGTCATACAGAGGAACAATGCCGAAAACTGCTCAGAGATATCATGACAGGGCGACAACTCTCAGTATGTTCCGACATAGACGATGTGCAGCGATCAAGAATGGTCAGAAAGGTATGGGTTGTTAAACGCACGAGTACTTGCCTTATTTCTCACATGTCTCCTATTGCACATTCTAGAGACTCGTGGTACTTTGATAGTGGTTGCTCTTGCCACATGACTGGAACTTAGGAATTACTAACAAACATCCAGCCATATGATGGTGGTTTTGTTACGTTTGGCGATGGAAAGAAGAGTCGAGTGGTTGGAAAAGGTGAACTGCATATTGAAGGATTCCCCGTATTCACTGGTGTTTTGTTGGTGGAAGACCTAAAGTCTAATCTCCTGAGTATCAGCCAGCTATGTGATGATAATATGACCGTGGAATTCCATAAAGAAAAGTGCATAGTGAAACATGGCAACAACAAAGTGCTTACTGGTATTCGGTCATCAGACAAATGTTACTTATTGGAACAAGAAGTGAACTGCTGCAGTGTCAAATGTGATGAAGTAGATCGTACGGCTGACCATGTTCCAACATCAGTTGATTTCTCAGATCAAGGACGTAATGATGTTAGAACATCGGATAAGACAAATCTTAAAGATAAAGCTGGTGATTCTTATATCTTCAACAATGTTGGAACATCGTCCTCTCCAGAACTGTCCCATGTTCCAACATCGGTGAAGGCTGAATCAAGCAGAAGAATGACTCGATCGATCCCTTGGGTTAATTATAGGGAACTTGCTGGTCTACAATATTTTCTCTCCCTCATTGTTGTTTCCTCAGTTGCCAGGTTAGAATCTATTTGCATTCTCCTTGTTATAGTGTGCACTATGAATTTTATGATGTATCAAAAAGCTGTCAAGAGTGCTCCCCTACATGATGTGGTTAATGAGGAACTATATCATCGACTCAAAAAGGCTTTATATGGATCAAGACAAGCACCACAGACGTGGTATAAGCGACTCACGACCTTTCCTATTCAGAAAGGTTCTCGTCGAGGGGGAGAAGATCATACCTTGCTTGTTTTTCATGAACAAGATTTTGTGACTTTGATGCAAGCTGAATTGAAGATGAGTATGGTGGGAGTATTTGTAAGAATTCGGGTTGAGAGAAAAGTCGTGGTAGCCTATGTTCCAACATCGAGACCAATTGCGGATATTTTCACAAAACCGTTGGACACTGCTATGGTTGAGCTCCTCAGACAACACTTAGGTGCTTGTCAGATTTGAGGTATTTCTTTAAAGCTTTTATTTAGCAGTATAAGTTTTTTTTTATTTTGTGTACAAAAAATTAGAAAAACACAAAAAAAAATTAGAAAGAAGAAAAAGGTGAAAAAAATGATGGTCGAATATATAAGAAAGGTGGTTCTTCCTGGTATTCTGGTTTATGATGATAAGGAGTTGGAAGACAGTGATGCTGGTCATGTTCCAACACAGAGTTTGGAGACAGGTTGAGAAGACGTGGACATGGATTAGAGATTCAGCTGTTCAAACATCAGTAACTGTGGTTGGAGAAGATTATGATCTGGATGGTGAAAAAATCTATGTTCCAACACCAGATAGGGGGAGAAAGTACTGATGAAGTGAAGGAAGCTGAGTAGGAGATGTGTTGGTTCTGAAACAATGAGAGTTGTTATGTTCCAACATTGGTGACTGTGTTCCAACACAAGGTGAGCAGATTATTGAAGGCACTTATGATCAAACTGCCATAAGAGATATAATTTTAGCCAAAAGGACAACTGATCTAGGTGTATATGAGGAGTGTGGATTTACAGCTTACCTGGACTATTTGGGTCTCAAGGCTGCCGCCTCAATCTACAAGGAGTACAATCGGGAGATTTTACAAGAATTATAAGGGAGGCAACATTGATCCAGATTTTGAGTGGTACAATGGTGGGAAGTAGAGAGCTCAATCCATTCAGATGTTGACTTTGGAGGTAGAAGATGCCAGATTAGATGAGGCACAGATAGTTGCTCTTGAAGAAGTTTAAAGGTTCTGTTATGGCTATGTTCCAACATAGGTCAGAGATTTGCTTCAGGGAGAGCTGCATTTAATGGAGATTTTGGTTTTCTGTGTCTATTGCGTGTGGCATGTTTATGGTCCCAAAGGGGAGATGTTTTGGATTTCTTGGATGACTTTATTGGCTCCGTTGGGTTGATGTTCCAACATGCTTATTATTCCTGGACGTTGAAGGAATGCGGAATTCAGGGGGAGACGTTATGTTTCTATGTTCCAACATCCAGAGTGGTTTTCAAGGTTGATGTCTTTATTTGCATAAGCTCTTGTGATGAAATGCCAAAAGGTGATTGGTCTACAAAATGCCAAAGGGGGGGATTGTAAAGTCTAGATTTATCTAGTTGGCAATTTGTGGAAATTATGCAAATATGGTATTATTGAGTTGCAACATCGAAGAAGGAATTTTGGTGAAATAAGGAAAGGTTGAAGACTGAATCCGAGAAGGATACATCTTGTCCAGTTGTATTTGAGTTGGAGAATATATCAATTCCTTACTTAAAGGGATTAGATTTGGTAATTCTTATCTCCAAGAGATTTGATTGTAATCACTATATTATGTGGAGAAGGAATTACATTTGCACAAGACATACATGCGAATCAGCAGTATATTCACGCAAAGATGTTTATGGAAAAAGAAGACATAATATTATGGTATTTGTGAGCTATGGAAACCTAAATATTCTGCTATATGTTTAGGCGTGTGAAGTATAATTGGTTTATGGAAAATCCCAACTTATATGGAGAAGATTTATTCGAATATATGAGATTGAATGATATAAGGTAAATCCATTTATTTATGTGATTTGGATATGCTTCGAGAAGCAGATTTGGAATAGGAATATTGTGGAGATAATCAAGGAGTATTCCAATCTGATTCGTGGATATATATAGAGGATAAACACGGCTGCATTACTCATGGATTTAATAGAAAAAATCTGCACACAGATTTTTTATCTTTCGAGAATTGCAAAGAACCAGAATACTGTGTTCCAACACACGAACCTGCTGCACAAAGTTCATAATCATATGCCTTAATTCCTTGGGAGGAGGAGATCCAGCGTCGACGAGTTTCGAGGTCAGAGGGAGTCTGATCAAGGCGGATCGGTAGCAAGGGGAGCTTGCAGGATTCACGTTATAGTTAGATAAGATAAGTATAATTGTATGGTGTACTTTGTACTGTATCTTTCTGATTAGTGGATTCATTCTGAACTGGGCCAGGCCCCGCAGATGTAGGTGGATTTCACCAAACTGCGTAACCAATTCATGTGTCTTTTACGTTTTATGTTATTATGCACTTGGTTAATTTAGTCATGTTGGAACACACTAGTAGTGATAATTGAATTAATTAGGTAAAACCAAATTTCAAACACCATCCTTTGTATTATACCAGATTCTTCTATCTTCCATTGATCCAATTGTGGGGGATATGAATAGCCAATATTCCGCGCATAATATCTGATGAAAATATTGACCTTAACAACGGTATCCTCCACTGCTTATTATCATCGATGAGCTGCGCCAATTTCATGTTGGTATGAGTCTGCACTGTGTATGCCCTTTGAGTGATCATGTGTTGTAGGCAATCTGAAATCCAGTTATCTGTAATCCCTGCCTTATTGCCTGTTTTGATCTCCCATCTGACATGAATTTTTAATATATATCTCCCCGCCAACACTGATCTCCAGGCCCAGCTATCAGATGATTTCAGCTTACAATCCATGACCTCAACAGTACAACAGTATTTGGCTTTAAATACCTTGACCAAGAGCACATCTTTCCCTTCTAATATGCTCCATGTGTATTTTGCTAATAATGTCATGTTCATTTGTACTGCTAATCTTAGTCCTAAACCTCCAACATTCGTCGGTCTGCACACTTTCTCCCAAGACATCTAGTGTAACCCCCTCCCCCCCGACTTTGAGAATCTCCTTTCCATATGAACCTTGATGTGATAACGTCAATTTTCTTTAGTACTATTGTAGGAATCCATAAAACCCCTAGTGGATACAATGGCATAGCTATTAACACGTGTTTTTCCAGTGTGATGAGTCATAATAATGACAGCGACCTATTTTCCAGTCATCAAACTTTTTTGCTCTAATTCTATTCAACAAATCTCTATATGTGGTACACTTAGATTGTAATAGCTCTATTTGCATGCCTAGATATCTTCTTCCTAACCCCCTTCTATGTCAAGTAGTATCTTATATAGCTTTCCATCCGTGGCATTGTATTTTCGCTAAATAGGATGGAGGATTTTTCAAAAATTATTCGCTGACTTAAATATCTTGTAGAATCATCCAAATTATAAGCCAACTGTCCCACTGCCCCATCCATGCATTCAATAAACAATAAACTATCATCTGCATACATTAGGTGAGAAACTTTCTGCACTCCTCTATCTGGACTGTACCTAGATTGGGGAATATTCTCCATAGTTTGTTGGATCATGCTTGATAAGTCCTACTATCACAGGATAAAAAGATAGGGTGATAAGGGCATCCCTGCCTCAATCCTCTTATTGGTGAAAACACTTCTGATTGCCACTGATTCACTTTCACAATAGTTGACACTATACTGACACACATATGAATAAGCTCAATCCATCGATGTAGCATTCCTATGTACTTGGAGGGTTTCATATAAGAATTCCCAGGATACTTGATTATATGCCTTACTCATGTCCAGTTTAATTGCCGCTATGCATGTTTTGCCCTTAATTTTCTTTCTAAGAACATGAATCATCTCTTGTGCAACTAACACATTTTTTTCTCCTATATGCATGTTCTGCACAAAACCCGATTGATTTGTGTCAATTAAATCCCTCATAATCTGTTGCATCCTTTTTGCTATAACCTTTGCCACCAGTTTATACTTGACATTGCACAGGGATATGGGTCAGAAGTCTTCTAAATTTTGCAAATTCTTGCACTTTGATATTAGAAGAATCAGTGTTTGATTCCATTCTGGTGGCATACTCCTGGTTTGTAGAAATTCAAGTCATTACTTGATCTCTAACATGCTCCCAATGTACCTTATAAAATCCTGCCGGCATTCCATTAAAACTCGATGCTTTCCACAGTTTCATGTTCTTTAGTGCTAGCTTGATTTCTTCCTTACTGAAAGGTTTTATTAGATCTTAAATCTGGCTCTGTGTTAGTTTCTTTTCATTCGCTTGTAATACCTATTGTACATCCCTTTCATGTCCCAATCTAGGTGGATGATTATCTGGAGCTGTGTATAATGCACTAAAATGGGAATGTATCATATTATATATCTCATGTTCTTCTTGTATCCACCTTCATAATGCAGTCTTCAACATTGTGATATGACTTATCGATTATCTCTTGGTGGCTCATCTACGAAAGAAGGCTATATTTTGATCTCTGAATCATCCCCAAGATAGCTTAGAATGTTGTTGCCAGTGCTCTGATTGTTGTATCAGTAACTCCTCTAGCTTCTCTTTGAGTTGTTGTTCCCTTTCTTGACTTCATTCTTGATGATCCTCCCTATTGTCCCCCGAGGACAACATTTGTGCAGCTTTTTGAAATTTCTGTAGCTGGACTTATTTATCCTTGATCACATAATCTAGTTTTCCAAATGACTTGACACTCCAGTTTTTGAGATGCCTTAGTGTGATTTGATTCTTTACTATCAAGTCCTCATGTGCTTGTGTGTACTCCACCTCTCCAAGAGCCATGTTTTTCCATATTTTCCTCACTATTTCATCAGCTGCTTTGCTCTGTCGCCAGAATGCTTTGTATCGTAGCATTTTAACACTATGAGTTCCCAGTGTTAAGGCTAACTGAAGCAAGCATTGATTTTGATCATACTGTATCCTTGAGAGATTCTTGATCATTGATGTTCCAAATTGCATATTATAATCATCCAAAAGTCTAATTAATCTGTTTGAGGTAGGGGTTGGTTGGAATGGCATCCCTCTTTTTTTGTCCGCTTCTGTAATTACTTGATTAAAACCCCCCAATTAACACCAGCGGATACTGAGCCAACGATAAGGTCTCATTAAGACTATTCCAAACATTCACCCTTCAACAGTATCAGGATGGCCATAAACAAAACACTGGAACCAAAATGAGCCATCCGGACTAGTACATTTAACTAACACATAATAGCTAGTACTTTCTAAAACTTGGATATCTAAACTACTAGTCCATACAACTAAAATTCCCCCCAGTTGAGCCTACGGTCAGGACATGACAACCTTTTATATACCTCATACTTTCTTGCCATCTTTCCAGCATGCTATCATCCATCTTCGTCTCCAACAAGCACACTACCTGTGGTTGGTGAATCTTTAGTAGTTTACTCAGCCAATTTCTTGTGGGGGAATTATTCATGCCCCAACAGTTCCACATTAATGATGTCATGGATCCTGCTCCGGCTGTTTTGGGACAGCCAGCTGAGAATCCATTACCTGCTCTAACTCCTGCGTCTGAACCTGTAACTGTGAGTTTCCTTGATGGGGACTTGTTGCATGCCTGCCTTTCCTTGTACATACTCCGCTTTTTAATGAGGTATGAGCTTAACAATTTCTCCTTGTTGACCTCCTCTTCTTTTCTTCATTGGTACCCTATTGAAGCCCTTTATTTGAGATTTTTTGTGGTAACCATCTGCTTCCCTTTCTCTTCTTTCCACTTCTGAAGCAGTTTGATTTTGTAATTCATCTGGTTCCCAACTTTTTCCTTTCTACTCCTCATGACTCATGTTTAGTGGATCTTCAGGAATCTGTTCTTTTGTCTGCACCTGGTTACATTTAAACCCCCCTTGCTGAAGCCATCTTCTGGTCTCCTCCCTATTTTCCACTGGGATCCGCTTCTGTTTGGCCCTTTTGTGCTTCTTTTTTATTTTTTCCCTACCTTAAGACTCGAGTGAGTGGTTATAATCACGTCTCTTGACTTCCTCGTGTACCCTTCTCTATCAATTTACCAGTAGATGAATCTAAAATGATAATCATCTTCCTATCTATGTCATTTACTGACTCCTGCTGCACCCAACTTGGCCCTTTTTCATACGGGGATCAATCCAGTAACACTTGCCCTGACTATGATGTGGTTGTGCGATAACCATGCCTAGCCAAGGACCGCAATCCTGAATTTCTAAATTCTCTATTATCCCTTTTGTACCTGGTCTAACGTATTAATCCTAGTCCTTTTCAAACCCTACATCTATAGCCCTAACTAACAGACTGCGATTATCATTTTCAAGTGTATATACTGAAAGAACAGTGTCATGTATTACCTTTGCTTCCTGCCACTGAGGATGTCCAACCATCTGTGTTTGATCAGCATTCTCCCATGCTTCCTTGAAGCTGCCACTTGCTTGATCTTGTTGAGATGAATTCTATTGAGTCACCTTGTGAAGAAATATGGTCTTCACCCAATTATCCATGAACATTCACTTCTTTGGAGGATAGCAAAGATAATTATTCAAAGCAGTAAATTGCAACACTATTCTCATCCCATGCTTAGCAAGTTGAAGCATTATTTCTTTGACTATTGGGGTTCAACTATCATGGTTTTTTGGCAAGAAACATTTGGAAGTAATGTTCACAACCCATGCTTGAAGCAAGAAGGAGTATTTCTTGGGATAATGGGACAAGTTTTGTTTGAGAGCTCTTGGCCATTGGTGAACTTGGAGTAGTATACATAGGGGATGAACTTAGTAGTTCAAACACACCTCAAGCATAACATTCCTTTGCTGCTTGCTTTCTTCTCCCTTTAACACTCCTTTGTAGTTGTAGAAGCCAAAGCCTTCTTAGTTATATTTTTCCACATAATTCCTTCATGGGTGGTAGGCAAAGCCTTGTAATACTTTCTCCACATCTAGTGAAGCTTCCGGTCTCCTTCGGCCGTGGATGTAGGTCAACTTGACCGAACCACGTAAATCCTTTTTTCCATTATTTCCTTTATTTTCTTTACGTTGTCTTTGTTATCCATATTTTTAGGCTAATAGATATCTCGTGAGATTCGTATTCCTAACAAATTGGTATCGGAGCCATATCTCTTTTTTTTATCTATTAGCCATCATGACGGTAACAAGAACTTCTATTGAAAAGTTTGACCAGAGTGCAAAATTTGGTATGTGAAAACACAAGATGGAAGCCATCCTAATCCAAGATGGATGTAAGCTGGCCCTTGAAAGAGAGGAGGAAAGGCCAGCGGACATGTCGCTGGAAGATTTTGGTGATCTAGACAAGAAGGCTAGATCGGCCATTATTTTAAATCTCTCTAATGAGGTTTTGCAGGAAGTTGCTAGAGAGAGAACTGCCAAAGGCATGTGGGATCAGTTGAAATCTACATACATGAAGAACACAATGGAGAATCACCTCTATTTGAAACAAAAGTTGTACATGTTGAAAATGGCAGAAGGTACACCTATATTCTCACATCTTGATAAATTTGATTCCATCATTTTGGATTTGGAGAATATAAATGCTAAAGTTGATGAAGAAGATCAACCCATTTTATTGTTATGTTCCCTTCCCCCGTCCTTTATGTATTTTCGAGATACTATGATTTATAGGAAATAGTCGGTCTCATACAATAGTATAAAATCTGCATTAAAATCTAAGGAGCAGATTGATAGGGACATTACGGGGGAATCGAGTGGAACTCATGCTAAGGGTTTGTTTGTGAGGGGTAGAGGTGAAAATAGAGATTCTGAAGGTGGTAGATCCAAAGGGAGGTCGAAGTCTAGATACAGATATAAAATTTGTAACTATTGCAAGAAAAAGGGGGCACATTAAGGCTGATTGTTTTAAATTGAAAAATAAAGAAAAATAAAAAAAATGAGCAGAATAGCAGCAATATTGGTGAAGCTAGTGTAGCAGAAGATTAGAGTGATGGAATCATATTTGTGGCCATGGATAATAAGTCAAGGTCTTCTAGTGAGTGGCTATTAGATTCGGGTTATTCTTACCACATGAGTTATGATAGGGGGTGTTTTTCCACCTATGAAGAATGGGATGGTGGAATTGTTTTGATGGGTAATAAGGATCCTTGTAAGGTTGTTGGTAGGGGGAACAATTCAAATCAAAATGTAAGGACACTCACTAATGTTAGGCATCTTCCTGACTTAAAGAAAAATCTCATCTCTCTTGGCACTCTTGATGCTCTCGGGTACAGATATCCAGGTGATGGTGGAATCCTAAAAATCTGTAAAGGTGCTCTTGTGCTAATGAAGGCTTGCAGAGTTGGCACTTTGTATGTTTTGTGGGGATCTACAGTAACTGGAGCAGTGACTGTCTCAATTTCCGTAGATGAAGATATCACCAAATTGTGGCATATGGGGTTGGGACATATGGGTGAGAAAGGCTTAACATTTTTAAGCAAGAGAGGTCTACTTTGTGGTCAAAGTACTGGTAAGTTGGACTTTTGTGAACACTGTATATTTGGAAAGTAGAAAAGAGTTAGCTTTCATTCACCTGTAGTTCATAAAACAAAAGGTACTTTGGACTACATTCATTCTGATCTTTGGGGGTCCTCTCGTGTTCCTTCTAAGGGTGGTGCAAGATATATGCTTACTTTTATTGATGACTATTCAAGAAAAGTTTGGGTATATTTTTTGAAGCTTAAAAGTGATGTTTTCCTAACATTTAAACAATAGAAGACTTTGATTGAAAAACAGACAGGAAAACAAATTAAGCGACCGATGAATGACAATGGGTTAAAATTTTGTGGAAATGAATTCAATGAGTTCTGCAGAAATGAAGGAATAGCTTGACATCATACTGTTAGAATGACGCCTTAACAGAATGGTGTGGCAGAGCGGATGAATCGTACTCTTTTGGAAAGAGCTCGGTGCATGATCTCAAATGCCAAGTTGATATTAGACTTTTTGGCATAAGCCATATCTACGACTTGTCATATCGTCAATCGCTCTCCATGTGCACCTCTTGATTTCAAGACTCCGGAGGAAGTTTGGTCAGGTATTGCTGCTGATTACTCTAATTTAAGAATATTTGGGTGTCCACCTTATATGCATGTTAACGAGGGAAAGTTATAGCCTAGGGCTGAGAAACGTATTTTCCTCGGTTATGCTTCAGGGGTGAGCGGATATAGATTGTGGTATCCTGATCCCAAATCACCCAAATTTGTGATTAGTAGAGATGTTACATTTGATGAATCTTATATGTTACATCCTGGAAAAGAGTCTTGTAATCCTTGTGATTCAAAAAAAGAGGATACTGCATAAAAACAGGTAGAGTTAGAGATAGGTGGTTGTTCTGGGAGAAACCCAACACAAAAAGTGGTTGAAGAATCTAATCATGAATGTGCTGAAGATCAACCAGGAGATGAGGAATATTTCATTGTCAGAGATAGACCGAGATGTGACATTCGACCACCATTGAGGTATGCAAATTTGGTGGCATATGTTTTCTCACTGGCACAGGAAATAGGTGGAGACGAGGAACCTTCCACATATTCAGAAGCAGTTTCAGGTGCTAATCAGACAAATGGTTGGTGGCTATGAATAAAGAGATGGAATATCTACACAAGAATAGAACATGGGATCTTGTGGTGCTACCAAAAGGAAAGATAATTGTTGGTTTCAAATGGGCTTTCAAGATAAAGGAAGATACTTCAGGTGTTGATAATGCAAGGTACAAAGCACGATTGGTCGCAAAGGGCTACAGTCAGGTACAAAGTGTAGATTTCAATGATATTTTCTCACCTATTGTGAAACATAGCTCTATTCGTGTATTGCTTGCTTTGGTTGCCATGTGTGATCTGGAGTTAGAACAGCTGGATATCAAGACAGCTTTCTTGCATGGTGGATTAGATGAGCATATCTATATGATTCAACCTGAAGGTTTTGAAGTTCAAGGTAAAGAAGACCGGGTTTGCTTGTTGAAGGAATCCTTGTATGGATTAAATTAGTCTCCAAGACAATGGTATAGGGGGTTTGATTCATTTATGTTGGGTCATGGTTTCTCCAGGAGCACGTATGATAGTTGTGTTTACTTCCGAAAGTTACAAGATAACTCATTCATTTATTTGCTATTATATGTTGATGACATGCTCATTGTGGCTAAGAATCATGCTGAAATTCATGAGTTGAATACCTTCTTGAATAGTAAATTTGAGATGAAGGATTTGGGTGCAGCTAAGAAGATTCTTAGTATGGAGATAAGAAGAGATCGAGGAGTTAGAAAGTTGTACCCGACCCAGGAGAGTTACCTTAGGAATGTTTTGGAGCGATTTGGCATGCATGATGCCAAACCAGTTAGCACTCCTCTTGATAGCCATTTCAGGCTATCTGCTACCCAATCACCAAAAACAGAGGAAGAAAAAGACTATATGGCTAGATTACCTTATTCAAATGTAGTTGGGAGTATAATGTATGCAATGGTTTGTACTCGCCCTGATATCTCACAAGCTGTTAGTGTGGTTAGCAGGTATATGGCCAATCTGGGCAAATCACATTGGCAGGCTGTGAAGTGGATTCTTAAATACTTAAAGGGTACTTTGAACATGTGTTTGGAGTTTGGTAGAACCAATAACACTCTGGTTGGTTATATAGATTCAGACTTTGCCTGCGATCTTGATAAGCGCAGGTCTCTTACATTTTATGTATTTTGCATTGGAGGTTGTGCAATTAACTGGAAAGCTACTCTACAACAAGTAGTTACTTTATCTACTACTTGGGCAGAATATATGGCAGTCACAGAGGCAATCAAAGAAGCTTTATGGTTGAGAGGTCTCTTCGGTGAATTAACTCTACAACAAAGGGTTACTACCATTCACTGTGATAGTCAAAGTGTAATTTACTTGACTAAAGATCAAATGTATCATGAGCGGATGAAGCATATTGATATTAAGTATCACTCCATTCGTGATACCATTGCACAGAAGAAGGTCCATGTTAAGAAAATCCATACAAAGGATAATCCTGTTGATATGTTCACGAAGGTTCTTCCCTATTTCAAGTTCAAGCAGTGCTTAGACTTGATTGATGTTCATTGTTGGTGATTCGGCCCATTAGGGCCATGCCGGAGGAGGGTGAGTAAGCTATTACTTTTGGGGTTCAGACCAAGGTGGAGATTTGTGGAGAAATGTGGTCTTCACCCAATTATCCATGAACATTCACTTCTTTGGAGGATAGCAAAAATAATTATTCAAAGCATTAAATTGCAACACTATTATCATCCCATGCTTAGCAAGTTGAAGCATTATTTCTATGACTATCGGGGTTCAACTATCATGGTTTTTTGGCAAGAACCATTTGGAAGTAATGTTCACAACCCATGCTTGAAGCAAGAAGGAGGGTTTCTTGGGATATTGGGATAAGTTTTGTTTGAGAGCTCTTGGCCATTGGTGAACTTGGAGTAGCATAAATAGGGGATGAACTCAGTAGCTCAAACACATCTCAAGAATAACATTCCTTTGCTACTTGCTTTCTTCTCCCTTTAACTTTCCTTTGTGATTGTAGAAGCCAAAACCCTTATATTTATATTTTCCCACATAATTCCTTCATAGGTGGTAGGCAAAACCTTGTAATACTTTCTCCACATATAGTGAAGCTTCCAGTCTCCTCCGGCCGTAGATGTAGGTCAACTTGACCGAACCATGTAAATTCTTGTGTCCATTATTTCCACGTAAATCGTGAGATTCATATTCCTAACACTCCTGATCAATCGTGCTTTGATTCTGCAACACCGTCGACGATTCCCATTGTCTCTGAAGCCAACCTTCTTACTCCATGGGTTCTTCATTTTCATCCTCAGCCTGCAATACTACATTTTGCAGTTTTGGTATATGAACATGATTCTGTTCTTCATAGTGTAGTTCTCCATCTTCCAGCGATGGGTGCTCCGGGATGTTGATGTTCCCGGCTAACTGACCCCCAGCATTCTGATCCAACAGATCATCTTCATCCATTTGTTGTTGCTCCTACTGAATTGGGATCAACTCATCATCTGTATGCACTATATAGTAAAATCCATCTGGGATCGTCGCTTCATTTAGCTCCTGAAAGAAATCAGCTTGCCATTCCATGAAATCCGCCTGAAATGTAGTGTATCTCTTATATGGCCTATGAACTTGAGCCCTTATCATGGCTGGATAAAGCTCCTTTGACTGGTTGAAAATGATATTCGTTCCCATCTCCTGGTTATGGCGATGTAAGTTGCTCTCAAGAAAAATTAAAAAGGCCACATTGTCTAGAATTGGGTACCGAGACATAGGATGTCCAATGCGACCACATCGTTGACAAAATTTGTGCACTCTTCCGTAACTGCACTCTGTAAAGTCCAGGAGCGTTGGACTCAGTTGTGGCATATTGTGTGAACTAGTGAAGTGGTGTTCTAACACCATCACAATTTAGGTTTCTGGACAGCAAGTATTTAGCCACGGTTTATGGAGCAAATTATGGAGGAAAATCATGCGATCAGAACTGAATATTGTGGAGATCAACGTGTGATTTCGTGGCAACCTATTTCTGGTAAACAAATATTCCTTGTAATAGCTAGGAATTAATTAAGTAGTTTATTTATGGTACAAGTCATGTTAATAAAGGATTGTCCATTTAAAAACCAGATTAGGATTAGATCTTTCCTTAGTCTAGAAGTCTATTCTTGGTAGAGTTAGACAAGGAAAGAGTTACGCACAAGGAAGGAGTGCGTAGGTGATAAAAGCGAAGAGATACAATGCAAACGGTGACGAAGTAACCAAGTTTTCATCTCTATGTGAGATACGTTGTTGGAGCTGTTCGTCTCTGGTTTTTGGAGGTTTGTCAAATCAACCGACCAAGTCGAAAAGATCAGAAACAAGGAAGCCTTAATTCCTTGGGAGGAGGAGATCCAGAGAGACGTGTTGATCGTGAGGGTTCAACAGCGTAGGATTGGCAGTGAGGGGATCTCACAACATCCACTCAATAGGTTAGCAATAGATTAGTATTTAAGTTAAGCTTCTTGTACTAAAGAATTCTTTCTAGTGGATGGTTTCTGATCTGGGCTGGCCCCGCAGACGTAGGTGTATTTGCACCGAACTGCGTAACCAAGTTGTGTGTGCACTGCAGTTTTATTCTGTGTTTTAAACACCAAACTGCTAAACAACTTGGCATAAATATTTAGAATTTCGGTGAAACTGAAATTCAATTGGTATCAGAGCTCGGCACTTGCTGACCCCTAAACAGGGAGAGTGAGATCAGGTTTCACCATGGCACCAAAGGAGGGAGCTTCGGTTACACGACCACCGTTGCTGGAACAAGGAAATTATGCCTACTGGAAGGCACGCATGAAAGTGTTCATTGGAGCACTAGATGATCAAGCTTGGAACAATGTCATAAATCAGTACACTCCACCTACAGAAGCCGAAGCTGAGGGATCAAGCTCATTGACGGCTAAACCATTTTCTAAATATTCTACCGAGGAGCACAAAGCACACGTGCCCAACTCAAAGGCATTAAATGCCATTTTTATGGCAGTGGATGAAGATCAGTTTAAGATGATTTCAAATTGTGAGACTGCTAAAGATGCGTGGGATGTGTTACAAACTTATCATGAGGGGACAAGCTCTGTCAGAGAATCAAAGTTGCAGTATTACACGGCAAAATTCGAAGATCTAAAGATGCACGAAGATGAGACTATCTCTGAGTTCAATGGACGAGTCCGAGACATTGCCAACAAAGCTTTTCAGTTTGGGAAAAAGTACAAAGATCACAAGCTTGTAAGAAAGGTTTTGAGAGCACTACCTCCACGTTTCAACATGAAGGTCAGGGCGATTAATGAAAATGGAAGGATAGGGACAATGACGCTTGATCAACTTATGGGATCACTGGAATCCTATGAGATGGAAATGCTGCAGACAAAAGCAGGTAAGAAAGAGATGGCTTTTTCAAGCATAACCTCTGGAAAGTCAGAAGATTATACAAATAATGAAGAGTCCGATGAAATTGCCAACATAACCAGGAACTTTTCCAGATTTATGAAGAAGATGGGCAGGAAGCCACACGAGAAGTCAAGTGGTAGCAAAAATCCAAACGCAAACTCCACTCCAAGATTTGGCCAAGCAACTGGTGTTGAAACACCAAAGTTCAAATCAACAAATCCAAACCTGAACAGGAAAATCCAGTGTAGAGAATGTGAAGGTTTCGGGCACATACAAGCTGAGTGTGCCAATACACTTAAAAGGCAAGGAAAATCGTATATCGCAACCTGGAGTGATGATGACGGAGGAGATGATGGTAAGGATGGAGAGGAGAATACCAATCATGTTGCTTTCGGTGTGTCAGTGGTGGAGTTAGAAGAATCTTTCGAGGAAGGAGTCAGTGTGCTGAATGAAAGTGAGAGTGGTAGCTCAGATGAAGAGACTAGGAGCATTAGTGATGATGACATTCGCAAGGAAAGCATGGAAATGTACAAGATGTGGTTAAAAGTGGCGGATGAAAACAAAGAGCTCAAGTCCGAGAACAAGAGATTGATTGAAAATGCTAAAATAAAGGAACTTGAAAAGGAAAAGGCGATCAGCGAACTTGAAAGAATCATGAAGGAATTTGCTGGAATGGTGCAACGAGCATAGGCAGCAGAACAAGCTATTAGACGTCTCAATACAGGGAAAGCTAAGCTCGAAGATTGTCTAAGAATGGGACAGACGACCAAATATGGAATTGGCTATGAAGAATCTTCACCGGTGAACTCATGGAGCAACAAGGCAGATCAAGGTGCACGAGCTCCAGGAATAATTGAGAGAAATTACCCCACCAAAAGGATCAGACGATGCGGATACTGTGGAGCTCAAGGGCATGTGAGAAATAGGTGTTTTAAGCTACTTAGGACATTGTCCTTTAACTCAGCAGATCGATGGTTCAACACCATGCCAGGATATGATACAGGGCGTTGTTTCAACACTGGAGGCTACAGAACCAGAATTCTGAACACACATGTCAACCCAAGGCCGCATAACATCACTCGACCTAAAAGCAAGGTATGGATTCAAAAATCTCAAGATGTTTGTTTTTCAAGTTTCGTATGTTTTGGTGCACATACAGGAAATTCCTGGTATTTTGATAGTGCTTTTTCAAGGCATATGACTGGAGTCCCTGAATTTCTGCGAAAATTCAAACCTGGATTTGGTGGATATTTTAGATTTGGTGATGGGAAACACAGTAGAATAATCGGCAAGGGTGAGTTAGCCATCAAAGGGCTCCCGGTGTTCTAAGATGTGTTACTGGTGGAAGGACTAAAAGCAAACTTGTTGAGCATTAGTCATATATGTGACAATGAAATGACAGTGTTTTTCGACAAGGAGAAATGTGTAGTAAACCATGGAACTGGAGTATTCACTGGATCTCGATCAATGGATAACTGTTATTTGCTCGATCAAGATGTCACCTGCTTTAGCTCGAAAAACGAAGTCAGTACTTTGTGGCACAGAAAATTGGGGCACATAAATTATAAATCCTTAGCACGCATTTCCAGACTGAATGCAGTTAGAGGTATTCCTAAAATCAGTGACAACAAGGAGGCTGTTTGCGGGTCTTGTAAAGAAGGAAAGCAAATCTGGATACCACACTATGCGGTACACGATGTTTCAACGTCAAGACTTTTGGAACTCCTGCATATGGACTTAATGGGGCCGGTCAACACCCCTAGTGTGGCAGGGAAGAAGTATATTTTCGTATGTGTAGATGACTTCTCGAGGTATACATGGGTGTCATTTCTCAAATAGAAGTCAGAGGCCGCTGATGTTTTCAAGACCTTGGCGCACTACATGTAGAAAAGGGAACCACCCAAGAAAGAATTGCACAGATCATGAGTGATCATGGAAAAGAATTCAAAAATTCTAAGTTTCTTGATATTTGCGAGACACTTGGAATGCACCACGAGTTCTCTGCCCCCATAACGCCTCAACAAAATGGTATAGTAGAGAGAAAGAACAGGACACTGCAGGAAATGGCACGAGCAATGCTAGCCGAGAGAAAAATTCATGCTAGATATTGGGCTGAGGCGGTACACACAGCATGCTACACTATCAACAGAGTATACTTGCGTCCGTTTACTGAGAAGACACCATATGAAATATGGAAAGGGAAGAAACCAGATGTATCGTATTTTCATGTCTTTGGGAGTAAGTGCTATATTCTGAAGGACCGAGAACCTTTGGCTAAATTCGAGTCTAGAAGTGATATCGGTATATTCTTGGGTTATTCTCCTACCAGTCGAGCATTCCGAGTTTTTAAACCAACGCTCTGGAGCAGTCATGGAGTCTATTAATGTGATTGTTGATGATTCAGAGGAATATAGTATGGGTGAAAGTGATATCCTCGACACAGTGAATCCTACTGGTGTTGAAACACCAGCACAGTCAACCGGTGTTGGAACATCGGAAACAGTAACACATGAATCTGAACAAAGTCCAGCCAAATACATGCAGTTACGGGATAAGCCACAGGTAAATTACAGAGAATTGGCAGGATTATCATGTTTTATCTCTCTCACTGAGCCCAAAAACTACAAAGAAGCCCTGCTTCATGAGTATTGGATTTTGGCGATGCAAGAAGAGTTGCAGCAATTTGAAAGAAACAATGTTTGGTATCTCACCCCGCGGCCTGCTGATGTTAATGTGATCGGAACTAAGTGGATTTTTAAGAACAAATCTGATGCAGATGGTAACATCACAAGAAATAAAGCGCGACTCGTTGCTCAAGGGTACACCCAAGTAGAAGGAGTTAACTTCGATGAAACTTTTGCCCCCGTGGCCAGATTGGAGTCGATTAGGCTAATGTTGGCAGTATCATACATTCTGGACTTTACTCTTCATCAGATGGATGTCAAGAGTGCATTTCTGAATAGTCTAGTAAAGGAGGAAGTTTACGTGGAGCAGCCTAAGGGGTTTGAAGACCCACATTTTCCTGACCATGTCTATCGGTTGAATAAAGCATTGTATGGACTCAAGCAGGCACCACAGGCATGGTATGAGCGACTGAAAACCTTTCTGATTCAGAAGGGATATCGTCGAGGGGGAATGGATCGTACACTGTTTGTGCTGCATAAGGGGCCACATCTTCTAATTGCACAGATTTACGTTGATGATATTGTCTTTGGATCCACCTCTTCAGCATTGGTGAAGGAGTTTGTTGACTTAATGACTAAGGAGTTCGAAATGAGTATGGTAGGAAAATTGTCATATTTTCTAGGGTTGCAGGTTACTCAGGAGAAGAATGGTCTTTTCATCAGCCAACAGAAATATGCTGAGAACTTGATCAAGAGATTTAGACTTGCAAGTGCAAAGGGAGTGCGTACTCCAATGGCTACCGCTGATAAACTCACAAAAGATGATCTGGGTCAGAGTGTTGACTAAACATTATACAGGAGAATGATTGGCAGCATGTTATATTTAACTGCAAGTAGACCAGACATCTGTTTGAGTGTTGGTATTTGTGCCCGCTACCAGGCTAATCCAAAGGAATCACATATGTCAGCTGTAAAGAGAATTATTCGATATATAAGTGGAACAGTGGAGTATGGAGTGTGGTTTTCTAGAAAAAAGGATACGCAGTTGGTAGGTTTCAGTGATTCTGACTGGGCCGGGAATGCTGATGATCGTAAGAGTACCACTGGTGGATGCTTCTTTGCTGGTTCAAATCTGGTCAGCTGGTATAGTAAAAAGCAGAACTCTATATCATTGTCTACGGCTGAGGCAGAATATTTAGCTGCAGGGAGTTGTTGTGCGCAGTTACTATAGATGAAGCAGATGATAAGAGACTATGGATTCAATGATGTGAGTTTGACAGTCTTATGTGATAATAAAAGCGCCATTGATATCCCCAAGAATCCTGTGCAACACTCTAGGACAAAGCACATCGATATCCGACATCATTTTATTAGGGATTTGGTCGAAAAAGGAGAAGTCACAGTTCATCATGTTCCAACATCAGAACAACTTGCTGATAACTTTACGAAGCCTCTGGATGGTGAGACTTTTGAAGGCCTCAGACAGCACTTGGGAGTGTGTCGAATGTAAGGTACCCAGATCTGTCTATTCTGTTGTATTATTTACTGTTTCCCTTTAAATACAGTCGAATAAAAAAATAGAAAAACAGAAAATACCAAAAAATTTGGTGAGTTGGTATTTAAACACCACAGGATAAAGTGATGGTGTTTAAACACTATGGGATAAAGTTACTGGACAGTTGACTTAATGCAGAAGTAGATCAGAAGGGCTGAACATGGGCTAGAAATGTGTGATGATGGGCTTGGCTGTGCGCATGATCGGTCAGAGCCCAGTAGGAAAAAGATGTGGGGTTTTGGTTTGCTAAAAAGATCGTGAAAGAGACAAGTGTTTGTTTCCCACACAAATTCAATTTCTTCCCAACTGTTCATCTTCCTAGTACAGAGCTCGCGCAATTGCTTTTCCGGCGACCTGAAATCTTCAAAATCCCACAAATTACATAGCCCACACAAAACCCATCGACAATGGTGAACTTTACCTTCAAGAAATGGTTTGGAAATTTCTCTAGTGTGCGAGTTCCAGAAAATTCGCGATTTGAAGAGCTTGACTCGGATGTGGACTTGAATGAGTGTTGTGGAGGTCGAGAACAGAGGTTGACAAAGTGGGATGGAGTCAATCGTCGACGACCGGCGACCAGGTTTGATCCTTTGTTGTTGATGGAGTTTATTTTTGCTCGGTTCTTGAGTTTCTTGAATGGAAGGTCCAGAACCAAGATTATGTTGATCTTAGGAAGTTTAAGAGCTTGCATGGAAAATTTAATGGGTTTGATTTAGAGAAACTATTAACTGGTAGTATTGGGCAAATTGATAAGATCAGTGATTTTCATGCTACCTTAGTTGGGGTTGATTTTGGTGAACAATACAGAGTGGGGGAAGAAGTAGATAGTTATTTTACAATCTATACGAGGATAGCCTCATTGCACAGGCCAGTCATTAGGAGTATGAGGGATGATGCTGTGGTGCATCCCTGGGTCAAAGTGGTTAAGTCCACTGATTTTACCAAAGCAAAAGGCATGGAGTTGGAGCACTTTAATGGTCCTCTGTTCTTGCTTCAAGAATATCTAAGACAATTGCCCATTCCAGTGGTGGAAATCAGTGACAGTGATGAGGAGACAGCGTATGCAGGGGGAGATGTTGAAGTTGAAACAGTGTCTATGTTGAAGGAACCTGAGAGTGCATCTGTGATGTGTGAGACTGTGTTAGAGTTAATGGAGCCAGTTTCTGAAAATGGAGAAGATGAGGATAGAGCTGTGGAAAACCCAGAGTATGATGATGTGACTGTTTCTAGTATTCAAACACCAGATGTGACCTCTAATGTTGATGACCAGGTACCTGTGAATCAAGCACAGGATGTGGACTTTGCTGATAGGGAACCAAATCCTGAGGGGTATGACCTTGAAAACTTGGCAGAGTTGACTGAGATAGCCAGTGGAGAAGGCATCTTAGAGGGTACTGGTGTTGGTGTTGAAATACCACTCGAGACCAGAAAGACACGTGGGGAAAAGAGAAAGTGTAGGAAGGTGGGTGTTGAAACACCACCAGAGTCTGTGAGAACTCCTGTTACTCAGAGTTCAAAGAAGGCCAGGGGCAGTGTGGCCTCATCTTCCAAGGGTGTGCGAAACTCTAAGCGATGCAGGGATAAGACTATGGAAGCAGGTGAGCACAGCGATGAACCGATTGGAAGAAGCTGAAGAGGCTACGTGCTGACAGACAACAAAGACAAGCTGAGACAATTGAGTCTAGTGCACAACTTGCACCTGAAGCGAGTGAAGCCATTAGCCCTGAATTCTTTGATGATGCAAGTCAAGAAAAGTGGGAGTTTATCTGTGACAGGAAGATATTGGCGGAAAGGCCAGCTGATGCTGTGAAATATAAGGAATGTGGATTCACAGACTATTTGCACCATCTCAAGGTGTTTAAGGCGGCTACCTGTTTCTGTGACTATAACAAGCAACTTGTGTTGGAGTTCTATTCGAATCTGAAAGCTGAGTGTGAAGATGAAGAATCACCCTGGTTTCATAGGGTTTATGTGCGCGGGGAGATTATTGATTTTTCACCAGAGGTGGTGAACAAGTGTCTGAAGCATAGCACGTCAAGGTATGGCCAACCGGTGTTCCAACACCAGATGCCAGAGAATTATGATGAGGTGGCTGTAGAGCTTACTGGTGGAGTGGAGAGCTCATGGCCTGAGACTGGTCGACAGCAGATAACTGCGTCTAACCTCACGTCCAGGTATTGCTGTTTGTATGTGGTTGCCGTGCATAATTGGATTCCCTCAGTAAATAACACGAGTGTCACCAAAGAGATGACTACACTACTATACAGTTTGGGAGCGCGACAAAAGGTAAATATGGGCAGATTGATTTTCAATGATATCATTGACTGTGCTCGCAAGACCAGGAAGGAAGCTCTGTTACATCCGTGTGTGATCACCACGGTGCTGCAAAAAGGGGGAGCAGCTATAAGGGACTCTAATGAGTGGATCCCTACTCAAGCCTTAAAACCGACACTCAGGACACTGAGTGGTCGAATTATCAAGGACTTGCCTTGGACTCCTCCGGAAGTGATTTGCTCGGATGCTGGTACGGCGCGGTTGAAAGCTGTTGAGGCCCGAGCTGGAGCGTGCCAGGAACTGATTGAACGACATCAGGCTATTGTGGCAAAGCTTCAGGGGGAGTTGGCTTCCTTGGATGCTGAGCGTGAAGTCTTGTTGGCTGCAGCAACCCAGGATGTTTCAGAGGCGCATGATGGTGACGATGATGTTTCGGTTGATGCTACTGACGATGATGCTGATGATGATGCAACTGCTGAGGAATAAACAACAATTTTTTTGGCACATTAATGAATCCAGGGGGAGAAAATTGGACTTATTTTTTTTATGTGTATTTGCTTGCTGAATTTTATGCATTTAGTAAACCTGTATGACCTGTCATGTCTGCATTCTTGGTAGTTTTAGTGATGTTGAATTCAGGGGGAGTTGGTAGGTCGAAATCCAGTGCTGATGAATTCACAAATATGCCAAGGGGGAGATTGTAAAGTCCAGGAGCGTTGGACTCAGCTGTGGCATATTGTGTGAACTAGTGAAATGGTGTTCCAACACCATCATAATTCAAGTTTCTAGACAGCAAGTATTTAGCCACGGTTTATGGAGCAAATTATGGAGGAAAATCATGCGATCAGAACAGAATATTGTGGAGATCAATGTGTGATTTCGTGGCAACCTATTTCTGGTAAACAAATATTCCTTGTAATAGTTAGGAATTAATTAAGTAGTTTATTTATGGTACAAGTCCTGTCAATAAAGGATTGTCCATTTAAAAACCAGATTAGGATTAGATCTTTCCTTAGTCTAGAAGTCTATTCTTGGTAGAGTTAGACAAGGAAAGAGTTACGCACAAGGAAGGAGTGCGTAGGTGATAAAAGCGAAGAGATACAACGCAAACGGTGACGAAGTAACCAAGTTTTCATCTCTACGTGAGATACGCTGTTGGAGCTGTTCGTCTCTGGTTTTTGGAGGTTTGTCAAATCAACCGACCAAGTTCATAAAGATCAGAAACAAGGAAGCCTTAATTCCTCGGGAGGAGGAAATCCAGAGAGACGTGTTGATCGTGAGGGTTCAACGGCGTAGGATTGGCAGTGAGGGGATCTCACAACATCCACTCAATAGGTTAGCAATGGATTAGTATTTAAGTTAAGCTTCTTGTACTAAAGACTGCTTTCTAGTGGATGGTTTCTGATCTGGGCTAGGCCCCGCAGACGTAGGTGTATTTGCACCGAACTGCGTAACCAAGTTGTGTGTGCACTGCGTATTTTATTCTGCCAAACTGTTAAACAACTTGGCATAAATATTTAGAATTTAGGTGAAACTGAAATTCACACTCCACCCAAAATCAGTGCCCATCCGGTATGTTAATGAAGAATCCCGGTATTAGTGGTTGATCTTTGTGCACCAGTACTCTTGCCCGCATGTATCTCAGATTTTTGCCGGGAATTGATGTGCCTCCACTTCCACCACTTCACCCACATGATTAGCTAGCCTCTGGGCAATTCTCGGCGTAAAGCAAACAAACGCAATGCCATGCATTCTGTTTGTTACCATGATTCTTTGAACTATCACCCGACTTTGGATCCCATCTTCTTACCTCAAAGAATCCACCTGCATGGCAAATGGAGTGTTGCGTAAGACCGCCATTCTGGTGGCATTATTGGCTAGCTTGATGACGTAAGTACTAGTCAATTCTCCACTGGCTGTAATTCCGATCATCTAGCCAGTACTCTAATACACAATTTTCCTCATCTTGCAAAGCCTCATTTATCTCCTCTTGCAAGATGTGAATCTCACCTCATGGTGCCTGTATATATCTTGGAAGAAGACATTCTGCACCTCTGGTTCCCTGGTTTCTTCTGAGAATTCTGACCCCTGGGCTGTGAACACCGTTACGAAATTCTCTCGTTCATCCTGAGATGGTGGTCCTGCTTGAGCTCCACCGACTCCTTGTAATTTTTCGTTATTTAGACTTCTATCTGAGTGTATTCCTTTTTTTTCTGAAGCACTGAACTAAGTAAGAATATGCTTCGCTGTTCTGCTGTGGAACCTCCATTTATACAACCCACTTTTTGAAGATATAAAACGTTAGCTCCTCTTTCAATTGGTCCTTTTTTGGAAACTAAACCGCCGGTCTTAACAATGATTATCTCAAGCCTTATCGAGAGCTTTATTTTTGTGTGCATGATATAAAGATTTTGGATGCAATTGTGCATCTTCTGAAAATCGATCACCATGGTAGAGGATGCGTCCTGATGGATATATAATCTTTTTTACACACTCATTAGAGGACGCATTCAGCAAATGCGTCCTCCATTTTTCCTTTTTTTTGTCCTGCTCATTTCAAAGGACGCATTCAATGATGTTATGTTAATTTATTTTTAAATTTTCATGAATGTGATTTTAATATTTTAATTTTCATGACAGTCCTCAATATTGGATTTAAATTTTTTTCTCTTGGTTATATTAAATAAATTTTGATTTGCATGTTATTAAAAATGGGTCCTAAATTTAACAAATAATTTTTTTAAGCCAGCATTTTCAGAATGCGTCCTTAATATAAAATAAATATTTTAATCAGTCTATTACTTAATTTATCAATTTTTGTTTTTCATATTTTTATTTTGGGTGAAAATAGCGCATAAGTAGACTTGGGTGAATTTTTTTTTTAAAACTTTTCTAATATTTTATTACATTGTAAACTTATCTCAATTATATTTTAACTCAAAATTTTAATTTACTAATCCATAAAAAATAATTAAAAATAAAATATTTAAAATATTTATTATAATTTAAATTTAAATTATTAGTATTTTACGGTGTACCTTATTTTTTATAATTATAAACTTTAATAAAACTGATTTAAACAAACCATATTTTAGAAACATAATATATAAAAATTGAGATTACACTAACACAATAATTTATAATTTTTATTCTGTTTATTACCACAACATAATTTTCAAGTATGTTTTACAGAAAAACATACACTAATTTTGTACATGGCTTATTTCTTTGAATACAATTTTACAAATAATAATATCTTAAAAATATTGTTATTAAAATAATATTATTCATGAAACTAGACGTAAATCAATTCGAATGATAGATCATCGAGTTTGAATAGTTAATATTTTAAAATCAAAATTTTTTAATAATAAAGAAATCAATACACTAGTATTTTAGCAATCAATATTAAAGACGCCTTTACTCCCTGATCAGCAAAAGCTTCAAAATTTTCTTCAAAAACCTCAGTTCATGCGCTATTTTCACCCAAAACAAAAATATGAAAAACAATAATTGATAAATTAAATAATAGACTGATTAAAATATTGATTTTATTTTAAGGACGCATTCTAAAAATGCTGGATTAAAAAAATATTTATTAAATTTAGGACCCATTTTTAATAATATGCAAGTCAAAATTTATTTAATAAAACCAAGAGAAAAAAAATTAAAGCCAATATTGAGGACTTTCACAAAAATAAAAATATTAAAATCACACCTTGAGGATGCATTCACTTCATGAAAATTAATAAAAAAAAATTAACATAATATGATGACGCATTCACCGAATCCGTCCTCTGAAAATCTAATTTAAAAGGAAAATTTTGGCCCCGTGAGGACTCATTCACAAAATGCGTCTTCCATTTCTCGTCAAAAAAAATAAAATTAAATCATGAGGATGCATTTCGTAAATGCATCTTTCAATTACCATGCAATGGTAATGGGATCTAGCGCCGACTACTGTGACCGTATTTATAGAATTTTCTCGAGCCTCACCCTACTTACCCCCAGTTGTTTATACCTCACCTATTTGCCACCCCATGCAACCAATGAAATGGTAAGGGCCAATCTTCATAACCCTTTGACCTTCCTACTTTTTCAACCGCCAAATCCTTCCCACTCTAATTTTTATTGTGGATTGCTATATCATGCCCTGTATTTTACTATTCACGCCCTGTATTTATATTGTGTATATACAATATATATTTAAATGTAAGAAGTAAAAAATGTTAAATGTTAAATATTGTAATTTAATGCTAACTTAAAAAACATCTCGTTCACGTGTGCCGCCGCCGGGGGCTGTCTCGTTCGCCACGGCCTGGGCACGACAGGGCGCCGGTCCGTTCGCCACGGATCGGGCGCGACCGGGCGTCGGTCCGTTCGCCACGGACCGGGCGCGACCGGGCGCCGGTCCGTTCGCCACTGACCGGGCGTCGGTCCGTTCGCCACTGACCGGGCGCGACCGGCGCCGGTCCGTTCGCCACGGACCGGGCGCGAGCCGGAGGCTGTCCGGTTCGCCACGGCCTGGGCGCGACCAAGCGCCGGTCCGTTCGCCACGAACCGGGCGCGAACCGGACGCCTTCCGTTCGCGACGGATCGGGCGCGAGCCGGAGGCAGTCTCGTTCGCCACGGCCTGGGCGCGACCGGGCGCCGTTCCTTTCGCCACGGACCGGGCGCGAACCGGACGGGC
Source organism: Rubia yunnanensis (assembly GCA_037428765.1). Lineage (NCBI taxonomy): Eukaryota > Viridiplantae > Streptophyta > Magnoliopsida > Gentianales > Rubiaceae > Rubia > Rubia yunnanensis. Next base: position 67,157,665 of record CM075071.1, on the reverse strand, counting down.
TTCCGTTCTCCACGGCCCAACGGAGAACCGGGCGCCTCTCCCCAAAACCAACTACCCACATTTAATGTCATTTACTCTATCACACCCGAAAAAGTGTAACTTTCTTCTATAAATTGTTCTGTAAAAATCTTTAGAATCTTAAAAATCTACAAATTTTTACAGCATGTCTTTGGAGGTAATTTTACTAATTAGTTTTCTGTCCATAAGTAATAGTTAAATTTATTATTTATTATTTTTTGCAGTAGAAATTTATGCTCATCTTAGTATTTTAATTTATTAATTGTAACGTAAAAATTATTGCACATTTATCTACTCTAAATTTACATTTTTTTAGGGTTGAATTTCGCCCGGTTGCATTTTTAATTCCAAAAGTTCATTGTTAAACATTAAATTCGTTACGTTAATTTTAAACCTTCATGTAAAATGTAAGAATGTAATATTAATTCTGGCCATAATTTTATTTCATCAAATATAAGTATCACTTTTTTTTTTTTTACAATTACATGTATGTTTTAGTTGTTAATAAGAAATGGAGCAGTGCACCATTAAGTCCATAAGTAATAGTTATTAAACATTACATTTGTATTATTTTGTTTAAATGGACAATTTGAAATGGATGAATGTAATTTTAGTTTAGGGAGTTAATTTATGTACGGGAATTTTATAACTGTAATGTTATTTCATCTAATTTAATTTTATCTTTAAGTTTTTATATTTAAATATATGTTTTAACGTTTTAACTGTAATTTTATCTTTATTTGTTCATATTTAAATATATGTTTTTAACGATAATTAAAATCCAAGCAATGCACTTTTTAGTTTGTAAAAGTTATTTATGTAACGTTATAATTGTAAGCCTAAATTTATTTCCTATAATATAATTTGTACTTTATTTTATGATAATTTTTTTAACAATTAATTTATTTAAATGTTAATTGATGACATCATTGTTGTTGGTATAGTAGTTGAGTGAAACTAATTACTTGATGTTTATTGCTGTTTAAGGATGACAATCAGTCATGTGAAGCTGTTGCTGGGGGGAATGGATACTTTCCATTTGCAACCTCAAATGTGTTCCCAAGTCACGGCGAGGCTTATTCCTACCTGTTCATGGGGTCCTGCAAAAAAAAATAAAAATGGTCCCCTGAGGATATATTGCATTTGCAATCGAGGCCGAAAAGATAAGGTTATCGATGTGAGCGATTCTGATATAGTCCGACGGAGTAACACTTCGACTAGAAGTTGTGACTGCCCATTCACGATTGTCATGAAAGAGAGTAGCACGGGGGAGGGTTGGAATGTAGTACCGTGCAAGGATTCTAGCCGAGGGATGCATAACCACCCATTCTCATTGTACGCTGAGGGTCATAGACAGAGCTGCATGCTCCATGAGGACGCGAAACAAATGATTAGAGATTTGGCAGATTCAGAAACAACCCCCAGGCATATCAATGCCAGCCTTAGTCAATCGTTTCCAGACCTGCATCAGACCATTAGGCAGGTGTACAATGAGAGATCAGCATATGTAACAGAAAGGCGAGGCGGGCGCAACACAGCGGAGAATTGTTTGCATCTTGCCACCTCGAACGGGTATGTCACTAGTCACCGCTCAGCACTTGATGGTACTTTGACTCATTTATTCATGGCTTATCCCGATGCTGTTGTGGCATTTCGCACGTTTCCGTGGGTTGTGGCCATCGATTCAACGTACAAGACTAATCGCTACGGCATGCCATTCATTGAGATGGTTGGGATGTCGCCTTGCAACACAAATTTCCTGATTGCCTACGCAATTGTCGTTGAAGAAACGACAGATACCTATGAGTGGGTTCTTAACGCACTCAAGAACTTGCTTGTCGATGGACCGTTCCCTGAGGTTGTGGTCACCGATCAAGAGATGGGACTGATTAGGCCACTCCGGATTGTGTTTCCAGAATCGAATCATTTACTTTGCACCTGGCATATTAACAAGGATGTGGAGGCATGTGCTACGGTGCTAACAGGGAATAAGAGGAACGGGGCAGCCTTCAAGAATGGTGCATGGTTCCGGGTTTGCAATGCGTCCACCGTTTCAGCGTACGAATCCGCCTTGGTAGATATGAGGGCTGGATAGTCTTGGAGCGAAGCTGTTATTAGTTACGCTGAGACTACGTGGCTCAACCCCCATAAGGAGAAATTTGTGAGGGCATGGACGAACATATTTCTGCATTTTGGGAACACAACTACGTGCAGGGTCGAAATTGCACACTCGTTATTGAAAGGGTGGTTACAAACGTCAACTGGTTCACTGGATACGATATGGAGGCGTGTCGACCTGCAGATAGCCGGGCAAATTACTATGATCAAGGCCAACCTAGAGAAATCAAGAACGTGCACTGGTAGATTGCACCGTAGAGTCCTTTTCAACAACTTGATCAACAATGTGTCCAAATATTGTCTGGATAAATTGACGGTCGAGTACGGGATGATTGATGCACTCGGAGCACAGGTATATGCATACTGTGGTTGTGTACTGCGTTCGACACACGGAATACCATGTGCATGCATCATGTCGAGGGCAGTTACACAAGGAATCCCCTTGTACTTGGACGAGATTCATCCACTGTTTAAGAGCCTGGCATTAGGTGATCACGTGCGGAGCATGGAAATATTTCAAGGGCTGAACAGGATCAGTCACTGTTCAACACTCAGTTGGAGGAGCTGGCACGCAGCGACCCTTCGGTTCTCCGACGAGTTTCAAGCTACATAGATGAGCAGTTGCATCCAGTGGACAGCGGCATTGGTGAGCCGGACAATTGTACAAGTGCACGTGGGAGACCAAGCGAGCAGGTCCCCCGATCAAGATCAACCCGACGTTCACCGAGCTACCACGAGCACGTGAACAGGCGATACGGTCGTAGTTCAAGGTCCCCGGGGCGCACCACATCAGGGAGAGGTAGCCGGCACGGTAAGTACAAACACCATTCTTCCTAATGAATGCCGCATTACAATGAAATTAATCTTAATGTTTTCTCCTCCAGCGACATTCCCGTTCCTCGAAAGTGTCCCCCACATTGTCAGGCGTTACATCGAAGGCTGGAACGATGTCGTGAGTGATGGAAACTGTGGCTTCAGATGCGTTGCTGATGCGTTCCATGTAGACGGTGAAGGTGAATGGTCTGGAGCGCGTCGGGCAGTATTTAACGAGATATCAACTCATTGGCCTGACTATGTTCCCATATACGGTTCGAAAGACAACGTTGAATTAGCTAGAGCCCGTATACACCACACCAAAGGTCCATGTGGTCAAGAGCATTGGTTTACGGTCATTGCAGACATGTTTTCTGTAGCCACCTACTACGACACGGCTGTAGTTTTATATTACATTCTAGAGAATGGGTCGGCAGACTATTGCTGTATAGTCTTTCCATTGAGGGCAGGTGGCGGCAAGGATGGAACAAGGAGGGAGCTACACATTGTATACGTACGCAGTGCAAGCCATTTCGTCCGGATACACGTGAAGGAAAACTGCCCCATGCCTCCCGTGGTTAATCTGTGGACCACATTGAGGAAGTCTGATGTCGTTGGTTGGGAGTTACCCTTTCGTAGGAGGATGATTGCTTGGACCAAAGCATACACGCCTCGTAATTAATTGTTGTACCCAATGAAACATTTCGGCCATAATTTTATAAGTTACAATTATTATCAAAGCGTTCCGGTTACAAAAACAAAAGTTTTATAACTTTAATATGCAAAAATAGTTGCGATTACATAAATGAGCAAACCGAAGGCAAACAGTGGGTTCATACATAGGCAAACAGTGGGTTCATACATAAGCAAACAGTCGCCTAGGGAATGGGTTCATCACCCATGAGCCTGCGATACTCATCGCGACGACTGATCCAAGTAGTCAACAACTCCTTCATGCACGGGTCGACGAGTCCATCAACGGTTGTCGAGTCAAACGGATCCAAGTCGCTCATCATGTCACTCAGCATCTGATGCACAGGAAACACATTTTACCATAACGGAACAATCCAATTTAATATAATTACTCACAGCAAATAGTGGCGGAAAACTTACCAGTGACAAAAGATGTGTCCTATCCGGTCTACTCGTGGAAGCATGTTCAGGATTTGCGATCAATGGGTGTGAATGACTCGCGTACCACTCCTCGTAATCCAAGGTACACTCTGACGGACTTGTGGTAATCGGGAAGTCAGCAAGCTGACCGTCGTGCCAAGCGTGTGCCATATGCCATAGGGTTAACTGCATCATCCCTGAGTAGGTCACTGAATAGCTAGCTGGATCAGCGGGCCGGGAACAAGGCTCAGGCACAATCCTAAGACTCTGCGGTATACCCTGTACGATACCGAACTGGCGCACAACACGATCTGGCATGTACGCCTCCATTTCTTCAAGGTATCGAATCACACCGCGGTAGTGAGTCCTCCCCCTCGCAGCCCTAACCACGTCCAGTCCATATGGCAACCAATCCACCTGCGTGTGTTTCACAGAAATGTAATGTTCATACGGAATCTGATCTACCTACTACTATTAGAATAAGAGTAAAAGCATGGAATTCATACCTGGTCAGGTTGTAAGGTATCCAATTGACGCCTGATGGTAGCCAGCCTCCGAGTATCCCTCCCCATTTTATCCCCTGTGTGCCACCGGTTAGCGCGTCCCGGAAGAGCTGGCAGTGTACTCAGTCTCGGCCGAAACATCGGAAAGTACTCGTATATCCATGCTTGCAGCAGCGTGCAACAGCTGCATAGGCCGCGGGCCTTAGCCCGGGATGCAATTCCCAACTGTAGATAGAAACTGGCTAATGTCGCCGAGCCCCAGGACAACTGCGAATCAAGTAGAGGTAGAAGGTTGGCTCTAACCTTATTCTCAGTTTTATCCACAAAAAGCGTTGATGAAAACAGGGTCAGCATGTAGCACATAAATTGGAAGTTATCGCTCTGACCAGCCGCTACACACCTCGCCATCAATGATTGGCCATCTATGTTACCCCCGTTCCAGTCTTCCGTGACAAAGGACTCCACGTCTTTCCCAAATAGTTCAGCGCCTGCTTCCTGAATAGTCTCCACCGAAATGGTACTCGCAACAACGCCACCAATGATAGGAATGCCAAGAATCATCTCTACGTCGTGCATCAGGATGGTCATCTCCCCGAAAGGCATGTGAAATGTGTTCGTGTCCGGCTGCCACCTCTCGACAAAAGCGGATATCAATGTCATGTCAAGGAACTGGAACATAATCGCAGGAAGGTGGGCCAACCCGGTGGCACGTATCCGGGCCTGTACAACATCGCTCCGGTCAGGGAGCGTAGTGACTAGCTGCTTGCATAGCGTCGAACGAGCATGGCATCTTAGCACACCTCGCTCTATACCATTCCAAACATCGACTGCGACGTGTCCTCCAAAGCTTGGTATCACGAGGTCATCTTGCGGGCCACCACCCATCGGTCCCCGCACAAGCCACGTCTCATCGGCTTGTCACTTTCTCCTGTTCCTCGGTGCCCTCCCAGTGCCAGTCTCACTGGCATTACACGATCCACCAGAAGATTGCGCGAATCGGCCAGCTCTATTCCTAACGGTGTGCCTGGCTCCTCCACCAGCATGCCGTTCGATTCCAGCATCCAATTGCACACTCGTCCCAGGTTGGCCAGACGAGGGGACATTGCATGTATTCTGTCCCTGCCCACCATCGGCCCCGAGTGGGATGCATTCTACCGGCAAGTCATACATCGACTGCCAATCACTATCATCATAGATTGCACGCATTCCACCGGACGCGATAATGTTAAGCTCCGGACCGTCCCATGTTGGCATGGGATCGAATGCATGATCGCGCCGTGGAGAAGGCTGCTCAGCTCTTACATTACGCTCCTGCGACTGTTCCTCCTGGACCACACGGCCTCTCGCCTGTCTGGCCGAAGCACTAATTCCTCTTCGTCGTATAGAACGACCATGGTCGTCGGGTTGACCAGCAGTGCTCATCTACAACACAAGATATGTAATTAGTATAACAACAATTTATTTAAACTGATATGATAAAATAAATTAACATACATTTTAACAACGTGTAAACTGATATGACGAAACAGTGCATAATTTCAAACAACTTATGGAAACTACATATTCTATAATGCATAGAAAAAAGTGAATATAACATAAAAAACCCCACTCTAAACAGCACATTTAATTCTTCTGCAATCCCATACAACGAACTACCCATTTTTATTAATTGCAAATTATAAATTACATTACTAAATCATTGTACAACAATCTGAATTTTTTTCCACATCACACTAATATTAACATTCAAGGAAACAATTGTTAAAACATTTCATAATCATTTACTACACAATTGTTTTCATCAGATTAATAAACTAGATTTTCATAATGTTAATTTACATAAGACTATATTCTATTATGTTACATATACTTTCCAAATTACTAAAATAGTTATCATTTCCAAATTTAAACTAAACAATTTCTAAAAATAACAATTTCTTCATTTTAATTCCAAAATTATTTCAGATTGTAAACAATATCAGATTTTTCCAAATTATTTTACTTTTTAGTTTGCCATTGTATGATGAAAGAAATTAATTTAAAATTAAACCCTCCTATTTTCTTATATTTGCAACCAAACCCCTCGTCTTCCTCATCCCTCCACCCTCCGCCGCCAACGTTCTCCTCCGTCGCCGAACTCCTCCTCCGCCGCCGGACTCCTCCTCTGCCGCCGGCCTACTCCGGCGCCGGCCTCCTCCGCCACCGGACGACCGCCACCACCTCCGCCCGCCAGCTCCTTCTCCTTCTCCTTCCCCTTCCCCTCTACCTCTCCTTCTCTTCCTCTGCGACGCCGCCATCCCTCCACCGCCGACGTCACCACTCTTCATCTCCTCGGCCCAACGCGCGCTGCCCAAGGCTGGACCCGACGCGCGTCCCTCCGCCTCGCCACGCCTGGTGCGCCGCCGCGCGAAGCTCCTCTCTGCCGCTCGCCTCGGCCCAGCCCGGTTCACCACCTCCAGCCCAACACAACCTCCGGCCAATTCGCACCACCAACCCAACATCCACTCCAGATTTAATAAATTTCTAACAAACCCCAATTCTAACAATTCCAACAAGTTCAACAAAATTCGAATAGATGGGCAACAACCATACAATTCGCACGGCGGCGGCGTATAAATTTTCCCTCTAAAACTTACATTTTCCGGTGGCGGCGTCGTCGTCCGGGAGCAGCTTGGTGGAAGAAATGGAGAGAAGGAATAAGGAAGAAATGGCCAAATGGGAAGGAAGAAACACCACTTATATAATACTTTCTCCTAATTAAATTTTTTAATTTTTAAATACAAATACATGTATTTATACGTATTAGGGCGTAGATAGTAAAATACAAGGCGTGATATAGCAACACCCTTCTTATTTGCTGCAAGGATTACTGTGCCCACCTTTTTCTTCTTTTTCTCTGATAAGACAATCTCTCAGCTAAACTTGTCAAACGGATCGTATCACTTGTTGGATAACTGTTATACATATACTATTTTCACTTATTGGATAAGACTTATTGGATAATGCGCCATTGGTTGATACAATTGGGTTGTAGTTATTGGGTTTAGTTGGGTTGTATAATGGGTTACCCATTGGATAATTTTTGGTGGGTTGAGTTGGGTTGGGTAATGGGTGACCCGTGGATAATTTCATATCACAAGATAACTAAATTTTCACAAGTTTGATTACGAATGATTTCATTTTCCCCCAATAGGATCGAGCTCGAGCTCAAATACTGTACGAGCTCGAATATTGTACAAACTCGAATACTGTGCGAGATTGAGCTCAAACATTGTACAAACTCGAATACTGTACGAGATTGAACTCGAATACTGTACGAACTCGAATATTGTATGAGATTGAGATTCAATACTATATGAACTCGAATATTGTACAAGATTGAACTCGAATATTGTACGAACTCGAATACTGAACGAGATTGATCTCGAATACTGTACGAACTCGAATATTGTACAAGATTGAACTCGAATATTGTATGAACTCGAATACTGTACGAGATCGAGTGCGAATTTTGTAAGAATTCGAATACTATACGAGATTGAGTTCGAATACTATACGAGCTCGAATACTGTACGAACTCGAATATTGTACGAGATTGAACTCGAATAATTTGTGAATTATAATTTGTATAATTTTTGAATTATAGTAATATTTATGTTAAATATTACACATGCATTTAATTGGGTAATTTTGGATATTTATTGGGTATTTGTTAGGTTCCCATTGAGTTAACATAATATGGGACCCATTGAGATCAAAATTTTCCATTAACATAATTATTCTCATCCCGCCCAATCCCAAAAATTAATGAGTATTTAATACCCGATCTCATTGGATAATGACAACTTGTAACCCAAATCAGAAGAAAATATTGAATGATAACTTATTATGTTCGTTACATAATGACTTATTGGATAATGACTTATTGGAAAATATATTTTAACCCATTGTGTCATGTAAGTTATCTCACGAGTTACCCAATGAGTTATTCATTTAGTGACCCAACTCATTTATCACCCAACCCATTAATAAATGAGTTAATTGGATAAAGACCCATTTGAATAATGTGTTAATAGGGTTTGGATAATGAGTTGATCCAATTAATCCATTTGACAAACCTACTATCGGCTGCCTAGCTTATTATTGGATTTGTTTAACTGAATTTTGGTTTAGGGTTTGGCTCGGAAAAGGTTATCGGTGGCCAGAATAGGTGATTCTAGAATTTTCTTGCCTCCTCGTGGAGAAGACCTGTAAAATCTCATTAATGTGTATATGGATTGGTGTAAAATATGAACGTGTGTTTTCATTAATGGTAAAATTGTACAATATATAGAGAGCATTTACAAAGTCAAGAAAGGAAAAGGATTCTATCTAAGGTAGGATTCTATCTAAGGTATAATAATATTGCAGAAGATATTCACAAAATATCTCCTACACGCCTCCTCAAGTTGGAGCATGTGGATCTCGAATGCCCAACTTGCCAAGCAAAATCTAAAATGTTTGTCGTCCAAGTGTCTTCGTAAACAAATCCGCTGACTGACTAGAAGTCCGAATATGATAAGTAACCACAACACTAGTCTGTATCAAATCACGAAAAAAATGACAATCAATCTCAATATGCTTCGTCCTCTCATGAAAAACTGGATTGGCAGCAATATGAAGAGTAGTCTGACTATCGCAGTACAAATGCACCAGAGCAGGATAGGCCACTTCCAATGAACGAAGAAAGGACTTGAGCCAAAAAAATTCACAACATGCGATTGCTATAGCTTGGTATTTTGCTTCAGCCAAAAACTGAGAAACAGTGGGTTGTTTCTTCGTCTTCTGAGAAAATGGAGATTCACCAATCATCACAAAATATCCAGTCAAAGATCTTCTAGTGATTGGGCAAACGGCCCAATCAGAATCACAAAATGTTGTAAGCTGAAGAGAACTCTTTGCCGAAAGAAACAAACATTGACCAGGATGACTCTTCAAGTAATGCAGAACACGCAAAGATGCATGTCAATGTGCCAAACGCGGTTCTCCATGAACTGTGCCAAGGTGTGGACCGAATAGCTAAGCTCAGGATGAGTGATGGTAAGGTAAATAAGCTTCCCAATGAGTCTACGATATTGCGCAGAATCAGTAAACAAAGGATCATTATCTTGCACCAAATTGTGTTGTTGTTCCATGGGAAAATTGTGGGCTTAGTTGCTAATAAGCTAGTATCAGACAAAATATCCAAGACATATTTCCGTTGAGACGGAAACATCCTATCAGGCCGATGAGCTATCTCAATGCCTAAGAAATACTTCAGAGCACCAAGATCCTTCATATGAAAACAAGAGCACAAATACATTTTAAACTTGGTCATCATCTCACGAGAGGAACCAACAATGATAAGATCATCAACATAAACCAATACATGAAGAGAAACATCATCCTTCAAGTAAGAAAACAAGGAGTAGTCCACCTTACTCTGAAAAAACCCAAAGAGGCGGAGAGCCACTGTAATTTTAGCAAACCAATTCCATGGAGCCTGGCATGAACCGTAAAGAGATTTGCAAAGCTTGCAAACCAACCCAGGTGCCAGAAGTGTATAACTAGGAGGCGGACATATGTACACCTCCTCCTCAAGATCACCATGCAAAAATTCATCGTGAATGTCCATCTGATGAAGATCCCAACCATGAATAGCAGCAATAACCAAGAAAACACGAACATAACTCATCTTTGCAATAGGAGCAAATGTCTCAGTAAAGTCAGTCTTCTCAATTTGAAGATTACCAAGAACACCAAAACGAGCCTTGTAATGCTCAATAGAACCATCAGACTTAAACTTAGTCCAATAAACCCACTTACAACCAATAGCCTTCTTGCCAGGAGTAAGAGGAGCAAGAACACATGTATTATTATGCTCTAGGGAATTAATCTGGTCAAACATAGCCTCACGCCAATGAGCATGTCGATAAGCATCAGAAAAAGTAACCGGATCAGAAGCATCTGTCACTGCTGCCAAAAGTCTAGAATGTCAAACCAAAAAATTACTACAAGAAACATAATCAGCAATAGGGTAACGCGTACCTGAGGACAGTGAATCCAAGGATGCGTGACCAGTAGAGGGAGGTTTTATAGAGCGAGTAGCAGTGCAGATGTAGTCTTTAAATTTAGCTGGAGGCTGTCAAAGACGAGTGCTAGGAGGACGTACAACACAAGAAGCAGCTGGAGGTGAAGCAGGCACCAGCTCGGTAGGAGCGGCCACGGATGGCCGCAGGTGGAGAGTTAGTTGTGGTGGCTGCAGTTCTTGGTGAGCAGCTAGAGAAAGAAGCGGGAGAACAGCTACCTCGCCCGAGGTTGGCCCCGGTCCATGGCAAGTGGCCTCGATCGGCCCTGGTTTGTGGTAAGCGGCTTCGGTCGGCCCTGGTCCATGGTGATCGGCCTCGGTTGGGCTCGGCCCTACTGGTTGCGTTGCACCAGGATTGGGAAACTTCTCCAGGTTGAAAGGCTCAGGCACAGAGTCATAAAAATTGGCAGGTGATGGAGATAACAAGGGACCAGCTAATAATGAATTCGCAGAAGTAGGCGCAAATGGGAAATCATCTTCATAAAAAATTACATCTCGGCCATCAAACACAGTTCGAGACTCTAAGTCGTAAATGTGCTAAGCTTTCTTGTTAACAGGGTAGCCAGGAAAGATACACTTCCGACTTCTAGATGCAAACTTTCACGCGGTCGTGGAAGCTGAGAGGTAAAGCACAATGAACCAAACACACAGTAATAGCTGTAATCTGGTGCGTGACCGTACAGGAAGTGATGAGGTGTTCAACCATCTAACATAGGTGTTGACGTGCGATTGAAAAGGTAAGCCGCTGTAAGAATGCATTCTCTCCAAAAGTCAATAGGCAAATGAGCTTGAAAATGAAGAGCACGAGCAACATTAAGGATATGTCTGTGCTTCCATTCTACACGCCCATTTTGCTGAGGTGTGTAGATCCTGGAGGTCTAAAAATGATCACCTTTCTCCAGAAAAAATGATCTGAGAGGCAGGAATTCGGTTCCGTTATCTGCCCGAACTCGTTGAATGAGACGACGGAACAGTGTTTGAACAAACGCAAATAACTCCTTCATCTTCAATGGTACTTGAGACTTAGAAACTAATTTTTCCGAGGAGCCCTCTCAGGTTTTCATTCTAGCTTCACACATTTTTCTTTTTCAATGCTCACTCTCTCCTTTTTCCTCACAATTTGGCCTCTCATTTTTTCACAGGTTGCCCTTTTAGGTTTTCAACCTATCCGGGCCTCCCACTTTTGCCTAAGTTTCCCACTCAGGTTTTCAACTTAGCGGAAATTATTTTTTCATTTTTCTTTCAAACAAAACAAGTCAAAGTGGAGCATATGCACACTACAATACAATACAATGAGATATATATTTTTCTTTACCTTCCCACACTTGAAACACACATTGTCCTCAATGTGAAAAGGACAAGATAAAGAAATAAGTGAGACAGAAAAAAAAATTCACAACTAGGACCTTGGAGGTCCTTTCCAGTGATGACAATGCTCATTTCTCAATGAATGTTCTCTCCTCCATGTTCTCCAACTCCGCCCATTATGAAACTTTGATACATCCACTACGAAGCCACAATTGTGCAAATCCCAATTATCACTCACAAAAGACAACAACTAATAGTACTCCTAGATAGTGGTTTTGGTAGTGGTTTTTAGTGGTGGATTGTTATGGTATTCTTGTTGTTTTGGATAAGGGTTTGAGGACATGGTTGAGGATTTTTTTTTCAAGAAAAGAAAAATACTAACCTAACTTAGAAACTCGGGTTGCCTCCCGAGAATCTCCGTACTTTTACGATCGTCGGCACGACCCTAATGTTATCCATATGGTGAATGTTTGAACCCCTTCACCATGAGTATCCAAAAATATAGAGGTGGGGGTACAAAACTTTCAAGGGGAAATTTTTGAGGAGGTGGAGATGGTTTAAAAGGAGCTGGGTGGTTAGGAGGCTTGGGGTGGTCTTTTGGCTCCTTTCTTATCTCCCTCAAAACTTACAAAAATGGTGGAGTTGGTTCACTATGTGGGGGTAGGGGTGATGATGCTAATGAATGTAGCACAAGCACCTCTTCCTCCATTTTTTCATCCTCAACAACCAATTCCTCATCCCCAACAACCAATTCCTCATCCCCGTCGAACTTAAACTCATTTCCCATGGGAACCTTAATCACTGAATCCTTGAGTTCTACTTGGGATGGTGTATTTTTAGAATCACTAGCTTCCATTCGGCCCAACGCTTCCAATATACTCCTCGCATGCCCCTCAATAGCCTTAACACTAGAGGAGAGCCGAGTGTTCGGTTCCTCACTAGTAAAGTTGTTCAAGTTTGCTACTGCATTCATGACTTCCTTAGGTGTCAAACTTGAACTTCCTTGTTGGGCTTGGTTTTGAGGTATGGTATAAGATGGTGATGACCAACTCTGTTTTCTTGTATTGTTGGTTTTCCGACTCATTCTCATACCACCAATCTGGATTACCACTCCATTTCGGGTTGTAAGAATTATGGTATGGATACCATTCTTGGGTTTCTTGCCCTTGAAAACCAACATCTCCTACCTCTTGGTAGCACTCTTTGCAATACTCTTGGTTTTGGAAACCAGGGGTTCTTTTCTCCTCATAGTGCTCCTCTCTCAACATATAGCAAGACTCGGTAGGATGGTCAGAATGACACATCCTACAAAACCTTGCTTGTTGAGCCTCTCTTCTCATCATGAGTTCCCTCAAGGTGAAACGTTCCATTTTTTAAAAAAAAATTCTCTTTTTCAAAAGTCCGGAATCATATGGCAAGGAATCTCGAAAACAATTCACCAAGAACTCAAGCAATACCTACTCCGAATAAAAACAACCAAAAAGAAGTGAAAAATAAAAACAACTAGCTAATATGCAACCAAATATGCCCAAACACTTAAAAATAAACGTTTCTTCCCCGGCAACTGCGCCAAAATTTGAGAGGTCGTCGTCATACCTCTCAAAGTTATAATTTATAAGCCATTTATTCTTACTAAATACAATCAAGTAGATAGTGAAAAATCGGGGTCGTCCACGAAGAAGAAGGATTTTCTTAAGTGTTTAAACATATAAGGTTCATATTAGGCTTGAAGTAGATATATATAGATATATTAAAGAAAGTAAATGGGTGGTTGGTTGGTTTTCCTAAGTTATAAAATTAAAAGAAAAACTAACTAGCAAAGTTAAGTAACTATGCTAATCATCAAACAAACTAAGAAAAAGGGGTAAAAACTACAAAAGATGAAGCCTTGGGGGCAATTGATATCCACTTCCAAACCTCATGTAGATCATTGAACCATTCACTCATTCAATCACATTTGTTACCTATGGGGAATGTTATTATTTCTCATTCGAAGATCAACATTCATTCCTTCTTAATAGCAATTTTCAAAGACAAACAACGACTATTTGCAAACCTCGTTGACAATCACTCTAAGCAAACCACACCATAGAGGTATTTAATCAATAACATTTCACACGAACGACCATAGATTTGATAACAACAAGCCTTCTACAAAAGACATAGCCATTTAACCAAACATAACATTCATTAGGCTAAACCTAGAACAAACCACATTCAAGATTCAACCTTTAATTGCATCTATAGGATAAATATGAGAAATATCCACATTAACATACTTATCTAGCAAGAATCACAACACATTATGCACGAGAAGTTCTAAGTCCATGTTCTTGGATTTTTCATGCCAAAGAGCTAAGGAATTTGACTTTTCTAACACTAACACTTTAATCATACAAACACTTCCTATTCTCAAACACCCCATGGCATAAATGAAGTAAAATATAGCTTTAAGAACACATGAATGCTAAATAACAAAAGCTTTAAAAACGAGTGAACCAATCTATTAATTGCTTAACTATTTGTGAAGATAAATCTTCTATCCTTCTTAGATAGTAGTTTGCAAGAGTGAATTCGACATCTCTTGTTAAACCTCACCAATGACTCCCTTAGTCGAAACACGGCAAAACATATCCCATTGATGGCATTGAGCATGAAGAATCAACAATCTTGGCAACACTTATAAACACTACATCGTGTCTAAGCATTTAACCAATTCATGCATTTACACAAGATTAGTCAAGAACGATTGACATTCATAGACTTATCTCATTTGCTACCTAAAACAAACATGACAATCAGTTCAACATCATCACATTCATCTGGAAATTATCAACACATTAACATCATTTAGAAGCTCTAACTCATGCTCTTGGATTCCACATTGAAAGAGGGGAAAATTAGCTACTTTCTCCCAACCCTAACAAGAAATCATACAAGCAATTCATATACTCAAACTTCCAACAACATTAATGCCATTAACAAACCACATTCAAAGCTCAATAAATGCACAATATAGAAAGCAATAGATAGATAGAAATGATTCTCAAGACATTAGCAAGGAAGTCTCAATCAATTGCTCCCAAGTACAAAACTAAGCTAGATGATCAAAACCCATAACATAGAACAAATATCTACAAAGAAAGAAGAAGAAATGGAAGAAAATGGTGAAAAACTAGGGTTTTGGAGCCCCCAAATCGGGCTTAGGAAAATGGGGAAGAAGGAGGGCAATTTATAGTCTAATTTGGTCAAGAAAAACCAAAAAAAATGCAGCAGGCTACCGCCCGGGCAAAAATGGCACCACCTAGGCGGCGGAGGTTTCAACCCAAAAAATTCAGATGGGCTACAATTCGCGGCTTCTTGTTTTGCTTCCCAAGGGTGAACCGTTGATCCGTTTTGGGAGTTTTTGTAGTCTATTTTATAGTGCTCGAGAAGAAAATTCCAATGACGGCAACCTTGTAGGCTGATTTTTCTCGGATAATTTTAAGAACTTTGTCTAAACTTCCGGGCGACAATTCATCCGCTTCTTTGCCTTCCTTCTTCGACCCTTCTATCTTCTACAATGTTTTGGCACATGGCCTTCACTAAACCACTCCAAAGGGCTCACGAGACATCTACAAATGAAGCTCACAAAATGGAATCTAGATGCTCGTAAAGACCAAAAATCCATTAGACTAAACATAGGTAACAAAATGAATGATTAGATATAAAAACCAAAAATGGTCATCTAAACTCCTTATCATGTAAACCTACCTAAATCTAGCAATCTTATAAAAAAATATATGACAAAAGAGATGTTAAATGCTTTGGAAAATACATGGATTTGACGTCTCATCAAACATGATTCACAACAATATTTCCGAAACAAATCTCTCCATGTTCAACAATAGTTGAAATAGAACCATCAGGGAGGATAACATCAACATTTGTAGCATGCTCAATATCATGAAGAATATCCTTATCGCTGGTTATATGATATGATGCACCGGTATCAAAATCCAATGTAAAGTAGTCTGACCTGACAGAATGTTAGAGAAGATGTTTAAAATCGTACTCCATTCCTCTTTGGACAATGCTAGGCCAAAGGCAAATCGATCGGAGTTCGAGACTATGGCAGCGACGCCGCCCGCGGTAGTAGGAGTGGCGGCGGCAACCTTGATTAATCGGATCCATTCGGACACAAGCGGCAACGACGCGGAGCGGCGGCATGCGATGGAATGGAGCGGGATCGAATGCTGAGCGGAGAGCAGCGGCCTAAAGCGGGAACGGCAGTCCAGAGCATGGCGGGATAGAGCGACATGCTAGAACAATGAGCGTCGGTCTGGGATGGAGACGGAATGTGGCGGTGGCACTAGCTTCTCGGGGGCGGCAGTGATTAACACGGCGGCGGACGGAGAAGGGATGGCGGTGGCGGCAATGGTCTTTTATGAGTAAGAAAATTTTAGGCTCTGATACCATGTAAAATATGAACGTGTGTCTTCATTGATGGTACAGGGGTAAAATATATAGATACCATTTACAAAGTCAAGAAAGGAAAAGAATTCTATCTAAGGTACAATAATATTACAGAAGATATTAACAAAATATCTCCTACAATTAGGAAGTTAAATGTAGTTTTTGATTTCTAATTTCTTTTTTTCTTTTTTTAAAACTAATTAACACTCATTAAAATACTATTGGAGCAACACCTTAACCTACTTAATCCCCTCACGTACCAATTTTATTTTTGCAATATATAGTAATCTACAATCATTTTTTTATTGGTTTGGGTTATATTTTGTTATTTTATTAAAGTGGTTTGGGCTATTAATGAAAGAGATGGTTTGATTTTTTTAAAGAGAAAGTCTCAGGAAAGACGGTCTTTCCATAATCTTATGAACAGTCCACATGGACTTTTACCTAAAAATGCTATAATTTTTAATAAAATTTTAAATATTATATTTTATAAGTTAAAACAAGTAGTAATATGTATTTGAAAGTGAAAATATAAAAATATATGATATAAAAAATATTTTAAAATTTTTTATATTTAATATGTAATTTAATAAGTGCAATATATAAGGTAAGAAATAAGTGGGCTATTCATAAAAGCCAAAATGTTTTTGAAGAACGATTAATTTACTTATGGAATGTTGTTGACTAAGATAATTTTCGAGGAAAATACATAACACTTTTTTCCTTGCTACTTATATATGTGCGCACCTTGCGTAAAATTATTGGGTCCTGACCGAAATGAATTTGACTTCGCCAATTAATTAGGTCAAGGTCTTCACCTTTGACTTTGTCAAATTTTCAGCATTTTAAGGTCAATTCAGGGGAACCTAACAAATTTTCAAAAGTATAATATTTGCAAATCGCAAAGTTTTGTGTTAGCTGTAAAAATTTAAATGAAATTATTTTATATAATATAATTAATGTGAGGATTTATATTCATGTAGTAAAATATACTTGATTTTATAATACATTTTAAAATATAAATAACTATAAGTACATAACTTTAAAATTTATAAATATAAAGTTGAGTAAAGTGCATTTATGCCCCTGTTCCTTGACTAGTACATATATACTTCTCAGTTTTTCAAACGCCGGTCTCTAACTATAGGGGTACATGTACATTTTTGAAAAACTAAAGGGGGTATATGTGCACTTTCAAAAAATTGAGAAGGATATATGTACACTTTTAAAAAATTGAAGCTATATATGCACTAAACAAATAACTCGGGGATATAAATGCATTTTACCCTGTAAAATTTATGATGAACGATCTATAACATGATCTCAATTCAAATTTACTGAATCTTTCCAATAAATCAGTCGCCCCTAACAATATTTGAAAATGATCGACGAAAAGAAATTACCTGAATCAAATTAACTGACCAAAACGCGAATCAACCGTGAATTTGGCTTCACATATTAGAAATGAAAATGCAGCATCCAGATTAAACGTGTAAAGTTTTCGTCAATTAATTGGCTTTAAGTAAGTCCGGGAATTTTTTCAATCATAATAGAGATTAGTTAATATTTGATATGTTCAACAAAACATTACTCTGACATAGTGTCCATTCACTTTTCTAAAATCAATGCTCCCTCTGTACCAGGTTAAATTGCACAAAATCTTTTTCACGTTCATCAAGTGTTACGGAATTAGTATTAGTGTTGTTATGGAATTAGTGTTAATTAGTATTGGTATTGGAATTGGATTGGTATTCCTACCATAATTGTAGATATAATTATATTTTGTTACCTTCTCCTAGCTAGGATAGGTATCCTGTACTACTATATAATGTATCCTGAATTCTTGAATAGAATATACACATTATTACCCTTATTTCCTACATGGTATCAGAGCCTAAAAAATTCTGAAACCTGAAACAGAAAATTTTTCGCTGCCCTAAATTTTTCCGAGCTGCCGCCCGTCGCCCCACGCACCACCGCTGCTGCACCAGTGCCGGCGCTGTCCGCCGGTTTTCGACGACGCCCTTCAACGCTGTTCGCTGCTCGAGTTTTGTTCACGCGCCGAACTCCTTCATGTGCCACCGATTACCGCCGGTGTGTTCTAATCCGTACCTGATTTTACAATATGTCTGGTTCTGAAGAACAACCTTGTTTGGATATTCCTGAGGGTTCGAAACTTCAGGATATGAGTGGTTTTGACGTGATTACAGCTTTACTTCAGCAGCTGCAATTGCAATCTGGCCCGATTGGTCGTGTGTCGACTGATCCTTACTTCATTGGTCATGGGGATGGTCCAGGGTTACAACTTGTACCAATCATGCTGAAAGGTCAAGAACATTACAATGAATGGTCCGATGCAATTTGTCGCGCATTGTTGGCCAAACACAAGATTGGGTTCATTACTGGATCCATCACCAAACCCCAGGATGATCATCCTGATGCTGCTGTTTGGCCTGGGGTTAATGCTACTCTTGTCTGCTGGATCTTGCAAACCCTGGATCCGGTGATAAGATCTTCTACAAGTTCTTTTTCCACAGTCAAGGATTTGTGGGATGATCTTAAGGTGCAATTTATTTTCGCCAATGGAATGAAGCTTTTGCAGACACAAGAAGCCATTCAAGGTTGCAGGCAGAACGGTCAGTCCATCGACATCTATTTTGCCACACTGAAGAAGTTGTTTGGAGATTATCACTGCATGCGAACTCCTATGGTTTGTATCTGTGAAGATTGCAAGGCATTATGCCCGTGCAATTTTCAGGCAAAAATCCTCCAAGAGAGAGAGAAGGATTTGATCTACCAATTCATCTCTGGTCTCAACGAAGGTTTTCACACCTTGCGATCCCACATCTTGAGCATTGAGCCACTGCCATCTGTCATGAAGGTGTATGCCCTTGTTACTCAGGAGGAGAATCATAGATCTATCATTCGAGCTCGTGAGTCTTCTTCTAACTCCATAGCGTATGCTGCACGACGTTCACCACCTGCAAGTTCTTCGCCAGTTGTTCTTTCTGCAGCCGACCGCAAGAATCTTGTTTGTACCCATTGTCATCGCAAGGGTCATGATAAAGATACCTGTTTCAAGATACATGGTGTCCCAGAGTGGTTCAAGAAGGGCAAGAAATCGGCACACCTGACCGGCCATTAGTCAATGCCGGTCAAACAAGTGGCGCCATCGATCTCTCGTTACCGCCACCGTTCACCGGAACCGCCTTGTCGCCACCCAGTTTGGTGGCGGTGGCCTCCTCTGCTATACTTACCCGCTCCGATTTTGGCCCTGCTCTGTCTAATTAACAATGGAGCACGACCATGAACCTGTTTAATCAGCTTCACTCTCTTCCTGGTGATGAGTTTGGTAAGCATACTTTACCATGGATCCTTGATTCGGGAGCCTCCTATCATATGACCGGTGACAAAGGTTCTCTTTCTAACTTATTACTACTATTGATGTTGTGAATATTTTTCTGCCCGATGGCTCGATGTTCTCCGCTACACAATTTGGATCTATTTGTTTTGATGGTTTTATACTGTCGCACGTGTTATATATCCCTACATTGCGCTGCAACTTACTGCCATGCTCTAGATTGTTATCTACCCTAAACTGTCTAGCTTTGTTTACTAAAAATTATTGCATTTTACAGACAATCAGTACGAGGAGAGTGATTGGCATGGGTGAACAGAAATGGGGGGTGTTTTGGCTTCGTCTTCTGGATGCTTGTGTTCGAAGTCCTGTCCTGCAGCCTCTTCCTACAGTTGCTTCACTGTCCTCCTCTGATTTATGGCATCATCGTTTCGGTCATCCATCTTCCACGGTGTTGTCTTCTATTTCTCCTAGCAATAATAAACATTATGTGCCTTGTTCTATATGTTATAGAGCAAAACATCCTAGACATAGTTTTCCTTTAAGTACTACTAATGCTACTGCATTATTTCAATTAATTCATTGTGATGTTTGGGGACCTTATAATACACCATCTTCTAGTGGTGCTTTTTATTTCTTGACAATAGTAGATGATTTTCCCCGAGCTGTTTGGGTTTATTTGTTAGTAGCTAAATCTGGAGTAGCTTCTAGATTTTTAGAATTTAGTGCCTTAGTTAAGAACCAGTGGGGAAGAACAATTCAACGAGTTCGAGCTGATAACGGCACTGAATTTTCGCCTCTCCGATCTCACTATACTGCATCTGGGATTGTTTTTGAGACATCTATGGTTGATACTCTGCAACAAAATGGTCGAGTTGAAAGAAAACATCGTCATTTACTCAATGTGGTGCGAGCTTTATGGTTTCAAGCCAATCTTCCTATTGAATTCTGGGGAGAATGTGTTCTTACTGCTGCCTACCTGATCAACCGAACACCGACTCAGCTTCTCAACGGTCGTACTCCCTTTGAGTTACTCTACGGTCAGGCGCCAAATTACTCTTCTCTACGGGTTTTTGGGTGCTTGTGTTTTGCTGCTCGTGTTCCTAGATACCGTGACAAGTTTGCACCAAGAAGCCGACGGTGTTTGTTCCTTGGTTATCCTGCCGGAAAGAAAGGTTATCGGCTTCTCGACTTAGACTCTCGAGTTATCTTTAATACTCGAGATACTGATTTCTTTGAAGACCAGTTCCCGTATTCTGCAACTCAGCAATCTGCTTCATCTGATGAACCTGGCGGCGCCACCACTACACCGTCGGTTTCCTCCTCCTTCTCGCCGGAACCATACGGTTTTTCAAATCAATTGCTTCCGGCAACGCCCATTCGATGGTCAACGCCGATCGATGGTGGCCAGCTGCCGCCGGCTGCCCCTTCGCCGGTCAATGCCAACCAGTCACCGCTGGCCGGTCAACGCCGGTCACCGCCGGTCGGTCAACTCCGGTCACCACCGGCATTTTCCCAACGGCCGACAACCTCCCTGTGGTAATCTCTGGTGGCTTACCATCGACTACGCCACCCGACGTCGGTACCTCAATACCGGCCGAGGCCACTTTTCCTACACCTTCCATCGTCGGTTCTTCTCTGCTAGTTGCCGTTGATCCACCATTTACCAGACAGAGTGTTCGATCTCGACGTCCACCGTCGTATTTGGCTGATTATGATTGTGATGATTCTACTTGTGCTCTTGTTACTGAAGACCCCCCCCTTCGACTACGTTCCCTCATGCGTCATCACTGTTCTCAGGTGTTCTCTACCCTCTTACTGATTATGTAAATTGTGATAATTTTTCTAGTATGCATTCTAGATTTTTGGGTGCTGCAACTTCTAATGCAGATCCCACTACTTACTCTGAGGCTTCCCGTCATTCTCATTGGCGAGATACTATGGTTGAGGAACTTACTGCCCTAGAGCGGAATCAGACTTGGACTTTGTCTACTTTGCCTGCGCATAAAAAGGCCATTGGATGTAAATGGGTTTACCGAACGAAGTTTCGTTCTGATGGTACCATTGAATGTCACAAGGCTCGACTAGTGGTTCTTGTAAAACGCCAGGTTGAAGGAATTGATTACACAGAGACTTTTGCTCCGGTTGCGAAAATGAGTTCCGTTCGATTATTCCTGTCTGTTGCTGTTATACGTGGTTGGGAATTGCATCAGATGGATGTTCATAATGCCTTCCTGCATGGTGATTTACACGAAGAAGTGTTCATGCGTCCTCCGCCTGGCTATGCAGTTTCGCATGGTCAGGTTTGTCGCCTTCAGAAATCTCTTTATGGTCTTCGCCAAGCTCCTAGAAATTGGTTTGCTAAAATGGCTCAGGCTTTACAAACATTTGGTTTTGTTCAAAGTAAGGCATATTACTCTTTATTTGTCTATTCGCATGGATCAAAGTCTTTACATGTTCTGGTTTATGTGGATGATTTGGTCATTGTTGGTAGCTCTTCTTCGCTCATCTCTGAGTTCAAGACATACGTGGGTTCTTGTTTTCACATGAAGGACCTTGGTTTGCTTAAGTATTTTTTGGGCATAGAGATTGCTAGAAGACCGGAGGGGATATTTCTCTCGCAAAGGAAATATGCTTTGGACATCCTATCTGATACAGGTTTATCTGCTTCTAAACCAGTTGTTTTTCCAATGGAGCAACAACATGATTTGGCACGTGTTGAAGGTCTAGCTTACCATGACCCGGAGCAGTATCGCCGCTTAGTTGGGCGCCTGATTTATTTGACAATTACTCATCCTGAGCTTAGTTATTCAGTTCATACTCTTGTGCAATTCATGAAGTCTCCTTGTGTTCCTCACTGGCAAGCTGCGGTTTGTGTTTTGCACTATCTGAAGAGTCATCCTGGTCAAGGTTTATTTCTTTCTTCCCGTGGTACTCTACAATTGACTGCTTATTGTGATTCGGATTGGGCCGCCTGTCCAATTACTAGGCATTCCTTATCTTGTTATTTTGTTATGATTGGTGATTCTCTAGTTTCCTTGAAAACTAAGAAGCAACCTACTGTTTCTCGGTCTTCTGCTGAAGCAGAGTATCGTGCTATGGAAGTTGCCTGCTGTGAGTTATTATGGCTTTGGTCCTTGCTGAAAGACTTAGGGGTTTCACACTCTTTTCCTATGAAATTGTTTTGTGACAGTCAATCCGTTATTCACATTGCGGCCAACCCAGTTTTCCATCAACGTACTAAGCACATTGAAGTTGATTGTCATTTTGTTCGAGATCTGGTCCAATCTGACGCTATTGTTACTCAACATATTCGTACGGTTGACCAACCCGCAGATTTGTTCACTAAAGCTCTCGGACGTAACCAGTTCCATTCCTTACTTGGCAAGTTGGGCATTTCTGATCAGCATGCTCCAACTTGAGGAGGAGTGTTACGGAATTAGTATTAGTGTTGTTATGGAATTAGTGTTAATTAGTATTGGTATTGGAATTGGATTTGTATTCCTACCATAATTGTAGATATAATTGTATTCTGTTACCTTCTCCTAGCTGGGATAAGTATCCTGTACTACTATATAATGTATCCTGATTTCTTGAATAGAATATACAGATTATTACCCTTATTTCCAACATCAAGAAACTTGTCTAATCGTTAATATATTTTAACTACGTGTTTGAACGGCAAATAAAAAGTTACTTTTGTGAAACTATTTGTTACAAAGAATCCAACCATATAACATATAATAATATTATTGTTTATATATCTATTTATGTGATCAAAGTCTAAAAAATGAATAATGACATAAAGTGAAGTGTGCAGTTTAACCTGAGAGTATATAATTTAAAGAAAAAAGTGCTTTTATAACCCTATCTAGTTGACATAAGTGCCAATATAACCTTTCAATATTCGAAAGTGCCAATATAACCCTATATAGTTAGTGAAAGTGCCAATATAACCCTATAAATTTTAAGGATGTGCTGATATAACCCAACAAACATTAGAAATGTACTGATAAAACCCTACAAACATTAGGAATGTGTTGGTATAACCCAATAAGATTGCATAATGTGCTGATATAACCCTACCTAATTTCAACGAACTATGGCGTTTCGGCTAACTATGAGGGTAAAATTATCCACCCAATTTCAGAGTTACTCCAAAGGGTATTTTGGTCAATTTACATAGAATAACGATGAAAAATTGAGGTCAATGCTGGAAATGGGGTCTGAGGGTTATATTAGCACTTTCATTAACTAGTTAGGGTTATATTTGCACTAAAAATTATCATAGGGTTATATTGACACTTACTCAAGTAGATAAGGTTATATTGTCACTTATCCCTAATTTAAATGAAAGAGAAGACTCGAATCTCATCATTTCTTCGGGGGGAAATTTAACAGATTGAAACATTTAATGCAAAACTACTCTGAGTATTAAATTCTACAAAATAGGAAATTTAGTGGACTAGCTCTTAACAAACAATAAAACATATAAGCATCAAGAGTTCAGTTTGCTAAACATGATCTTTTCATAGGTTGCGAAACAATTATGATACTTTTAGTTGTACTTTTTATTATAAATATTGTACATTTAACTTAAACATGTCAAAATACAATGAATATTATACAAAAAATACAATATTTAAATTACAAGACACGCTATTCAAATTAAAAATAACACTAAATATTCCATAGTTTATGGGGAAAAAATGCGTTTTTCATGAATAAGCCATGTTCCAAATTTCATACGTTTCAAATTGGGCGTTCGGCTGATGGCGAAGTCACACAAGGAAAACCAACCTGAAGAAGAAGGAAGCCATAATTAAACCAAACCTATTTGTGTAAAATTAAATATTAGTTTGAATGAAATATATATATATATATGTTGTGTGTGTGTCATATTAATTTGAGTTTAAATCCTTTTGCGCTAGTATATGTTTCTAAAATGGTTTAAATATTAGATTATTAGTTTTCAAAATCCAATCCAAATATTCATCCTAGTCAGTAAAAAGAAATTTCTATAGAAAACGAATTAGAGTATCATTTTGAAATTATTTTTATTGAATAGTATTATTTTAGGGAAAAATCTTGGGAAAAACCATCTTTCCATAAGCCTTATGGAAAGACGGGGTTTAATTAGAATAATGAAAGGTAAAAGGTCTTAGTTGCAATATTAAAAATTTATTATGCAACCTGTAGTAGTTATAAAGTTATAACTCAATTCATGCAACCCGAAAATTTTATTTTTTATTTCTTTTAATTTACCTTGATATTTCCTTAGCTTATGCAAAGACCGTCTTCCAAGAAACTGACTCCATACAAACTCCTTTTTTCTTTCCTTCTATTTAATTTTTTTCACGCGGCATTTGACTTCTAAATTCAATCTTGGAATGACTAATGTAGTCATTCCAGTACATTAATTAATTCTTGTCACAATAAAATATGGTCTAGGAAAGATATATTTTCTAAAATTAAAAATGAATTCTTATATTTTTAAAATAAATAATGTAGTTTTAATTTTAATAATATATGATAAAATTTAAATTTATAATAAAACGTTTTTGATCTTGAAAATGCAAAAGACATTATAAAGAAAGAACATTATTTAGTTGAAAAATAAAATGTTTAAATTTAAAAATTACAATACTTATTTTATAAGTTAAAACAATACCATTATCACCATGTCTTGTTTTAGACCAACTAACCGTTAGACGTGATTATTTAATAAATGATGCACTTAATGGGGTAATTTGATGTTTATTTTTTTATTGCAACCGATTCTTACAGCTTTGAATTTTTTTTAAAGTGTATCGTAATGTATAAATAATTATAATTCCACCCTAAAAATTATTGAAATGAGTTTTTTGATAATTGATCTAATTGTTAGTCGATCTAATAACAGACTTTTTCTATCTGTTAATACATTATATTTGTTAAATATATATTATGTTAGTTTTATAAGCTTAATGAGCTTAGCAAACAATATTAGTCCATGCTGAGTTCAAGTTCAAATACCATACGAATTGGCTCGAGTTCGACTGGATCTCCATAAAACATAAAATTCAATTTTGAGTTGAGATTTGATCGAGTTGTTTGCGAGTTCATAAAAAATTTGAGTAGTTTATATCCGCTTCCCATAACGTATAGTTTATGTACGGCAATATTTCATCATTATCCTATACTCTACCCAACTTATACCATCTATATATGTGTTGGTGTTGAGTCTTCCATTTTCATGACAGTGTTTCTCCATTTCATTAGGGGAAAGAATTTTGGTACAACCAGTAAATACCCTTTTCAATTCTGTACCGATTGCCCGTCATAGAAGCTGAACATTACCACATGAGTATAAGAAGTGAAATGACAAATATCATCAATTTCATAGAAGCTGACCATTACCACATGAGTATAAGAAGTGAAATGACATTTAAGAAGTATCACTAGGAGGATAATACACTTTCCATATGGATTGTTGACGCATTAACCTAGCATTTCGTTAACCGATGAGGTGGCTACCATCTTATACTTTCCAGTATACAGACACCATCTTATACTTTCCATTTACTATCATTTCTTAATTGAAACATTTATAACTTGTCCTTTTAGGAATGAAATGCCCCACGTTTCAATTTTTGTGTAAATAGTAGTATTAAGAGTATAAATGAATCAAGTTGTTCATGAACAAATTACGAACAACTTGGTTGACTCGAAGTTGAATTTGTTTTAATTTGAGTCAAGTACGAGTCAAGTACGAGCCAACTCTAAAAGTATTCGAGCTAGAACTCAATTAAATGTTACTTGAATAAATATAACTTAGAATATAAGAATAGAGCTAGTATTATTATATGAAGTCAACTTTGCCGCGTTACTTATGTATGCATGACCAGAAAATATTGTATATTAGGGAAATAATTAAGTATGTTGGGTGATGGTCCAATAACATTTGGACAAGTCTTAAATAAGTTAAGAAATTAAAGAAATGATGAAGAGAATAACATTTAGACAAATGTTTTATTATATATATAGTTAAGAGAATAAGTGATACTTGTTTATTATAAGACCTGTGATTATAGTGGCAAATGGGCGGATGGTTCAAATATGAGTTGGTTAATATGGATATGGGTTTTAAAAAGTGCCAAGTGCAGCGAAGCGCTCTCAGTAAAATTTATTGAAGCGCGAAGCGCAGAGCGGAAGCGCTCACTTTTTGGAATAAAGCTCTCGCAAATCATGTACTAGGATTATTTCAATAAAGACACAACATAGAACTTAGAATAATAACAAAATATCATAAAAGACAAATAACACATTAAATACAATACCAAATTCAAAGTTTTAAGGGTGGTAAGAAGTACTAAAAGACTAAGATCGAAAGATTCTTAAAGTTATTATGAAATCATTAGCTCAAATCTCTAGTCATCGGAAAAATCTTCATCATCTTCACCAAAAGTATCCCTATGAACCTTATCTCCATCCCTAAACTCCATGTCATCTTCCATATCATTTCCCATATCTCCCTCAATCTCTTCCTCATCCTCGTCAACAATGTTAATTCTTCGAGGCATTGAACTAGAAGAGGGCTTAAGAAGACTCTTCCATTTGTCATTTCTCATGGTTCTAGCTCTTGTAACATGGCTAGGCTCACCTGTCCCCGAGGCTTTAGAAACAACTTTCCATGTGAAATCATGATCATGATTGTGAACAGAGCCACTTTCGTGAAGATGAGATATTCTGACCGATCTTTTTTTTTGTTTGTTTAATTTCCTAAGTTAAACTAACCCTAATACTATTCTAATTCAGCTCAAACCCCTTTCATTTAAAAAAGAGAAAATCGAAAAAGCCCAATTCAGTAAAAAGACAGAAAGGGTGTCTTTTTAGCTCTTCGCGCTCCAACAAAAGTGCTAAAAAGTGCTCGGAAGCGAGCGCTTCCAATTTGTATTAGCATTTCAGGTAGCGCCTAGCGCTTTTTAGCTCTTAAGCGCGCTTTTTAAAACCCAGATATGGATGATTAAAAATATAAGTATGACCCATTTTGGCCCATTTTATGACGGGTAAAAAAATGGGTCGGGTTGAAAATCATTCAACCCACAGGTCAAAATGGGTGAATCTGTGGGTTTCAGCCCATATGGGTGAAACCCGCGAGCTTCAACTCATATATTGGCCGGTTTATATACCAACCCATATGGGTATATCCCGAGTTTCAATCCATATATTAACCGCACTAGTGTAGGAATGGTGGATTAAAGGCAGTTATTTTGGACCAGAGAAGACACTTTTAATGTGTCTTCTATGGTTTTGCCTTTCATTACTGCAAGATAGGGATATTTGCACCGATAAAACACCCATTTCGCACCGGTATTTTGGCCCTCTGAAATACCGGTGCGTATGTATAGCAATGTAAAATGGAAAGTTAATAGGCACCAGTAAACTGTACCGGTGCTATTGGGGTGCTTTAGCATCGGTATAGTATACCGGTGCTAATAAGGTGCTTTAACACTGGTATGGTATACTGGTGCCTATAACATTCCATTTTACACATCTATAGTTACACACCGGTATTTCAGAGGGCCAAAATACCAGTGTGAATAGGTGTTTTACCGATGCAATTTCCCTGGTGATCATAAAAAAATGAGCACCGGTTTTATCGGTGCTCATTTTTAATTAAAAATTTAGAAATCAAAATATTTGTTAGAACACAAAAAATGCACTAAAATATTTTTTTAAAACGTGAATTGAATTCAATGAATACTCAACTTTACGATTCAACTAAGGTAGCTAAAACTAACTCGTATCAATCAACACTAATATAACAAAAAGTGTTTACAACCAACGTAGCTACATCGATTACAAGAAGTAAATTGCTTCATAGCAAGCAGTGTTCGAGAAAGTTGGAGACTTGATTCTGTCTTGACCTCCATACCCACCCTACTTACTGAAAAGTCCAACACTTGACAATATTTAATGGAGAAACACCTTGATATAAAATTAATAGGAGTTAGTCGAAATCAACATTCAAATTGTAAAGGAGCATTCTGAAATATACAACCATTCAAACACATCAAACCATCTAACACGAGTGTGTGCCAAGTAACTAAACACTTAATCAATTTCAACATAATCCAAGTAAATAAACCTATCTAAAAGCCAAAATATACTCAAAGCTCAAATATGTATACATAAACAAATCAAGCAAAATGAATTCGAACATATTCAAACACATCAAACCATCTAACATGGGTGTGTGACAACTAACTAAACACCTAATCAATTTCAACAAAATCCAAACAAATAAACCTATCTAAAATCCAAAATATACTCAGAGCACAAATATGTACACATAAACATATCAAGAAAAATGAATTCGAACCTATTCAAACACATCAAACTATCTAACACGAGTGTGTGCCAAGTAACTAAACACTTAATCAACTTTTAACAATTTCAACATATTCCAAACTAATAAACCTATCTAAAATCCAAAATATACTCAGAGCTCAAATATGTATACATAAACAGATCAATAAAAATGAATTAAAACCTTCAAGTGAGTAGCAGCCTTATCCTTGTCAGTGAAGACACTAGTGGACTCGATAACAAAGTCAGCTCCAACACCCCATGGGATCTCCTTGGGGTTCCTAACCATTCACCAAACATCAATTCAGAAAAAATATTCAGTTCTAATTCCAGAAAACACACAGTAGCCAATCTTTTCAAGATACACCAGCTAGGATGGTTTTTAACTTCATCTAAAAACTTGTTCATCAAAATTAGAGTAATATGCAAATATAACCCTATATGTTGGAGAAAGTGCAGATATAACCCGAGTTATTTTTAGTGAAAATATAACTCTAACTATTATACATAAGTGCATTGACTGGCTATTTCCGGCCATTGACCAATTTGAAATGACCAAAATTCCCTTCTAACCTAATAATACATTTTAAAAGACAAAAATGCCTCAATCAATCGACCGCCACTAACAATCTGCCACCACCACCACTGCTCTGGCTCCACCTTCACCGAGCTGCCGCCGCCACTCCACCACCACCACTGCTCCGGCTTCACCATAAACTAGTCCTAACTCTGTCTCCTGCTCAGCTCCACCAACCACCACCACCAATCCCTCTTCTTGCTCACCACCCGCACGCCACCTGCACTCACCATTTCCAGCGCCGCTCAGCTAAGCACTGGAAAATTGAGACCCATCAACCAAAAATACTACGCATTTTATCTCAAACTCACCAGGAAAATAGAAAAGGCTCAATTAGCTATTGAAAAAGTTGATAATCAGATTATCATCGGTTGATCAGAAATCCTTGCAATTTCAACAATCACCAAAAACGATCGATCTATTTCAACAAACGAACCAATACACACACTGCAAAATATGTAATCTATTTGATTCAATTTGACATTACCTACTGGGTAATGCCGAGAGTCCAGATAGTGACGTAGGTAACGTTCCACGTGAAGAATCTGTACGGATTCTCAGCTTTTGCGGTGGCAACGAAGAGGAGCACCGCCAGAGTGCAGAACAGAGTTGTTGGCGCTAGCGATGGTGGTGGTCACAACGCCATCATTTTGTGGAGACCCATCAACTAGAAAATTGCCAATCACCGCCGCGCTATCTCCTTCCCCAACCATATCCCGCATTCTTTCAATTCCTCCAAGTGATGGTAGCGTGCTATATCCTTCTTGTTTGACCGCTTGCTCCACTAGCAGCATTAATTTCAACCCACTTTCCCTACAACCAAACCCTACCTCAAATCCCAGACCCGAGATGAAAGACTCCAGAAATTGGATCACAACTACTTCCACTATTACAAGGACGCGCAAATGAACTTTGTGATAGATTTATTCTGATACACAGACGATAGCGGAGAACCTGAGGTGATCCCAGGGTTTGGATCCAGCTCCACAGACAGGCTCCGGGTCGTGGACATGAATTTAGAGTCTGATTCCGAAGCTATGAAGGTTGATTACTCCGACGTAATTCAAAAAATTGAGAACAAAAACGATGAATTGGGATCCCAAGTCTTGAATGGAGCAATGCGGCAGTAACGAGAAGCCATGAGAATTGGAAGCAGATTTGAGACGGTGAAGATCGAATGAAAAATGTCAAAATAATAGTCAATTGTTTTTTGTTTTTTTAATTATTTTTGGAAGGGTAAAATAGCCTTTTTAAGAGTGTCTATTCAATTTTAGAGGAAGTCAGGCTGGGGGTCGTTGATGGGAACGACATCGTCCCAGGGATTGGCAAAGGAAGGGCCTCCCCTTCCGAGATTTAGATCTGGAGGTTGCCGGGAGAGAAGAGGCGGTGGAGTGAAGAGGCAGTGGAGCAAGGTTGTGGAGCAAGTGAAGAAACGGTGGAGCAAGCGAAGAGGCGATAGAGCAAGTGTGGATATGGCATCGAAAGTGTGGTGTAAGAGAAGCGGCTGAAAAATGGCTAAGGATTGAGAATGATCTCTGTGACATTAGGGTTTCACAAAAGGTTTGGGCCTTGTTGGGCTAAGTTTGGTTTTATTTTTTAAAGTACCTACACCGGTATGAATTGGACAATACCAATGCTAATGTATATGAAAAGCAGATGCATAGGGCTACTTTAAATGTTTTTTTAAATTCTTTTTGGAACCCGAGAGCAAACTTGCTATTTTTTTTCTAAGTACCTAGCACCGGCATTAATCCTGGTGCTTGAGTAACAATTACCAGTGCTAATTACAATATTTCAAATTTTTAATCAATCCCTCCATAATTTTGAATGAAATTTTGGAAAATTCATTTCCCCCCATAACTTGGAGGCGGTGAATCACAAAATTGAAGATACCAATACACAATTAAATAAGATATGATCGTGTGTTCAAAATCCGGGCTACAATAGGTGAATAGAAGCGCCCCTAACATATCTATAGAAAATTACGCTATGGCCCAAAAATTCATTAAGACATTATCCTTCTCTAAAAAATACATATTTTTATTATTATTCTGTTATAAATATAGAAATAGAAAATAAATAATTTTTTTGGTGAAATCTTAGAAAGCGCTAGTATATGTTCTAGAGTAACTTAGAGTTGATTACTTTGAAGTAAGAAAGGGAAATCGAAAAGAATTGCGGATATGTTCTCGTGCCCGATTGTTGATAAATATTATGTTACAGGCTTGGAAAATACAATGGAGGTATATAGGGAAGCATTACGTTCGAGCATATTTCAATTTGGAGTTTCGAGTAAAGTTTTTTACATTTTGCACTTAGGTCCCTCCAAGAAAGTAAGAGTTCTCGAATCACGAAATTGGCGACACCAAAATGCAATTCTATAATATACATTTGCGATTTTTTATTTTGGGCATGTATGGGTGAAAGAAAGACCCTCAAAAGTTAACAATGATTGTTCTACACAATCTTGAAAAATTACATTATCGCCCAAAACTATGTTACACTATAATCTATTGCTCCAAAATACAAGATTTTTGTTATTCTTGTATAAATATAGAAATATGAAATAGATGAATTTTTTGGTGAATTGGACAATACCGGTGTAAATGTATATGTAAAATAGCTGCTTATGGCTGCTTTAAATGGTTTTTTTCTTTCCTTTTGGAACCCGAGAGCAAATCTGTGAGATTTTTTCTAAGTACCTAGCACCGGAACAAAAGGATCAGGACTAGAGTAAAAATTTACCATAAGGTAGTTGCTCGCATCATATTTAAATGAAAATTTTCTTGACCCGAGAGTAATATGATCAAATTTTTTCCAAGTGTTCTGCACCTGTATATGTACCGGTGCAAAAGGTAAGTGTACCAGTGTAAAAAGATTAAAAAGCAGTTGTGCGCATGCTTTAAATAATTTCATGTTCCAAAAAAGATCAACCCGAGAGCAAGTTTTAAAATTGTTTTACTAAGTATTGAGCACCGGTATAAATACTAGTGCAATATGTACCCATGCCAGAGTAAAATTTTCCCACCTTCAAAAAAATGAATGATTAAAATAATTTCAGTGCGCTCCAAAGAAAATTTGATTTATACACCGGTATATATTTCAAATTACCGGTGCCAAAATACACTTGTTTAGAATACAAATTTTCCTACTCTTTCATTTTCCTCCCGCATATTTTTGTAACAACTCCAACTATTCAAATTAACGCTTAATTTATGTAATTAGGCATCACACTAGTTTTTTCATGCTAATTTTGTCTAAGCATGAGCCCCGTACGATGACAATATTAACCATTTTTTAAATTTATAAAATTTGGATTTTGACCCCAAACATTTTGATTCACCCCGCCGACCAATATTCCATGAGCCCGAATATGATTTTATGATGCACCATACATAATAAGTAATGTTTCCGTACCTCCTAGGTAAGTATGAACCCGCAAAAAATATTATATTCGTTTCTTGTGATTAGGTCCCCCAAATGTGACATGTGATTACGTCACGTTGGGAAACTATATAAATTACCAAATTTAATTTTTCTAGGATAAAATCATAAATGCAACATAATTGTGTCCGGGTGGTGAATTGACCGAAAGCGCTAGTACGTGTTGTTGAGTAAACGATAAAGGTTTACTTCATAGTTTCAATGTGTAATCCGAATATCTCCCAAACTAACTATAGGGTCCGAACATGTTCATTTCCCCACATGTGAAACTTGGAAGTACAAAATGGACATTTGGGGTACCATCCAGTTCGATCGGATTTCAATTTTGATTAGCAAGTAAACCTTTTTTACTTTTTGCACTTTAGTCCCTCCAAGAGTCTTGGAAGTGTCAAAATTTAAAATTGGAAATACATATATGCAATTCAATACATTACGATCATGTTCATGCATTTGTAGACGCTATGGGTGGATGGAAGGACCTGTAAAACCAATAGTGAATGTTTGCACTATATTTTCCAAAATTTCACTATTGCCCAAAATATTATATGGGGAACCTCCATAGCTCCTAATCCTACAATTTTTTTGTATTCTAACCATTCATGTAATACAATGAAGTTATCATACGCGGTCTTGATCGAAGCATTACGGCCAACTACATTTGGCCTATAATTTGTGTCTTCGAGAGTAATTCTACACCGGTATAACATGGAGCGGTGTAGAAATTCTACCATTTTCCCATTTTTTAAAAATATTTACACCGGTGTGTATGTATTCAATTGCACCGGTCTTTTTGTTACATGATTTTTATCGGTGCAATTTCCTACATTTGCACCGGTATCCTGAACTCATATTTTTTTACCGGTGCGTATGTACCTGTTTTTCAGTAGTATTTGATCCTCTGCAATCAAAGGTGAATCCGAGAACCGCCCTAGTTGGACACGAAAGTAGGTGGTTATTTTTCTGCCTTTACCCGCTGAAAGAACCCGCCTTTGAACAACTTCCTAGCTTGGAAGGATTATGAGAGCCTTGGCTTCACATCGCCCTTTCGGTACTGGAACCGTTTTTAGCTTCTGGTACCTGGAATTGGTTCAGGAACGAAAAGGAGATTCCTATGTCGTGTGGATAATCTGGTTATGGTTTACAAAATTGGAACTTTCATGTAGTTGTCGGGCATTTTAAGCTTCTGGTACCAGATGATATGTCGAGTGTCATTTCCGGCCCAAAACTGGTTTTTAACGACATTATCACTTGGCATTAATAAACATCCGAGTTGGTAAACAAAATCGGCGTTACAGGTTACGAGACCGTAACTCAAAATCGTGCCTGTGTAGTTCGAGAACGAGCCTCTTCCGAAACCGGAAGCAATTGGCTGCAATGGTACAAGAATTCATTCATTACTATATAACCCATAGATTATACTCAACAACAATACTATTTTGATTAAACATTGTACACATTGTTTCGAGCTTACAAAAATATAGATAACAAGCATCTATACATAGAAATAGATTTCATCTATATTTCTGACATGTTAATTCCTAAGACTACTTTACACTCATCAACATGATCGTAGTTTCAACAAAAATCTATAAATAATGCTAATCAAGTAACTATCTATAGATAGGAATAGAAAACATGCAAATTATATTGTGAGGAATATGATTTGAAAATTTGAAAATTTCATTTTCCCGCCACAGAAATAGCCTATTTATTTTTAAAAAATAGCACCGGTTTTGGAAATATTAGCACCGGTTTTTAAAAGTGGTGCTAAATATTTGTAAAATTCTATCTTCCCGCTAAAAAATTCAAAATAGCACCGGTTTTAGTAAAAAAAATAGCACCAGTTTTAAAAACCGGTGCTAAAAATAAAAAATAGCATCGGTTTTAAAAACCGGTGCTAAAAATTAAAACTTAGCACCGGTTTTTGTAAACAATAACACCGGTTTTGTAAAACCGTTGCTAAAAATTTTCAAAATTCATTTTCCCGCCAAAGAAATAGCCCAAAATATTTAAATAGCACCGGTTTTTCCAACCGGTACTAAAATTTTTAAAAATAGCACCGGTTTTGGAAGAAAATAGCACTGGTTTAAACTGGTGCTAAAAATTTAAAAATAGCACCGATTTTGGAAGAAATTTTCACTGGTTTAAACTGGTGCTAAAATTTTTTAAATTTTCCCCGCCAAAAAAAAACATTTAGCATCAGTTTTTGTAAACAATAGCACCGGTTTTATAAAACCAGTGCTAAAAATTTTCAAAATTCATTTTCCCGGCAAAGAAATAGACAAAAAAATTTATATAGAACTAGTTTTGGAAAAATTAGCACCGGATTAAAAAATCGGTGCTAAAAATTAAAAAATATCACCGGTTTTGGAAGAAAATAGCACCGATTTAAACTGGTGCTAAAAACTAAAAAATAGTACCGGTTTTTGAAGAAAATAGCACCGGTTTAAACCGGTGCTAAAATTTTAAATTTTTCCCGCCAAAAAATATATCCCACCAAAGAAATTGCCAAAAACTTTTAAAATTCTATCTTCTTGCCAAAAACTTCTAAATATTTGTCAAAATTTTTTAAAGTTCAATTTTTCCACCAAAGAATTCCAAATTCGCCAAAATTTCAAATAATCTTCCCAGAAATTTCATGAGCTGGCAGCTGCTTTAAGCTATTTTTTTTTTACTTTCAAAATCGTTCACTTCTTTTGTTAACTTTAACTAATAATTAAGTTAAGTTAAATTAATCAACGATCAACCTTTACTGACCTAATATATACAAATAAGAATAAAATTTGTTTACATTATCTAATTAACGTTCAACCCTTAATTGATTTAATATACATAAATACAACTTTAACAAGTTAACGTTCAAACTTTATTTTACTTTCAATATAATAAGACTTACTTTGACTAATCAACGATCAAATTATACTTGACTTTCAATAAATAAACATTAATAAAAAAGTTGACGTTAACTAATTAAATGTCAAACTTTATTTGAATTAGTATATAATAAATACTAATAAAAATGTTTGACTTTTTCTAATCAACGATCAAACCTTAGTTGACTTTCTATATATAAATACTAGTGACTAAATTGACTTTAACTAATCAACGGTCAAACTTTACTTGACTCTATCTATATACTCTATCTATATAGAAACACTAGTGACTAAGCTGACTTTAACTAATCAACAGTCAAACCTTACTCGACTTTCAATATATAAACACTAATAACTAGGTTGACTTTGTCTAATCAACAGTCAAACTTTACTTAGCTTTCAATAAATAAACACTAATAACAAAGTTGACTTTAACTAATTATCGGTCAAATTTATTTGAATTAGTATATAATAAATACTAATAACTAGGTTGACTTTGTCTAATCAACGGTCAAACCTTACTTGACTCTCTCTCTATATAAAAATACTAGTGACTAAGCTGGCTTTTACTAATCAACAGTCAGACTTCACTCGACTTTCAATATATAAACACTAACAACTAGGTTGACTTTGTCTAATTAATGGTCAAGTTTTAAATAACTTTCAATAAATAAAAACTAATAACAAAGTTGACTTTAACTAATTAACGGTCAAACTTTATTTGAATTAGTATATATTAAATACTTATAATGTTTGACTTTGTCTAATCTACGGTCAAACCTTACTTGACTTTCTATATAGAAATACTAGTGACTAAGTTGACTTCAACTAATCAACGGTCAAACTTTACTTGACTATCTCTTTCTCTGTATAGAAACACTAGTGACTAAGCCGACTTTAACTAATCAACGGTCAAACTTTACTCGACTTTCAATATATAAACACTAATAACTAGGTTGACTTTGTCTAATCAACGGTCAAACTTTACTTGACTCTCTCTATATAGAAATACTAGTGACTAAGCTGACTTTAACTGATCAACGGTTAAACTTTACTCGACTTTCAATATATAAACACTAACAACTAGGTTGACTTTGTCTAATTAACGGTCAAGATTTACAGGAATTTCAATAAATAAAAACTAATAACAAAGTTGACTTTAACTAATTAACGGTCAAACTTTATTTGAATTAGTATATATTAAATACTAATAATAATTTTTGACTTTGTCTAATCTACGGTCAAACCTTACTTGACTTTCTATATATAAATACTAGTGACGAAGTTGACTTTAACTAATCAACAGTTAAAATTTACTTGGCTCTCTCTCTCTCTTTGTATAGAAACACTAGTGGGAGACTAAAGAGAGGGCGAAAATAGGGCACAGCCCTGCACTGTTCATCGTGTTCAATTTTCGCCGGGTCTCTCTCCCGCAACTCTTCTTCTCTGGCGAGGGACCCAACATTAATGTTGGGTCCCTCGCCGGGAATCTTTTCATATATGGCGCACCCTTGTTCTTGAAGAAATGAGACCCGAATCTGGGTTTCTCGCAAAATTTCTCTCTTCGAAATTTTGCTTAGATTTTGGAGTAAGATCGGCCTTCCGATCTCGGATTTTAAAGACCCATTACAAGGAGGATCTCAGAAGAAGACAATTTCATAGATCTGTTGTACGATCTTGAAATTGGGTTTTCTACTTTCTTGGTGAACACCGATGCGATCTAAGGCCGAAGACACAGGTCCTCTCTTTGGGTTGCTGAGGAGGATGCTTTGACGAACACTAACACTGGCCCAAGTAAGTTCTATGTTGCTTTGTGCGGATTGGTATGAATGTTGTGGATTTGTGCGAATTAATCTAAGTGGAATTCCTATACAAATATTATGCGGAATTGTTGCGTGAAATTGTGTGGATTTAGGCTGGCTTGGTATGGAAGTATATGCTGCTCTATTCATATACGAAGTATGAGGAGTTGCTGTGTGAAATAGGTGGAATAAATTGCAGGAAACTCTGTTTTACATGTTTGTCTGAAACAGAGGTTTTACATGCTTAACTTTTGTGGAATATGCGGATTGCCGTGGCCTCCTGAAGAACTCAAATTTGTGTGGTTCAAGTCAGTACGTAAGTGTTCAATTGGAAACAGAATAGTGACAAATTTTAGGCATAAAAATCCATAGCATTTGGGTGCTCTCATTCCGGTAAATATTCTTTGCTGGTCTGATTGCAACCTTCGACCAAATGCTATGTTTTATTATGCCAAAATACTGACCTATTTTTCTAGCCCGAGAACACTCATGTATGGATTCCTGTGGAGTTCTTAATGAAAAATCTGGGCTGGATAGGCATGGATAGATGGGTTGATTGTGAGAATATGTATGGGTTCGCGCCTATTGAAAATGGATTGGCAACATGTTGTTCATAGGGGATAAATATTATTGAAGGGTCTCAGGCATAGACACTGTTAGCATTTGTGTGAGTTCCAAATTGATTCGAGTAAACTTGTGTTCAGACCTCAATCCCCGACTGGCCTAGCTTGTGTCCAAACCCCGGCCTTGCCCCCCGGCCTTGCTAGTGCCCAAAACCCGGTCACCTTCCGGCCTTGCTTGTGTTCAAAACCTGGGCAACCTTTAGCCTTGCAAGTGATCAAAACTCGGCCTGCCTACCCGGCCTTGCTCCCGGTAACCCACCCAGCCTTGCTCGTGCTCAAAACTCGGAAAATGCTCGATCTTTTACTCGAATTTAAATTGAAGCTTAGACCAATAGGCTACCCAAACTGATTCAGGGGACCTTGTGTTCAAACCCCAAGCACCCTACTGGCCTAGCTTGTGTTCAAAACCCGGACTGATCATCCGGCCTCACTAGTGCTCAGAACCTGGCCACCTTCCAGCCAAGTGTGTGTTCAAATCCTGGGAAACCTCCGGCCTTGCAAGTGAACAGAACTCGGTTCCATTCCCAGCCTTGCTTGTGCTCAGAACCCGATACACTCTCAACCTCGCTTGTGTTCAGAACCCGGACACCCCTCGGCCTTGTGTTCCCTGACCTAGTCTGCACTTAGACGCTCTATGCCAAAAACAAAGATTTAAAATTTTCTCTCACTCATGAACATTCATACGGTGATCTTCATTCTGGGTATAATGGAGGTGGCACATACTTTGGGGCTATTCAGATTCATCATAGATATTATGAGATGTTTCACTGTGTGTTGGTTGGATCTAGCTATTTTGGCGGCCGGCCATGGTGGATTGTTTTAATCGGAATCAGAAAGAATAGTACTCCCAATTTTTTGGCCTTGTTTCTCAGTTTCATAAGAATTCCCAGAAGAAGAGGAATGGAAGATCAGATTCTCGTAATTGGTGGTTTTCTCAAATTTTGCCCAGATTCCGGCGACTCAATAATGCCGGAAAAAATGGTCCGGCAATCACATCTATCAGCTGGCAGTGGCAACTCGATTGGTATGCTGGACAGTGACCCCTCGAGGAGTGGAGGTTCAAGTACTCGAAGGGAAGCGGAGGGATGTTTCGAGGTTGGAAGGATGGTCCGAGGGCTGAAGGAGTTTTCGATGGATTCGAGTGTCGAAGGCATTCGAGTGCTGGATATGCTCGAGTATTCGAGGATGGTTCGAGGATAGACGAATTGAGGTATTTGAGTTTGAGGGATGGTTCGAGGATGGAAGGATGCTCCGACGGCTGATTGATTCGAGTACCGAATATCCTCGAGTGCTCGAGGGGGCATTTCGAGTTTAGTAGGTGTTCGAGTGCTCGAGGGGGCATTCGTGGAAAGGCTCTCGAGGAATGGCTACTGCTAAAAAAAATCGCAGCAGCTTCTCTCCATATGGCTGAAAGGATTTCTCACGGTAGCAGCATGGCCATGTAGGTCGGGTAGGGGGTAAATTAATTCTGCGTACGCATATTTATTAACCCCTTGCTAGGTATCACTTGGAATTAACGGTTACGCTATGTGCCTGCGCTGCACTGAAAAGTGTAAAATGGCATCAGGCTGTCCATTTGCCTAAAATGGAAAGACCGGTTACAAAAATGTTACGCGAGGCGTGCGCGGTAGAATTCATGCCTGGTTTCTTATGCCTAGGAGGTCTATCCGCGGGGAACACTTGGGAGCACAACGGACTACGGTCAAACTGCTCCCAACCCCATAGAGAAAGCCTCGGCCCTCATCCAGAGACCGTTATCGAAGGCCAATAACACCTCTTTTATCTTCATCTTAGAGGTGTACATGGTAGAAGCGGTGTGCAAGCCCTTTTAGGAGGACAAGTCATACTACTTCATTCATTGGAAGACCGAGACCACTCTCGGAGTTGAAGACACCCGTGGGGAGCAAACCACGGCGCAAGAGCCAGTTCACACCACCGGTAGCGTGGATGTAACATGGAGCTTGGAGGCTAGTGAGTTTGTTCTCCTACCCCTCTGTTTTTTCAGGGATGGCTTATACAGGCCCCGGTCACCACGACGGGACTCTGTTGAAGGGATGGCTCATACAGGCCCCGGTCACCACGACAGGTTGTAATATTTTACATGGATGATTCCCACAGGCCCCGGTCATCACGACGGGACTAGCTTCTTTTGGTCACCTGGTTGCAACATTTAGATCAGGGGTAGTATTTTAGGTAACATGTATTAAGGGAGTGGGCCAATGTTCCCACTCCCGTACATTCCCACGGCATTTTTTGGAGCCACCTAATTGTAGCATCTAGATCAGGGGTAGTTTAGTAGGTTTCATTGTATAACGGGAGTGGGATAATATTCCCACTCCCGTAGACTCCCACGGTTTCTTTTTATTTACCATTACCTTCGACTAGTGACTAAGCTGACTTTAACTAATCAACGGTCAAATATTACTCGATTTTCACTATATAATCACTAATAACAAAGTTGAATTTAACTAATCCACGGTCAAAATTTATTTGAACTAGTATAAATAAATACCAATTAAAAAATGGCTGGAAATAAGTGAAATAACTATTATACCCCTGTGATAAAAAAATCAAAAAGCCCTGCCCTAATTTCTTCATTTTCTTTCTTTCTTCCCAAAATTCATCCTTCGCATTTTTCTCGCAGCTGCTCGACTAATCGACAATCGATGATGGTTGGATTGGTGTGGGTGCGGTGGTTCGATTGGAGATGAGTCAGCTGCAGTGCGACGGTGGTTCGATTGGAGTAGTTCTGGAGCAACGGCAGCAAAGCAATGTGGTACGGCGGGGCATAGAGTTTTTGGCGAAGCTAGGCTGGAGGTAGGGAGTGTCGGAGCCAGGGCAGCGGTGGTAGAGCTAGGGCAGCGGTGGCGTACAGTTCTTTCTGGTGGCTGGTGGTGTGGGTTTCTGGCGGAGTTAGGGTACCGCTAAGAGGTGGTGGAGCTAGGGAGGAGGTAGGGGCACAGTTCTTTCTGGTGACTGGTGGTGTGGGTTTCTGGGGGAGCTAGGGCAGAGCTAGGAGGTGGTGAGGTGGTGACACGGCGATGTGGTGGCACAGGGGAAGCTGAGGTGGTGAAGCAGCGAGGTCAGGCAGCGACAGCGGTGACGGGACAAGGCAGATGTGGTGGCGGGACGAGTCGGCGGTGGTAGCAGACTCCAGTTTACTCACCCCCTAAAACGGGGCTTCATTTGAAATGGTAAGAACTCATCAATAAGTCCTCGATGTTGCCTCATTCTTTACCTCTGATTCCCCTTATGGAGTTTCTTTTGTTAATTGTTTGAGATTTTGGGGTAAAATGTGCGAATGGGGGTGAATTTTCTAGGGTTTATATTCTTTTATGAATTTTGCTTGTTTTATTGTGATTTCTGGGCTTGTGGAGATGTTAGCATATCATATGATCCAATAAAGTCCTGGTTTTTGCTTGCTCTTTTGAACAAGCATAGCAAAAGTTGCTAATGAACTTTACAACTTGTGTGATTCATCAATGTTTTCACATTTTTAGAGAACAATTTTAGCTTTTATACAGTAATTAAGTAAGAGGCTTAAGATATTATTTACATACCCTCTCTTTTGTCTGAGTCAGAGGACTTCAAGCGGTTGGTTGATGTAGCACATGGTAATGGTTCAAAGTTGAATGATATGGTACCCTTCTTGATGTATTTCTGTGAACATTTTGTACTCATTTAGTCACAAGAATCTTTTGGCATATGTATGTGTTGTATTGCTATTAAAAAACAAATCACTGTCAAGCTGATATCTTTTTGAGCAATTTTAATATATTGTAGGTAAGCGAGGCAATCATAAATAATGGGGTACGAGAATGTTCAATTATGGAGATGAAAATGTGTTGCACTTCCTTCGTTCAAATTTAAATTAGTAGCAGATTTGGCCTTCCTCAAGTCAGTTTAATAAGCTTTGCTTTTTGTCAGAAGTTGGTACTATAGCTGATTTCTGGGTTAATGCCTCTCAGGTGGGTGGAGGAGTATCATGTTGACGGCTTTAACTTTCACTCACTTCCATCAATGATGTACACACACAATGATTTTGCATCATTTACAGGTGACATGGAGGAGTAAGTCCTTTTACTTATCGATTTAAGTAAACTTTTCTTTACTTTGATTATCATGTGGTTTATGTACTTATTACTTACATACTTTAAAGCTACAACTCTAGTGTCACTAGTAAATTTTTCCCATCCTCAATTATAACTCTAGCCATATTGGCTATATTAAGTTTTAATCCGCATTAAGGATGATGTACTTTTATCATGTCGTGACAGTTTTCTGCCAGAGATTATTCCTTTCATAACAGATAGCATCTTTTGTAGGTACTGCAACCAATACGTTGACAAGGATACTTTGTTATATCTCATTCTGGCGAATGACATACTGCATGCTCTTCATCCAAACATAATCACAACTGCCGAAGATGTGAGCACTCTTGTATATTTGTTTTAAGTCTATTAAATATTTTATAGGTCAGGTTCACATGTTTAATTTTTTTTCATTGTTTTGAGGAAATCTAAAGGTCTTGTTTTTACTTTTTAAAATGCCAGTTACGGTTTTGTAGACCTTTTTACATGCTGGGTATAGCTTTGATCTTGGGAATTGGTTTATATACATTGTAGGCTTGTTGCAGTCGTGTGAGCCTAAGATCTATGTTCTTAATATCTCGAAATAACAAATTTAGAAGCTGGTTTAAGTGATTCAGGGCATGAGCTATTCTTTGAACCTCTTTTTCTTCTTCTTTTTAATCTTGTGTAACCCTTTTGACTAAGCTTCTCCTTTTGTTCCTGAGATGATTCAATCCTTTCACTTCTTAGGCCACTCTTTATCTTGGACTAAGTGAGCCTATTTCTCAAGGTGGACTTGGATTTGATTATTTTGTTAACCTTTCTGCACCTGAGATGTGGGTTTCCTTACTTGAAAATTCCCCCGATCATGAATGGAGTATGAGTAAGGTTTGTGCCATGCTAGACTCGTATGACATTATATATGTTAGTTTCTGGAACATGGTTTTAAATGTTTGATTATGTGAATCTCTCTCCCTAAGAATTTGTTGTTTTGATCACAGGTAAAGATTTGAGTGACTCTTTTTATGTAAGATAAAAAGTGTTGACTCCTTACTTTTGACTCTTTTTTTAGCAAGATTGTAAGCACATTAGTTGGGAACAAAATAATGCATATACGGTGCTTTTGTATGCTGAAAATCACAACCATATGACTTGTAAATTCTCTGTTTATTTTTTGAAACCCACTCTTTTGTAGTAGTATTTAACTCTTACATGCCATTGTTTTGAAGAAATTTTTTACATCTGCTGATATCGCTTCCGACTGTCTGAAATTACGTAATGGTACCATTCTGATTATCATTTCCTTGCTTGCCAGTCTATATCAGGAGGGCAATCCCTGGCAGAAGTTCTGCTTGGTAAAGCTGTAGGCTCATTTTCTATTACAAAGAAGTTGCTCAGAGGTTGTTCACTGCACAAAGTAAGCTAGTGTTATAGATCCTCTCTAAGAAACTAATCAAATGTATTACATCGGTAGCCCGTAACCAGAAAAGGTTCAAACAAATTACTGGGTAAATTCAAGGAGATCTTATTATCTAGATGCTCTAATTTTAAGCTACTTTAAATGATAAGAACTAACTACCATAATGCCTGTCATGCAATCATCATGTTGAAGGTATTGTATGCAATAGTTATTTCTCAGTTTGATTTGTGATCCTCTCCATCTAGATCATAAGGTTGATTACATTCACAATTGGTGGTTCAGCATATCTCAACTTCATGGGAAATGAATTTAGAAACCCTAAGGTGAAGCCCAGTACCATATGTATGTGGATTGTATATATGGTCAGTTGTTCGGTTTTAATGGATAAATATTTTTGTTGGTATTTTCTAGGGAATTGAGTTCCCAGTGCAAAACAATAATTTTTCATTTTCACTTGCTAA
Source organism: Rubia yunnanensis (assembly GCA_037428765.1). Lineage (NCBI taxonomy): Eukaryota > Viridiplantae > Streptophyta > Magnoliopsida > Gentianales > Rubiaceae > Rubia > Rubia yunnanensis. Next base: position 67,113,252 of record CM075071.1, on the reverse strand, counting down.
TCGTCAATCGGACCTCTTATCGAAGAAAGGTGTTCACGGGCAGCTATTCTCATTTGATAAGGTAAATATTAGTCTTATAGATTCAACTTTGTGTTTTCTTTTTTAATTCCAAGTAGAAAATCTGAAATTAACATTGGAACTTGGGGAAGAGTACATACCTTGTTTTGCATTAGTTGGATAAGAGTTATGATAGAAATATCTGTTGTTCTATTAGACACATCAACACTACATCTTATTCATGGAGAAGTGCATAAAATGGTAGAACTGATGTGCTGACTGTTTCTTTACTATGGACTGATACCTCCAGGATATGATGAACTTGGATCAAACTGACATAATTCTTTCAAGAGGTTCAGGTGGCTGTTCCAACATTCATCATATAAATGACTCTTCCATGGTAAAGTTTATTTATGTATCCATATTCATACTTCTCTCCTCTTGAGTGAGATTCGTCACGCTTCGTGAATTGAAGTAGTTCAGTAGAAGTTATGACATGTGTGTTTTATCTTCACATCCCTATAGCAATCAATATAATATGATTGAGTTTCTTATTGCTTGTACTCATTTTGGATCTTCATGGGCAGTCGGTAGTGGGTTACCAAACTTTGTAGTTCCTTAGAAATTTGTTCGAAGTACTAGCTTGGCATCAATGCTTTCATGGATCCCTAGTCATGTATTTTCTTTCACAAAAATAGGCATTCCTTACATTCTAAAAGTTTCTGTATGTGGCTAAGCATAAATTTAGTCGCAAGGACGTCCTATTAAATTGTTTTTTTGGGGTCTTTTTCCCTTCCTCTGAAGATCCAAGGAAGGGATTCTTTTATTCATCGTAAATATTTTAGAACCGTTTAAAAAATGGCGCTAACAAAAAAATGGGTGCTACCAGTGCAAAAATTAGCATCGGTTGAAAAACTGGTACTAAAATATTTACGACTAAAACAAATACCTTCCTCTGAAAGCTGCAGGGGATTTTTTTAGTCGTCTTAAATATTTTAGCACCAATTAAAAAACTGGTGCTAACAAAAAACTGGTGCTAAAAAAAAAACCGGTGCTACCAGTGCTAAAATTAGAACCTGTTGAAAAACCGGTGCTAACGAAAAAACCGGTGCTAAAAGTAGGGATTTAGCACCGGTTTTTCCAACCAGTGAAACCGTTTCATCCATTACTTAGGCACCGGTTTTTTTAACGAAAAAACCGGTGCTAGAACAAAAAATGGTACTAAAGGGGGGTTCCTGTGATGGTGAGATATTTGCTAAGGTACCACATTCAGAGTTCCAAGAGTCGCAGATCGTACATGAACTAGATATCTTTCCAAATAATTTCTTGCATTGTTGATGTCATTTGTGAATACGACTTAGAATCCTTCGGGAAAATTTGTGCAGGTGTTGAGCAATATTAGTTGTTACATGGTAGTTTATAGATGAAGAAAAGTGGGCATATGTATTGTAAAAATACTCACCTTATCAATTTCTAGGAAATCCAATCATATATCTTTAACGCACTCCGCTGTTTATAACATTACGTAGTACCCTCACTCCCACATTGTACTTGTTTCTTGTGCTGATATTTAGAGAATATTATGAGTAAATAATAATTTGAAATTTGAAATTAATTGTAAATGTCTATTGAATTTCATACTTGATTTGGACTACAAGTAAGGCATTTGTTACATTCAACCCATTAAATGCACTCTCCAAAATATCCAAAAAAAACTTGTGAAGGTTGAAAGTGCAATAGATCCATCCAGTACACAAGCTTCTTGTCAGAAACAATTAAAATTAGTCTCCAATGATCACCACATACAAACGTGTATTTTTAATTAAATATTTACTCAAACCCTAACATCAAAGGGCATGTATAACAAAATAAAATTGAAAACATCACCTCTCAATGTAAGGTGAAATGAATAATTTCTTAACCTAGCGGCCTATGCTTTTTCAAACGTAATCAATCCGTTCTTGGCTTGAACGCCCCATCTCTTTGGTCATCAATTGACACAAATACCCTAACCAACCATTTTTCCTTTGATTAGAAAAATAATACATGTACCTTAGACATAACAATTTAAATATTAGTGAAGAATAAATATCAAAAGCAAGTAAAACACAATAGGAAAAAGTTTGAAAAATAAAAATGCACTTACAATAGATATAGGGACATGATTGTTTCGTTGACTTGGTCACACTTGCATAATTTCTCGAGATCACTCCACAATGCAACCATGTCTCGATTTCTTCCAAATACACATTCATCTCCCGAAAATGTGTACGTGGAGTTAAAATGGTGTGGGTTGATCCAATTAAAAAAAATGGAGTATTCCTTCCAACTTCCTTCACTTGCAACTTTACGCTTCTTCTTCCCAAAGTCATTAAGCAATTCCTTAACTCTCTCATAAACCGCAACACACGTTAGCGGCACCGGTGCCACTCTCTCCTCTACTTCCCCATTGAACCATTTGTTTTCCGATCTCCATGGGTGACCATTCGGAAGGAACCTCCTATGGCCTTTATATATGGTTCTCACACATTGGACAAGCGTAGTGGCCTTTGACCGAGTACCCTGGCAAATTTCCATATTTGGGAAAGTCATTTATTGTACAAAACAACAACGCCTTCAATGTAAAATCTTCTCCTTCCAAACCATCGTAAGTGCGGACCCCCATCCTTGAACAACGTCAACAAATCATCCACCAAAGCAGCAAGGTACATGTCTATATCATAACCAAGTTGCCTAGGGCCCAATATCATTTGCTTTCGTTTAACTATCAACCACAATGGATGATTGTAAATGACTAACATAATGGGCTACGAGTTGTGCGCGATGCTCATACTACCGAATGGATTCATACCATATGTGGAAAGGCCGAGTCTCGTATGCCCGGGCTCCGCACCAAATTCGGGGTACATCGCATCAATATTTTTTCACTATTCACCTTCAAACATATGTCTAATCACGTCATCCGTAGGTCAATCTCTCTCAGAATTCCAACGCAAAAACTTTGCATCTTCTTTGCAAGCAAACAACTTCTTAAGCCAGGGAATGATAGGGAGATATCATAAAACTTTAACCGGTGTTTTTTTCTTCGAAATTAAATCAGCATCAGCCCCAACCGCAATACCTCCTCGCTTTAACTTGTAACTAAACTCACCACAAACCTGACATCTGTTTTGGTCATCATCTTCTGGCCCTCTATACAATATAGATTCATTCGGGAAATCATGAAATTTTTTCAATTCCATTTCCATAGGACAAAGAACTCTTTTCACAGCGTTCGACCTGTCAGTCAAAATATTGCCTTCAGGAATTAATTCCATAATTAGTTCAAGCGTCTTGGTCATGGCCTTTATCAGTCCACCCAAATTTTGCTTTCAAATATATCATTCGCAAAGTGGCACTCAACACCGAATGCTTAGAACTGGTGTACAATGGCGTCTTTTTGTCATATTGCAAAGTTTCAAGGAATTCCAGTTTACCGTGGAATTTTCTAGAAACATCCTCCACTATCTCATCGAATCCATCATTTACATTAAATTGTCAACCTCTTTACGGCTAACATCTTCAATACTAGGTGTAACAACCTCTTCATGCCCCCAAAAGGTGTTACTACTTTGAAACCCTCAGATGATGAGATGTTCACATATCTTCTTCCTTCCCAAATATACATCATTCTTACAATCCTTACATGGACAATGTGCCTTGATAACACCCTTTTTGAAGCATGTTCAAAGGCAACCACAATAAAGGATTCTACCAAAGAGATTTAATAGGGTGATTTTCTCAAATCTCTACCAATCAATTCAATTCTATCCATAGTCAATCACCTAAAATAAAATGCAATTAACATCCACTCAACACATAAATTTCCAAAAAAAACATTCATGAATGGCACTAGAGCTCAAAAATAATTCAATGAACAAAACAAAATCTTTCAACACATGAATTTAATCCAATAACTAGTGACTCAGTTGTACATATTTACATACATTATCCAATGCACATGGGCGGTTAGATTAGTTCTTCATCATGTCCAAACCCCATTTGTTATCACTCAAATGAGGTTTTCTATCCACATTTACCAAATAACGTTTCTTTACCCACCTACTCGACTTTCGAGTTCGAAAGCTGTTTACCAAAACCCTACATAAATGACTGACTGTGTTACAGATTCAGAACCAAGACACGATTACATTTCCGACCTTGTAAAATATCTCAGCTCTTAGTCCATGGGATAAACAATAGGTTCCTTAATCATAAATCCTCTGGTTGCACGTTCTGAAGTTGTAATTGTCATGAATTAAAGACGGTTTGGCAGAACCCCATTTAAATCGAACCATTCAAAGACAGTTATAACATGAACCAACTTTCATTGTATTGAATCAAAGGAAGTTTTTTAAGAACTGCCTCTGAAATCGATTTAACCGCCTTAAATCTAGGGGAGGAGCCAATTTTGGTAGCTTCCGAGTTTAAAAGCTCTAATAGATGGCGGTTCTTGGGGATTTTAACCGAACTGCCTTAGAATGCTGCCTTTAATCAAAAGCTCTTCACTAGTGGTCGATATGGGTTATATACCAACAAATACGGGCAACCTGCATATTTAAACCCATGTTGGTAAACCTGCAGTCAACCCACAAACCCAACCCACCCAACCTATACTTTTCAATCACCCATTACGCATTTTACCCATATCCACGTGGGTGTAAAAATAGATAACCCATTTGACCTACGGGTTGTGGGTCTATTTTTCCACCCCTACCTATGATTAATTACAGAAAGTCAATCTAATCTTATTTTATAATTGTAACATCTAGTTAACAGTTATAAATTATGCATGACTAAACTTCAATCAACATAATCTTAGCTTAATTACAAGTAATATGATTAAAGCACTACATATATTAGTGTTTTCCTTATATCTATTTTGCTCTAATCAAGACAAATGTGCTCATCAAAAGTCACCTTAATTAATAAAAAGTTAACTAATGCTTTATTAGATAAAATAAACATACTTAGGTAGAGAATATGGATATAGACTTATAGTCAGGTGTTAAAACATGATTTAAAAAATTAATATAAAGATAGTCGAATGTTTGTAGAAAGTCAACAAGTTATTAATTGGATTAGATTAACATAGTTACACAGGAATACACTAATTAATAAAAAAAGGGTTAAATATTTTTTCTGACCTTACCTTTAGGCTGAAAGTGCCAATATAACCCTGTAAAACTAAAAAGTTCTAAACTAACCCTAACTTTATAATGAATTGTGACAATATAACCTCCCGGTCACATTATGGCATTGACTCACCTTTTTTACTGGTGACCATACCAGAAAAGACAAATTTACCCTAAGACATTTCAACTTTTCTTTGCCATTAACCCATTCTATTGCCGCCAACCACCACCACCTCTACCAAAAACTCCGCCACCACCACCACCACCACCTCTACCAAAAACTCCACCACCACCACCACCACCACCACCTCCACCACCAGCCACTTACCACCCTCTCCCACCGCCATCCACAGCCACCCCATCACCACCTCTATAAACCCCTCCCGCTGCCGTCAGAGTGCCTTCACCACAGCAACCCCAAAAAACCATCGATTAGTCAGACCAATCTAACCCACCATCTCCATCGCTCGTTCTACCAGCAACACTAAAATGAAGACAAATCAGCAAAACCCTAAGTCCCCACACCAATCTTCGTCGGCGATCTATAGCAGCTGCTCCCCAACTCTCTATCTCCATTACCGATCTCCTCCTCTTACCACCCCCACTCCACTCAACTACTCGATCTCAGAGCTGGGCTCTTTGTTTCGCCAGCTGCTTAGCTAAGATCTGAATATGGTGGTAATGGGATGTAGTCGTGGTATCCTCCGCCGCTATAGTCGAACGAGCGGAGACCGATGCTGTGAAAAGGCCTTGTTTAAAAAGAAGGGGTAATCGTGAGTTGATGTGCTATTCAATTGGTAATGTTGGCAAAGGAGTAATGGCAGTGTCGGGAAGAAGAAGGGTGTCGATGGAAAGGGGGAAAGGTGGGGAAGAAGAGGATAAATTGTAAGATTCATGATGTATTCATTTCTGGTTCATACAGTACAGTACTAGGCTTTTCCATGAGAAGATGGTAGGTAGTATGAACAAAAATTGATGGGAAGAAGAGCGGTCAATTCATTGTTTTTCTTTTTTACCAGGGGTAAAAATGTCATTACATCAAAATTTGGCCAATTCTGGCGTTGACAATCAAAGTCAGCACATCTCGGGGGTTATATTGGCACATACTTTTATAAAGTTAGGGTTATTTTGGCACTTTACGATTTTATAGGGTTATATTGGAACTTTCAACTTAAAGTCAGAGGTTATTTTGACACTTTACTCTAAAATAAACTAAGCAAATTATAAAAGTCCACTTGAAGTTAATTAAATAAAGCTCACAGGAATATAATTTCATGTATATAACTAATTTTAAAAATGTAGTTATAAGAGGTCTACTAACATCTATTTGCACAAAATCAATCTTAGTTGTAAATGAATATTGTGAATTGTTTAGACTCGCTTATGAGAATAAAGAAGGATTTTCATTTGTTCAAAGTTTACAATCAAACGATTACATAGTCATAACAGATTAGATTACACACGATAAACCAAATAATGCACAAGCACCAGATAAGTTTAATCAAAATGAACTGATTCATAATGAGCCTCCCCGAAGTGTACCTGAATCCGACATGAACTCTAATAAAATATTAACTGACATGACCCCACCCAAACTAAACTCGAGTTAAACTAAACAAAGTAATTTGATCTAACACTACTACAAATTAGAGCCACCATAACACTTTTCTAGCAACACTCATTAAAATATTACAATAATTTATAAAGTGTTACTTAAACCTTTGAAAAATGTTACTCCCTCTGTCCTAGCCCTTTCTTCACACTTTTTTACCAAATTTTTCAGGTCATGTTTGACCACCAATAACTTTAGTTACATATACTGACGGTGTGTTAAAATTTGATATTAAAAAATACATGATGCGGAAAATCTAATTATATCTCACATGATGACATATGTGCTTGTATACTAACTGATGTATGTTAATTATGTTGTTTATTTTATTGGGATTAACTGTGATTTTACATGATTAATATGAGGGTGGTAGGTAGTGGCGAATCGATGGTGCACTCTATACTTCTTCATAAGAGCTTCGATGGTCCGATTCTTGAAGTGAGTTCCCTGATCACTAATGATTGCTCGTGGTACTCCAAACCTGCAGAATATAGTTGATTTCAAGAACCCTGCAACAACTTGAGCATCATTAGTACGGATGGCTTTAGCTTCCACCCATTTCGACACATAATCAACTGCTAATAAGATGTAAACATTGCCGAAAGAACTCGAAAAAGGACCCATAAAGTCCATGCCCCACACATCAAATATTTCACAAACAAGCACAGGCATTTGTGGCATTTCATTATGTTGAGAAATATTTCCAATCATTTGGCATCTATCACAATTCTTAGAAAATGTGTAACCATCTTTATGCAAGGTCAGCCAAAAGAAACCACAATCAAGCACTTTACGAGCAGTACGTTTAGGCCCAAAATGTCCACCACATGCATATGAGTGACAATGTAAAAGAATACTACCTTGCTCGTCATCAGGAATGTAGCGTCGAATAATCTGGTCAGAACCAATCCTCCAAAGATACGGTTCATCCCAAATGTAATGCTTGCAATCACTTTTAAATTTAATTTTTGGGCACGACTCAGTGTATGTGGAATATCTCCAGTGGTCATAAAATTTACGATATCCGCATACCAAGGATCCGTGTCCAACTTACCTGAATTCAGTTCTGGCAGGGGCTTCCGTTTGGCCAAACGGAACCCTGTCACAGTGTACAAATGTTCTTCAGGAAATGCCTCGGGAATGGGAATATCATCCTCGGGCCTGATTAAATGGCTCAAATGATCAGTAACATGATTTTCTGCACCCTTCTTGTCTCTGATCTCAAAGTCAAATTCCTGTAACAATAAAACCCAACGGATTAATCGAGGTTTAGAATCCTTCTTAGTAAACAAGTATTTTAGTGCAGAATGATCAGTATAAATAATAATTTTAGAGCCAAGTAAATAAGATCTGAATTTATCCAAAGCAAAGACAATGGCCAGCAACTGCTTCTCAGTAGTGGTGTAATTGCTTTGTGCAGGATTCAAAGTCTTTGATGCGTAATGAATCACATGGCTCTCCTTCCCTGCTTTTGGTCGCAAGACTGCACCAACCGCATAATCGCTTGCATCGCACATCAACTCAAATGGAAGATCCCAATTGGGTGGTTGCATGATTGGTGCTGAGATCAACTTGTTCTTCAATAAATAATAAGAAGTCTTGCGCTCTTCATTCATCTCAAAAGGGACATCATCTTGGAGAAGTTTCGTCAAAGGTTGAGCAATCTTTGCAAAATCTTTGATGCATCTCCAATAAAATCCCACATGACCCAAAAAACCACGAACCTCACGAACATTAGAAGGATATGGGAGCTGTTCTATGGTCTCCACCTTGGCCTTGTCCACTTGAATTCCCTTCTTAGAGATCACATGTCCCAAGACTATGCCATCCTTCACCATGAAGTGACACTTTTCAAAATTAAGAACAAGGGTTCCTCTTCACACAACGAATTAAGACTTGTTCTAGGTGACTTAAACACAAGTCATATGAGTCACCATAGATGCTAAAATCATCCATAAACACCTCGATGCTCATCTCAATCAAATCAGAGAAGATACTCATCATACAACGCTGGAATGTGCCTGGAGCGTTGCATAAACCAAAGGGCATTCTTCTGTAAGCATAAGTGCTGAAGGGACAAGTAAATGTGGTCTTCTCCTGGTCCTCGGGGTTCACCCATCCAAAAAATAGAAGAAACTATTTCCCGCAAGTCTTTCCAACATCTAATCGATGAAAGGAAGCGGAAAGTGATCCTTGCGAGTGGCGGCATTTAACTTCCTGTAGTCGATGCACATTCTCCATCCAGTAACCAGCCTTGTAGTTACCATCTCTCCCTTGTCATTTTTCAGTACTTGCAAACCCGACTTTTTAGGTACCACATGAACAGGACTCACCCACTTGCTGTCAGAAATGGGGTATATGATCCCAAGTGAGAGTAGTTTCAATATTTCCTTGAAGACCGCCTCTCTCATGTTGGGATTAAGCTTCCTCTGAACTTCGATAGTCAGTTTGGCATTGTCCTCCAAGAAGATGTGGTGCATACAAATGTCTGGACTAATTCCCATAATGTCCGCCAGTATCCATCCTATGACCTTCTTGTATCTTTTTAGCAAGGCAAGTAATCTCTCCTCTTGAGATGTGGATAACTCCGTGCTAACTATTACTGGAAGAGTATCATTGTCACCGAGATATATATATTTCAGATTCGGGGGCAAGGGCTTTAACTCCAAAATTGGGGCTTTTACGTCTGATGGTACTGGTCTGCCAGACGGATTTGGTTTGGCCAAATGGGACCCTTCCTGCACTTCAGAATTTTTTTGAACTTCCATACTTGACCCGGATAAGTTGATTTTTTTGGGGTCTATATCAGTATTAAACACCCCTTCCTGAGAGTATATTGAGTACAACAACTCACTGATCTCCTTGTCGCTCAATCCTTGAATATTTATTTCTTTTGATCCCGATGGCAATTGAATTCCATTTCTTTCCTGCAAACTTTCAGTCTCAAGATGTTCTTGGATAAGAGGTTCAATGAGATCAGTGGAAAATACATTCTCAGCATCAATTGGCTTTTTCATGGCCCCATCAATACTAAAAGTATACTTTTCACCATAATAATCCAGACAAATAGTATCATTTCCCACATTAATGATAGTATTAGTAGTTCTCAAGAAAGGACGACCTAACAAAACTCCTGTTGTTCACTGACCACTAGAATGATTCATTTTTACCGCATAAAAATATACAGGGTACACAAAATTATTGACTCTCACAAGTACATTCTCCAACAATCCTTCTGGAAAAACACAAGATCGATCGGCCAACTGAATCACTACTCTAGTGTTAGCCATTTCCGCTCCATTTAAAGTTTGATATACAGACAATGGCATCACATTTATAGAGGCTCCTAAATTATACATTGCAGCATCAATCTTTTTATCTCCAATATAACATGGTAAGGAAAACATACCTGGGTCCTTACACTTGGGTGGCAATTTCTTTTGAATTACTGCAGACACTGATTCACCCATTATTATTTTGCTCGAATCCTTTGGCTTCCATGCAATGAAATCTTTCAATAATTTGCTAACTAGTGGTAACTTTATGGCCTGCAAGAAAGGAAGATTAATATCCATTTTTCCAAAAATTGATATAAAATCCAAAGGTTCTTCCTTTTTCTTTTCTAATCTACGAGGGAAAGGAGGCAAAATTTTAAGTGAAGGATCATGTAAACTCAACCTCTTACCTACCTCAGGTGTTACCTTGGATTTACCTTTTTCTTGGACCTCGGCATGCTCAGGATTCTCAGAGTTTGTGGTGATTTTATCGCCTTTTTCCTCCGTTACTTGATTCTGAATTTCTGCCGTAGGGTTCCGTTTGGCCCAACCGAACCCTCCGTCAGCGAACTGGTTTGCTTCTTTGTTCGTGGATTTTGACGGCGGCGCACCAACTATCTTTCTACTTCTGAGTGTGACCTGATTTTCCATCTCATAAGGGTTCACTTGGACCTGCGAGGGCAATCCTCCGGGTTGCTTCATCCTGAGTTCATTCAGAGAATTTGATAGCTGGGTGATTTGCCGAGTATGCTCTTCCAATGTTGATTCAGTCTTCTTGGATTGCTTCACCATCATGTCCATCAACATATCCATCTTTTCATTCAGAGATTTATCATGACCTCCTTGCTGGGGTTGGGGAAAACCTGGAGCTTCTCGTTACATTGGTGGAACATAGGGTCGTTGGTAATGCTGAGGTTGTTGCGGCGGGGGACCTTGTTCTCTCCACTGGAAGTTAGGGTGATCTCTATACCTTGGATTGCAATTTTGGGGATATGGGCCTTTTTGCTGTCTCTCATTGAAATTTCCCATAGCATTTTCTTGAATAGGTATCTCTCCCATAGTAAGAATGCATTGCGACGTTGTATGGTTGACTGCTCCACACGTATCGCAAGGCCATTCTTGTACAGACGCAACCTTGTCAATGACCTTGGAAATCATTTTCTCCATTCTTTCCATCCTTTCCTTGATCTCATCTTTTTTAGAAGTGGATGTCTGTGCCACCTTCTTCAAGATTCGTACCTCCTGTTGATCATACTCCTTTTTAGAATTCACCAACCTCTTGATGATCTCTCTAGCTTCATTCACTCGAAGGTGAGAAAATCCACCACTATTGGAAGAGTTCACCAAGTCTTTGTTGCTAGATGTCATCCCTTGATAGAAACATTGAAGCAACTGGCCTTCCGTCATTCTGTGATTAGGGCAACTGTCTACCAACTTCATGAACCTCAGCCAAAACATACTCAATGGCTCATCATGTTCTTGCTTGATGCTTGTGATCTCCTTCTTCAAAGCATCTGTCCTTGTGGCTGGAAAGTAGTTTTCCAAGAACAATATCTTCAATTCTGCCCATGTCGCAATGGAGTTGGGGGGCAAGCTCGAGAACCACTGGTTTGCTGCTCATGTCAAACTGAATGGGAATGCCACCAATTTGAATTAATCTTTCGTCACGGTGGATGGCCTCTTCTGAACCTTACAAATCTTGATAAATTCACTCACAAAATTATAAGGGTCTTCAGTGCTTCTCTCGTGGAACTTGGGAAGTACGTTCAGAAATGCCAGCTTGATTTCAATCTGATTTTTGGTCTCTGGCAACTGAATGGGAGTTGGGGTGTCATCTTCACTATGACCGGTAAGTTCCCACATGTATGAGTTGTTTGGGTTCTGCCTAGGATTCAGATTTCGGTCAGCTCCGTCCATCTCAATGTCCGTTCCCGAATCAGAAGTAGTTGCTGAAATCGTGATGGGTTCGGTTTGGCCAAACCGAAGGGTCTCGGCAGAAAAAAAATTTCGCTCTTTTGTTCGCCACCTATTCTGCTTGGTTGTCTTCTCAACTTCCGGATCGAATATTAAATTCAGCCTGGATGATCTGCTCATAAACCAAGCACACTAACACACAGATTAGTAGAAAAAAGATTAAAAATAATTGACTTACTGCTCCCCGGCGGCGCCAATTTGGTGAGCGTCATTTTACTCGCCAAATAACCTGCAAATTCAGATTAATACTAATTAGTACAATGATAAGCAGGGTCGATCCCACAGGGAGCTAAAGCAATAATCAATAATTATTTTTCCTACTAATTTTTGAAAACTTTTTTGGTGATGCCACCACACCTTAAGTAATTTTTGAAATAGTTTCCATATTAGTTCTGCTAAGGCTAGTAATTTGTTTGAACTTATTCATTGTGATGTTTGGGAGCCTTATGGTTCACCCACTTCTAGTGGAGCATTTTTATTTTTGAAAATAGTTGATGATTATTCTCGAGCTATTTGGATTTATTTATTAGTTTCTAAGTCTCAAGTACCATTGAAGATGAAGGAGCTCTTAAAATTAAACATCTTATAATTTTATTTATTTATTTTGATAAATTATAAAATAAGTACTATTAAATTCATAAAATCATGTTAATTCTTTTTTGCTACGATTTAGAAAGTAAAGCAGTCGTTTTGATCATAAAATTAAAGAAGTCAAATTTCATTCCACAACCCTTTTGATATATATATATATATATATATATATATATATATATGTGTGTGTCATTAATTCCGGTCGAGTGAATAAAGAAGGCACTATTTAGTTTTTTAATATCATATTCGTGTCATGATTCATGTTTATTAACATTAAAATTTAAAAAAATATATCACTCAAATTAAGAGAAAAAGAGAAAATAATAAATAAATATTTCAAAAGTTCAATTTTATGTGTTGATTCAACCAGAGTTAAATTAAATGGTGCAATGCTACAGACTTAGATACTTATGATATAAATAAAAAATAGGCCTTAAAGCACCCACGTGATTGGCCAAGTAGTTAACTATCTAACCAATGGCAGATCTAGAATAGTTTTTTTTGAAGGAGGCACAATAACATTTCAAAGGTAATTAAAAGTTTGATAGAATTAGTTATAATTGAGAATTTTGCTTATGTATGATGGGGCTATTTATAATAACACATGATAAAAATATTAAACACGCGTTTAATGGAATTCATTACAATTTTGCTGCAACGAGATTTCTTTAACTTTAAAAAACTTTTGAAATGTATCGCAATGTATAAATAGGTATATTTTAACCCTAAAATATATTGAAACAAGATTTTTTATTATTAGACTAACTGTTTACTGGTCTAATATGAAAATTTTCTTATATTTTTTATTACTATAATAAATTGAAATTTAGTTTTACCAATTTTTCTAGTCTTCACTAGTGTGTTCCAACATGCCTAGTTTAACCAAGTGCATAATAACGTAATACGTAAAAGACACACGACTTGGTTACAGTTCGGTGTAATCCACCTACATCTGCGGGGCCTGGCCCAGTTCAGAATGAATCCACTAATTAGAAAGATACAGTACAAAGTACAGTTTACAAAATACTTATCTTTACTAACTATATCGTGTGGACTCTGCTAGCTCCCCTAGCTACCGATCCGCCTTGATCAGACTCCCTCTGACCTCGAACTCCGTCGACGCTGGATCTTCTCCTCTCGAGGAATTAAGGTTTCCGATTCTGAACTTAGTGCGGCAGGTCAGTGTATTGGAACACAGTGTTCTGACTCTTTGCAACTTCTCGAAAGTCTCAAAAACCTGTGTGCAGATTTTTGCTCTGTTAAATCCGTGAGTATGCAGCCGTGTTTGTCCCCAATTTATATCCATGAATCAGACTTGAATACTCCTTGATTATCTCCACAATATTCCTATTCCAAATCTGATTCTTGAAGCATATCCAAATCCCATAAATAAAGGGATTTACCTTATCTCATTCTATCCCATACATTCGAATAAATCTTCTCCATATAAGTAGGGTTTTTCCATAAACCAATTATGCTTCATACGCCTAAGCATATAGAAGAATATACGAATTCCATTTATACCAAACTACTGCAATATTCTGACTTTGATTTCCATAAAAAATTTTGGCATAACTCGTTTGCGTAACTCTGATGCACTACCATATTCCAACATGGTCTGATTTGCTGTTCAAAATTAATTCACACAAAATTGCCAATAAAATATTTACTTGCAACTCCTTTGACTTTACATAAATGAAGTAGTATTTTATTAAATTTGAACGAATGAACAAAAATATAGTTAAACAATATACTAATTAAGAGGAAAAATATTTCCTACCCAGTTGCAATTAAAACATATGTCATCATTCATTAGAAAACAAAAGTAATTAAAACTCATAACATAGTATATCAAAAATACGAATAAATGTAGACCTAACTTAATATTTGAATATAACTGTGCTCGACTCAAAGTAGCAAAATTATTACAACACTGTAACTATACTCTAGGAAAAATTGGTGGATTCAGTGGGACCACGTGTCCCCTATGCCCCCACCATAAATCTACCACTGTGCCTAACTAGTTAAGTACTTTAATGATTATGGGTTCAAACATTCTCTTTCACCAAAATATCTATTTTAGAGAATGAGATAGAGAACCCATAGGAACCCAAATAGTATGCAAAATCTCTAAAATCAATCAATATATAAGGAATATGTTGAGTTGCTCTAATGTCACTCTTGAGATATTAAATTGCTGGTAGCAAAAACTGTGATTAGCAACAGGTTAATGCTTTACCGTTGATTAATTAAAGTTAACTTTGTTTGTAGTGTTTATATATATTAAGTCAAATAATGGTTTACCATTGATTAGTTAAATTCAACTAAGTTAGTAGTGTTTATATATACAAAGTCAAATAATGGTTTACTGTTGATTAGTTAAAGTCAGCTTTGTTATTAGTATTTATATATAAAAAGTTAAGTAAGAGTTGGTTTAAGTCAATTTAATTATTATTGTTAATATATAGGAAGTCAAGTAAGAGTTAATTGTTGATAAGTTAAAGTCAACTTAGTTAATAGTGTTCATATATATACTAAATCAAGTAAGGATTGATAGATATTAGTTAAAGTCAACTTCTTTATTACTTTTGAACATAGAAAGTCAAATAAAGTTGAGCATTAATTAGTTAAAGTCAAATATTTTTATTCGTATTTATATATACTAATTCAAATAAGGATTGACCGTGATTAGTTAAAGTTAACTTAGTTATTAATGTTTATATATACAAAGTCAAATAAGGATTGACCATTGATTAGGTAAATGAAACATTTATATTCTTATTTATACATACTAAGTTAAGTAAGAGGTGACCGTTGATTAGTTAAATTAACCTTAGTTATTAGTCTTTACATGTAGCAAGACAAATAAGGGTAAACCGTTGAGGCGTTGATTAGTTAAAGTCAAACATTATTACTCTCTCTATCCCAGGAGATGCTGCAGAAAGAGAAACTTTTACTCAAAGTTTTAATGATGTGAAATATCCAAATTGCCCCTGTCTTCTTCCCAGAACTCCCACCTCCACCTTCTTCTTCCCAGAACTCCCACCTCCACCTTCTTCTTCCCACAACGTCTCCACCTTCTTCTCACAACCCTATTTTCCCACATCACTAACTCCACCTTCTTCTTCTCACACCCATCAACAACGACTTTGAACTTTTTGACTTTAAGGCACACAGTTCGACGATGCTGGAGTAAGTCGAGCCCGGAATGAATGCAACAGTGACGTCTCATTGTACTTTTAGAGGTAGTTTGCTAGATCCGAAGGCTTCTCTTGGTGGCTTCGAACCAGATCTAAACGGAGGTTGACGAATGGAAAAGTAAGTCGGAGGGAATGTATGGTTGATGAGGAAGACGACAGTGAAAGGAATGTCATGGAGGAGGAAGGTAGCAGTGGAAGAATAAAAAAGGTGGAGGTGGAAGAAAAGCTTTGGAGGTGGAAGCAAAAGAGGCGAAGGAGGATTGGGAAAAAGAGGAAGCTGAATATTATTTTGATTAAATGAAGAGAGCTATTGCAGATGAGATGGGCTTGGCCCAATTGTAATATTTCAATCTTTTATGGGTAGTTATGTCTTATTGTATGGTTGAATTTTCTTAAAAGGAAAAGTGTGCAGATTTGCATGAGATAGACAAAAAAGAAAAGTGGGTAGAATCGGTTGGGGCGGAGGGAGTATTTGTATTTATATATACTAAGTCAATTAAGGGCTGGACGTTAATTATTTAATGTCAAATATTTTTATTCATATTTATATATATTAGGTCAATGCAGGTTAATTATTAATTAATTTAAGTCAACTTAATTATTAGTTAAAGTCAACAAAAAAATGAACGATTTTGAAAGATAAGAAAAAAATAATTTAGCTTAGACGGTTGCGCGCAACTTCTCCCAACCCATGCAATTTTTGGCAAGAAGATTGAAATTTTAAAATATTTAACACCAATTTTTGAAAACCGGTGCTATTTTTTCCGTATCAATTTTTTGAAATTAACACCGGTTTTTCAATAACCCGCATTAAATTAACACCGAATTTCAAAAAATGACGTTGAAAATAAATAAACCAGTACCCATACATTTGGGGCACTGATTTTCAAAAATTGGCGCTAAAAAACTGGTGCTAGAGGGGGGTCTATGTGGTAGTGAAAGTATTTCATGCATCTATATCACACCATCAAATAAAAATATTTCACACATATAACAATCACTTGATTCATATAAAAAGCACGAACAACTAAATAGATCATATGTTGGAGTAAATTACTATAATATTGCATTCCAGTGGAATGGTATATTCACGCTTGGATGATTGTGGTAAAATTTTCTTGGATATCGATATGAGTCGCATTACGTACACTTTTCTTAAAGAGTAATTCGGCCCTATTACAGCATTGGGTTGCACGAATTCCCTTCAAGTATAAAACAATCGAGAATTCCTCCTGTTCTAGGCTTGAATCAGAAGAATATTTTTGAGTAACTGTGTTTTTGGTAGCTAAGCATGTTTGAGAAATTCTGAGAATTTCACTTGTGTTTCTGTTTGTTGTGTATTTTGTGTTTATATGTTTGTGTGTTGTATGCATTTCTGTGCATGTGTGTGCTTGTATATATAGGAAATAAATGTCGTCAAAAGACAAAACACTTAATCATTCCACACTAAACCATGTACCTATCAGAATTATAAACTTTGAAATGATGTATTTTCCCACACAATACATCTTTCAACATTGCACCACCACATTTAATCTATCATCTTTAATCTGATATCAACCTTACACCACCACATCAGAGTTATAATAAACTCTGAAATGATAAATCTTTCCACACTAGGACAAAACATGTCAATAAAATATTTAGACCAACACAAGTTTATTACTTATCCTAAAACTGTAAGCTCGTAGATAGTTTATACCAGTGTGCACTCCGCACCACCAAACTTGTTTTAACATCCCAAGTCCACAACTACTTGAATCTAATCATACTTAAATATCTTTGTGTTTCATAAAACATGAACAATCCTCCCCCATTTAAGTATCATCCTTGATTTGGAAAATCCAACAACCAAACCAAATAAGTGCATAAATATGAAAATGTCTTGAATATTGAATTTTCACCTTAGTGAATTACACATTCCAAATATTCCAGAATCAGGGCGTCTCTAAAGATTGAACCCTTCAACCCATTTGAACACTTGACACTATATAAGCCATGTGTCCCTATCCACCCATAAGTGCATACAAAGCCAAGCCTGGGCTTATGAAAGCAACTACACTTCACACTTCATATAGGTGAATCTCTTTAATCGTACACCAGAAAAAGTACTTTCTCAAAGGATCCATTAAAAAATTAAAGCTTCAACCTAACTTCCATGCATGTCAAAACATATTACCTTCATGATACAAAATCATATGTTTCAATCTCAAACTATAGACCCTTCGCATTGAATTTTACTCCAACATTGTATCAAAGCAAAATTGGGTATCCCATTATCAAAGATTTTAGTAGGCTTTTAACTCATCCTGATCACCGACTTGTTTATCAGGTCCCTAACGAGTCACTTCGTCAAGTGTTCCAATAGATTACGTTGATATCTTACAAAACCAACTGAAATCACACCATGAGTTATTAACTCACAATGCCTAGCGTCCAAGTGACTAAATTTTCATTATACACTTTACTATAAGCCTTAGCCACCTAACGACTTAGGCCATAACAGAATTTCATGTACCAAATTCCACAACAATCTGCCTCTTTAACAGTAGTTTACATAATCATTTCTTTCATTATACAATTTCATATTTCTTGTTCCATGCATTTACAAGAACCTTTAATGTTCAAACATCAACCATGCATGCATAAACAATATTTCTCTTTCATAGATATCGTACAAATAAAGCATATCACCATGCATCATATACGGAAAAATTTAAATTAAAACTTATAAATAAAAGTACTTATCTCTTTCATGTCCCTTATTCTTCTACTCCACAAAATATCATCATTTGAGTTAGAATAAATTATATGTTGCAATACCATCTTTTGGTCCCCGGGGCCAATATCATGTGTGTTTAGCATCCAACAAATACAAAATGATTAGTTTGGTCCCCAAAGGTGATTTTCAGGGGTATTTTTGTAATGTCACTAATAAAAATAGACTTTAGATTTATTTTTGAGGTTTTTTAATTAGTGAAATTATGAAAATACCCCTGAAAATCACATTTGGGAACCAAACAAATCATTTTGTATATGTTGGATGCTGAACATATGC
The DNA here is from genome assembly GCA_037428765.1 of Rubia yunnanensis. Classification (NCBI taxonomy): domain Eukaryota; kingdom Viridiplantae; phylum Streptophyta; class Magnoliopsida; order Gentianales; family Rubiaceae; genus Rubia; species Rubia yunnanensis. Next base: position 67,094,371 of record CM075071.1, on the reverse strand, counting down.
GGTATTGGCCTTGGGGACCAAAAGATGGTATTGCAACATATGTTAGGGACCAAAAAATTAATTTAGTCTTTGGGTTATGCCAATTAAAATTCATATTCTTTGAAATAAGAGGATTTGAAACACTCCCAATTCCAGTATGGTTATAAGCCGATATTTAGGATCCAAAATCAAATTCTTCTAGGATTTCCTAGTACCACAGGTTTCACGAACCTTTTATATCTTGGCGGTATTTTCAGATTTTCTTAAAATCATAATCTCGTTCACAAGAATTTCATATTTCCTTAAATTCATGGTTCTTTTCAAGAACTAACAATGCCTCTTATCAGTGTTTACACCAACTCGAGTTTTACGATTTCATCAATCAAAACTCATTCATATTTTCCCATGTTACACAAAAATATCCAGAAATATTCTTCATATTAAACACGCATGGTCTAAATAATTTGCAAAGCTATTACACGTAAATACAGAGGCGGAACCACCTTTAGGCGGGGGCAGGCGCGCGCCTGCCCCGAGATCCGTCGGCCAGGCAGGAATTACTGTTCCCGACCGACGGAAGGGTGGTTTCCGCCTACGGCGGCGTAGGCGCGCCGCCCATTTACCGGAGAGGAAGGCTGCTGCGTCTTTTTTTTCCCAAACACGACGTCAAACGACGTCGTTTGATTATGTTTTTTTTCATTTTACAGATGTATCGGTGAGTTTAAAAAAATAATAAAAACAAAACTTACAAAACCCAAACAAACGGCCCAACGCCCAAGCCAAGAGGCCATGACCCAAAGTCCCAAACCCAATCCGCCACTGCTCTCTTCTTCAGCCTCTCCCAGTCTCCCTCTCGACTCCTCTCTCAGTTCACTGCTGCCGCCGCCGCGGCACCGCCAGTCGTCCGCCACCCGCCACCGCCAGTCTGCCACCACCGGCACCGGCCACACCGCCAAGATCCACCGCCATTTAGGTATTTAAAAATTCAAATTTCAATTTCAATTTAATTCAAACTCTTGAACTAAAATTGAAAGATTCAAAACATGAATTTAATTGTTTCTAGTTCAATTCCTTTTCAATTTTGATTTTAGTTATGCAATATTGTTTTTATTCAATTCATTTTAATTTTCGTTTGAATTGTGATTTGTGAGATTTTGAAGAATTTGTGAATTGTGATTGTGAGGTTATTTAAATTCATTGTAATTTTCGTTTGAATTGTGATTTGTGAGGTTATTTAAATTCATTGTGAATTTGTGATTGTGAGATTTTCGTTTTTATTCAATTCATTGTGATTTTCGTTTGAATTGTGATTTGTGGGATTTTGTGAATTAATAATTTAGGGTTTATCATGTATTCATGTTGTAATATTCATATACTCTTGTAGATTTTATAATGAGTTGAATTTGGTGTTTGATAGGTTATAAAGAATTTAGTGCAACGGAGTATAGGATTTCCACCTTTGAAGAAGAGAGCTCTTGAATGTGATGAAGGTACCCAAGATAGGCATAATGAGGAGGGTGGTAGTGGTAGTAAGCAATCTCGTTTACAATTTTGTGCCAATGATGTTATAAGTGATCCCGCCTTAAGAAAACCTATAAATGAGTATGATGCTTCTATTATAGATAATGTGAGGTGTGAATATGTGAAAAGAGGGCCTTGTCAACCTAGGAACCATAATTTTCCCAAAACATTTTATTCAAACGAATATAGAAAGTTTCAAAAGAATTGGTTTGATATGTTTCCTTGGTTGGAGTATAGTGTGTCAAATGATGCCGCATATTGTTTTCCTTGCTATCTTTTGAAGGATCCCACAAGTAATGATGACTATAGTGTGGATGGGGTGAAAACTTGGAAGAATGCCCTAAACTCTTTTAGGAAGCATAAAAAACACGTGGATGGTAAGCATCATATTGCCAATGGAAAATTGAAAGACTTTAGTAATCCAAACCAAAGAATCCCACATTTTTTGGAGGTTCATGGGCGTGAAGTAGAAGAGGCATACCGCATCCGTTTGAGTGCGATTTTGAATGTGATAAGATTCTTGTTAAAGCAAGGTTTGGATTTCCGTGGTCATGACGAGAGTATTGATTCTCTCAACAAAGGTAATTTTCTTGAATTGGTTGATTGGTATTGCGATCGAAGTGAGGATATTGCTAAGGTAATGCATGATGCTCCGGGAAATAACAAGTTAACATCCCCCTTAATTCAAAAACAACTCTCACATGCTTGTGCCGAAGAGGTAAGTGATGCTATCATTGATGACATTGGAGATGGTGTATTTTCTATTCTTGTTGATGAGGCTAGAGATTGTTCAATAAAAGAGCAAATGGGAGTTTTTTTGCGATATGTCAACAAAAAAGGATGTGTTCTTGAGCGTTTTCTTAGTCTCGTGCATGTGGATGATACTAAGTCTACCACTTTGTTTCTTGCTCTCAAGACACTTATTGGAAATAAGAAATTATCGTTGTCAACGTGTAGGGGGCAAGGATATGATGGGGCTTCAAACATGCGAGGAGAGTTTAATGGGTTGAAAGCTTTGATGTTGAAAGAAAACTCTTCGGCAAGGTACATCCATTGCTTTTCTCACCAACTTCAATTGGTTGTTGTTAGTGTTGCAAATAGTACTCTATTAGTGTGTGAATATTTTTCGTATCTTGTTGACATCGTGAATCTAGTTGGGGGTTCTTGTGTTAGAAAAGATATGCTTAATCGTTTAGAACATGATAGACTTGTGGAGGCACTGGAAAAAGGAGATAATGTTAGTGGAAGAGGCAAAAATCAGGAAATGAGTTTGAGACGGCCTGGTGATACCCGTTGGGGATCACACTACACTACTATTCTTCGTTTCGAGGTTATGTGGTCTTCCATTGATCAAATGCTTCTTAATATATGTGAGTATGGCAATTCAGCTGAAAATGCCTCTAAAGCAAAGGGTTTGATGGATAGAATGGAGAGCTATGAATTTGTATTTTGTATGTTTTTGATGAAACATTTGTTGGGAGTTACAAGTCAATTGTCTCTTGCCTTGCAACAAAGAGATCAAAATATTGTACAAGCTGTGCATTTGATGAATACAATGAAGCTTGAATTGAGAGAATTCAGAGCTGGGGGTTTTGAGGTACTGTTGAATAAAGTCGAGACCTTTTGTAAGAAACATGAGATCACAGTATGCCAGATGGAAGATCAACGGAAAATTCGTCACCGTTCTAGACGTCGTGGACAGATGGAAACCAATGGTGACTTTTATCGCGTTGACATTTTTCTTCAGGTAAACTTTAAAATTTATATACTTTAATATATTTTTTTAGACTATTTTACATGTATTTTTTATCCTGTTGATGTTTTTTTTCTTTTTTTTTCTAGACCGTGGATAATATGATTGTTGAAATGAATGATCGATTTTCTGAAGCAAGCTCGGAGTTACTCACTTGTATTGCATGCCTTGATCCGAGAGATTCATTTTCCAGCTTTGATGTTGGTAAGTTGGTTCGCCTTGGTGAACTATATCCGAATGACTTCTCTCGAATTGATTGTCTTCAACTTGAGCAAGAACTTAACACTTTCATTCGTGATGTGAGACATAATAATGCTTCTTGGCCAGTGATCAATGATCTAGGACGTTTTGCTCAGCATATGGTTCAATCACATAGCCATGTCGTCTTTCCATTGCTATATCGTCTTATTCAGTTGGCATTAGTTCTACCCGTTGCAACTGCTTCAGTTGAACGAGTTTTTTCTGCTATGAAAAAAATCAAGATTGATCTACGTAATAGAATGGGAGATGAATGGTTGAATGATATTATGAGGGTTTATGTTGAGAAAGAGGTTTTTGTTAAGATTGAGAATGAAGCAATCATGCAACGTTTTCAAATTTTGGAGCCTCGTAGGATTAAATTGCCTCCACTACCTAAATCTGCTTCTAGCATTAGAATGTAGTTTTTTTAGTAGTGAATTTGTATTACTTATTGTATTGTACTCATCTTATTATATTATGTTAATCGATCAATTGTTTTTGAGTTGTACAAAAAAAAATTTTAAGTACAGGCTAATTTCAGCCTACCCTCAAAATTTTTCCTGGTTCCGCCACTGCGTAAATAGCTAATTGTTTATAAATAAAGATTTGTTTTCTTATTTTCCAAACATCAGTTTTCAAAGTGAATTAGTGGATTGAACCACTTCCCTGAGATTCAACATAGTTTCCGTTTGTTGTATGTGTAGAGAGAGTTCAGCTTCTTTGAATCGTTTTTTTAATTCCTGCAAGTTTGCTATTGCTTTATGGAGAGTAGTACATAAATGGCTATGCTTACCAGGTCTTAATTTTGATTCACTTTGGGATAGGTTAGCCTATTATTGGTCAGTTAGGAGACTCACAGCCATTCATACAAAATTAATCCGCATAGTCCCCTCCTTCCTCTGTTGGGAACTTTGGAAATCGAAGAATAAACTCATGTTTGAGAACTGTAAACCACAGTTAGACATTATTCTTAAAAACATCAAGAATGAAGTTTTTGGCTCCTTGATCAAACCTGCTTTCTATGGAAAGAGATAAGGGATGGCAGGCACTAGGCCTAACTCCATTTGTGAAGCCTAAGCCTAAACCTAAACGACAGATCATGGCAGTTGTTTGGAAATTGCCAGATTTTGGCTATAAAATCAGTTTAGATGCCTCATGGTTTTTAGCACATCCTCTCACATAGGTATATGAATAGTTTGTAGGGATTCCAGAGGCGATTTCATTGCCGCAAAAGGTGTTTACTGTGAGGCAAACTCAGCTTTAAAAGCTGAGATGTTGGCCATTAGATTAGGGATTGAGTATGGAAAATAGCTTAGCTTGCCACTACTGTAGGTTGAATGGGATTGCGCAAATGCTCTCACCAGCATTACAGACCTGGAGCAAGCTCCATGGAAACTATATGATCTAGCTCGTGAGCTTTAGACCATTGCGTAAGATATAACTCTCAAGCAAGTTAACAGACTAGCGAATCAACCAGCAGATGAATTTGAAATTCTGTTTCACCTAAAGTATATACTATTATGCCAAGTTGTTTATCGTTTGGTGTTGGAACACGAAATAAAACACACAGTGCACACACAACTTGTTTACGCAGTTCGGTGAAATTACACCTACGTCTGCGGGGCCTTGCCCAGATCAGAAACCATCCACTAGAAAGCAGTCTTTAGTACAAGAAGCTTAACTTGAATACTAATCCATTGCTAACCTATGAGTGAATGTCGTGAGATACCCTCACCGTCAATCCTACGTCGTTAAACCCTCACGATCAACACGTCTCCCTGGATCTCCTCCTCCCGAGGAATTAAGACTTCCTTGTTTCTGATCTTTACGAACTTGGTCAGATGAATCAACTCTCCTCCAAACACTTCAGGCAGATCGCTCCAACACTTCTCACGTAGAGATGAATTCTTGGTTGCTCTTTGATTGCGTTGTATCTTCTTCTTTTTATATCCTTCACAGTCCTGCCTTCTATCGAACTCTTTCCTTGTCTAACTCTACCATCAATAGACTTCTAGACTAAGGAAAGATCTAATTCTTCTAATCTGGTATTTTAAATGGACAATCCTTTATCAATAGGACTTGTACCATAAATTAACTACTTAATCAATTCCTAACTATTACAGGAATATTCGTTTACCAGAATTAGATTTCCGCGAAATCACATAATAATCTGCACAATATTCTGATCTGATCGTATAATTATACTCCATAATTCGCTCCATAATTCGTGGCTAAAACCTGCTGTCTAGAAAAAACCTGATCGCAATGGTGTTAAAACACCATATCACCAGTATTCACAATATGCCATAAATAAGTCCAACTCCCAAGAACTCTACAATCTCCCCCTTGGCATATTTGTGAATTCAACAGCACACAGACAGCATACACAAAACGAACAAATCATCCAGATATCCATACAAATCAAAAACCAATAAAGCACCAAACAAATTAAAATATCCAGATCAAAACATCCAAACTTCCAAATTTCTCCCCCTGAATTCATGAATATGACAAGACAACCAATTATTCCATGTTATCAAACTCTTCCACTGCATCAGCATCCTCCGAACCACCATCCTCTGAAACATCAGTATCTGAACCATCAGCATTCTGAGTTGCTGCAGCCAGCAAATCCCCTCGCTCAGCTTCCAACGCAGCTAACTCCCCCTGAATTTTCACTACCGCAATCTGATGGCACCCAAGCAGTTCCTGACACACTACTGCTCTGGCCTCAATAGCTCTCAACCTAGCTGCACCAACATCCGAAACCGCTGTTGCCGGAGGTGTCCAGGGTAAATCCTTCACAATTCGACCACTCAAGGTTCTGAGAGTCGGCCGTAAGGCTTGAGTAGAAACCACTTCATCAGACTCTCTTGCAACTGCACCCCCCTTTTTAGCACCATTGTGATGACACAGGGATGAACCAATGCTTCCTTCCTAGTTTTCCGGGCACAATCCATGATATCGTTAAACACCAATCTTCCCATATATACCTTGTGCCTGGCTCCCAGACTATATAGAAGTGTAGCCATTTCTTTGGTAACACTTGTGTTATTAACCGAAGGAATCCAATTATGGACTGCTACCATGTACAAGCAATAATACCTGGAGGTGAGATTTGATACAGGTATCTGCTGTCTGCCAGTCAGTGGCCAAGTATTTTCCACACCACCTGTAAGCTCCACTGCCACTTCATCAAAGCTGTCTGGCATCTGGTGTTGAAACACCGACTGGACATTCCTGGAGATGCCACGCTGCAGAATTTTGTTCACTGCTGCAGGGGAGAACTCAATAACTGCCCCTCTCACGTACACTCTATGGAACCAGGAAGAATTTTCATCTTCACAAACCTCTTTCAGATTTGAGTAAAACTCCATCACCAACTGCTTGTTGTAATTGCCAAAGCATGTAGCAGCTTTAAATACTTTGAGATATTGTAGGAAATCTGTAAATCCACACTCTCGGTATTTCTCAGCATCTGCTGGCCTTTCTGCCAGTATTTTTCTCCCACAAATGACCTCCCATTTTTCTTGGCTAGCTTCATCATAAAATTCAGTACAGATAGCCTCACTAACCACAGGAGCAGGTAGTGTCTGAGACTCCATTTGCTCAGCTGATCTCTTCTGCCGATCTGCACACAACTTCTTCAATTTCTGCCCAATGGGCTCATCACTATCATCACTTACTGCCATACTCTTGTCTCTGCACCGCTTTGATCGTCGAACCTTCTTGGACGCAGAGGCCACACATTCCCTGGCCTTTTTGGACATCTGAGGGATAGGTATTTTCCCAGACTCAGGTGGTGTTTCAACACCCACCTCCTTACTTTTTCTCTTAAGTCTACGGGTTTGTCTGGCTTCTGGCGGTGTTTCAACACCAATGCCAAGTCCCTCAGGAGTTTGCTCCTTCTCAGCCGGGCTCACATCTGGTGTTTGAACACCAGTATCAAGCATATCAGTGCCCTCTAACCCTTCCACAGCCATATTCTCACTGCTCACAGGAGCATCCTCATAACCTGTCTCACTTTCAATGACTCCCCCTGCACATACTTCCTCTTCTTCACTATCACTAATCTCCACCACTGGAATGGGCAGTTTTCTCAACGATTCTTGAATCAAGAACATAGACCCATTAAAGCAGTCTAGTTCATTGCAACTTGCTCTAGCAAAATCAGTGGATTTAACCACTTTAACCCAGGGTTGTACCACAACATCATCACCTAGGCTTCTAATAACAGGCCTGTACAGAGAACTTATTCTCGTGTAGATTGTGAAGTACTGATCTATTTCCTCCCCTACCTTGTACTTTTCACCAAAATCGAATCCAACTAATGTGGCATAAATATACTAATCTCACTAATTTCTCCAATACCACCAGTCAACAAATCTTTCAAACTAAAACCATTCACCTTACCATGCAAGTTCTTGAATTTTCTAAGATCAACATAATCCCTGTTGTGGACCATCCAAGCAATAAACTCCAGAACAGAGGCAAAATAAACTCCGTCATAAACGAACGAATGGTCAAACCTGGCCTTCGGACGGCAGCGATTAACTCCATCCCAATTTATTACCCTCTGTTCCCGACCTCCATGGCATTCTCCCGTGTCTACATCGGGGTCCAGTTCTTCGAACCGAGGATTCTCCGGAACTTGCACACTCGTGAAACCCCCAAACCATCTCTTGTGGATAAAATTCACCATTGTCGACGAGGTTTTAAGTTGGATATGCGGCTTCTGGGATTTCGAAAGTTTCAGTTTGCTCGAAAACTAGTTGCGGGAGCTCTGTTTGGGAAGATGAACAGTTGAGGAACTTGAATTTGTGTGGGAATCAACCACTTGTCACTTTCACTTTCCTTTTTCGAAAAGCAAAACACCACTCTACTTTTCCTTCTTTCAGAATACCTCATGCGCACATTTAAGCCCATTATAACTTTCTGGCCCAAAATTAGCCCTCCTGGTCTTCTTCCACCATATTCCTCGGTGTTTAAACACCACTTCACACATTTTTGGTATTTTCGATATTTCTATTTTTTAATTTTTTTTCACTATATTTAAAAGAAAAATAAAAATAATGCAACAGAATGGATAAATCAGGGTACCTTACATTCGACAGACACCCAGGTGCTGTCCGAGGCCTTCAAAAGTCTCACCATCCAGAGGTTTTGTAAAGATATCAGCTAGTTGTTCTGCTGTTGGTACATACTGGACTGCGACTTCTCCTTTTTCAACCAAGTCCCTAATAAAATGATGTCGGATATCGATGTGCTTTGTCCTCGAGTGTTGCACAGGATTCCTGGAAATATCAATGGCACTTTTATTATCACATAGAACTGTCAAACTCACATCATTGAACCCATAATCTCTCATCATCTGCTTCATCCATAATAACTGTGCACAACAACTCCCGGCAGCTAAGTATTCTGCTTCAGCCGTAGACAGTGATATAGAATTCTGCTTTTTACTGTACCAACTGACAAGATTTGATCCAGCAAAGAAGCATCCACCAGTGGTACTCTTACGATCATCAGCATTCCCGGCCCAGTCAGAATCACTGAAACCTACCAACTGCGAATCCTTGTTTCGAGAACACCATACTCCACTGTTCCACTTATATACCGAATAATTCTCTTTACGGCTGACAGGTGTGACTCCTTTGGATTAGCTTGGTAGCGAGCACAAACACCAACACTCAAACAGATGTCTGGTCTACTTGCAGTTAAGTACAACAGGCTGCCAATCATACTCCTGTACAATTTTTTATCAACATTATGGCCCAGTTCATCTTTTGTAAGCTTATCGGTGGTAGCTATTGGTGTGCGTACTGCCTTTGCACTTGTAAGTCCGAATCTCTTGATCAAGTTTTCAGCATATTTCTGTTGATTGATGAAAAGACCATTCTTCTCCTGAGTAACCTGCAATCCCAGAAAGTATGACAATTTTCCTACCATGCTCATTTCGAACTCCTGAGTCATTAAGTCAACAAACTCCTTCACCAATACTGAAGATGTAGATCCAAAAACAATATCATCCACATAAATTTGTGCGATGAGAATATTTGTCCCCCTACGCAGCACAAACAGTGTACGGTCCACTCCCTCTCGACGATATCCTTTCTGAATCAGAAAGGTTGTCAGTCGCTCATACCATGCACGAGGTGCCTGCTTGAGTCCGTACAGTGCTTTATTCAACCGATAAACATGGTCAGGAAAATGTGGATCTTCAAACCCCTTAGGCTGTTCTACGTAAACTTCCTCCTTTACTAGGCCATTCAGGAATGCACTCTTGACATCCATCTGATGAAGAGTAAAGTCCAGAATACATGATACTGCCAACATCAGTCTGAGTGACTCTAATCTGGCTACAGGTGCAAAGGTTTCACCAAAATCAACCCCTTCAACTTGAGTATACCCTTGAGCAACTAGTCGCGCTTTATTCCTTGTGACGTTACCATCCGCATCAGATTTGTTCTTAAAAATCCACTTGGTTCCGATCACATTCACATGAGCAGGTCGTGGGGTAAGATACCAAACATTGTTTCTCTCGAATTGCTGCAGTTCTTCTTGCATTTTCGAGACCCAATATTTATCGAGAAGAGCTTCTCTGTAATGTTTTGGCTCAGTGAGAGAGATGAAACATGATAGTCCTGCCAATTCTCTGTAATTTACCCGTGGTTGATCCCTTAATTGCATGTGTTTAACCGGATGCTGTTCAGATTCATGAGTTCCAGCTTCCGGAGTGTCAACACCAGTTAATGGTGCTGGTGTTTCAACACCAGTAGGATTCACTGGTTCAAGGGCATCACTTTCACCAACGGTGTCGTCCTCTGAATCATCAACCACCACATTGATAGACTCCATGACCGTTCCAAAACGTTGATTAAGCACTCGGTAAGCTCGACTGGTAGGAGAATAACCCAAGAATATACCAATATCACTTCTAGATTCAAATTTAGCTAAGGGTTCTCGATCCTTCAGAATATAACACTTACTGCCAAAGACATGGAAATACGACACATCTAGTTTCTTCCCTTTCCAAATCTCATAAGGTGTCTTCTCGGTAAATGGACGCAGATATACTCTGTTGATGGTGTAGCATGCAGTGTGTACCGCCTCAGCCCAGTATCTAGAATGAATTTTTTTTCTCGGCTAACATTGCTCGCGCCATTTCCTGCAGTGTTCGATTATTTCTTTCTACTATACCATTTTGTTGAGAAGTTATGGGGGCAGAAAACTCGTGGTGTATACCAAGTGTCTCACAGATGTCATGAAACCTAGAATTTTCAAATTCTTTTCCATGATCACTCCTGATACGTGCAAGTTTTGCTTGAGCGGTTCCTTTTTCTACATGTAGCTTGTGCGCCAAGGTCTTGAAAACATCAGCAGCCTCTGACTTCTCTTTGAGAAATGATACCCACGTATACCTCGAGAAGTCGTCCACACAGACAAAAATATACTTCTTCCCTACCACACTGGGTGTATTGACCGGCCCCATTAAGTCCATATGTAGAAGCTCCAAAAGTCTTGACGTTGAAACATCATGTACGGCATGGTGTGGGATCCGAACTTGCTTTCCTTCTTTACACGATCCGCAAACAACCTCCTTGTTTTCACTGATTTCGGGAATACCTCTGACTGCATTCAGTCTGAAAATACGAGCCAAAGATTTATAATTTATGTGCCCCAATTTCTGTGCCACAGAGTACTGACTTCCTTCTTCGAGCTCAAGCAGGTGACATCTTGATCGAGCAGATAACAATTATCCATTGATCTTGATCCAGTGAATACTCCAGTCCCATGATTTACAACACATTTCTCTTTATCAAAATACACTGTCATTTCATTGTCACATAAATGGCTAATGCTCAACAGGTTTGCCTTCAGACCTTCCACTAGCAGCACATCATGGAACACTGGAAGCCCTTTGATGACTAACTCACCCTTGCCGATTATTCTGCTACGTTTCCCATCACCAAATCTAACATGTCCACCAAATCCAGGTTTGAATTTTCGCAGGAATTCAGGAACTCCAGTCATATGCCTTGAGCACGCACTATCAAAATACCATGAGGTTCCAGTGTGTGCCCCAAAACATACAAAACTTGAAAAACAAACATCTTGAGATTTTCGAACCCATACCTGGCTTACTGGTCGAGTGACGCGATGTGGACTTTGAGTGACACGTGTGTTCATAGATCCGGTTCTGTATCCTCCAGTGTTGAATCGGTGCATGGTATTGTATCCTGGGATGGTGTTGAAACTTCGATATGCAGTGTTAACAGACAGCATCCTGAGCAGCTTAAAACACCTATTTCTCACATGGCCTTGAACTCCACAGTATCTGCATCGTCTGATCCTTTTGGTGGGACAATTCTTCTCGATTATTCTTGGAGCTGGTGCACCTTGATCTGTCTTGTTTCTCAACACATTCACTGTCCTTTCATAACCAATTCCATATTTGGTCGTCTGTCCCATTCGTAGACAATCTTCGAGCTTAGCTTTCCCTGTATTGAGACATCTAATAGCTTGTTCTGCTGCCTCTGCTCGTTGCACCACTTCGGCAAATTCCTTCTTAAACTTTTCCAGATCTCCAATTGCCTCTTCCTTTTCAAGTTCATTCACTTTAACTTTTTCACTTAACCTCTTGTTCTCAAACTTGAGCTCTTTGTTTTCATCCGCCACTTTTAACCACATCTTGTACATCTCCATACTTTCCTTGCGAATGTCATCATCACTAATGCTTCTAGTCTCTTCATCAGAGCTACCACTCTCTTCTTCGTTCAGCACACCGAGACCTTTCTTAAAAGAGTCTTCTAACTCTACCATTGACACACCGAAAGCAACATGATTTGTATACTCCTCTCCATCCTTAACATCATCTCCTCCGTCATCATCACTCCAGGTTGTGGCATACGATTTTCCTTGCCTTTTAAGAGTATTGGCACACTCAGCTTGTATGTGTCCAAAACCTTCACATTCTCTGCACTGGATTTTCCTGTTCAGGTTTGGATTTGTCGATTTAATCTTTGGTGTTTCAACACCAGTTGCTTGACCAAATCTTGGAGTGGAGTTGGCGTTAGGATTTTTGCTCCCACTTGACTTATCTTGTGGTTTCCTACCCATATTCTTCATAAATCTGGAGAAGTTTCTGGTTATGTTTCCAATTTCATCGGAATCTTCATTATCTGTATGATCATCTGCCTTCCCAGAGTTTGTGCTTGAAAAAGCCATCTCTTTCTTTCCAGTTTTTGTGTGCAGCATTTCCATCTCATATGATTCCAGAGATCCCATAAGCTCATCAAGAGTCATTGTCCCAATCCTTCCATTTTCATTAATTGCTGTGACCTTCATATTGAACCGTGGAGGTAACGCCCTCAACACCTTCCTGACAAGTTTTTGGTCTTTGTACTTTTTACCGAACTGAAACGCCTTGTTTGAAATATCTCAAACTCGTCCATCAAACTCGGAAATAGTCTCATCTTCGCGCATCTTCAATTCTTCGAATTTTGATGTATAGTATTGCAACTTTGATTCTCTGACCGAGCTTGTCCCTTCATGATACGTTTGTAACACATCCCATGCTTCCTTCGCAGTCTCACAATTTGAAATCATCTTAAATTGATCTTCATCCACTGCCGTGAAGATGGCATTAAATGCCTTTGAGTTGGACACGTGTGCTTTATGCTCCTCAGTAGAATATTTAGAAAATGGTTTGGCCGTTGATGAGCTTGATCCCTCAGTATCATCACTTGAAGGTGGAGTGTATTGATTTATGAAAAAGTTCCAGGCTTGATCATCTAGTGCTCCAATGAACACTTTCATACGTGCCTTCCAATAGGCATAATTTCCTTGTTCCAGCAACGGTGGTCGCGTGACCGAAGCCCCCTCCTTTGGTGCCATGGTGAAACCTGATCTCACTCTCCCTGTATAGGGGTTAGCAAGTGCCGAGCTCTGATACCAATTGAAATTCTGTTTCACCTAAAGTATATACTATTATGCCAAGTTGTTTATCGTTTAGTGTTGGAACACAAAATAAAACACACAGTGCACACACAACTTGTTTACGCAGTTCGGTGAAATTACGCCTACGTCTGCGGGGCCTGCCCAGATCAGAAACCATCCACTAGAAAGCAGTCTTTAGTACAAGAAGCTTAACTTGAATACTAATCCATTGCTAACCTATGAGTGAATGTCATGAGATCCCCTCACCGTCGATCCTACGTCGTTGAACCCTCACGATCAACACGTCTCCCTGGATCTCCTCCTCCCGAGGAATTAAGACTTCCTTGTTTCTGATCTTTATGAACTTGGTCGGATGAATCAACTCTCCTCCAAACACTTCAGGCAGATCGCTCCAACACTTCTCACGTAGAGATGAATTCTTGGTTGCTCTTTGATTGCGTTGTATCTTCTTCTTTTTATATCCTTCACAATCCTGCCTTCTATCGAACTCTTTCCTTGTCTAACTCTACCATCAATAGACTTCTAGACTAAGGAAAGATCTAATTCTAATCTTGTATTTTAAATGGACAATCCTTTATCAATAGGACTTGTACCATAAATTAACTACTTAATCAATTCCTAACTATTACAGGAATATTCGTTTACCAGAATTAGATTTCCACGAAATCACATAATAATCTGCACAATATTCTGATCTGATCGCATAATTATACTCCATAATTCGCTCCATAATTCGTGGCTAAAACCTGCTGTCTAGAAAAAACTTGATCGCAATGGTGTTAAAACACCATATCACCAGTATTCACAATATGCCATAAATAAGTCCAACTCCCAAGGACTCTACAGAATTGCCAAATTTAAGTTCTCAAACTAAAATTTCAGAAGTGTCTTTCTCCTTTCAATCACTCCCAGATCATATAAGGGGATTATTGATTCTGGATAAAATGGAAGTGCCAACTGTTAGATTAAATTGATGTATATACTTTGGAATCTACTTAATTTTTCTGATTTGCTTTGTAGGATAGGGCTTAGCAAGACCAAAAGGGGGATCTTCCTTCAAATCACAAGGCTTTTGCACTTTCAAAATTACTCCTACAGTTCCAGCCAACTGAAGAAAAAATCTCCCTACACTTTTCATGAGCAACAAAACTTAGAAGATGTCTGGCCAATGCTTGCAATTAACACAAAGGGTGGAGATTGTAAGTTTTGGAAACACATATTCTACTCTCAAAATGTATCTTGATTATATTACATGTATTTTTTGCTAGACAAATACTTTTTGGCGTAAAATGTTACTCTGATAATGACACGATCATCTCATTAACAAGGATTGGGGCCCTTAATAAATCACCCCCCACCAATGGTGGTTTTAATTTTTAAAAAATAAAATTGTTCTGTATATATATAAAAAACAATGCTTATGGCTTATTGTAAATGATGATCATGTGTTAATGATAGAAGAAATGCCTATTGCACTATGTAAGTTTGGTTGTCTCTTTTAACCATGTTATTAAGAGGAATGATAGTCTTCGTATGTATATCTAATTGATTTTGTAAATGATGCGACATCGCGGTCGCCGCCGCACACCTAAACTGCATCGCCAATGGCAAGTCCACTATGATTGCCCCTGCATTGATTGTGCCTCTATTACCCAGTGTGAAGAAATGTGGTCTTCACCCAAATGTCCATGAACATTCACTTCTATGGAGGATAGCAAAGACAATCATTCAAAGTATTAAATTGCAACACTATTCCCATCCCCATGCTTAGAAAGTTGAAACATTATTTGTTTGACCTATGAGAGTTCAACTATCATGTTTTTTTGGCAAGAACCATTTGGAGGTAATGTTCACAAGAAGGAGGATTTCTTGAGATATCGAGATAAGTTTTGCTTGAGAGCTCTTGGCCATTGGTGAACTTGGAGTAGTATAAATAGGGGATGAACTTAGTAATTCAAACACACCTCAAGCATAACATTCCTTTGCTACTTGATTTATTCTCCCTTCAGCTCTCCTTTGTAGTTGTAGAAGCCAAATACCTCATCTTTATATTTTGCCACATTATTCCTTCATAAGTGGTAGGCAAAGCCTTGCAATACTTTCTCCACATATAGTGAAGCTTCTGGTCTCCTTTGGTCGTGGATGTAGGTCAACTTAGCTGAACCACATAAATCTTTGTGTCTATTATTTCCTTTATTTTCTTTACATTTTCTTTGTCATCAATCTTTTAGGGCTAATGGATATCTCATGGGATTCATATTCCTAACAAATTGGTATCAGAGCCATATCTCATTTTTTATATATTAGCCACCATGACGGTAACAAGGACTTTAATTGAAAAGTTTGACCAGAGTGTAAACTTTGGTATGTGGAAACTCAAGATGGAAGCCATCCTAATCCAGGATGGATGTGAGCTAGCCCTTGAAGGAGTGGAGGAAAGGCCAGTGGACATGTCGCCAGAAGATTTTGGTGATCTCGACAAGAAGGCTAGATCGCTCATTATTTTAAATCTCTCTAACGAGGTTTTTCATGAAGTTGCTACAGAGAGAACTGCCAAAGGTATGTTTGATCAGTTGAAATCTACATACATGAAGAAGACAATGGAGAATCACCTCTATTTGAAATAAAAGTTGTACATGTTGAAAATGGCGGAAGGTACATCTATACTCTCACATCTTGATAAATTTGATTCCATCATTTTGGATTTGGAGAATGTAGATGCTAAAATTGATGAAAAAGATCAAGCCATTTTATTTTTATGTTCCCTTCCTCCTATCCTTTAAGTATTTTTGAGATACTATGATTTATGGGAAAGAGTCGGTCTAATACAATAGTATAAAATCTGCATTAAAATCTAAAGAGCAGATAGATAGGGACATTATGGGGGAATCGAGTGGAACTCACGCTGAGGGTTTGTTTGTGGGGGTAGAGGTGAAAATAGAGATTTCTGAAGGTGGTAGATCCAAAGGAAGGTCGAAGTCTAGATACAGAAATAAAATTTGCAACTATTGCAAGAAAAAGGGGCACATTAAGGCTGATTGCTTTAAATTGAAAAATATAAAAAAGGAGCAGAATAGCAGCAATGCTGGTGAAACTAGTGTAGTAGAAAATGAGAGTGATGGAATCACATTTTTGGCCATGGATAATAAGTCAAGGTCTTCTAGTGAGTGGCTCTTAGATTCGGGTTGTTCTTACCACATAAGTTATGATAGGGGTGATTTTTCCACTTATGAAGAATAGGATGGTAGAATTGTTTTGATGGGAAATAATGCTCCTTGTAATGTTTTTGGTAGGGGAACAATTCAAATCAAAATGTACGATGCCATTATTAGGGCACTCACTAGTTTTAGACATGTTCTTGACTTAAAGAAAAACCTCATCTCTCTTGGCACTCTTAATGCTCTTGGGAACAGATATTCAGGTGATGGTGGAATCCTGAAAATCTGTAAAGGTGCTCTTGTGCTAATGAAGGCTTACATAGTTGGCACTTTGTATGTTTTGCAGGGATCTACAGTAACTGGGACAGTGGCTGTCTCAACTTCCTCAGATGAAGACATCACCAAATTGTGGCATATGGGTTGGGACATATGGGTGAGAAAGGCTTAACATTGTCAAGCAAGAAAGGTCTACTTTGTGGTCAAATTACTGGTAAGTTGGACTTTTGTGAAAACTCTATTTTTGGAAAGCAGAATAGAGTTAGCTTTCGCTCACATGCAATTCATAAAATAAAAGGTACTTTGGACTACATTCATTATGATCTTTGGGGTTGGGGGCCTTCTCGTGTTCCTTCTAAGGGTGGTGCAAGATATATGATTACTTTTATCGATGACTATTCAAGAAAAGTTTGGGTATATTTTTTGAAGCTTAAAAGTGATGTTTTCCTAACATTTAAACAATGGAAGACTTTGATTGAAAAATAGACAGGAAAATAAATTAAGCTACTGATGACTAACAATGGGTTGGAATTTTGTGGAAATGAATTCAATGACATCTGCAAAAATGAAGGAATAGCTCGACACTGTACTGTTAGAATGATGCCTCAATAGAATAGTGTGGCAGGGCGGATGAATCATACTCTTTTGGAAAGAGCTTAGTGCATGATCTCAAATGCCAAGTTGACATTAGACTTTGGGGCAGAAGTCATATCTATGGCTTGTCACATCGTCAACCTCCCTCCATGTGCACCTCTTGATTTCAAGACTCCGGAGGAAGTTTGGTTAGGTACTCCTGTTGATTACTCTAATTTAAGAATATTTAGGTGTACGGCTTATATGCATGTTTATGGGGGAAAGCTAGAGCCTAGGGCTAGAAATGTATTTTCCTCGGTTATGCTTCAGGGGTGAAAGGATATATATTGTGGTATCCTGATCCCAAATCACTCAAATTTGTAATTAGTAGAGATGTTACATTTGATGAATATCATATGTTACATCCTGGAAAAGAGTCTTGTAATCCTTTTGATTCAGAAAAAATGGATAGTGCACAAAAGTAGGTGGAGTTAGAGATTGGTGGTTCTTCCAGGAGAAACCCAACCCAAGAAGTGGTTGAAGAATCTGATCATAAACATGCTGAAGATCAACCGGGGGATGAGGATTATTCCATTTCCAGAGATAGACCGAGACGTGACATTCGATCACCATTGAGGTATGCAAATTTGGTTGCATATGCTTTATCGAAGGCACATGAAACAGGTGGAGACAAGGAACCTTCCACATATTTAGAGGCGGTTTCGAGTGCTAATTTAGACGAATGGTTGGTGGCTATTAATAAAGAGATGGAATCTATACACAAGAATAGAACATGGGATCTTGTGGCACCACCAAAAGGAAAGAAAATTGTTGGTTGCAAATGGGTTTTTAAGAGAAAGGAAAATACTTCAGGTGTTGATAATGCAAGGTACAAAGCACTATTGGTCGCAAAGGGCTACAGTCGGGTACAAGGTGTAGATTTCAATGATGTTTTCTCACCTGTTGTGAAACATAGCTCTATTAGTGTATTGCTTGATTTGGTTGCAATGTATGATCTGGAGTTAGAACAGCTAGATGTCAGGACAGCTTTCTTGCATGGTGAATTCTTGCATGGTGAATTAGATGAACATATCTAAATGAGTCAACCTGAAGGTTTTGAAGTTCAAGGTAAAGATGACTGGGTTTGCTTGTTGAAGAAATCCTTATATGGATTAAAGAAGTCTCCAAGACAATGGTATAAGAAGTTTGATTCTTTTATGTTGGGTCATGGTTTCCCCCAGAAGCATGTATGATAGTTGTGTATACTTTTGGATGTTACAAGATAATTCATTAATTTATTTTCTATTATATGTTGATGACATACTCATTGCGGCTAAGAATATTGCAGAAATTCGTGAGTTGGAGGCCTTGTTGAATAGTGAATTTGAGATGAAAGATTTGGGTGAAGCTATGAAGATTCTTGGTATGGAGATAAGAAGAAATCAAGGAGTTGGAAATTTATACCTGGCCCTAGAGAGTTACCTTAAGAAAGTTTTGGAGCGATTTGGCATGCATAATGCCAAACTAGTTAGCACTCCTCTTGGTAGCCATTTCAGGCTATCTGCTACCCAATCACAAAAAATAGAGGAAGAAGAAGATTACATGGCTAGAGTTCTTTATTCAAATGTATTTGGGAGTATAATGTATGCAATGCTTTGTACTCGCCCTGATATCTCACAAGCTGTTAGTGTTGTTAGCAGGTATATGGCTGATCCGGGCAAATCACATTGGCAGGCTGTGAAGCAGATTCTTAGATACTTAAAGGGTACTTCGAATATGTGTTTGGTGTTTGGTTGAACCAATAACACTTTGGTTGGTTTTGTAGATTCAGACTTTGCCGGTGATCTTGATAAGTGCAGGTCCCTTACAGGTTATGTATTTTGCATTAGAGGTTGTGCAATTAGCTAGAAAGTTAGTCTACAACATGTAGTTTCTTTATCTACTACTAAGGCAGAATATATGGCAGTCACAGAGGCAATCAAAGAAGATTTATGGTTGAGAGGTCTCTTCTGCGAATTAACTCTACAACAAAGGGTTACTACCATTCACTGTGATAGTTAAAGTGCAATTTACTTAATTAAAGATCAGATGTATCATGAGCGGACAAAGCATATTGATATTAAGTATCACTTCATTCGTGATACCATTGCACAGAAGAAGGTCCTTGTTAAGAAAATCAATACAAAGGATAATCCTACTGATATGTTCACAAAGGCTCTTCGCTATTTCAAGTTCAAACAGTGCTTGGACTTGAATGGTGTTCATTGTTGGTGATTCGGCCCATTAGGGCCATTCCGAAGGAGGGTGAGTAAGCTATTACTTTTGGGGTTCAGACCAAGGCGGAGATTTGTGAAGAAATGTGGTCTTTACCCAATTGTCCATGAACATTCACTTCCTTTGAGGATAGAAAAGACAATCATTCAAAGTATTAAATTGCAACACTATTCTCATCCCATGCTTAGCAAGTTGAAGCATTATTTATTTGACTATTTGGGTTCAACTATCATGGTTTTTTGGCAAGAACCATTTGAAAGTAATGTTCACAGGCCATGCTTGAAGCAAGGAGGATGATTTCTTGGGATATTGGGATAAGTTTTGTCTGAGAGCTCTTGACCATTGGTAAACTTAGAGTAGTATAAATAGGGGATGAACTTAGTAGTTCAAACATACCTCAAGCATAGCATTCCTTTGCTACTTGCTTTCTTCTCCCTTCAGCTCTCCTTTGCAGTTGTAGAAGCCAAATACCTCATCTTTATATTTTGCCACATAATTCCTTCATAGGTGGTAGGCAAAGCCTTGTAATACTTTCTCCACATATAGTGAAGCTTCCGGTCTCCTCCGGCCGTGGATGTAGGTTAACTTGACCGAACCACATAAATCCTTGTGTCCATTATTTCCTTTATTTTATTTACGTTTTCTTTGTTATCCATCTTTTTGGGCCAATAGATATCTCATGGTATTCGCATTCCTAACACCCAGCATTCACATGTTAGAAATTATGAGGTATATACTGTGACCAGTGCACCCAAGGGAGGACTGCACTTAACGTTGATCATGATGCTCCTGTAGTCAGCTCTATTCGTGTATTTCTTGCTTTTGTTGCCATGTATGATCTGGAGATTTAGGTGCATCTAAGAAGATTCTTGGAATGGAGATAAGAAGAGATCTAGGAGTTAGAAAGTTGTACCTGACTCAGCAGAGTTACCTTAAGAATGTTTTGGAACGATTTGGCATGCATGATGCCAAACCAGTTAGCACACCTCTTGGTAGCCATTTCAGGCTAATCTGCTGCCCAATCACCAAAAATAGAGGAGGAGGAAGAAGATTATATGGCCAGAGTTCCTTATTCAAATGCAGTTGGGAGTATAATGTATGCAATGGTTTGTACTCGCCCTGATATCTCACAAGCTGTTAGTGTTGTTAGCAGGTATATGGCCAATCGAGGCAAATCACAATGGCAGACTGTGAAGTGGATTCTTAGAAACTTAAAGGGTACTTCGAACATGTGTTTGGAGTTTGGTATAACCAATAACACTCTGGTTGGTTGTGTAGATTCATATTTTACTGGTGATCTTGATAAGCGCAGGTCTCTTACATGTTATGTATTTTTCATTGGAGGTTGTGCAATTAGCTATAAAGCTACTCTACACCATGTAGTTTCCTTATCTACTACTGAGGCAGAATATATGGCAGTTACAGAGGCTATCAAAGAAGTTTTATGGTTGAGAGGTCTCTTCAGCGAATTAACTCTACAAAAAAGGGTTAGTACCATTCACTGTGATAGTCAAAGTGCAATTTACTTGACTAAAGATAAGATATATTGATATGAATATCAAATGATTTAATGTGCTTTAAATGCTTTGATGGAACAACTTTATGATGAAGAATTGAAGAAGAAGTCATCATCGACATCTTGGATTTATTGTTCAAGACTGTCGACGAACTGAAAACATCATGAAGAACACTATACTTTTTTCCCACTGGGTTTTTAATGAGGTAGTGTGATCACTGTAAAATATTGTAAAATTATTTTATTTTGGGTTTATTGGACTGATAGCTCGGCTATGTGGGCTTTGAAGAGCTGAATTTTGAAAATACAGTCCATTAGAGTTTAGTATATTCAGTTTTATTCTGATTAGAATTACATTTGGTAAGATTAGATAAGGTAATATTCTTCAAGGTTACTTCTTAAAGAATTTGACCAGATTACCTTAGATTACCATTTATTTTAGGTTTTTTAGTTAGATATGGTTTAGCTTCTTTAAGCTGCCATAATCCTTTTCAGTTTCCTGTTTGTATTTTTGAAGATCATACCTATGTACTATAAATAGGGGTGGTTTTCAATATTATTTTTACCTACAACACTTTTATCAATAAAATATACAACATTTTGAGTTCATACTCTTTGCTTGCGAGCTATTCCATTGTTGCTTAACCCCGATGGCTAGTTAAGTATCAATAAACCTTGTAATCTGATCCTGATGGCTATTTAGAGAGCAAGTCAAAGTTAGGTGTACCTCGAGGGCTAGACACCTGAATTTTGTGCGAGATAGTGAGGGTTTGCAGATCCCTTCACTAGTTCAAAGATATTAATTTCGCAAATCGTGAGTCTTTGCAAGGAGATTCATATCCTATATCATGAGCAGACGAAGCATATTGATATTAAGTACCACTTCATTTGTGATATCATTGTACCAAAGAAGGTCTTTGTTTAGAAAATCAATACAAAGGATAATCCTGCTGATATGTTTACGATGGCTCTTCCCTATTTTAAGTTTAAGCAGTGTTTGGACTTTATTGGTCTTCATTGTTGGTGATTCGGCCCAATGAGGGTCATACCGGGGGAGGTTGAGTAAGCTATTACTTTTGGGGTTCAGACCAAGGTGGAGATTTGTGAAGGGTCTTCACCCATGAACATTCTCTTGTTTGGAGGATAGCAAAGAGAAGCATGCAAAGCATTAAATATCAACACTATTCTCATTTCATGCTTAGCAAGTTGAAGCATTATTTCTTTGACTGTTGGGGTTCAACTATGATGATCTTTTGGCACGAATCTTTTGGACTCAATATTCACAATCAATCCTTGAAGCAAGAAGGGGGATTTCTTGGGATTTTGGGATAAATTTTGTTTGAGAGCTTTTAGTCATTGATGAACTTGTAGCATTCCTCAATCATAGCATTCATTTGCTACTTGTTTTCTTCTCCCTTTAGCTCTCCTTTGTAGCTGTAGAAGCCAAAGCCCTCATCTTTATATTTTGACACATAATTCCTTCATAGGTGGTAGGCAAAACCTTGTAATACTTTCTCCACATATAGTGAAGCTTCCGGTCTCCTCCGGCCGGGAATGTAGGTCAACTTGACCAAACCACGTAAATGCTTGTGTCCATTATTTTCTTTATTTTCTTTACGTTTTCTTTGTTATCCATCTTTTCGTGCTAATAGATATCTCGTGAGATTCATATTCCTAACATTTCCCTTCCAGAGATCATGACAAAAAGTCTGTAAGTCAAACTATCTTTGTCTTTCTTCTTTGTTTCCTGTTCTTGTTTAACATTGGGATCATGTCGATTCCCTCTTCTCCTTTTGTCATTCTGGCTCAAAGTCTAGTTTAATAAAGGGAACTAGTAAATTCATGTAATTTTTGTTCTTCAATAGGTGGAACCAGCAACACTTGTTCCATTGGAGAATGGATGCAAGCAAGTATTTCTGGTATACATACTATTGGAATAATTTTAGTCAATTTATAGTTATATTTTCAGATTTTACTAATAGAACTGCAACAAGAGATTACTTGCATAAGAATATTTTGAAAATACATCTGTCTTTCTTATAGGTTGGTGATCCAGTTCAGTTGCCAGCCACTGTTATCTCTCCAGTTGCTGAAAAGTTTGGGTACTTTGAATTATTAATGGAGGTGCTTCTCGTGTGCTGGTACTAAGTTTTTTATCCTTTTGTGAAGATACAGAATGAGTTTGTTTAAAAGATTCCAGAAAGCGGGCTATTCTGTCCAGATACTGAAGACTCAATATCGCATGCATCCAGAGGTCCGTTGAAGCTCGCTAAAACTTTATGGTTTGATTTTGTCTCATTATTTTCTGCTCTTTATCGTATGCAGATAAGGAGCTTTCCTTCAAAAGAAGTCTATGATGAAGTGCTGGAGGATGGACCTGATGTTCTAATACAAACAAAACGGTTGTGGCATGAATATGGCTGCTTCGGACCCTTTAGCTTCTTTGATATTCACGACGGAAAGGAATCCCAGCCTTCAGAGAGTGGGTCTTGGGTTAATCACGACGAAGTGGAGTTTATTTTGGCAATGTATAATAAACTGGTGACCAGATACCCAGAACTCAAGTCATAAAAAATTGTCTGCCAGCAAGTCAAACTCTTCCGTGACAAGTTCAAGAGACTTTTGGCATGGAATCAGAAAAGCTCGTGGATATTAACACAGTTGATGGGTTCCAGGTAGCTACTTGTTCCATACTGTATTCTTCAGATTATAACCACCGATCTGTTGCTCCAATTGTTTCTTTTCCAAAGGAGCTTTATTTGGCATCTGGAATTCATGTACAAAGTTGTAATGATGTTTCTTGACTTTCTACGTGAGCATTTAAGTTATGCTGATGCATTTGATGTGGGCACACCACACGTTAATCATATAAAACACTACTATTCATTCGCAACTTGAATGTTGGCAGGGTTGATTTCTTTATTACTGACAGTTTTGGGTAAGGATTTTTTGAATCCTGCAAGCATACGTAGAACTTGCGACTAATTACGCCACAAGAAAATTTTCAGAGCTGGAGTCAGTTGTCTAGGCAAACAGGGAGAAGAAGTTTGCAAGTGTTAGTCTGCACCGCCAATGCATGTGTTCACCAAACCTGTTCCACATAGCAAGTTTCAACATTGTTTGGACTTGCTGAACATCAGAGCTGACTAGGTGCTCTATGGGCAGTCCCGGGAGTGGAGGGCGAAGTCTACTCATCTGGCACTGCAATGGTGCATCTGGAGTTTTCTACTTTGAGGATTCAAGTCAAGGTGGAGATTTGTTGGTATGCCTTGAATACTGTAATAGCCGCTTCTGCGACCCTGGCCTGGGGGTCCGGGGGGGGCGGAGACGCCCCCGGTCCGACGGTATAGCTTGTCTCTTTATTGGACTGCTGTTGATTTGGGCCGAGTTTTTGGCCCAGTTTGTTAGGATTTAGTGGAGACAGCATATAAAGTGTCTCTCTCCTCTCTGTAAACACTAATTATGTTCTGCACGTAGATAGTTAGAAATCTGGCCAATTTCTTGGCGTCTGTAACTTGCTACCTACTATAGTGAATCCGTCTCCCGTGGATGTAGCCAAAATTGGTGAACCACGTAAATCCCGTGTCTTGTTATTTTCGTTCATATTTTCTGTTCTTTCTCCATTCTGCACAACAAACTGGTATCAGAGCGGTTTCTTTTTCCGGTGAGATCCGTAGTGGGTGTATCAGATTCTGGGCTCATCAGATCCGGGCTGATCGGGGAGAAAGATGTCCGGGTTGAACGTGAAGATTGACAAGTTTACTGGGAGAAACAGTTTCAGTTTATGGCAGATCAAGATGCGAGCTTTGCTGAAACAGCAAAGTTTGTGGGCTCCGCTGATGAAGGATTTCACGAGCAGTTCTGGCGATGTGGTGGGTCTGGAAGAAAATGCACACTCGACGATTATGCTATGTCTCGCGGACGAAATCATCACTGAGGTCTCAGATCAGGAGACTGCTGCACAACTGTGGCTGAAGTTGGAGAGTTTGTATATGACGAAATCTCTAACCAACAAGCTGCTTCTGAAACAACGCCTCTTCAGTCTCCGAATGCAGGAAGGTACGCAACTCAGAGACCATCTAGATCAATTGAATACTTTGTTATTAGAATTGCGAAATATAGATGTGAAAATTGAAGATGAAGATGCTGCTTTGATTTTGCTAGTGTCTTTACCGCTTTCGTATGAGAATTTTGTCTAGTCATTTATTGTTGGTAAAGATTCCGTGTCTCTGGAGGAAGTTAGATCCTCTCTCCATAGCTGAGAGTTGCGACATAAGGCAAACAGTACAGGTACAGAAAGTCAGGCCTCTGGCTTGTTTGCTAGTGGCAGAAACACAAAGGGCAAGGGAACCGGCAGTAAGAAGAAGGGCAAGAAGTCATCTTCAAAGGGTCCTAAGGCCAATGATGTTTGTAACTACTGTAAGGAGAAGGGGCATTGGAAAGAGGAGTGTCCGAAGAAGGCTAGTAAATATGGGAGTACATCTGGTACTGCTGCTGTGGCAGAAGGGGATTTCAGTTCTGAAGATGATTTTGCTCTAGCTGCTACTGGGAAAAATAATCATCCTAATGCGTGGTTTCTTGATTCTGGGGCATCTTACCATATATGCCCAAAGAGAGATTATTTCTCAACTTATGAGCAGGCTGAGGGCATCATTACTACGGCAAATGGTGTTGCGTGCAAGGTAGTTGGGATTTGGTTCAATCAAGATCAGGACGCATGATGGTAGTTTCTGTACTTTGAACGATGTCAGGCATGTTCCATTGATGACAAAGAATCTAATTTCTCTTCCCACGTTGGATAGAAAGGGTTTCGACTACTCAGGGAGTGATGGAGTTCTGTGTGTCTGCAGAGGTTCTAAGCTGGTTCTGAAAGGTGTTCTGCATGGTACTTTGTATTTTCTACAAGGTTCCACGGTTATGGATTCTGTTAATGTTGCATCTTCGGAGGTTCACCAGGATGATATGACTATGTTATGGCATATGAGGCTTGGTCACATGGGTGAAAGAGGGATGCAGATTCTGTCGAAGAATAATCTTCTTGATGGCCACAAGGTCAAGAGCTTGGACTTCTGTGAGCATTTTGTTTTTGGGAAGCATCATCGCAGCAAGTTTCCTAAAGCGATTCATAGAACAAAGGGCACATTGGATTACATCCATTCTGATTGTTGGGGACCTTCCCGAGTTGAGTTACTGGGAGGTCACAGCTACTTTGTTTCTCTGATTGATGATTACTCAAGGATGAATTGGGTTATCATGATGAAACATAAGAGTGAAGCTTTCTCGAAGTTCAAAGAGTGGAAAGCTTTGGTTGAAAATCATACTGGGAAGAATATCAAGAGGCTTCGAACTGATAATGGGCTGGAATTCTGCTCATCTGAGTTTGATCAGTTTTGTAGGGATGAAGGGATTGTCCGTCATCATACTGTCAGGAAACGCCATAGCAGAATGGCGTAGCTGAGCGGATGAATCAGACAATGCTGGCGAGAGCGAGGTGCATGCTCTCTAATGCTGGTTTGGAAAGGAGATTCTGGGCAGAGTTGGTGAGTACAGCTTGTTACTTGATCAACCGCGGGCCTCACACGGGTATAGAGTGCAAAATACCTATGGAGTTGTGGTCAGGTAAAGTTGTTGATTACTCCAAGTTAAAAGTTTTTGGTTGTACATCTTATTATCATGTTAGTGATGGTAAGTTAGAGCCCCGAGCCAAGAAGGGTGTCTTTGTAGGTTATGGAGATGGAGTTAAAGGCTCCAGGATATGGTTTCCATCTAAGAAGAGGGTTATTCTGAGCAGGGACGGTGTCTTTAATGAAAATTCTTTGTTTAGATCTATGGTGAAGCCCACAGTTGTGCCAGAAACTAGTGGAGTTGATAAACAGGTGGAGCTTGATGTCACTCAAGGTGAAAATAGATTGGAACAATTTGAGGTGGATCAAGAGCCACAGACAGAATCTGAGATACCAGAATCTCCACCACCAGATCCTCAACCATCAGGAGCTACAGTCCGCAATTTAACTCGGGATCGACCCAGGAGGGTTGGAGTTGGGGTGCCCAAGAGATATGGGTTTGATGATATGGTGGGTTATGCACTACAGGTTGCTGAGGAGGTGGATACTCATGAGCCATCCACCTACAGAGAAGCTGTTTCAGGTACTGATGCTGACAAATGGTTTGTAGCAATGGGAGATGAGGTGGAGTCCCTCCAGAAGAACCAGACATGGGATTTGGTTCAACAGCCTCAAGGGAGAAAGGTTATCACTTGCAAATGGGTTTTCAAGAAAAAGGAAGAGATATCACCTACAGAGGGAGTCAAGTACAAGGCTAGAGTTGTTGCTAGAGGTTTCAGTCAGAGAGAGGGAGTAGATTACAATGAGATTTTCTCACCAGTGGTCAGACACACTTCCATCAGGGTGTTGCTAGTTATAGTGACACATCAGGATTTGGAGCTTGAACAACTTGATGTGAAGACTGCTTTTCTACATGGAGAGTTGGAGGAAGAAATATACATGACTCAGCCAGATGGTTTCCAAGTTCCTGGCAAGGAAAAATATGTTTGCAAGTTGAAGAAGTCCTTATATGGGCTTAAGCAGTCTCCGAGGCAGTGGTACAAGAGATTGGACAGCTACATGCTTGCGTTGGGATACACAAGGAGTTCATATGATTGTTGTGTCTACTACAGCAAGTTGAGAGATGAGTCATTCATTTATCTGGTGCTTTATGTAGATGACATGTTGATAGCCTCAAAAAGTAAGCATGAGGTTCAGAAGTTGAAAGGACTTCTTAGTGCTGAGTTTGAGATGAAGGATCTGGGTGCAGCTCGGAAGATACTAGGAATGGAGATTCTTAGGGATCGAAGTCAGCGGAAGCTTTTCTTGTCACAGAAAGGCTACATTCAGAAAGTGTTGGCTAGGTTTGGTATGTCTACAGCGAAGCCTGTAGACACTCCTAGTGCTGCAAATATCCATCTCACCACCATGTTTGCTCCTCAGTCAGACGAGGAGAAGGAGTATATGTCTCGGGTTCCTTATACCAATGCGGTGGGGAGTTTGATGTATGCTATGGTTTGCACGAGGCCAGATTTAGCATAGGCAGTCAGTGTTGTGAGCAGGTTCATGGGGCAACCGGGAAAGGAACATTGGCAAGCTGTGAAGAGGATTTTCAGTTATCTTAGAGGTACGTCTGATGTGGGTCTCATTTATGGAGGTGATATCGAGTGCTTAGTTACAGGCTACTCTGATTCTGATTATGCTGGTGATGTTGTCACAAAGAGATTGATGACTGGTTATGTATTCACTTTGGGAGGTTCTGTGGTTAGCTGGAAGGCGACTTTGCAACCTACAGTGACGTTGTCTACTACGGAAGCAGAGTACATGGCTCTGACATAGGCTGCAAAGGAGGGAATATGGCTGAAAGGGCTGGTTAGTGATCTTGGTCTACATCAGGATCAGGCTACTGTGTACTGTGACAGCTTGAGTGCAATCTGCCTAGCCAAGGATCAGGTCCATCATGAGAGGACCAAGCATATTGATGTCAGATATCATTTCCTGAGGAGTGAGAGGAGAATCAGGGTGAAGAAAGTGGGAACTGCTGATAACCCCGCTGATATGTTCACCAAACCTGTTCCACATAGCAAGTTTCAACATTGATTGGACTTGCTGAACATCAGAGCTGACTAGGTGCTCTATGGGCAGTCCCGGGAGTGGAGGGCGAAGTCTACTCATCTGGCACTGCAATGGTGCATCTGGAGTTTTCTACTTTGAGGATTCAAGTCAAGGTGGAGATTTGTTGGTATGCCTTGAATACTGTAATAGCCGCTTCTGCGACCCTGGGCTGGGGGTCCGGAGGGCCGCAGACGCCCCCTGCGTTTTTGGCCCAGTTTGTTAGGGTTTAGTGGAGACAGCATATAAAGTGTCTCTCTCCTCTCTGTAAACACTAATTCTGTTCTGCACTTAGATAGGTAGAAATCTGGGCAATTTCTTAGTGTCTGTAACTTGCTACCTACTATAGTGAATCTGTCTCCCGTGGATGTAGCCAAAATTGGTGAACCACGTAAATCCTGTGTCTTGTTATTTTCGTTCATATTTTCTGTTCTTTCTCCATTCCGCACAACAACATGCTTTGTTTATTGTCTTTAAACTGGATGAAATTGTTGGACACATGCACCAAATGGGAAATTTGATTTTATTCTGAGCTCTGACAGATCCTGGTGTTGCCTTTGATATCTACTGTATGATTCATTCTATAGGACAATAACTTTGGACTTGTTAAGAAAGTAGTGTCTTCTATGTATAAGCGCAACATTCAGAGTTTGACTCAAAACATACTTGACTCTCTCTCTCCCTCTCTGTCTCTCCAGGACATAGCTAACATAGTCACCTTAAACATACCTAAGGGGGCTGAAATGCGTGTGCTTCAAATGGCATGTATCGAACTCGCTTCTACAACTTTCCTCACCACTATGTGCCATCGAGAGCTCTAATTTTTGTTAAATTACTTCATTCTAGATACAAGATGGTGAGATACATGCAACCATAAACCAGAAGGCTGTATGCTTCCAGGAGTAGTTCAGGTTTTTCGCTAAATCCCGCCCTCCGCTTCCACATGCTCAGGGGCTATGTTGATCAGATGGTTTTGAAGTTGAGGTGCAAAACATTATCATTATTTTACTGGATCCATTTTGTAAAGTCAAGGGATTTGCAAGTGAATATTTGATTGGCAATTTTGTGTGAACTTATTTTGAACAGGAAAACTTTCCATGTTGGAACATGCTGATGCGGAATATTTACGCCAAGGTTTTATGGAAATCAAAGTCAGAATATTGCAGTAGTTTGGAATAAATGGAATTTGTATATTTGACTATGTATATCAGGCGTGTGAAGCATAGTTGATTTATGGAAAATCCCTACTTATATGGAGGTGATATATTCGAATATATGGGATAGATTGATATAAGGTAAATCCCTTTATTTATGGGATTTGGATATGCTTCAAAAAGCAGATTTGGAATAGCAATATTGTTAAGATAATCAAGGAGTATTCCAATTTGTTCATGGATATAAATTGGGACAAAAATGGCTGCATACTCACGGATTTAATAGAGCAAAAATCTGCATACAGATTTTTGATATTTTTGAGAATTGCAAAGAGTCAGATTACTGTGTTCCAACATACCTGACCTGCTGCACAAAGTTCATAATCATAAACCTTAATTCCTTGGGAGGAGGAGATCTAGCGTCGATGGAGTTCGAGATCAGAGGGAGTCTGATCAAGGCGGATCGGTAGCTAGGGGAGCTAGCAGAATTCACACAATATAGTTAGCAAAGATAAGTATTTTGTAAACTGTACTCTGTACTGTATCTTTCTAATTAGTGGATTCATTCTGAACTGGGCCAGATGTAGGTGGATTACACCGAACTGCGTAACCAAGTCCTGTGTTCTTTACGTTTTACGTTATTATGCACTTGGTTAGATTAGTCATGTTGGAACACACTAGTAAGTACTAGAAAAAGTGGTAAAACTAAATTTCAATTGGTATCAGAGCCTCGTCACTTATTATTCCCTTGGTTGTTTCAAGGAAAGTGAGATCCAGTTTTACCATGACGACAAGAGAAGGAGCTTCAGTCTCTCAACCCCCCTGCTAGAAGGCAACAACTACAACTATTGGAAGGCATGCACGAGGGTCTTCATCAATTCACTAGACAAACTTGCATGGTTTTATGTTGAGAATGAATGGAATCATCCTACAGAAGATGCTGATACAAGTTCTAAGGCGGTAGAAGGAAAGTCAAGCCAAAGGAAGCAGAAACCTAAAGACAAGGCTAGATGGACTCCAGATAACCTCAAAGAATCTCTAGCGAATTCGAAGGCACTTAATGCAATCTTCACTGCAGTTGATGAAAATCAGTTCAAGCTTATCTCTACATGTCACCAAGCAAAGAAAGCATGGGACATTCTACAGACTGTTCATGAAGGAACCAGTCGAGTTTGTGAATCCAAATTACACATGCTGGCTACAAAGTTTGAGGAACTCAAAATGGATGAAGATGACACCATTGCTACATTCAATGGAAAACTCAGGGACATCTCCAACATGGCTTATCAACTTGGAAAGGTGTACAAAGAAACAAAACTGGTGAAAAAGACCCTAAGATCACTTCCCAAAAGATTTGTAATGAAAGTAGCAGCAATAGAGGAAGTAAGAGACGTAGCCACCATGAGCCTAGATGAACTAATGGGTTCATTATAGACATATGAGATGACATTCCAACAAGCTACAAAAAGAGTCTCTAAGGAATTGGCGTTCAAAGTGTCTCCACCTAAGGATAATCACGAGTCTGACAGCGATGATGAGATTGAAAAACTTACACTGATCACGAAGAATTTCTCGAGAATGCTAAAGAAGGCGGTCAACAAGAAATCTCAGGAAAGGTTTGGCGGAAATAGACAAAGACAACAAGACTCGGGTAATAATCGTGGAATGAGATTTGAACCAGGGAATCCACAGTTCGGGAGAAATCAGAATAGCGAACCAAAATAGGCTGGACGAATTCAGTGCAGAGAATGTGAAGGGTATGGTCATATTCAGGCTGAATGTGCTAACACTCGCAAGAAACGAGGAAAATCATATGCCACCTCTTGGAGTGAAGATGAAGATGATGAGAAGGACGAAGAGGAACTCACCAGTAACTACGTAGCTTTTGAAGCAAAGGTTCATGATACATCAGAGGACCAATGTTCCAACACACTGAACAAAGGTAAAGTTGTATGTTCCAACATAGATCTGGACGACTCACACAACAATGAAGATGATGATTTGTCTGTAAGTGATGAAGAAATCTACAGCACCTATGAAAAAATGTATGCTATGTGGGTCCAAGTAGCTGACACAAACAAAGAGCTGAACGAAGAAAAAAGGAAGTTAATGGAATGTGAAAGAGAATTACGGTTCACGATTGCAAAACTTGAAAAGAGTAATGAAGAACTGAATGGAAAACTCATAGCAGCAGTCAAGAGGGCCGAGATGTCTGAAGCAACTATTGTTAAATTAAATTCCGGAAAGGCAAAGCTTGATGATATTCTGGATATGGGAAGAAACTTTGGTGATCGACACGGGATTGGATACGGGAAAGAACCCAAGACTGAATCACATGAAAAACCAGTAACCCTCAAGGCTAAGATCCGAGAAGTAAAGCGAAAGTATGGGATGCCACATTAGAGAAAGCCACTCACAAGTAAATACTGTACGTATCAAGGACATACTGAAAAGCAGTGCAGAAGACTGATCAGAGATCAAATTACAAGAAGACAACTTCTGCCATGTTCCAACACAGGCGATATTCATACAGTAAAATCGATCAGAAAGGTATGGATTGTTAAAAAATCTAGTACGTTTCTGGTGGCACACACTTCTCTAACAGCTTATTCCAGTGATTCGTGGTACTTTGATAGCAGTTTTTCTCGCCACATGATTGGCACTCCAGAATATCTCATGAACATTACTCCATATGATGGCGGATATGTAACCTTTGGTGATGGAAAGAGAAGCAGAGTAATTGGCAAGGGCGAATTGAAAATTGAAGGGTTTCCAGTAATCACAAGTGTATTATTTGTTGAAGATTTAAATGCAAACTTGCTAAGTATAAGCCAGCTGTGTGACGACAATATGGTAGTGGAATTCCAGAAAGACAAATGTATAGTGAAGCATGGATAAAACAAGGTTCTTTCAGTAATAAGATCATCAGACAATTGCTATCTGCTAGAACAAGAAGTTCGGAGTATGATTTCAAAGCAAGATGAAGGAATTCTTTGGCACAGGAAGCTCGGCCACATCAATTATAAAACATTGGTGAAAATCGCAAATGTGAAAGCTGTACGAGGAATGCCTACCTTAACCAGCAAGGATGGAGTTGTATGTGGACCATGTCAACAAGGTAAACAAATTCGATCTGCTCACTCTTCAGTTCAGTATATTACTACATTCAGAAATCTGGAATTATTGCATATAGATTTGATGGGTCCGGTTAATACACCTAGTATAGGTGGAAAGAAATATATCTTTGTATGTGTTGATGACTTCTCCAGATTTACATGGGTAGCCTTTTTGAAAGAAAAATCTGATACGATAGAAGAATTTAGAAGCCTTGTAGTGAAGTTACAAACTGAAAAGGGGAGTCCAGTAGAGAAGATAATTCGAATTCGAAGTGATCGTGGTAGAGAATTTGAGAATGAACAATTCAGTTCCTTCTGCGATGAGCTTGGAATCCAACATGAGTTCTCGGCTCCTATCACCCCCTCAACAGAATGGCATCGTAGAACGAAAGAACATAACTCTACAAGAGATGGCTCAAGTTATGTTGGCAGAGAAAGATATTCACAAGAAATGGTGGGCAGAAGCGATCAATACAGCATGTTATACAATCAATCGAGTATATCTTCGACCATTCACCAGTAAAACATCCTACGAAATCTGGAAGGGAAAAAATCAAATGTCTCATATTTTCATGTGTTCGGAAGAAAATGCTACATTCTCAGAGATAGAGAACAATTGGCAAAATTTGACAATCGAAGTGATACAGGAATTTTTCTCGGGTATTCCATCAACAACCGTGCCTATAGAGTTTTTAATCATCGAACCAACACTCTCATGGAATCCATAAATGTTATTGTGGATGATTTGGAGGAAGAACAAAAGTCCGACGTTGTCGAGGAAGAATCTGGTAACTCTCATGTTCCAACACAGTTGTCTCAACCTGACAAGGCGCCTCCCTTGATTGAAACAGAATCACGTCAGAATACTGGCATGCCCAAGCAGATAAGTACTGAAACTGACGAAGCTGAGTATGTTGGAACATCATCCCCCACTACGGAATCATATGTTCCAACACATGACCAACCCGGTTCCACCATGAGAAGTACTCGATCAGTGCCTCGAGTTGATTATCGACGACTGGCTGGACTACACTGTTTTGTTTCTCTAATTGAACCCAAGAACTACAAAGAAGCCTTACTTGATGAGTATTGGATTGCTGCAATGCAGGATGAACTTGGTCAGTTTACAAGGAATAATGTTTGGTATCTTACTCCTCGCCCCAAAGGCATTAATGTCATTGGTACGAAGTGGATCTTCAAGAATAAATCAGATGCAGACGGCTTGGTCACCCAAAACAAAGCTAGACTTGTTGCTCAAGGTTATACACAAGTGGAAGGTGTTGATTTTGATGAAACCTTTGCGCCAGTTGCCAGGTTAGAATCTATCTGAATTCTACTAGCTATTGCCCGCTCTTTGAACTTTACTTTGTATCAAATGGATGTCAAGAGTGCCTTTTTAAATGGAGTGGTGAATGAAGAAGTATATGTGGAACAACCTAAAGGCTTTGAAGATCCTCATTATCCACATCATGTATATATTCTCAAGATGGCTTTATACAGACTAAAGCAGGCACCCAGGGAATGGTATGAACGACTTACTACCTTTCTTCTTCAGAAAGGTTATCGTCGAGGGGGAGTAGATCGCACTTTATTCGTGCTTGACAAGGCTTCAATGTTTCTGATTGCTCAAATTTATGTTAATGACATAGGTTTTGGTTCTACTTCACCATCTATGGTACATGATTTTGTCACCGTTATGCAATCTGAACTTGAAATGAGCATGGTTGGAGAGCTGACTTACTTTCTGGGATTGCAAGTCAAACAAGGACGAAATGGTCTATTCATAAATCAAAGTAAGTATGCCTTGAATTTGATTAAAAAATTTGGTCTCAGTAGTGCTCGAGCAGTCCGAACTCCTATGGGAGTTTCTGATAAACTGGTAAAGGATGAAAAAGGAATTCCGGTCGATCAGAAGTTATATAAAGGCATGATTGGAAGCTTATTGTATTTGACCGCAAGCAGACCAGATATATGTTTCAGTGTTGGAATATGTGCAAGATTTCAAGCTGATCCTAAGGAATCTCATCTTACTGCAGTTAAAAGAGTTATTCGATGTGTAAGTGGGACTTCTGAGTATGTGTTTGGTATTCTAAGAATCAAGATTCAGAGTTGATTGGGCTGGTAATGCTGATGATCGAAAAAGTACCACAGGTGGATGTTTCTTTATTGGAACAAATTTGGTGTCCTGGTATAGTAAGAAACAGAACTCGATTTCTCTATCTACTGCAGAAGCTGAATATCTTGCAGTAGGGAGTTGTTGTGCACAATTATTATAAATGAAACAAATGTTGAAATACCATGGAATTAATCAAGGCCCCTTAAAGATTCTATGTGACAACACAAGTGCTATTGATATCTCGAAAAATCCAGTGCAGCACTCAAGAACCAAACACATTGACATAAGGCATCACTTTATAAGAGATCTGGTTGAAAGAAAGGAAGTGGAAGTAGTCTATGTTCCAACACACGAGCAATTTGCTGATATATTTACAAAGCCGTTGGATGCCACCACTTTTGAGAGCCTTCGACAACACTTAGCTGTTTGTCAAATCTGAGGTAATTTTTACCATAATTATTCTTTCTTGTAAATATTTCTTTTGGTTATTTTCGTTTAGCAAAATCAGAAAAGAACAAAAAATAAGAGATGGTTAGTATGGTGTGTTGGAAGTTAATTGTGGCATGACAACTTGATTTGACAAGAGGAGAAAGTGCCATCATTACAAGTTTGGGAAATTAAAAAAAGGGGGAGAGTTTTGCAGGAAAAGAGGAGGTGAGTTGAAGAGTTGGTTTGGGTTTCTATGTTTTCTAAACACATTCCAAAATCTCTCTCTCGGTTAGTCTCAACTTCCTCTCGAATTTATCTCGGAAATCATCTTCAAAATCCTTACTCTCCGAATCCCTGCCAAAAAAATGGCTTCCAGCCCGATCATCCCCACACGAGAAGAAGAGGTTCCAGAAGTTAATCAACCCTCAGAAGTCATGGCAGAGAAACAGAGGAAGGACAATGTGAAGTCAAATCTGTCTGACAAAGGCGAAACCAGTGCAGAAGAAGTTGATGTCGAACTCTTGCCTAAGGAGAATGTTGAGGCAGAGGTGCCTGATGATGGTGTCAAGAATGCAGAGACTCTGGATTCGGGTGACAATGGCGACATTCAGGAAGAACACCCCGGAGCCAAAAGGAAAGGTCGATATGGAAGGTTAACTAGTCCTAATCCTCATCCTCTAAAACTTATGGGTATGGAGTTCAGAACTGTTGATGAGATATTTGAATGGTTAGAAGAAAATAGTTATTCTGTAGACCTAACCAAAATTAGAAGTATAAAGAAAGATATGGAATTCTTGCATGTTAAAATTGAAGAAATTGTCTCTGGTCATTTTGAGGATGTTTGGGACATAGAAACCAAGAAAATTAGATATCTGAGGGGGGTGTATGGTAGGCTCGGGGGAAAGGGAAAGGATAAATTCCATATTTTCTGTCGCATGCCCCAGCGAAGCTATGTATGGTTAAGGGAGATTAGTGAGGAAGAAGCTGCTGGAAGGGAGGTTGTGAAGTATGGAGATAGGTTTCATTTTAGTTTTTATGATTCAACTGCTGCTAAAAGGATGGAAGAACTTAGGGAACCTGTGATAATCGAACCGTCAGAAAGTGATGAGGAGGACAGTGTTCCAACACAGCAGTGTGAACATGCAAATTCTATGGATATGGATTCTAATGCTGATCTAGGAGGTCAAGAACAGAATGATATGTATGAATGTGATGAGGAACCTGATGAGGATATGACTGAACTGAAGGACATGGATCAAGATGAGATGTATGAAAGAGAATCTGAGAAGGAGGATGAAGCTGGAGGCTCAAAGAATGTTCCAACACAGGACATCCCTGATTTGGCATACTCAAGCGATGAAGTGCTTGATGAATTCTATCAGCTAGCTAAAGGGAAGAGGAAGGCCATCAATGCTAAGGCTTCTACTCAATCAAAGAGGAGCAAGAGAAGGCATGACAGCATGAAGAAGAAAGTACTACCTCCCCCCTCTGTAAGCAAGGCTTATTCTGTTATATATTTTGAATTAACGGGTGAAGAGATGGGAGAATTTTTCTCAGAGAAGAAGGTCATTGCTGAAAGACCTGTTGATTTAAAAGCTTACAAGGAAAGTGGCTTTTTGGACTATCTGAAAGCAATTGGCATGACTACTGCAGCCACGGTCCAGCTACAGTACAACATGCAGGTGGTACTTGAGATATACTCTAACCTTATGACTGGTAATTTGGAGATTAGTTTCCCATGGTATGGTAGGGTATATGTACGGGGAAAGATCATAGATATTTCTGGTACTAGGATTAACAAATTGCTGGGTCTTAAGAAGCCTGAGACAGGGGGAGTTTTTCCTGAAGACCTGGGAGTTTCTGATAATGAAATATTAGCAGTTATCTCTGGTGGGTATAAGGTTGAATGACCAGCGACTGGATATTCACAAGCATCCTGTTTGTGTTCGAGATTCTTTGGATTATATCAGGTGGCTGTACATTG
Organism: Rubia yunnanensis; assembly: GCA_037428765.1. Classification (NCBI taxonomy): domain Eukaryota; kingdom Viridiplantae; phylum Streptophyta; class Magnoliopsida; order Gentianales; family Rubiaceae; genus Rubia; species Rubia yunnanensis. Next base: position 67,056,667 of record CM075071.1, on the reverse strand, counting down.
TTGGTTACCCTATACTAATACCACAGCCTTGACAAGGGAAATAGCTAAACTGATGTGCTGTGTTGGAACACAGAAGGATGTTAACCTTGGACTACTTATTCAGCAGCATTTAGTCGAACAAGCTACTGCTCCCAAGGTCAATGACGCCATCATTTACCCTGCTCTGATCTCTGCACTAGCCAAGAGTGCAAAAGTAAAAGGGAAGGCCTCGGATGTTGTGATTGATACAGAGTTTATGAGGCCCAACAAGAAGACGTTCGGGTTAAGGCATGTGCAGGATCTCCCGTGGAAACCATCTGGATCGACTTCTTCATCAGCAGAAGAAATGGAGGCTAGGCTGATGGTTCTGAATGCCAGACTTGGTGCTATAGGTATACAAATGGCTGCTCTGGAGGCGGAGAACAAAGTCTGGAGGCAGAGAAGTCCCGGTTGGAAGATTGATTTTTATGACTAATGCATGGGGAGCATTACTGGTTGCTGTTGTTTTTGATGATTTTGGTGTTACCTTTGGCCTATGTGTGGTCCAGGGGGAGTAATTTTGGATGTTGGTTTTAAATTTGAATGTTTTATTCAATCTGGCTGTAAGTTTGGGTGTATGTTTTGGATGTCCTGGATTCTGGTTTCTGGTTTTCGGCTTTCATGCTTAAGAGAATTCTGGTATTATGTTGATTATTATTCTACTATTTTGATGCAAGCTTATGATATTGATGCTGGAAGTTTTCGTTGGGAATTACATGTCCAAAATATTATGGGTCCACAAAAATGCCAAAGGGGAAGATTGTAAAGTCAAGGGATTTGCAAGTGAATATTTGATTGGCAATTTTGTGTGAACTTATTTTGAACAAGAAAACATTCCATGTTGGAACATGCTGATGCGGAATATTTACGCCAAGGTTTTATGGAAATCAAAGTCAGAATATTGCAGTAGTTTGGAATAAATGGAATTTGTATATTTGACTATGTATATCAGGCGTGTGAAGCATAGTTGATTTATGGAAAATCCCTACTTATATGGAGGTGATATATTCGAATATATTGGATAGATTGATATAAGGTAAATCACTTTATTTATGGGATTTGGATATGCTTCAAGAAGCAGATTTGGAATAGGAATATTGTGGAGATAATCAAGGAGTATTCCAATTTGTTCGTGGATATAAATTGGGACAAAAACGGCTGCATACTCACGGATTTAATAGAGCAAAAATCTGCATACAGATTTTTGATATTTTTGAGAATTGCAAAGAGTCAGATTACTGTGTTCCAACATACCTGACCTGCTGCACAAAGTTCAGAATCATAAACCTTAATTCCTTGGGAGGAGGAGATATAGCGTCGACAGAGTTCGAGATCAGAGGGAGTCTGATCAAGGCGGATCGGTAGCTAGGGGAGCTAGCAGAATTCACACAATATAGTTAGCAAAGATAAGTATTTTGTAAATTGTACTCTGTACTGTATCTTTCTAATTAATGGATTCATTCTGAACTGGGCCAGACCCCACATATGTAGGTGATTACACCGAACTGCGTAACCAAGTCACGTGTTCTTTATGTTTTACGTTATTATGCACTTGGTTAGATTAGTCATGTTGGAACACACTAGTAAGTAATAAAAAAAGTGGTAAAATTAAATTTCACATTTGCATGCTTTAACTGTTTTTGTATTCTGTTTGTTTGGCTTTTAAATTTTAATGGAACCTGAACCTTGATAATGCACATTGTTAGTGATGGTTATGGTGTGTTATGTTATTTGATATATTTCTAAAGGCAAGAAATATCTAACTCTGAATGGATAGGAATGCTGTTTGATTAATGGATGAGAATGCAACTGAGGAAAATGTTATGTACGATCATTTTTCATGATATCAAGATTTAAAATGCATAATGGGGATATAACTATCCATAGGATTGATGTGCGATGATTTGTATTTGGATTTCATGTGTTTCTGTGTGAGTTATGAGTCTATAACCCTGAATATAAATTGATCGCATTTCAGGTCTGAATAGGTTTTGGTGTATTTTGAGTGCATAAAATCGGATTGTTACGTTGGACTGACTTCTTTACTCTTCAGAATCGAATCAAGGCCAAATAGCCAGTAAAGCAGGCATTGAGCAAGCAATGTGTGAGCGATCGCAATGCAGGGACAAATTTGTTCTTTACTAACTTGACTTTTCAACGTGATACTCCTATTACAGATACCTTTAATCTGCGTACACATTAATCATACTAAACCCTACTATTCAGGAGAGGTTCATTCATGTCATGCATTTTCAAGTCTCTTCCAGATAGGGCATGCTCTAAAAAGAGGCCGTACTCACATTTGGTTGAGCCAATGTGATATATTCAGCCAAATGTGTTAAAGGGGTCGTGGGTTCAACCAGGGGAAAGGGAATGGATACAGGAAAGGGAAAAGAAAAGAAAGGAATAATATTGGATTTCTCAATTTCTTTGGTTCAGCAATGGAAGAGAAATCAATTTCTCCTCCATTCCCTTCGTACATGTTTGGTTCAAGAAATTTTGATTTATAATGCAATGCAATTTTAAAAACCCATGGTCGGCTAATCAAGTAAGAGTACATGTAAGAGTACATCCCTTGAAAGACAGTTTTGACCAAGGTATAAAGCGCAAATAAGAAGAAATGAAGATAAAATTTTTGGGTTGCATGAATCGGGTTATAAACTTTATAACTACTACACGTTGCATAATAAATTTTTAATATTGCAACTATGATCTTTTACCTTTTATTGTTTTAATTAAATCTCATCTTTCCATAAGCCAATAGAACAACGGTCTTTTCGAAGACTTTGCCATCAAGTAAACTACATAAAAAACTGGGAGCTAAATTAATCAATTAAAATAATAAATCAAATTATTTATATAATAAAAAAATATATATATATATTAAAATAATGTACTAAGATTTATTGTATAAATTATGAAATAATAATATTTTTTATGAAAGTTATAATACTATTAATTTTATTAATATTGGACCCATATATAACTCAAAAAGTAAATTTACTATAATATTTTTAACGTATGATATTAATTTTTGTATCTTAAATTTATTTAAGTTAGAGTATATATTACTACTTAATTTATTACTATTTATATTATAGAATTATTAAATAATAGTATTTATATAAAACCAATATATTCATTATAAAATAATATAACTATTCTTCAAAGTATAAAGTAAAAAAATAATATGTTTTTTTTACTAAAAAACCTATTATATGAAAATTATAGTTTTATTTAATTTGACTCATATGCAACTCAAAAAAACATTAATAATATTTTTGTTGAAATAATGATCATAATTGATATGAATCTCCTTGCGAAAACTCACGATTTACGGAATTAATAACTTTGATCTAGTGAAGGGATCTGCAAACCCGCACTATCTCGCACGAAATTCAGGAGTCTAGACCTCGGGGTACGCCTAACTTCGACTTGCTCTCTAACTAGCCCCCAGGATCAGATTACAAGGTTTATTAATACTTAACTAGCCCTCGGGGTTAAGCAACAATGAAATAGCTCGCAAGCAAAGAGTATGAACTCAAAAGGTTGTATATTTGATTGATGAAAGGTTCTAATTTTCGTCCATAAGGCCTCCCTTTTTATAGGGTTACAATCTTACCTCAAACCCTAATCACAAATGGAAACTGAATCGACTTATGGCAGCTTTAAGAAGCTAAAACCATATCTAAGTAAAATACCTAAAATAAATGGTAATCTAAGGTAATCAGGTTGAATTCTTCAAGATGTAACCTTGAAGAATATTACCTTATCTAATCTTACCAAATATAATTCTAATCAGAATAAAACTGAACATACTAAACCTTAATGGACTGTATTTTCGAAATTCAGCTCTTCAAAGCCCACATGGCCGAGCTATCAGTCCAATAAATCCAAAATGACATTATTTTACAGTGATCACACTACCTCATTAAAAACCCAGTGGGAAAAAAGAGTATAGTGTTCTTCATGATGTCTTCAGTTTGTCGACAATCTTGAATAATGAATCAAAGATGTCGATGGTGACTCCTTCTTCAATTCTTCATCATAAAGGCGATCAATCAAAGCATTTAAAGCAGCATCTCTAAGCTTAGTCCTTGACCTAGTCATGGGTCCTGCCATGTCACTTAGAGGATCTCGAACATATCCTTTAAATGTTTGATCAAGTCGTGGAATGTCTTCATTTATGGTGGTAGTCATCTTGGACTCTCCATCATTCCCTCCGTGTTTGAAAGGTTTTGCCCTCAAAACTGGATCGTCTTCAAATGTAAATGGAGATAAATCAGTAACATTGAAGGTCGCACTAACACCATAATGATCTGGTAAGTCAATCTTGTAAGCATTGTCGTTCACACGAGCCAGCACTCTAAAAGGACCATCTCCACGTGGACTCAACTTAGATTTCCGTGCATTTGGAAACCTCTCTTTCCTCAGATGAACCCAAACATAATCTCCCACGTTGAACCTCATCAACTTGCGGCTTTGATTAGCTTTATCAGCATTCTGTGCATCAAAGCATTTGATATTCGTATCATTCCCTCCCGGATCGAAAAGTTTCGTCCTCGAAACGGGAAGCATATAACCTATAAAGACATCCTTGAATTCCTGTAACAACTTAACAAACCGTGAAAACATATCTACGGGAATATCTTCTTTGGAATAGTAACTTTCTTTGAAGTACATTATAAGAACAAAAGAATGAGTAGTCAAAACTCGATTCACATCTCTTATTGAAGCATAAAACAATTTACCAGAGTCAATAGATAGTTCATGCCTCATCATATAAATAGAAAGTAAAGGACTAAGATGTGAAGACAAGGATTTATGCGACTTTTCATAATCATTCTGCAACTTACCTGTCTTACCTACCTTAGGATCGACCTGGAACTTATCTATGGCGACATTTATTGTCTTTTTGGTGTAATTGAAACTATTTTGGTCGAAATTATCAAGGATTTTTCCTCCATTCTTCACCTTGTGGCCGATCTCCTTCAATCCCTTGCTAGGGTTTTGGTCGTCCATTTGCACATCAGTCGCAAATTTCTCTTTATCGACTCTCATGCGTCTCTGTGCCTCTAACACTTCCACTGGAGATAATGGAACCAAAGTATACCTTGTTCTATCCTTAATTACAGTAATTTTGTTAGTGTAACCATCATGCATGGATTTACGATCAAACTGCCAAGGTCTCCCTAACAAAATATGACTAGCTTCCATAGGTATAACCAACTGATACCAACTGATATGAATCTCCTTGCGAAGACTCACGATTTGCGGAATTAATAACTTTGATCTAGTGAAGGGATCTGCAAACCCGCACTATCTCGCACGAAATTCAGGAGTCTAGCCCTCGGGGTACGCCTAACTTTGACTTGCTCTCTAACTAGCCCTCAGGATCAGATTACAAGGTTTATTGATACTTAACTAGCCCTCGGGGTTAAGCAACAATGAAATAGCTCGCAAGCAAAGAGTATGAACTCAAAAGGTTGTATATTTAATTGATGAAAGGTTCTAATTTTCGTCCATAAGGCCTCCCTTTTTATAGGGTTACAATCTTGCCTCAAACCCTAATCACAAATGGAAACTGAATCGACTTATGGCAGCTTTAAGAAGCTAAAACCATATCTAAGTAAAATACCTAAAATAAATGGTAATCTAAGGTAATAAGGTTGAATTCTTCAAGATGTAACCTTGAAGAATATTACCTTATCTAATCTTACCAAATATAATTCTAATCAGAATAAAACTGAACATACTAAACCTTAATGGACTGTATTTTCGAAATTCAGCTCTTCAAAGCCCACATGGCCGAGCTATCAGTCCAATAAACCCAAAATGACATTATTTTACAGTGATCACACTACCTCATTAAAAACCCAGTGGGAAAAAAGAGTATAGTGTTCTTCATGATGTCTTCAGTTTGTCGACAATCTTGAATAATGAATCAAAGTTGTCGATGGTGACTCCTTCTTCAATTCTTCATCATAAAGGCGATCAATCAAAGCATTTAAAGCAGCATCTCTAAGCTTAGTCCTTGACCTAGTCATAGGTCCTGCCATGTCACTTAGAGGATCTCGAACATATCCTTTAAATGTTTGATCAAGTCGTGGAATGTCTTCATTTATGGTGGTAGTCATCTTGGACTCTCCATCATTCCCTCCGTGGTTGAAAGGTTTCGCCCTCAAAACTGGATCGTCTTCAAATGTAAATGGAGATAAATCAGCAACATTGAAGGTCGCACTAACACCATAATGATCTGGTAACTCAATCTTGTAAGCATTGTCGTTCACACGAGCCAACACTCTAAAAGGACCATCTCCACGTGGACTCAACTTAGATTTCCGAGCATTTGGAAACCTCTCTTTCCTCAGATGAACCCAAACATAATCTCCCACGTTGAACCTCATCAACTTGCGGCTTTGATTAGCTTTATCAGCATTCTGTGCATCAAAGCATTTGATATTCGTATCATTCCCTCCCGGATCGAAAAGTTTCGTCCTCGAAACGGGAAGCATATAACCTATAAAGATATCCTTGAATTCCTGTAACAACTTAACAAACCGTGAAAATATATCTACGGGAATATCTTCTTTGGAATAGTAACTTTCTTTGAAGTACATTATAAGAACAAAAGAATGAGTAGTCAAAACTCGATTCACATCTCTTATTGAAGCATAAAACAATTTACCAGAGTCAATAGATAGTTCATGCCTCATCATATAAATAGAAAGTAAAGGACTAAGATGTGAAGACAAGGATTTATGCGACTTTTCATAATCATTCTGCAACTTACCTGTCTTACCTACCTTAGGATCGACCAGGAACTTGTCTATGGCGACATTTATTGTCTTTTTGGTGTAATTGAAACTATTTTGGTCGAAATTATCAAGGATTTTGCCCCCATTCTTCACCTTGTGGCCGATCTCCTTCAAACCCTTGCTAGGGTTTTGGTCGGCCATTTGCACATCAGTCGTAAATTTCTCTTTATCGACTCTCATGCGTCTCTGTGCCTCTAACACTTCCACTGGAGATAATGGAACCAAAGTATACCTTGTTCTATCCTTAATTACAGTAATTTTGTTAGTGTAACCATCATGCATGGATTTACGATCAAACTGCCAAGGTCTCCCTAACAAAATATGACTAGCTTCCATAGGTATAACCAACTGATACCAACTGATATGAATCTCCTTGCGAAGACTCACGATTTGCGGAATTAATAACTTTGATCTAGTGAAGGGATCTGCAAACCCGCACTATCTCGCACGAAATTCAGGAGTCTAGCCCTCGGGGTACGCCTAACTTCGACTTGCTCTCTAACTAGCCCTCAGGATCAGATTACAAGGTTTATTGATACTTAACTAGCCCTCGGGGTTAAGCAACAATGAAATAGCTCGCAAGCAAAGAGTATGAACTCAAAAGGTTGTATATTTGATTGATGAAAGGTTCTAATTTTCGTCCATAAGGCCTCCCTTTTTATGGGGTTACAATCTTGCCTCAAACCCTAATCACAAATGGAAACTGAATCGACTTATGGCAGCTTTAAGAAGCTAAAACCATATCTAACTAAAATACCTAAAATAAATGGTAATCTAAGGTAATCAGGTTGAATTCTTCCAGATGTAACCTTGAAGAATTTTACCTTATCTAATCTTACCAAATATAATTCTAATCACAATAAAACTGAATATACTAAACCTTAATGGACTGTATTTTCGAAATTCAACTCTTCAAAGCCCACGTGGCCGAGCTATCAGTCCAATAAACCCAAAATGACATTATTTTATAGTGATCACACTACCTCATTAAAAACCCAGTGGGAAAAAGAGTATAGTGTTTTTCATGATGTCTTCAGTTTGTCGACAATCTTGAATAATGAATCAAAGATGTCGATGGTGACTCCTTCTTCAATTCTTCATCATAAAGACGATCAATCAAAGCATTTAAAGCAGCATTTCTAAGTTTAGTCCTTGACCTAGTCATAGGTCCTGCCATGTCACTTAGAGGATCTCGAACATATCCTTTAAATATTTGATCAAGTCGTGGAATATCTTCATTTATGGTGGTAGTCGTCTTGGCATCTCCATCAATAATAGTGTAATTTTTATTTTGATAATAAATATAAAGTATATCAAATAATATTTATATTTATATTTATATAATATAATATAATATAATTTTTTTATAAGATGAAAGAATAAACTATTTATTTATATAAGAAAATTATATATATAATTATTTATTTATTTATATTAAAACTAATACAACTTTATTTATAGTATAAATTATGAAATAATATTATTTATTATTACATTTTAGTTTATAAAAAAACTATAGTTTTAGTAATATTCAGCTTATATACAACTCAAAAAAAATTATAATACTATTTTTTCATTAATGTTAATAACTTTCTTTGTATATAATAAATTTAAGGTAAAATATAGTAATACTATTTAATTAATTTATTCTATTTAAATATAACAATACACACACATATATATGATTAATATTCTGCCCAATTTATTTTTGTACGAGACTAAAATCTTAAATAACAGTAAACATATTATATATTTTTCAACAATTTTCACTGTTTGAGAAATTGGAAATTGGAACGTTTACTAGTGGAAAAAATAGTTTTTTTTTTTTTTGAAATGAAACCTTAAATATGGGGGAAACCGATTTTCAAGGTGAGGGTAGAGAATCATCATTTACTGAAGATGAAATTTCAAACCAAAAAAAAGGGAAAGGGAAATAGGAATGATTAAAATTACCAGCCAAAAATTAACTGACGGATTGATTAAGCTTTATTCCATTTCCCATTGCCCCAAATCAAACAGCCCCTAAAACTGTTTTCAAATCAAAGGCACATGTTCTGAAAGTTAATTCCTATGTAAAAACTAATAAAATATGGGTTAGGTATCATTAGTTTAAAATATTAGAATTCTCTGAGTTTAAAATATATTAGAATTCTATGAGTTTAATTGTAATTATTAAAACTCCATGGGTTAAACTGCAATTATTACAACTTTGTAGGTCTAATTGCATTTATTAAAACTTTGTAGGTCAAATTGCAACTCTTAAAACTTTGTGGGTTGAATTACAATTTTTTAAAAGCAAATCTTCACTATTTTACCACACTTCCACGTGTAGTAAATGTTTTCTACAAATCCAGACGTAGCCTGATTGGATACACCTTGAGGTGTAGAGATCGTTCTCTACACTTTCACATGTAGCATTGTATGAATACACTTTGAGTGTAGAGATCATTCACTACACTTCCACATATAGTAGAGTAAAGTGCATTCATACCCATCAGTTCATTGTTTAGTGCATATATACCCCTCAGTTTTTTGAAAGTGCACATATACCCCTCAGTTTTTCGAAAGTGCACATATACCTCATGTTCCTTATTTGTGCACACATACCCCTCATTTTTTTCAAACGCCGATCTCCGATTATAGACGTATGTGTTCACTTTCGAAAAACAGGTAGGGTTGTATGTGCACTTTGAAAAACTGTGAGGGGTATATGTGCACTTTCAATTAAATGAGGAGTATATATGCTCAAAACAAAGAACTCAGAAGCATAAATGCATTTTACATACATTTTGAGGTGTAGAAATCATTTGCTACACTTTCAAGAGTAGTGTATTTTTTTTGTTACACCCACCTCTACTACACTTTTTTGAAGCGTAGAGAAAAAATTTATCTACATCTGTTAATGTCATTATTAAGGCCCAAAAAGTGAACCAACTAGTATGGTTATGATCGAAGTTCATCATCTAACCCATTCCTGCACTATGATATTAAATATTTTCTGTATGACGTTTTTTTTTCAATCTATGCACGTCACACAATTATAAAATGAGTCGGTGCACATTCATTTATTTGCAAAAAAAACTTCTTACAACAAGATATAGCTATTGCACATTCATTTATTTGCAAAGAAACTTCTTACAACAAGATATAGCTAGAGTCTCTATCTTGAATGACATTATTTTCATAAATTATGAAAAAATTAAGGTTTAAACTATAAATTATAGGAAATATGTAGATAAAAATTTTGAGTTGCATTAATTAAGTCATAAACTTATAATACTGCACGCGTTACATAATAAATTTTTAATATTGTAACTAAATTTTTTTACTTTCCTATGTTTTTCCATAAACCTAAGGAAAAACGGTCGTTTCAATGATTTTTCCCAACACGTGTATCTCAAAATATATATTTTTTTAACTCAAAACACTCATCATCGATGAGCGGGGGTTTTTCATATTAAGGGATCCCACACCCTAATGGAGAGCAAAATTATTGTTAATTTACAAGACAATCCAAACAAAATCCTATATCAATATATGAAGCTCCTGTTGATTGAATTCTCTTGACTGTGTTTCCTTCTATAAGCCCTCCACCCCTGTGATATGAAGGCTAGACTATCAAGAGATTTCAAACAAGGAGTATCCAGTGATGTGATGAGAGCCTAGCTAATGTAGTAGTGTTTCCATCTGAATTGAGGGAATAAGGCTCCCCTACGGTTGAGAAACAAGAATCTCTGTGATGTTTTAATTTCTTCAAACTGTATGATGTATCCTCTTCTAACTGCTAATTTTGCTAGAAAGTCAGGGGTTTGGTTTCCTTCTCTGTGAATATGGCTGAAGATGACAAGTTGAAATGTTGAGGTTGCTAATTTGATCCGGTCCAGAAGCTGCTTCAGGGGCTAGGGGCAAGGCTGATCGTGAATGATTTGTATCGCCGAAGAACAATCCGATTCAATTTGAACATGATCAGTCCTTCCTCTTGCAGCTTCTAATCCTGGGAAGATAGACATCAGTTCATCCTTTAAAACTACAAGATGAGGCAATAACGAGGTATTATCCATTTGCATACAACATGATACAACATGTAAAACCCGTTTATTAGTATCCTTAATGACACACCCTAAACCTAACTTATTCCCTTCTATGGCTGCATCACAGTTTACCTTAAGGCTATTGTCTGGTGGTTTCCATTTTATTAGGTTCAGCCTTTTTAGCCATTTCCTTTTATAGGGTGGCATTAATCCATTAGTAACCAGATTACATTGTGTATGGCAAAGAGCTTTAGGATGAACTGAGTAGATCATGAAACAAAGATTAGAAATGTTTTTCCACTGAGAATGAACATAGCTCTTCTTATTTTCATGAATCAGTTTATTTCTGGTTTTCCATAACTCCCAGCATATTAAACAAGGAAGAACAATCATTATGGAAAAGTGAGCATATGAAGAAGATTTAAGACCAGTAATATTCCACTCTATCCCTGATGTTGTTGAAAGATTTAACTGGTAAATTAAGAGCTTCATGCATTTTATTCCATAAAAACATAGTTGTGGCACATGAATTAAAGTAATGTGATAAGGAGTCTATACTTTCACATTCTGTGCATTTGGAAAGTAAGTTTAGACCAGTTTTCATGAGAATATCAGCAAAAGGTAAAGCACACAGTAGCATTTTCCACATAAAGAAACTGACTTTTTTTGGCAAAATCTGGTTCCAAACGTTTGTAAAAATATCCAGTTCAGGTTTTTTAGGTCTGAAAACTTGATATGCTGATTTAATTGTAAAAGAACCATAAGTATCAGGTTTTCATATGATATAATCCTGCTGATCGGTTAAAGTCTCATCCTTCATATGCTCCAAGTTTATGGAAGAGTTGAATAAATATGAGAGTTGAGGGATGTAAATACCTTTGTTTAGCTGAAAATCAGATACTGTAAGTAATGGAAATGGGACTTGTACCTGGGAGTCTTTCACCTGATTTATAAGAGAGCCTGAACCTAACCAATTCGCTATCCAAAAATTAGAAGATCCCTTTTCTATGATCACCTGTGAGTATGATTCTTCCCTTTCACTAACTTCTCTAAACCTAGCCCAGGTTTCAGATTTTCTAGCATGGGAGGGTAATGACCACATAAATTTAGACCAAGTTGACTGTCCTAATTGGAGTTTCCACCAGATTTTAGTTGAGAATGAGTTAATTATTAATTGAATATGCTTTATACCTAGACCTTGTTCTTTCTGTGGGTATGATATTCTTTCCCAAGAGATCCAGTGCTTGTTTTGTCCATGCTCTGTTTTTCCCCACATGAAATTACTAAAAATGGATTTAAGTTTATGAATTGTGTGCTTAGTTGGTGCTGTAACAACCCATGTGTGTTGGGGTATAGAGGTTAAAACATGATTTATCAAGATTATCTTACCCCCTCCTGAGAGCCATTGATTTTTCCAGTTAGAAATTTTGTTATTAACCGAGTCTATTAAAGTTTTGAAATGGAGATTTAGTTTCCTTCCTTTAAAAACTGTGACACCTAGGTAAGAGAAAGGAAGTGTTCCTTGGGTCATGTTGGTTATGTCCTTAATCTCTTTTTTCTTATTTCCACTTAACTTCCCTGAGTAAAATGCACTTTTCTGAAAATTTACTTTCTGACCAGTAGCTTTTTTGTCCCCTTTAGAAACACCACTGTGTCATCAGCGAAGCACAGCTGATTTATTGTGTTTGCTGATCCTGGGGTTTGAAATTGTTTAATGTTTCCATTTAAAAATTGGATCCTAAGGTTTCTAGGTAGAAGTTCTGTCAAGATGTTAAAGAGGAAAGTTTGATTCTTTCTACCATGATCTTAGACATCAGTTTATTGATGAAGTTGGAGAGGCTTATAGGTCTGAATTCACTAAAGGCTTTAGGAGTTTTTGTTTTTGGTATTAATGCAATCAATGTGCTTGCCACTGATTTTGGTATGGTATTCCAGCACTGCAGTTAGAACATCATTTTTTATCAAAATATTGTGTAGCCTTCTAGCTCTTTTCTTATTTTAAATTTTCACGCGGCAATTGACCTCGTACCAATCTTTGAAAATTTAATGTAGCCTTTGGAATACATTAATTCTTTACCGTAGACTGATGTGTGATTATTGATTATTCAAGTAATTACATTCAAATATTTAGGATTTGACATTAATCAATTTTAACTAACACCTCACTCTTAAGAAACTGGGTAATTTTCTGATTCATAAACACATTTATAATTCTGATCCTTACACTATCCACGACTCCACGCTTTGATGTGACTGCTTTTAATCTACACAGACTTTCGGAAAAGACTTTTTCATAAACTATGAGGATTGAAATAAAATTATTTAAATTACAAATTAACATTGAGTTATTTCTATGCAGTTTTAAAAATAGTATAATTTATGGAATTCGAACTCAAATATTCGAACAGTCAGCAGTGTGAGAAGAGATATGTTGCCCAAGACAGTGAAAGCCTCAACTGTATCAGAATCTGATAAGAGAAGCATAATTTTCTCTTAAAAGTTTTCTTTTCGTAAGCATTGTTCAAGAAGGCCTTAAATCTTAAAATGAAGTACTTATATAACTAGAGTTGTCAACTCCGCTATTCGGGTTGGGTTCGAGTTTTGGTCAAACAGGTTCGGGTTGAAACGGGTCTAAATATGTTTGTTGGGTCGGATTGGATTCGGGTTGGGTCGAAACGGTTCGGGTTGAAACAGGTCAAAATTTATTTGTCAGGTCGGGATTGATAGGATTTAGAATATACTTGTGGGATTGAATTAGATTTGTAGAGTTGGAATTGATATAGGTTTCGGCTATGGTATGGATGAGGATGAGATATTCTAATACCTATCTCCAAGGGACTAGATTTGATAAATCCTATCTCCAAGAGATTTGATTGTGATCAAAATACTTTGTGGAGATAGGATTCTAGTCGCACACGGAACTGAAGACGTGCAACCATGCTATATAATGTGGATATTCTGGCTAAGCTACTTACGGATTAATATTGAGAAACATTGCAATCAAGTTTTCAAAATTCAGAAGTAGCGTAGAGTTATACAGTTGTGTTCCAACATGATCAAACACATTTGATCTTAAAGTTCAGAACGTAAGCCTTAATTCCTCGGGAGGAGGAGATTCAGCGTCGACGAGTTTCGAGGTCAGAGGGAGTCTGATCAAGGCGGATCGACAACTAGGAGAGCTAGTAGAATTCACTTGTTTAATTAGAAAAGATAGGTATTTTGTACGATGTACTTTGTACTAACTTTCTGACTAGTGAATTTATTCTAAACTGGGCCAGACCTCGCAGATGTAGGTGACATTCACTGAACTGCATAACCAAGTCGTGTGTCTTTAACTGTTTATCTTTTTATGTACTTGATTAATTAGTTTATGTTGAAATACGGTAATAACAATTGAGGTAATTAGGTAAAACCAAATTTCAATTGGTATCAGAGCTAAGTCATTTAGTTTTACCTTGGTTGTGTCAAGGAAAGTGTTGATCCGGTTTTACCATGGCGACCAAAGAAGGAGTTTCAGTGTCTCGGCCTCCACTGCTAGAAGGAACGAATAACAACTATTGGAAGGCGTGTATGCAAGTTTTTGTCAGCTCACTTGATGAACTTGCATGGTATTTCATTCAAATTAAATTGAATCACCCTATGGAAGAGGTCAAATCTATCTCAAAGGAGAAGGAAGGAGAAACCAATGCAAAGAAGCAAAGGCTTAAAGATTAATCAACTTGGATTCCATATGAGCTGAAGGCCTCGATGGAAAACTCTAAAGATCTGAAGGCTATAATCACAGCGGTGGATGAAAATCAGTTCAAACTTTTATTGAATTGTTTTCAAGCACAGAAGGCTGGGATATACTGCATACAGTTCATAAAGGAACAAGTCGAGTACGTGACTCAAAGTTACAAATGTTAGCCAAAAACTTTAAGGAGTTGAAGATGGAGGAGGATGAAACAATTGCTATGTTCAACGGAAAACTAAGATATATCTCCAATATGGCAAACCAACTTGGAAAAATCTACAAGAAAAATTGGTGAAAAAGAACCTGAGATCTCTCCCTAAACGCTTTTCTATGAAAGTTGTTGCTATTGAAGAAGCAAGAGACGTGGAAAGCATAACGCTAGATGAATTGATGGGATCATTGCAGACATATGAGATGACTCTTAAAAAACCATCAAATAAAATGCACAAGGAGTTGGCATTCAAATCCTCAGCCTTAAGGAATGATCATGAAGGTGACAGTGGAAGTGAAGCCGGAGAACTTGCTCTTATAACCAAGAACTTCTCAAAAATGCTAAAAATGTTGTAAATATGAAATCACAAGACACATTTGGTGGAAATAGACCTCGTTCACAGGAGTTTGGTAACTCTCGAGGACAACGAAACAATCAGCAGTTTCTGAGAAATCAGAACTGTGAATTAAAGCAGCAAGGAAGGATTCAATGCAAAGAATGTGAAGGTTTTAGTCACATCCAGGCTGAATGTGCTAACACTCGAAAGGAGCAAGGGAGATTGTATGTCACTTCATGGAGTGAAGATGATGAAGAGTATGAACAAGAAGAACTCACTAGCAACTATGTGGCATTTGGAGCAAAGATTATTGAATCTAACGGTGCATGTTCTAACTTAGAAGACTAAGAAGTTGAAATGTTCCAACACAGAGATGTTGAGTGGAAACTCTTCAGGCGATGATGGTCAAGAAGTAAATGACGATGATATTTACCAAGAGTATGAAAATATGTATGCAATGTGGCTCAAAGTTGATGAGGCTAAAAAAATTTGAAAATCTGAAAAACACCAGCTTGTGGAAAGAAAGACGGAATTGTTAGATCTAGTTGAAGAGTTGGAGAATAAGATTGTGTTCCTAAAATAGAATATACAATCAACAACTGTCAGAGATGAGATGCCTGAGGCTACAACTAAGTTGAACACTGGAAATGCAATGCCCAATGATATATAGGCAATGGGAAAGAATGTTGGAGATAGACTAAGAATTGGATACAATAAGGCTGAAGAAGTTTCGATTGATTACAAAGCAGAGGTGCATGCTCTAAAGAAAAGGATAATGAAGACACGTCGGCGTAAGCCTATTCTATGCCACTACTGTTCATATAAAGGCCACGAACAGGACCAATGTCTCAGGCTACTAAGAGACATTATCAATGGGCAACAACCGTCCGTATGTTTTAACATGAACAATGCACAATGAGCCAGATTGGTTAGGAAGGTATGAATCTCTAAACAAATACTAAGTGTTTTGTTGCTCACAAATCTCTTATTGCTCATTCTAGAGATTCTTGGTACATTGATAGTGGTTGCTCTAGACATATGATTGGAACTCAAGAATACTTAAACAATATAAAACCATATGATTGTGGCTTCTTTACCTTTGGTGATGGAAAAAAGATTCATGTTGTAGGGAAAGGAGAATTGTAGATTAAGAGATTTCCCAGTTTTACAAGTGTTCTATTGGTAGAAGATCTGAAATCAAATCTTTAAGCATTAGTCAGTTGTGTGATGATAAAATGACTTTTGAATTTCAAAATGACTAATGCTTTGTGAAGCATGGAGAAAATAAAGTACTTTCCAGAATTCGCTCTTCAGACAACTTTTACTTGCTAGAACAAGAAGCAAAGTGCCTAAGTTCTAAAGATGATGAAGGAACCACATGGCACTGGAAGATTGGTCACATAAATTACAAGACGTTGGTGAAGATTGCAAATTCTAAATCGGTTTGAGGTATGCCTACCCTCACTAATAGAAAGGGAATCGTGTGTGGACCATGCCAACAAGGTAAACATATTCGATCTCCTCATTCATCTATTCAGTATACTACCACTTCAAGAAATCTCAAATTACTTCACATGGATCTAATGGGTCCGGTTAATACTCTTGGTATGACTGGGAAAAAGTATAATTTTGTATGTGTTGATGACTATTCCAAATAAAATTGGGTAGCTTTTCTCAAAGAAAAATCAGATACTGTGGAAGTCTTCAGAAGTCTGGTGGTCAAACCACAGACAAAAAAAGGGAGTCATGTTGGAAAGATTGTGAGAATCCAGAGTGATCATAGCAGTGAATTTGAAAACTCTCAACTTAGTGATTTCTGTGATGAACTTGACATCCTGCATGAATTTTCTGCACCCATTACTCCTCAGCAAAATGGAATTTTTGAAAGGAAGAATTGGACCCTGCAAGGGATTACTCGAGTTATGTTAGCAGAAAAAGGAATTCACAAAAAGTGGTGGGCAAAAGCAATCAACACAATGTGCTATACTATAAACAGGGTGTATCTACGTTTATTCACAAGCAAAACTTTTTATGAAATCGAGAAGGGGGGAAAGTCAAATGTTGCATATTTTCATGTGTTTAGAAGCAAATGCTACATCCTTAGGGATAGAGAACGGTTGGGAAATTTTGACAACCACAGTGATAAGGGAATATTTCAAGGTTATTCAGTGAATAGCCGTGCATACAGAGTGTTTAATCTCCACACTAAAACTCTCATGGATTCAATCGATGTGATTGTTGATAATTTGGATGACAAGCAGGTATCAGGAAAAGGAGACGATGAACCATTTTTGGGTCATGTTCCAAAACAACATACTTTGTCCAGCCAGCAAGTCAAAGTTAGAGCACCATAGTCTTCTGAGAAACTTGATGATCCTGATGGCATCAATATTGGAACAGCGACCCCCAGTTCTTCACCTCATGTTCCAATGCAGGCTGAACCAGAACTATGTGTGAAGAGAACTCGAACTCTACCACGGGTTAATTAAAGGGAACTTGCAGGATTACAATATTTCATTTTACTCATTGAACAAAAGAAATACAAAGAAGCCCTCTTTGATGAGTATTTGATTGTGGCAATTCATGAAGAACTTGGAAAAATTGAAAGGAACGATGTGTGGTATCTCACTCCTCGTCCTACAGGGGTAAATGTTATTGGAACCAAGTGGATCTTCATAAACAATTCAGATGCTGATGGATAAATTACTTAAAATAAATCAAGGCTAGTGGCGCAAGGGTACACTCAATTAGAAGGAGTTGATTTTGATGAGACATTCGCACCAGCTGCCAGGTTAGAGTTTATTCGAATTTTACTTGCTATTTCATGTACTATGAACTTTACACTGTACCATATGGATGTGAAAAGTGCTTTTCTAAATGGAGTGTGATCTGCTTCGTTACGCGTGCGTTAATCATTGCATTTGACATAGTTTTTAGCTAGTTTTATTTGGTGGATTACTAGTATTAGTTGAGTTTACGTGACAAGGGGTTTAGATGGAATGTTTGGTTTTCTTGTCTAAATCCCACATTTTTTAGACTTAATTAGTACTAATGGACATCTCATATCCACGGGCTCCTTGATCTTCCGTGTGACAGTATTTTGTAAGTTGACTGTGGTTACTTTTTGTTTACATTCTATGTGATGGCCGTTCGGAAAGGCAGCAGAAGATTTTTAAGGCCGTTTGCAAGGACGGTAGAAGAGACGAAGTATATTCACATTAGAATGGTAATAGATGATGTCCATGAGCATCAATGTATGGTAGAAGGAGATTGAAGCCAAAGATAGGAGGCAACAAAGTTCAAAGTGGCCAACAAATAAACGGTGAATCGTTGTCCGATGATTTGTGATTAAGTCTGAGAACAATCCAAGAATAATTAACCTTCAAGGATGGTTCCATTGGATTCATCTTCTCGTGCACTACAAAATCGACTACTAAAACTCTCAAATCGAACTAACAGTTCACCCGTAGCAAAGGAAACAAGTTCAGCCGGCAGAGCCACAAATGGGTCAAAGCGGGCCGTTCATGGTTGGCACAAATGGCCCATGCCAAAGGAGAAGCCCCACGCTTAGAAGACTAGCACAAGGCTATGGTGTGTCCCGTGCTAAATGCCAAGGGCCACAAACATGAGACTAAGTCCCACTCCACACAGCTAAGTATGGGCACAGGATGTCCCATTTTTTATTTCCTATGCCATTCCTGGTCCAAAATACTAAGACCAGTCGTCAGGGTGTGGGAAATCACACAGCCCATGCCAAAGTTCTGAGCGGAGCACCCTTCCTGACCACGGGTGTGGATCAGAAGCCCTAATTACTGCACTCTGACGGTGCCTTGAGCCAAACGATGCGGCCCGTGCCAGAGGGAATTCACATCTTGTGCCAGACTTCATGCCCCATGCCATTTGAAGATCCACACCATGCACTAGAATGGGCACCTCGCGCCACATGAAGAGGCATGACATTGGCAAGATCTCATGCCTCATGCCAAGGACACGCCACGGGCCGCACCATCTGTGACGACCCGTGCCTAGCGGCTACTGAGCTAGATTTTACCCTAATTTGGTCCATTTTAGGCCTATTTTTAGGCCCTATCTCCTACTACTGTAAGTATAGCCTTAGTCTACTTGGGTTTCATATCTATTGAATTGTACGAGCATGGTTTCTATTTTATTGGGGATAAATTGTCGTTTCTATAACTTGGGGATAAATTGTAGGAGTATGATTTAATATATTTGCTTTGTGAGATTCTATAGTTCATCCTAATTTTGTGTTCATGATATTATTGTGATTGTTCTTAATTTTTTAATTGCATGAATAGTATACCACATATAAGCACACTTTGGGCTATATTCACACATGGTGCAAATATCGATGCCCCCTTAGGAAGAGAAACCTGGATGTTAGAATATGTAAGGGAGAACGAGTTCGCGTAGGTGTGTATACATGGGGGATTCGAGAATGCTCTGACTTATTTGTCGTTACACCAGTCTTAGCTGGCTTTGTAAAGTTGTCTGAGAGGTTCCGAGTAGAGATAGCAAATAGTAGCAAGCTGGGTGTGAGAGGCCTTAGATCGTAGAAAAGGTGCCAATGATCATTTCACCTAATTGATAGGATAGTAGTGCATTCATGGTGGAAGCCCGAGACGTAATTGCGGGTGGGAGAAACAGACCTACAACAACGGTCAGACCTTGTTGTTCTCCCCTAATTACCATGACGGTGTCTATGAAGGGTTGCGAGTGCACCCACCATGACAAGGACGGGGAAGTGTATGACATCAGTCACACCATGTGTTATGAAGACTCTATTAGTTTTGCCTAAATTTCTATGTGAATGAATCAATGGTCGAAATATTAGATTAACAATGTTGCTCAATGACTCCCCAAGTGCTTTTCACTCATACAGATTGACGACCCATACGTGGTTGTGTTTTGATTGATATTTATACCTAGCATCTCTGTGGACAAACCTAGGGTTTACCGCTAACTACATCATAGGTAGCGTAGCAGTGAGAACAGGGTGTAGAATATAAATCCCTTGTCTTTTGACCATGTTCTTTACTTGGGTTAATTAGCTACAATTAATGACTCTAGGAGAGGCAGGTTAAAGTTTTAGCCCCACTGCCGGGGATGCTATTCAGTTTAAGTGTCAATTAGGCATGACATGTTAGTAGAGTTGTTAGTAATTTCTTTTGTTTTTATTTTTTTTTGTTAATTCATTTGTGGAGCTATTTTATAGCTAGAATCTGCTGATGTGGCAGGATACCATTCACCAGATGAAACTTTGTAGGGTGTGTCATTTTGATCATCCTACAAAGTGTTTCCCACGGTTAACCAACTACGGGAGAGACATGGAACTTGCAGTTCAACAAGATCAACGGGAGCGAGAGTGGTGCATATAACACTATTCACTTGAATCGATCTCAACCCCCGAGTCTCTAGGCAAAGAAATACTCGAAGCTCTGACTAGTTTTGCAAAAACCAGTCAAACTCTGTAAAATCAAGTATTTTCTTGTATAAAAAATGTGTGGTTCAAATATCTTCTATTTTTTACAGGATAGGTGGAAAGGTGAATGAGCTAATAGGCATAGTGAACCAGTTGATAGGAAGGTGTAAGGTTACAGATGATGAGGCCTCTCCACCAATAAGTTCGGGACAATTAAGGAAAAAGGAACTATGTGGGACATTTCATCACAATGAGGTTAGTCCTATTCCCTTCAACACCAGAAAGATATTGCATGAGTGTAGAGCATTGTTAAAGAAAATGGGCAATCATGAATATGAATTTGAGCATGAATCGATTGATCAAAACTTGAAGTGTTATCCCCCTTTGGTTGATATGTATGAAAATATTGTGCAAGATATTTTTGAGTGGTTATCGTTAGAGGATAATTATTTGAGCGATATACTTATTAATACCCTGGAAGCTAACCTAGTGGGGGAGTGTGGAAGAAGTTAATCCTGAAAGTGAGAATTGTGTGGAAGCTTTACCCAAAAACCTAAATGAGCTAGTTCTACTAGAGACCAAACCTTCAATAGAGGAACCACCACCAACTGAGCTTAATTCCCTTACATGAACACCTGAAGCATGCCTTTTTAGGTGAAAATGAAACCTTGCCTGTGATTGTCAAAAATAGGTTGACTATTGATCAAGAGGGTAGATTGCTCAATGTGCTTAAAAAATTCAAGGGAGCAATAGGATGGACTTTGGCTGACATTAAAGGTATAACTACTTCAACTTGCATGCACCGTATACTATTAGAGGAGGGTGCAAGACATGTACTCCAACCTCAAAGGCAATTAAAGGTGAGGTTCTTAAATTACTTAAGGCTGGGGTAGTATATCTTATCTGTGATAGCACTTGGGTGACTCCCACTAAAGTGGTGCCAAAGAAAAGTGGGGTTACAATAGTGAAGAACAAGGACGGGGACTTGGTGCTCACCCGTATTCATAACGCACAGCAAGTGTGCATTGTATACCTCCGCTTAAACGCGGTGACTCATAAGGACCATTTTCCCTTTCCCTTCACTGACCAAATGCTTAATAAGGTGGCCAGACATGCATATTATTGTTTTCTCGATGGTTATTTGGGATACTTGTAGATAGCCATCGACCCTGAGAACCAAGAGAAAACCAGCTTCACTTGTCCTTTTGGTACCTTTGCTTATAGGTGAATGTCTTTCGGTCTCTGCAATGCTTTAGGAAATTTTCAGATGTGCATGGTCAACATATTCTCATATTTTATCGAGAAATTTGTCGAGGTCTTCATGGATAATTTCACCATCCACGAGGATTCCTTTGATTCATGCCCAAATCATATAGCACAGGTGCTAGAGCGATGTATGGACACGAACCTCATGCTAAATTCCGAGAAATGCCATTTCATGGTGGAAAAAGGTATAGTACTAGGACATGGTGTGTTAGCTCAAGGGTTAGAAGTTGATAAAGCCAAAGTAGATGCAATCAAATCCCTACCTTACCCCCATCAATGTCAAGGATGTTAGATCATTCTTAGGTCACACTAGTTTTTAGCTTCGTTTCATTAAGGATTTCTCCAAAATATCCTTACCTCTGTGCAAATTGCTGCAAAAAAATGTCGACTTCATTGTTGATGAAGGGTGTAAAAAGGCTTTCGACACCTTGAAGAACATGTTAGTGACTGCCCCAATCATCCAACCTCTAGATTGGTCTCTTCCCGTTGATATCATGTGTAATGAAAGTGATCATGCTATAGGCGTTGTTTTAAGCTAGAGGATAGGTAGAGCACCACACGTCATATATTATGTGTAAGTAACTCTCAATGATGCTTAATGCAACTACTCTACCATAGAGAAAGAGTTACTCGTCGTAGTCTTTTCCCTATAAAATTTTTGTCAACACCTCCCAAGGCCATAGTGTACACAGACCATGCAGAACTCTGTCATCTAATGAAAAAGAAAGAAGCCAAGCTGAGACTTATTAGGTGGATACTTATTTTAAGCGAGTTTGACCTAGAGGTAAGGGATAAGAATGGCACTAAAAACATAGTGGCAAATCACCTAAGTAGAATACCAATATCCAAGAGGCCAGAACCAGTCAAAGAAAAGGCAAAGCTAGAACCTATTGGAATTTCCCAATGAGGAATTGTTCGAGGTAATAACTAGACAGCCTTTGTATGCCAATATAGTGAATTACCTCACCACTAGAGAGTTTCCCCCATCTTTTGATAAATTGAGAAAGGAGAGGTTGGTAAATGAAGCAAATGAATATGTCTGGGATGACCCCTACCTGTGAAAGCACAGTTTTAATCAAGAAATTAGAAGGTGCATCCCCGGTGATGAGATAAACTGTATCCTTAAGATGTGTGATTCGTCCTAAGTCGGGAGGCATTTAGGATACAAAAGAACTGCAAGGAAGGTAAAAGATTATGGTCTATACTGGCCCACTATACTATCAGATGCTAAAAGTTTGGTGTCATCATGTGACCAATGCCAAAGGATAGGAAACATCTCATCCAAAAATGAGATGCCCCAAGCATTTTCGATGGCAGTAGAGGTCTTTGATATGTGGGGCATGGATTTCATGAGACCATTTCCAAAATCCAATGGGAATTACCACATATTAGTGCTAGTAGACTATATGTCCCAGTGGGTAGAAGCCAAAGCCACAGAGAAGAACGATTCAGCAACCATGGTCAGCTTTCTCAAGTCCAATATCTTCTCACAGTTTGGTGTACCCCAATTCCTAGTCAGTGATAGAGGAACCCACTTTTGAAACAAGGTTATGGAAATGTTGATTGAAAAATATGGAGTAACCCATAAGACTTCCACTGCCTACCACCCGCAGACCAATGGCCAAGCAGAAATATCCAACCGTGAAATCAAATTCATCCTAAAAAAGATAGTGAATACATCTACAAATAAATTGGAGTGCTCGGTTAGATGATGCTCTCTGGGCCTACCGCACTACGTGTAAGACTCCAATTGGAATGTCACCCTTTAAGATCCTTTTTGGCAAAAGATGCTACCTCCCAGTTGAGCTTGAATTCAAGACACATTGGGTTGGCAAATGCCTTAACTTAGATTTGAGTGAATTTGGGAAGCATAGGAAGTCATGGTTACTAGAACTTGAAGAACTTAGGTGTAACTCCTATGACACCGTTTGATCTATAAAGAGAGAACAAAAGCTAGACATGATGAGAGTATAGTGAAGAAGGATTTCATTGTGGGATAAAGGGTTCTCATTTACCAGTCTAGGCTCCATCTCTTTCCCAAAAAATTCATATCAAGTTGGGAAGGGCCGTATGAAGTGAAAAAGGTACACGATCATAGAGCGGTTGAGGTTAAGAATGAAAAGGATGGCGCAAAGTTGGTGGTTAAAGGGAAAAGACTGAAACCATACTTTGAGTGGGGAGCTTTGGGCATGAACAAGAAGGGTGACCCCCTCCTTGGTGAACATAATTTGTGAAAACTTAATTTCAAGAAAATATGTCGCGAGGACGACAGTAAATATACAGTGTTTCTTTTAGCTTTCGTGTTTTGAGTATTGATTAGATTTTTTCCATAATCTTGTTTTGATGGGAGGATTTTTGAGATGAAACCCTTATTTGGATCGAAACTCATGATTGTGTTTGAAGGGAATTAGATTTGATGGGTGACGTAGTTTTTTGAAAGAAAGAGGGGAAAAACTAAGGATTGGGGAAATTTTGGGTGGATGCCTCGTGCTGAGATACTCAGCGTGAGACTATGCTTCGTGCTGAGATGCTCAGCTAAAATATATGCTTCGTGCCAAGAAGTTTGGCGTGAGGCTCTGCTTTGTGCCAGAATGTTTGGCGCGAGCCTGTGGTTCGTGCCAAGCACGTTTTACTCGTAAAACCCACTTTCCACTTTTTATTTCTTTCAACAATGCAAATTTTTTAAAATTCTGAATTTCAAATTCAAAATTGCATTTTTGGTTCAAGAATTTAAAAATTCCCTAATTTCTTAGGATTTTTGAAAATACTTCTAGCATCCCTTGGAATTAATTGATCTGTACCATTGTCCCGTAAATTGAGAAATCTAAAAATTTTATCCCTATCCTACACATTCTTCCTTCTCAAAGAAACACTCACTATCACACACTCTTCGTGAACCTTGAAATATTGAAGCTTTTCGTTCAAAACTTAGCAATTTTTGTTTCTTATTGTGTTGATCTTACAAATCTTAGTTTCAAATTCCGGGCAATCCATTAAACTCCTTGTTTATGTGCTTTATTGACATTGTGGCGGTGTTATGGAAAATATGATTCTTGAATGAGTGTGTGCTTTTGAGAAATTTGTTTGGAATGGAATTATGCTTGGGTTTCATGTTTTTGGATGCAGGACTTTTCAACATTTTCATAGGCACGGAATCACGTAGTATCACCATTTCTCCCTACCTCACTTATGTTTTGGCATGATTTTATGTGCATTGGAGACTATGCATTGGTTAAGTGTGGAGAGGGAGTAGTGAGCACTTAGGGAGCATTCATTCTTAGATTTCCTCGGTGCATTTCATGATTTGCATTGGTAGTTGTTTTTCTTGTTTGATTGGTTATTTTAGTTTTTTATTGTTGAGGGGTGATTTTGGATGACGTTTGGTGGCATGACATGCTATGCTAGGGTTCCTAGTTTGCATGGGGTAGGTTGTTTTAGAATATTGGTGGTGTATTTTTGTGTTTGAGCTTATCTTTTGTAGCATGAAGCCCACTTTTGGGGAAATTTTGTGCTACACCAAAAAAAATTAGAAAAATTGAAGAAAAAGATATATATATATATATATATATATATATATAAACCTGGACAAGTTAAAAACCCGAAACGGCCACTTGGGTAACATTAGGAATAGCCTGGATATGTTGAAAGGCCTAGGTAAAAATGAGAGGCTAGGTCCGGCTAGGCTTACGAGCCTAGGCAAAAATGAGAGGCCGTGTGGAAAAAGGTGAGAAGTGATTACCCTTTGTGTGTTAAAGCTAGGATGAAAACCCGAAAGGGCTCCAAGGCAAAATGAAAGAAATTTAGAGAAAACAAAAACTAGGTTGATTAGGCATGCTTCCACGGTGGATTGTGTTTGAAGACGACGCTTTGATTGCTTTGGTATCATTTTGGGAAAAGTAAGCTAGCTTAACATTATTTCTTTTTGGTTGACCTTTTCCACATTTTACTTTAGGATGGTTAGATTGCTTATGTTTTTTCGGGAAGTGTGAGAGTTGTGAGACTCTTACTCTTTTGGGGCAAACATGGTAATCCAGGAATAAGTTGGATGCCTCGGTTAACTTATGCATGCATGCTACATTTTGCTTGATTTTTTGTCTTGTCTTTATTTACTCGAGGATGAGTAAATGATTAAGTGTGGGGAGTCTGATCTGCTTCATTATGAGTGCGTTAACCGTTGCATTTGACATAGTTTTTAGCTAGTTTTATTTGGTGGATTGCTAGTATTAGCTGAGTTTACGTGACAGGGGGTTTAGATGACCATGTTTGGTTTTCTTGTTTAAATCACGCATTTTGTAGACTTTATTGGTACTGATGGACATATTGTATCCACGGACTCCGTGATCTTCCTTGTGATCATCTTTAGTAGGTTGCCCGTGATTACTTTTTGTTTATATTCTATATGAAGACCGTTCGTAAGATCAGTAGAAGATATTGAAGGTCGTTCGCGAGGACGGTAGAAGAGACGAAGGTTGTTCACATTAGAATGGTAAGAGATAGAGACCATGAGCATTAATGCATAGTAGAAGGAGATTGAAGCCAAAGATAGGAGGCAACGGAGTTCAAAGCTGCCAACGAAGAAATAGTGACTCGTGGTCCGATGAGTTTTGCTTAAGTCTGAGAACGATCCAAGAAGATTTAGCATTCAAGAAGGGTTTCATTGGGTTTTCCTTCTCGCACACTACAAAATCAACTACTAAACCTCTCAAATCGGACACAGTTCACCCATAGTGAAGGAAACAAGTTCAGCCGGTCGAGGCATAAATGGGTCGGTGCAGGCCGTTCATGGTTGGCACCAAAGGCCAGTGCCAAAGAAGCAGCCCCGCACCAAGAAGACCAGCACGAGGCTATGGTGTGGCCAAGCACGAGACTAAGTCCCACTCCACAAGGCTAAGTATGGGCATGAGATATCCCATTTTTACGTCCTTTGCCATTCCAACTCTAAAATACTAAGACCAGTCCTCGGGGTGTGGGAAATCACATGGTATAAGCCAAAGTTCTGAGCTAAGCACCCTTCCTGACCATGGCCCATGCCACCGACCATGGGTGCGGATCAGAAGCCCCAATTTTAGCACTCTGATGACGCCCCGCCACAGAGGGACATCACAACCCGTGCCTGGCTCCACACCCCGCGCCACTTGAAAATATGTGCCACGCACCAGAACGGGTGCCCTGCGCCACATAAGGAGCACAGCTCAGTAAAGATCCCGCGCCCAGCGCTCGGATAATGCCACAGGCCGTACCATTTGTGATGGCCCGCACCAGGCTGCGGCTGAGCTAGGGTTTACCCTAATTTGGCCCATTTGGGCCTATTTTTAGGCTCAATCTCCTATTACTATAAATATAGCCTTAGTTTACTAGGGTTTCATATCATATCTTTTGTTTGGATCATTTTTGTAGTTAGGAGAGCAACTCTAGAGAGAGAAAAAATCTCTTCTTTTCTTTTCTATCTTTTGATTTGATCCTAAGATGTGGAATTCAAATCTTTATTTGAATTCCATATCTATGGAGATAGTTTCTATAGCTTGGGGATAAATTGTAAGAGCATAGTTTAATGTATTTTCTTTGTGAGATTCTATAGTTCATCCTAATTTCGTGTTCATGATATTATTGCGATTGTTCATAATTATTTGAATTGCATGAATAGTATGCCACACATAAGCACACATTTTTTCCTATATTCATGTATGGTGCAAATATCGATGCCCCATTGGGAAGAGAAATCTGGATGTTAGAATGGGTAAAGGAGAACACATCTGCATAGGTGTGTGCACGGGAGATTCGAGAATGCGCTGACTTGTTTTCTGCCACACCAGTCTTAACTGAATTCGTAAAGTTGTCTGAGAGGTTCTGGATCTAGATAGTGAATACTAGCAAGCTAGGATGTGGGAGGCCTTAGATCATAGATAAGGTTCCGAAGACTCTTTGGCCTAATTGATAGGACCATTGAGGAGTAGTGCATTTGTGGTGGAAGCCCGGGATGTAATCTCATAGGGGAGAAAAAGACCTACAACAATGGTTGGACTTTATTGTACTCCCCTAATTACAATAGCGGTGTTGATGGGGGGGGTTGCGAGTGCACCCACCATGACAGAGACGGGGAAGTGTATGTCATCGGACACACCACGTATTATGAACACTCTATTAGGTTTTCCTAAATTTCTATGTGAATGAATTGAGGATCGAAATATTAGATTAACTATATTTCTCAATGACTCCCCAAGTGCTTAGTTAAAATAGCTTACTTTGCTTTTTTACTTTTATGCTTAGTAGTTTCTATTTTGAAAAACCAACCCCCCCCCCTTTTGCATGTTTGGTTTACTAGTTATTCCTTTCACTCATACAGATTGAAAACCCGTACGAGGTTATGTTTTTATTAATATTTATACATAGCATCTTTGTGGACAAATTCAGGGTTTACCACTTATTACCCCATAGGTGCGTAGCTGTAAGAATATGGTGCAGAATATAAATATCTTATCTTTTGACCATGTCCTTCGCTCAGGTTAATTAGCTACAATTAATGACCCAAGGGAGAGGTAGGTCAGAATGGTGAATGAAGAAGTCTATGTTGAACATCCAAATAGATTTTAGGATTCTCACTATCCACATCATGTGTATCGACTCAAAAAGGCACTGTATGGGTTGAAACAGGCGTCAAGGGTATGGTATGAGCGACTTACTAACTTACTTATTAAGAAAGGTTATAATCGAGGGGGAGTAGATTGCACTTTATTTGTACTCAATAGGTTATCAAAATTTTTGATTACTCAAATTTACGTAGGTGAAATTATTTTTGCCTCTGCTTCACCACCTATAATACAAGATTTTGTAAATCTCATGCAGGATGAATTCGAGATGAGTATGGTTGGTGAATTTACTTATTTTCTAGGGTTTCAAGTAAAGCAGCAGAAGAGCGGTTTGTTTATAAATCCGATTAAGTATGCCATGAATCTTGTGAAAAAATTTGGCTTGAACAACTCTCGATCAGTTCAAACTCCTATGGGTGCTATAGACAAGATGGTAAAGGATGAGAAAGGTATTTCAGTTGATCACAAATTGTACAGAAGTATGATTACTTGTCTTCTATATCTTACAGCCATTCGACCAGATATATGCTTTAGTGTTAGGGTAAGTGCAATATTTCAGGCTAATCCAGAAAGCTCACTTGATTGCAGTAAAGAGGATTATTCGTTATATTAGTTGGAATTCTGAGTATGGTATCTGATATTCCAAAAATCAATACTCAGATCTATTTGGTTATAGTGATTATGATTGGGTTGGTAATGCAGATGATCGAAAAAGTACTACTAGTGGTTGTTTCTTTATTGGCACGAATTTGGTATCTTGGTATAGCAAGAAGCAAAATTCTATCTATTTATCATCCGCTGAAACTGAATATCTTGCTGCTGGAAGTTATTGTGTACAATTATTATGGATAATATAAATGCTTAAAGATTGTGGAATTCATCGAGGGCCTCTGAAGATTCTATGTAACAAAAGTGCTATAGACATATCCAAGAATCCAGTCAAGCATTCTCGAACGAAGCACATTAACATAAGGTATCACTTTATTCGAGATCTTGTGGAGAGAAAAGAAGTCATGGTGGCCTATGTTCCAACATCGGAGCAGTTCGCGTATATATTTACAAAGCCATTGGATTCAGCCACATTTGAGTTCCTTAGACAACACATACGTGTGTGTTATATTTGAGGTATTTTGGTTAAATACTTTTATTAGCTATAGATTTATTTTTCTCTCTTATCTTTGTGTACAGAAAAATAGGAAAACACAATAAAAGAGAAAAATCACAAAAATTGAAAGTGGTATATTCATGTTGGAATATGGAATGCGAATCAATCAGGGGAGAGAATGGCTATTGGATTTGATGGCTGGTGGGCAAAAGAAGGTAATTATTACCTTTAAAAGAGAAAAAAGAGGAAGAGTTATTAAGAAGCGAAAGTAAATATTTTTTCAAATATTTAACTTTCATCTCCCACTCTTCCTTCTCGCAACCAATCTCCCTATTTTCTTTTTGTGCTCATGATATTGCGCTCACATTTCTCACTAAACCCTATAGCAAGAAGGTTACTCACAGTCGAGACTCTCAAGAATCTTGCGTGTGTCGAAAGAACTCCTTCACAGAGCAACATGGAGAGCAGAAAAAACTTCAAGAAGTTATTTGGAGATCCGGAGAAGAGCATTCAACCTCCAGAGAGAAACATGCTTGAGCCCTAGGATGGTGTTCAAGAACCAGGAGTTGAAGTTATCCGGTCACCACCAGTTGAGCCGATAACAAATCCCTTTCTGCCAGTCAAGATAAAGGTATTCCACGACTACTATTTTACCTTTAATGGTCATTCTCATACTCTGAAGAATATGAGAATGAGAGGATTATTACTCTTGGGATGGAGACAGGGGAAGAAGAGCTAGTTGTTGATGATGTCCAAACATCAAATCCATAGGATATTGAGGAGGAAACATCTGAGGATGAAGAGCCTGGTCTTGATGATTTTCCAACATCAGGCCAGCCAGAGATGGAAGAAGGTGGAACTAATGTTCCAACACAGGGGGGGAGGATGTGCAGAACCTGGTGTACTCCAGTGATGAGGTGTTGGACGAGTTTGTTCAAACTCTTTCAAGAATATCCAAAAGGAAGGCACCTGTAACAAAGACCTCAAACCCAAAATTGAAGAAGAAGAAAGTTAAGACTTGCCAGAGCTCAAGGCCTGCACCCACAGCAAAAGAAGCACTAAATTTTGAATTTTTTTATGAAGGATGTCTGGAAGTCTATAAAGCCATCTTCCAAAAGAACATTATGGCAGAAAGGCTTGTTAACCTGGAGTACTTAGGGTTTACAATTGTTGCCTCTGTATACAAGGAATATAATCAAGATATAGTGATGGAGTTTTACTCAAATATGATGGAAGGAAATCTGGATTCTGATTTAGTTTGGTTTAACATGGTCTATGTCATGGGAAAAGTGGCCAGATTTTCTGGGGAGAAAATTAACAAACTATTGGGACTGTCTACACCTGAGTTTACTTCTGTATATACTGGAGACTTTGCAGTAACCTATGATTATATCTTGACAGAGATCACAGGAGGATTTCAGATTGAATGGCCAAACTCAAAGAAATGTTGCTACTTCCGTCAAAGTACCAGGTACTTCTGCTTATATTAGTTAGCTATAAATTGTTGTATCTCATCTTTGAACACTACTGCTCTCACCTAAGACATGGAAAAATTATTATATTGCATTGGCACTAAGACTCCTATGAATTTTGGTCGTCTTATCCAAGAAAGAATAGTTGAGCATGCTAGTTCTTCTCGGGCAAGAACTCTCTGCCATATTCATGCATAATTTGGAGTATTGAAAGGAGAACAGGTGATGGCAGAGAAGAGTGATGTAGTGGTAGCTTTCATGCCTCTCAAGCCAAACAAGAAGACCTTCCAGTTGAGAACAGTCAAGGATCTTCCGTGGAAGTCATCAAAAGTAGGAAACTCCTTAAATGCAGTGCAGAAAGCAAAAGAGGCAAAGAAGTTAGTTGTGAAGGAAAATATTACTGCTCTTTAGGTTTAGATTGCTGCTTTAGAGGCAGAGTTGGCTCAGATAGATGCTGTTGATGGAGTCCAGCAGAATGCAGAAGAAGAAGTCTAATTTTGTTGTTTTATAACTTTGGCATGTTTTATGGCCCCAAGGGGGAGTAATTTGGAATTTGGAATTTCTGTTTGGATGTTATTTTTGGGTTTCTTGATATTATTTTTGGCCCTGCTGGAAGCTATGGGCATGATGGATATTTTGATAATTGATATGTGCATTTATTCTCGAATTTCTAGTATTTATGTGTTTCTATTGGTGTTGTGTTCCAACGTGGTTTTTTTCTGAGAATTTAAGTTCTTATTGTGAATGTGATGTTCCAATATGGATATTGAGGTTTATATGTTTTGGAGTTGTGATATTCAGGGGGGGCTAAATTTTCTTTGACCTCATGTTCCAACATTCATACTGGTGTTAAATTGTTATCCTTATTTGTATAGTTTTTGCGTTGAATATCCAAAGGTTGATGGGTCCATAAAATGCCAAAGGGGGATAATGTAAAGTTCATATTTGATTAATTGGCAATTTGTGGTAATTATAAAAATATTGAAGTATTATGTTGTAACATCAAAGAAGGAATTCCAGTGACATAGGGAATGTGGAAGTGTAATCCGAGAAAAAGTACATCTCGTCCAAGATGATTTGATTTGTAGAATATATCAATTCCTAGATTTGTGAAATTGGATTAGATTTTTTGAGTTGGAATTGATATGGGGTTCGGCTATGGTAAGGCCAAGGATGAGATAATCTAATTCCTATCTCTAAGGGATTGGATTTGGTAATTCTATCTCTAGGGGATTTTATTGTTATCGGAATATTTTGTAGAGATAGAATTCTAGTCACAAAAGTAATTGAAGACTGCGATCGTGCTATATATTGTAGACATTCTGGCAAAGCTACTTATGGATTAATATTGAGAAAATTAGCACTCAGGTTTTCAACATTCAGAAGTACCGTAAAGCTATGCAGTTGTGTTCCAACATTATCAAACATGTTTGATCTTAAAGTTTATAACGTAAGCCTTAATTCCTCGGGAAGAGGAGATCCAGCGTCGATAAATTTTGAGGTCAGAGGAAGTCTGATTATTCAGGTGGATCGGCAAGTAGGGGAGCTAGTAGAATTCACGTGTTTAATTAGAAAAGATAAGTATCTTGTATGGTGTACTCTATACTATCTTTCTGATTAGTGAATTCATTCTAAACTGGGTCAGGCCCCGCAGATGTAGGTGACATTCACCGAACTGCATAACCAAGTCGTGTGCCTTTGACTGTTTATCTTTTTACGTAGTTGAATTAGTTTATGCGGAACACATTAACAACGATTGAGGTAATTAGATAAAATTAAATTTCACTGGTCTTTTAAGCTACTATCTTTGAGTAGAAGTAAAGCAAGGAGATGGTAAAATCACGCTTTGTCAAAGTTCTTATGCAACTAAGATTCTTGAAGTTTATGGTGTGGTAGGATGTAATCCATGCCACACACCAATGGAGGTTCGGCTAATGTTGAGCAAAATGGATGTTGGGAAGATCGTTGATGCAATAAAATATCACAACATTGTTGCTAGCTTGCACTACTTGTGCAGTACGAGGCCTGATATAGTTTTTTAGTGGGATTAGTGACTCATTTTTTGAGGCACCGAAGGCGTCACATTGGGCAGCAGTGAAGAAGATTTAGGGTATGTTAAAGGGACTATTAGTTACGGTTTTTCGTACGGGAATTAATGATGTTTTAGAGCCTAGTTTGCAAGGTTTTAGCGACAGCGATCACGACGGTGATGTTGAGGAGTACAAAAGTACTACATGAATGGCATTCTTCCTTGGTAAATATCTAGTTGGTTGGACGTCTCAAAAGCAAAAGGTGCTTGCACTTCCTTCTTGCGAGGCGGAGTATATTGCAGCTGCATTGGCGGCTTGACAAGTTGTTTGGATGAGTTGTTCGTATGGTGATATCACAAATAACGAGCCAAAAATGGTAAAGCTACTTGTGAACAACAAGTTGGTAACTGATTTGAGTAAGAATCTGGTGCATCACGAACGAAGTAAGCACATTCATATTCATTATCATTTCATACGAGTGTATTGAAATTGGTTCGGTGGAGGTTAGCCACGCTGGGATACAAGAACAATTGGCGGATATTCCAACCAAGGCACTTGGGTGGATTAAGTTTGCTGAATTACGACAGAAACTTGGTGTGGTGGAAATTGGTTCAAGCGACAAGTTTTAAGGGGGTGATATGTTAAAGGTAAACTTGTTGCATGAATAGCTTGCGCTAGGAATATTAATTCCTGACCATTTTGTTTTTACTTGGTCTTCTTTCTATTCCTATAAGTAAGGATAGATGTTGCTAGTTGATTAAGTAGTGCACCGGATTTTTACGCCATGCACGTTAGTTTGTTTTTGTAATTGGTTTTCTGGATGTAAATTTGCCTTTATGTAGAGTTCATGGATAAATAGAAAAGCTATAACTTCAACATCATTCTTTGCCTTTTGTTTTAACCAAATTACATTCAAACAATTCGATTTTTACATCCACTAATCTAAGCTGCAAGGAATGCTACAAACAACGATGATAACATTACTGCGTTGTCTAATGGTTAGGGCCAAATTGCAATGGTGCCAAGAACAACAAGGTTTCCTCATCACTACTTCCACACCAATGAACACAGGCTATTTCATATGCCGGAGGAGGCTTTCATGGATGGTTTTAAGTATGTTGAGAAGGAGTTGAGAGAAGCAGAACAAGAGTACAACCCAGAAAGTTCCCAGTACCTAAACTAACAAGATGAAGAACAAGAGGAGCTAATAGCAGCTGAGATGGCCCGACAAAATGAGATTACTGAAATCTATCTCCAAGGGCTAGCGGAAGCACAAGAAAGTCTGCTAAATCCCCTAGAAGTCCCAGGCTTTTGGGACGATTATCAGGAATGAGGGCTCAATTCCTCGAACAGACACTCGGATGCAGAAATGCAGGATCTCAATCCCCCACCTTCCCCACAATAAGCTCAGCAATATGAACAACAAAACTAGGAAAGTGGCATGGTCAGAAAAAGACATGTCGAAGGCGAAGATGGTGACATCGTAATGGAGAATTACATAGTCACTGGTGGGAGGAGGTACATTCCTGCCAATGAAGAAGCTGCGGGCACTGCCCCACCAACATGGTGAAACTCAAACAATTCAACTTAGCCAACAGAACAGTAACTGAACCCTTTCTCACCAACGGGGTATTTTTTAAAGATCCAAATTTTGGCTTTGACTCTGACCAAAAGGATGTGCTCAATTTTGATATAGGTCTCACCATTAATTTTGGTGATCTTTGTAATGAGGCTGATCTCATCATGAGTATACAGAGTGCCATCAATGATGGCCTAGCTACTGCTGCCAATTTGAAGGAGAAGGAGAAAAGAGAGGAGGAGGGGAAAAGGCAAAGAAAATCTTGTCAAATCATCTAACCTGCAAAAAAGAATAGAGAGGGGCAAAGTGCACATTCGGTGACACCAAAGTGGAATACAAATAAATGAGCCTAATAACACTTCTCACCTACAGCCCACAAGCTCGGATTTTAAGCCTAATGATCTTGACACAAAGGAAACTCCAGCAAGACAGAAGGGAGATTCAAGTGGCTCACATTAACCCCAAATGCTAGAGAACAATGATGAAGGGGAAGGGATAGCTGGCAAGAAAAAGACGGGGTGAAGCAAGTATTTATGATGACAAGAAAAGGAAAGAATTGAAAGGTGACGTAACCAATATTGAATGCAGGATGGAGTTAGATGAGGACACTAGAGAGAAGTTAATGCTGACGAGAGGCGTGAACAACTTGCAAAGCCACAAAGCCACAGGTAACTCCAGAAAGCTCTCATTACTTTACACTGGGACAACAACCTAGTTGCAACAATTGGCAAGAATAATAGACCGCCAGAACCCTGCTCAGAGATAGCACCGCCAAAAAATATAGTGACTGAGAGCCCCGCCGGCCACGTCAATCTGGAAGGAGACTAGATGGAGAACCAATTAGAAGTGGCACAAAATCTAGAGTGAGAAAGGCCTAACGTCACAACCATGGTAGCAGAAACCATGAAGAAGGCGGAGGAAGAACACCGTCAGCCGGACCGAGAGGAAGAAATAAGCAGCATCACGGAGGTGGTCTCCTCTAATCTCCTCAACGAAGAGTTGACCCAGGAGGAGAAGGGGAAGGCAATTTTGATTAATGAAAGTGGGCCTATGGTAATGGGCCAGGGCTACAATTCTGATCTTGTGTCAAAGAACCACTCTTTTTTTTTAAATTAAACCATCCTAAGATGGGGGAAAATATATTAGGCCTTCCCAATCCGTAAAATAACAAAACTGAAAAGTAAAGAAAATAAGAAGCCATTAGCTTAGTCAATATGTACATTTGTGAACCATAGGCTCATTGAAGCAACATTTGTTGCTTCCAAAATGGATAAGAATGAAAGCTAATTGTTAGAGGATTACAAAAACTCGTAGTTTAAAATTGGAGGTCATCGAACTTATTTGTGGATCGTGAAGACGAAACACAGGTCAGTCAAAATCACCCCAACTAAACTAAGAAGCTTATCCCCTGCGGAGCTAAACAGTCGAGTAAAAAGCCTCGAGTCATGGTTCAAGTCATCCCTCAAGTCATTTAAACAAAACAGTCATCAATCTTTGGCATCCCTGAAGCATCAATCATGTAGTAACAGCATCCCTGAAGCATCCAGCAAATGTGTATAACATCAAAGAAGAGCAAAAGACCTGCAAAAAGCAATGGTAATCAGTAGCATCCATTCAAGTAGCCATTCGTATCGTAGGTGTACCTATTTGATCCAATATAATGAGACCCTGAATAGCATTGGATAAACTCTGGAAACTAAACAGAGAGGAACCAGTCTTGGTTTTTAGGCAGTCTTTAGCCATAGTATCTGCTACCAAATTAGCTTGCCTATGAACGTGAAGTAGGTTGGTTACACTCAAGAGTTGGTTGATCTCATCCGATAAAGTGAACAATTGCCAAGGTGCATTTAGAGGTTCCATACTACAGTTGACAGCATTGAGACAATCAGATTCCAAGCAAAAGAGAGGAGAAAACCCAGCAATTTTAACTAAGGCAAAACGGATAGCCTTCAGTTCTGCCTCTAGAGGAGAACAGGCAGAAGTGAAAAGAGTATGCGCAGCAATAAAACTACCCCTACTATCTCTAATGATCACAGCAATTCCACTCATGTTAGAAAGCCTACACCAAGTAGCATTAACATTAATTTCATATCCCATGGTTGGCTTTGTCCAAGCAATTTTGAAAATTTTTGGTTTCGGAGCTTGTTTGATCAGAGGGAGAAAAAAATCTCAGCAATACCCAAGTCTATTTTTGAGGCTATAAAAACAGGTTTTGCAGTGAACATATAAAAAAATTTGATCTCTTATTTGATTTAAAACTAAACCTGTTACTGGAATGGCCTTATCATATAAACATTTGTTCCTGATTTTCCACAAATTCCAGCATGTAATTACAGCTGCAGTTCGAATAATAACTGAATGTAATGAACTCAGGCCAGGGTAAGTGAGATAGAAAGAAAGTCTATCCCATATAGTACTGAAATCCCTATCTGTAATCCCCATGAATGTGTGAATCGATTTCCAAACATGTAAAGCAAAATTACAGGAATTGAAGAAGTGTTCCAGGGAGTCTTCATGTATATGACACATGCAACATTTGGATGCCATGGAAAATCTCAGGTTGTGCAGTACATTATCAAAAGGTAGGAAAGAGTTCATCAACTTCCATATGAAGACAGAAACCTTTTTTTCAGTTCTAGAACTCCAGCAATGTTGAAGAGAATCAACAGTACCTCTTTGGTTACTGAGCAAAAGGTAGGTTGATTTGAAAGAGAAGTCTCTGTTGATACCTGGTTTCCAAATAAGTCTGTCCCTCCTATGCATTGATAGTCTAGCTTCCTGTAAAAGAGAGATAGCATAAGGAGCTATGAATGGTAAAATTGTTGTGAGCAAAAGTGATCTGTTGTCAATGAACTCAGAGACAGTACAGGAGTCTGAGATCTCAACATTCTGTCAAAGAACCACTCAATAGTTCACACTCAGGTTAAATGGCAAGGAAATTCAAGGACAATCACCCGCATCATTGGAAGAAAATGGAACATCAAACTTGCTCCAACAAAATCAACAATTGTTACTAGAATTATAACTGAGAAGAATATGGAAAGAATAAGGAGTTTGAAAATTATTGATGATGCAAAGAAAGGGAGTGTGGGGAGCAGCAGGGGACCGAGAGTCTGGCCCAAATCAACCGCTGCACATGAGTCTATAGACCAACCATGGATGGAAAATTTGGCTCAAATGAACACACAAAAGAAGGTTATCCCTAGGCAATGGCAAAATATATGCCAGTGGGTGAAGGGCTACGAGTCAAGAGGAAGAGACAACTTCAAGAGGAGATAGGAGGAATTGTTTTCAACAAGAGAATATGCACATAGGAACAAGATGGGGAGTAGCTGCACCAAATGCTATTGATGTAACAATCGGTAGAGGGAGCTAGAGTGTCCAATTACCTCACGGGAGATAAAAATAGCTATCTTCCAAATGGGAAAATGGAAGGCACCAGGGCCGGATGGTTTGCCACTTGGTTTCTACCAACACTACTGGTCAGAAGTGGGGAACGAAGTAACAACCATAGTACATAGGTTTTTTGAAACCTCAATCATGACGATGGAGTGGAATCATATTAACTTTGTTCTAATCCAAAAGAAAATATCTCTAAAAGAACCGGCAGATCCACGCCCGATAAGCCTATGAAATGTAACATACAAGATCATTGTCAAGATCCTTGTGAATAGAATAAAAAAATTCATGGGCTTTCTCATCTCACGAACTCAATCGGCGTTAGTGCAAGGGATATCCGCTATTGAAAACTCACTCATAGTGCATGAACTCATCAAATTCATCCGCAAGAAGAAAATATGAAAGCAGACGATGGCAGCATTGAAAATTGACATGAGTAAGGCTTATGATCGGGTATCTTGGGAGTTTCTTGAGAAGATGATGACGCACATGGGGTTCCCCAACAAATGGATAGGCTGGGTCATGGAATCTATCACAATATTTCATACTCTATAAAGCTTAACGGTTCAAACTCAAGAGCCTTCCAGCAAAACAGGGTCTTAGATAAGGGTGCCCACTCTCCCCGTTCCTATTTATCCTATGCCATGAATCTTTCTCAGCAATGATAGCCTCTAACGCTTTTCAATCGGTCTGCCCAAGTGTAAAGATAGGATGCTCCATCTAACCAGTTTCACATGATGTTTGCAGATGGTTGCATCCTCTTCTTTAACATCTCGGAAGCATGATTGACAAAACTAGTGCAGACCCTAAACCTCTTTGTTGCCTACTCCGGAAAACTCTCAAAAGTTTGCACTTCTAGTCAGCCCAAACATAGAGCCAAGAACAAAGGATCGTCTGAGCCAGGTCTTTGGAGTCTTTAGGGATTTGCTCAAGGAAAACGTCCTAGGACACGACATGAACTTTGCAGGGCCAAAAGTAGGAATGTTCAACAAACTGATGAAAAGAGTCAAGGCCAAGACATCGATATGGAAGACCGGTGATCTGTCATTCATAGGTAGAGTCACCCTCAATAAACATGTCCTAGCCTCAACAAGCTAATACACACTCAGCACATTCTGAATACCATCCACAGTCGCAAAAAATTGATAGCCACCTAGCTAGATTCATCTAGGCAGGGGATACAGATAGGAAAGGGATACACTGGAAGTCGTAGGAATCAATGTGCCCCTCCAAATGGCAGGGATGACTAGGGATGCGATCCACAGAATAGATGAACCATGCCCTACTAGGAAAGCTAGCATGGAAGCTAGTCACTGACAAACAGTATTTCTTCTCCAAGCTATTCCTCAATATGTACTGCAGCAAGGAAGACTTCCAGAAGGTTAAACTCAAACAAGTCGCAATGTGGGGATGGAGGGGAATCCTGTGTGGTAGAGATCTCCTCAAGATCGGGCTCAAGTGACAGGTGGTCGATGGGCACGGAATACATATTTAGGATGAGGGGATCCCAAACCAAAAGAATCCAATAAGGTATGAGACAACTGCTACCCCAACTTGGATTCAAAGTGAGCGACCTCATTGGTAATGCCAAACAATGACGCTTGTCACTACTGAGATTATTCTTCAGTCCAAAACTAGCAAACGATATAGCAGGAATTCACTTACCTCTCGCACCTCTCGGGCAGAAGTATTTCCAATTTTGGGACAAAGACTGTCTTGAAAAATACACAGTCAAAAGTGGCTACCCTGAGGCAAGGAACTTAAGAGATATGCACAAGCCTTCGGGCTCATCATCGATTGGAAATACAGAACCGAATAAACAGTTATGGAAGAAGCTGTGAAACTCCAATGTCCCAGAAAAAGTCAAGTTTTTGGTATGGAGACTAGCACAAAATGCAGCACCATCAGAATCTGCCCTGAGGAAAAGAAACATGGAGGTCTAACCTATCTGCCAAATGTGTCATTCCGAAAGGGAAACCCCCACGCATTTGATACTAGAGTGTGAATTTGCAAGAAGAATCTAAAGAACCTCAAGACTAGTGGGTTTTATTTCCAGCAGGGCAATCCAATCTAACTCAAAGCCTGGCTAACATGTTAGTTCAAGACAGCACCAGAAGACGAAGACATCAACCTCACATGCATTATTATATGGGTAATCTAGTGCGTCGGGAAGAAAGCCACGATTGAGCCGCAACAAGTGTGCGTGGATACAGTCTAAGCTATTATCAAGGCCACCCAAGCAGAAGTAGTTGAGCATGACCTTACAGGTATAAGGCTTTCAGCGGATCCCAACTCTAATCATGTAGAGCTGGAACAAGCGACCCGTCAATTACAACCAATGGAACCTAGGAAGGTAAAAGTTGGCGACATACAATTGTTATGGTTCGCACAGGGAAGCCACTTAGACCCATCATATATCAGTTGGACGTGCATTGACACAGACGCAGCCTTCATAACTCAGGACGGCAGGGCAGTAACAGCATGGTGGGCGACACAACAGGATGGGGGAAACTCATGGTATGGAGCATAGAACATCCAAGCTTTATCTGTAGTCCAAGCGAAACTCATCGCTATTCACGAAGCAATGGCAGACACAAGGAACCGAGCGGCCACACAAATCTGTGTACGGACATACTGTGAGATGGCTCTGAACCACATCAATAACTTCCCAAACGTACCCCAAGACTACATGGACTACTTAGAAGTATCATAATGTTAGCAATGGTATTCACTAGAATACATATAATGAAAGTTCCGAGAATGATTGTATTGAATGCAAATAACTTGGCTCGTCATTTAATAGGTGGCTCCAACCACCAAAACCCGATGACAATATAAGTGCCCGGCTAAATTTGGATCCGCCGTCTAACAGTTAATTTCCACTTTGTTTACATGCCTGAGTACAAAATACAAAAATTGAAATACTCTTTTTTTTAAATAAAATCACCCGAAGGTGGGGGTGCTATATTAGAGGTTCCCCATTCCTCATCTGAAACATTTGTACATAGGTAGGCCCAAAGTCTGCGATGAGGCAACAAAATTGCCCTCCAAAAGTCCTACTAAACCTAGATCGAGTTCTTATATTATAAGCAAAATTATCCTAGCAAAAGGATATATGATGAAGTTGCGATCCGGAGGTGGAAATCTCCACCCCTCGTGTTAATTTACACCTCCGGCCAGGCAACCTCAGTACCCAAATTAGACTAGAGATTTACAGTAATCCTAGATTATGCAGAAGTGAATCAGTAATATGTCTTGTTTCCAGCGGAAAGGCCGGGAAAGCATCCAAATTCCAGGAGAGCATCCAAGGCCAGGAGAGCAATCCTCCCAGCTGAAGAGTTTCCTTTGATTCCGAAGACATGACATCATCCTGTTTCAAGGAAGATAAGAGGACAGTGCATCATTGCCAATCTAGAGGTGCAGAGGCTGGAAGGCCAGTTTGAGATGGATCGTGACCTACAAACAAATAGGAAAACTAATTAGCAGTATCAGTCTCTAAGTGAGAAACTACTGAGATCTAACATGTGGAACATGAGCCTTGTCCAGCACAATTAGTCCCTTGATATGATGGGGAATGTTATTAGGCTGAATACTTTGAAGATGACAAGTATGATACCTCGCAATCGCATTTGCTACCGAGTTACCTTCCCTAAAAACATGATTCAACTTTGCTCCACACAGCAGGACATTAATTTGAAAAGCTAAGTTAAAGAGGTTCCAATTTGCTGAATAGGGGCAGTTTATCATGTCAACAGCTTGCTTACAATCAGTTTCAACAATACAGTTCATATGAATTTCAGACAAAGATTGCATAGCAAATAAAATGGCTTTCATTTCAGCCTCGATCGGAGAAGCAGCAGAGATGGAGACTGAACATAAATTAATCAAATCACCACAGCAGTCCCTAACTACTATCCCAGCTGCTGCCTTATCAGTGTACCAAGAAGCATCAGTGTTTATTTTAAAAAACCCAACTGGAGGTCTCTCCCACAGGACAGTTGTTATGTTAGGCTTAGGTGGGGGTCTAATGAAAGGTATCCACTGATTGAAAGGTAAAGAGATAGAAGAATGAGTGAAATATGTCTTTGGAGTAGTTAGGAAAGCCAGTTTGATTAAGTTGTGAATCTCCTTAGATATCAGATCTGAGGAAAATGGCACATTATCATGTAAAAATCTATTCCTAGCTTTCCAAAGTGACCAACAAGTTATGGAAGGTGTTATTTTGCAGATGAAGTGTTTCCAGTTAGCAAGATCTCTAGTATTCCAAAAAATAAAAAATCTTTCAGGAAGAGAATGAGTGTCCTGAAGATGAAAATTTACAATAGAAGCCATGTTACCCCAAACAGCTTTAGCAATATGACATGAAATGAAAAAATGCTGTATTGAATCTGAGTTTGAGCAGGCAGGACATTTTGAAGCAAGGCTTAATCCACATTTAATGAGCACCTCATCAAAGGGTAGAAATGATTGCAGCATTTTCCAAGTAAATATGGATATCTTTTTTTGCAATGCATTATTCCAAATGAATTTAGAGGCAGGGAAATTACCTGGCATCTGAGTGAGCATTCTGTAGGTAGACTTAGAAGTGAAATTACCTGAAGCTTCAGGCTTCCAGACCAGTCTATCTTTTCTACCTGGGACTAAGATTGCTTCCTGGAGGAAAGACACAGTATCAAGGTCCAGAAAAGAGACAATCTGAGGCAATATGATGGACTTATTATGAATGAAATCTGCTACAGTTAAGTATGGCATGCCATCTACTATGTGCTCAGGGATAATAGTACCTAAAGGCCCCCTAAAACTCCAGTTAGCTACCCAAAAATTGCAGGCACCCTCCCCATGAATAATTACTGAGTTTTGCTCTGCAAAAGAGTTAATGTGGATAATTCTCTTCCATGTTACAGATTTTCTGTAGGATATAGGGAGAGACCAGATCAGTTTTGACCAAAGGGAGTTACCTAATTGACTTTTCCACCAAAGTTTAGCTGAACAGGTGTCAATTATAGCTTGGACTGATCTAAAACCAAGTCCATTCAAGTCAGTTGAAACTGCAATGTCTTTCCATTTTCTCCAGATTTTATTATTTTTTCCATGTGATTCACCCCAAAAGAATCTGGCTAATCTTTTCTCAAAGGTATGAATTATCATCTTTGGTGGTTTTGTAACTGCCCAAATATGCTGTGGGAGGGAGTAAAGACAGTGTTTTATTAAGACCAGTTTCCCCCCCGCACTTAACCATCTATTCTTCCAACTTTGAAGTTTAGAATCCAGGTTGGCCATTAAAGGTTGGAAATACCTTTTTAGTGTTCTTCCCCTAAATATTGGACATCCAAGGTATGTAAATGGGAGTGCACCTTTTTTCATTTTTAGAATGGACTTAACCTGAGAGATCTTTATGTTAGAGGCTCTTTTACTCAGATAGAATTCTGACTTTTCAAAATTAAATTTCTGTCCTGAAGTCACTTCGAAGACATCTAGAAAAGCCTTTATTCTTATGAGATTTAATTTAGATGCCTGCATG
Source organism: Rubia yunnanensis (assembly GCA_037428765.1). NCBI lineage: Eukaryota > Viridiplantae > Streptophyta > Magnoliopsida > Gentianales > Rubiaceae > Rubia > Rubia yunnanensis. The sequence continues at coordinate 67,013,120 of CM075071.1, read as the reverse complement.
AAAATTATGGTATCATCTGCATATAATAGATGAGATATGGCAGGTATTGAGGCAGGTAAATGGAAATGAGATAGCCTTCCAGTAGAGAAAACATATGAGAGACTCCTTGAAAAAGCTTCAGTAAAAATATTAAAGAGGAAAGGAGAGAGAGGATCACCTTGTTTAATACCTCTAGTAGCTGGAAAAAAACCAACAGGTTTTCCATTAATTAGAATTGAAAATTTTGCCTGTGCTAAATTCCTCATCACTGCATTCAGAAAAATTCCCTGAAAACCGAATTTAACTAAAATCTGCCTAAGAAATTGCCAGTTTACCCTGTCAAAGGCTTTCATTAGGTCCAGTTTCATTATACAGTTGGGAATTCTGTTTTTCTTATCCAAGAATCTAACCATTTCCTGTAAATATAATATATTATCAGAAATGTCTCTCTTCTTCAAAAAAGAAGATTGGTTAGGAGATATCAGAGAGTCCATATAAGGTTTTAATCTTTCCATAAGAACCTTGGAACAGATTTTATTAGATACATTAGATAAACTAATAGGTCTAAAGTCCCCAAACTGACATGGGGTTATTTTCTTAGGAATAAGTGTAATCCATGTGCTAGATATCCCATTAGGAATATTAGAACCTACAATGAAGTCATTTACTGCCTCTAAAAGATCATTCTTAATAAAAGGCCAGCATTTCTTGTAAAACTTAGGTGTGAAGCCATTGGGACCAGGGCTACTGTTGCTACTTAAATTCTGAACAACAAATTTTAATTCAGGTTCCAGAATAGGAGAAGCTAAAATATGATTATCAGAATCAGTTAAAATCACTGGAATTTGGCTCAGAAAATGAGAAGAGAAAGTATCATCAGTGCTTTGATCTGGTTCGGTTAGTAGATCCGAGTAAAAAGAGATTGCCTCATTCTGAATTTCAGATTCTGTGTTTAGCCATTGACCAGCCGAGTTTTTTATTTTATTAATCTGTATCCTACAATTCTTTTCTTGGACAACCTTATGAAAGAATTCAGTATTGTTGTCACCTAATTTATGCCATTTAAGTCCTGCTTTTTGTTTCCAAAACTTTTCTTTTTCTTTTAAGACCTTCTGCAAACTAGCTTTTTTCTGATTAAGTTTAACCAGTTCATTCAAATTAGGATCATGATCAAAAACAGATTCCTGTAGTCTTAAGGCATCCTCAGCTTGTGAAACATTGGCATCAATATTACCAAAAGATTCTCTGTTCCAAGTTTTGATGACTCTTTTAAGCCTAATCAGTTTCAGGTAGAACTTAATCATTCCTGTTTCCTGTATAGGTTTTTCCCAAGATTCCTGCATTAAACCTATGAAATCCGACCTTTGGAACCAGGCATTGATGAATCTAAAAGGTTTGGGATATGAGGGGGTTAGATTAGATAACTGAAGGAGGAGAGGTGAGTGGTCTGAAGTGTGTCTATTGAGAATTTGGATGGAGGAAGATGGGAATTTGGAGCTCCAAGTTAGTGTACAGAGCCCCCTATCTAACCTCTTGGAAGTGGGATTCCTTAGCCTAGAGTTACACCAGGTGAATAAATTGCCTACTGTGTTTATTTCTTGAATCCCATTCGAATTAATCCATGTATTGAAATCCCTAATGCTCCCCAGAGCTGGATTAGAGGGTCCTCTGTATTCAGAAAGACTCCTAATAGTATTGAAATCCCCTATAAAAATAGTGTCACTGTTAGACAAAGGCTCTAAATCTTTCCATAAAGCTTTTCTACCATCTCTATCCCTTAAAGCATAAATGAAGGCAGCATTCATATTTAGGGCCAGAGAAAGATGAGATATGTTAACAAAAAGGAATTGGTCATGAAAAGTATTAAGTGAAACCGTGAGGAGATGAGTCCACATTAACCAAAATTTTCCATTAGGAAGGGCTAGACAGTCTGCAAAATGTAATGATGTCATATAGGTCCGTATTTTTGAGTTATCATGCATAGGTTCTATTATGCATAGCAACTGAATTCCTTTAGTTTTGATTAAATTAGATAGCCTAAGCAATGATGTTTCCATACCACGAAGATTCCAGATCAGAAAATTAATATTAACTGTTCCTATCATATTTCACATGGTTTTGTACCTTTTGTAGCTGATCTTAATAACATTTTATTCAGCTGACTAAGATAGGTCACCTTTTTGTTTTTAGATTTACCTGGATGTTCAAACTTACCTGTATGCTCAGATCCCTCTTCCAGAGTTTGTTGTTCATCTGAGTCTAAATCCAAAGGTTGCTCCAGATTCTTCTGTTTACTGCAACTGGTTTCTTCTTGTTCCTGAGAGTAAGTGTCTTCTCCCTGCAAAACAGAGAATCTATTCGACATCTTTCCCCCTAAGGAAAGTGTAGGTTTAGCAATAGAATCAATCATAAGAGAACGATGTAAGCCAATGTGGAGATCATCTCTAGCATAAGCTTTCAGAACTGTTTTAGATTTAGCAGTGGCCTTTAGTAACCTAGTGGTGGAGTTATCTGGACTCTCTATTGTCAGAAGACCACTAGAAACAGGGGTTGTGGGAGTTTGAGCAGGTTGCAGTAGAGGATCAGGGTTCCTAACTTCCTTATCAATAGAAGAAACATGGGGATGAGTAGGAGAATCAGAGAGCAGCGGTGGTAAATCGAATTTTTTTCCAGTTGCCTGCCACTGAGGGATAGGTTGAGTCTGAATTCTATTAGTTTCCTCAGTTCTTTCCTTAGTATTCTGAGGGTTAACCCTACATTGGCCTGAAGAATGCCCCAGTTTAGCACAATGTCCACAGTATAGGGGGATATCCTCGAACTCAATTGGATATTTCCTATTGTTTGTTATTGAACCTAGCCTAATGTAATGTGGCAGAGGCTTCAGTAGGTCAATTTCAACACAGAATTTTATGGCCGAAGGCCTGGTGAGCATCTCAGTAGCATAATCATTCTTTATAAAGTTACCAATATTGTTACCAATAGCTTCAATAGATGAAGAGTTATAGTAATAGAGTGGTACCTCCCTAATTGTACACCAAATCGGGACAATGGGAAATTCTCTCTGTGTAGAGAACTCAGGAGTCCACTTAAGCATTTTCAGTGAAACGCCATTGAAATTCCATATGCCTTTCATCCAACAGCGTTGGTAGTCGTTAACCTGTTCAAAACGAATTAGTATATGTTTATAATCAAGAGATCCCAATTGGTACTTACCTTCAAACCCAATAGTTTTAAGGGCAACCTCCATCTGATCCATTGAGATTCTACCTTTGGTAAATTTACCGACCAATGCATTGGAGTAATGAGCTGATAGTGTAGCAATTTGTTCCTCAGAGTATAAACAGGCAAGATCACCTAGATGGGAGGATTTAGGGATTAGCTCGGGGTTATTTGGAAGTTGTGATGACAACGGAGGGGATTTTGTTTTAAGAGCGGCCGCGAACGTTTTAGGGGGTGGTGGCAGATTGGAGTTGGAGGTGGAAGCTGCCATCGATCGTCGGGAAGAGACCCCGCCAAGTGGCGGAGAAAGAAACCGTTACCAGTGGCTATTACCGTTGCCGGCGAGTAACGGTCAGTAAAAAGGAAAAGGAAGAAGGAGTAGATGAACAGTAGAGAAACAGCTTCAATCACACACACTAATCGCACGTTCAATCGCACACACTAAACGGTCAGTGACTATTTCGTTAATTAAACAATAAGGGGTCAATACTTTAAAAAATTGAAATACTCATACTGCGGTTCAAATTAAACAAAGGATAAGCTCAATAAATATAATAAATTAAAATACTTAAAAATACGAAGTTTATGTTAAAAAATGACATGCAATTATACATCATTTCTCAAGAATGCACACTAAATGCTATGCACATATAACATCTCACGAGCGGTCACCGGCGGTGCGGACCAGGAGGAGAACGCCCACCGCTTACCCTGAAGATTTGAAAATGAAATAAAATAAATTCAGTCATATCAGACAAAAAATAAAGCATTAAAGAAATACTCCCTCAACGTCCTTATCCTAACATTTCAGAAAGGAGTTTATTTCCGATCATATTTAGATAAATAGAAAAGTTTAATCCAAATATTAATGTGTGTCACTGGAATCCCATGATCTTTTGTAAGAAATACAAGATAAATAAAAATGTTGAATATAGCAGTGGGTAGAAAGTCCATCTTGTAAAATATAATTTATTTTATAAGTCATAAAACAATTAGAGTCCGTCTATTGAAAGACGGTCTTTCCATAAGTTATGAAAACACCAAGGTTTAAAGTGCAAATTAGAAGAAAGGAAGATAAAATATCCGAGCTGCATAAACCAGGTTATAAACTTTATAACTATTACACGTTGCATAATAAATTTTTAATATTGCAACTAAGACCTTTTACCTTTTATTATTCTAATTAAACTCCGTCTTTCCATAAGTTTATTTAAACACCATAGGTTATTTAAAGACAGTGTTTCAAGGGTTAGATTTAATCTATCAAAAGCAATTAACGGTTTGGATTTATGGTGGAGATTCAACACCGTAGAAGCTATTATTTGTTTCATAAAAGAGTTGTTACGATGTTCATAAGGTTGCGACCTATTACTACCTAAATTTTTTTTTCTGTTTGAATACATGCCCGAGAGTAAATAAGATTTGAGATTTTCTAACACTGTAGCAGCTATTTATTCTTTTAAAAAAAAAGCTGGTACAATGTCCCAAAGGTTGCGACATGTTACTACCTAAATTCAATTCCTTTTAATAACAAAATCATCTTACATATAAACATAGGTGAATAATTGTATACACATATAAAAAAATCATCTAACATATAAACATTACAGAACAATCACCGATACAATTATTATATTTTAGCAGCTGCTTAGGGATGTTTTAAATGAGGTATATTTATTATTTTTTGGACCCAAGAGCAAACCTGGAAAATAAAAATCTAGCGCCGAATTACAAAATAGAATACACAAAAATGCAATGAATTAAAAGACGATTGCATGTTCAAAGTATGGTTACAATGGGCGAACGGAAACGCATCCAGCATCTTTATGGAAAATTACGCTAATGCATAAAATTTCGTTACGGCATTATCATTCTCTTCAAAATGAAAGATTTTTGTTATTTTTGCATAAATATATAAATAGAATATAACAAAAAATTGGGTAAAATTTTGGAAAATGCTAGTACATGTTCCAGAGTAATTTAGGGTTAATTACTTAGAGTTAAGAAAGGAAATCGAAAAAGATTACAGATATGTTCTTGTGATGCATTGTTAATAAAGATTCCATTACGAACATGAAAAATAAAATAAAGTTTATAGGATAGCATCACGTTCAAGCAGATTTCATTTTGGAGTTGCGAGTTAAGTTTTTACATTTTGCACTTAGGTCCCTCCAAGAAAGTTGGAGTTGTCAAATCCTGAAATTAGCGACACCAAAATGAAATTCAATAATATACGATTGCAACTTTGCAATTTGAGCATGTGTGGGTTAATGAAATGGTCTTGAAGGTCAACATCGATTACTTCTACATAGTCTTGGAAAATTACACTATGGCCCAAAATTGTGATACCCTATAATCCATTGCTTCAAAATACATGATTTCTTTATTCTTGCTTAAATATAGATATTTAAATATATGAACTTTTTGGTGATGTTGGAAAACACTAGTACATGTTCTAGAGTAACTTAGAGTTGGTTACTTAGAAGTAAGAAAGAGAAATAAGAAAAGATTGCATATATGTTCTTGTGCATGATTATTAATAAAAAAATATGTTACAGACTTGGAAAATACAATGAGGGTATATAGGGTGTATCACGTTTAAGTTGATTTCAATTTGGAGTTACAAGTAAAGTTTTTTGTTTTTGCACTTAGGGCCCTCCAAGAATGTTGGAGTTGTTGAATCACAAATTTGGCGACACCAAAATGAAATTCAATAATATACGTTTGTGACTTTGCAATTTGGGCAGGTATGGGTGAATGAAAGGGTCTCGAAAGTCAACATCGATTACGTCTACACAGTTTTGGAAAATTACACTATAGCCCAAAAGTTACTCTAAAATTCATTGCTCCAAAATACATAATTTTATTATTCTTGCCTAAATATAGATATGTTAAATATATGAATTTTTCAGTGAAATGTTGTAAAGCGCTAGTACATATCCTAGAATAACTCATATCATAAACAAATTTTTTAAACCTTTTTTTCTTGTTCTTGCTTGGAAATGTTGGAAAATTGTCTATGTATCGAGCGCCAATACGATTACCGGTGCCCTTTTTCATAATCAAAAGCAATGTAATTTACCTCTAAATAATCCTTACAAATGACATTGAATGTTGGATTCAACATCTCTATAGTAATGATATGGTAGGAAAGTCTCATAAATGCAAAATATTCTTCAATTTTTTCCCATATTAAAGGTTTTTATATGTGTTCGTAGCAGCCATTATTTCAAAAAATGCTACTAAATGTAGCTATGTATCACACCAAGCATTTAATGCTAATGCACAAAGCAGCTATTTTAAAACCTTTAAAGAAGCTATTTTAGTATAATAGCTGTTATATTTTCCCACCTAAATTAATGTAGCAACGCTTTTCAAGGTATAGATTCAAAAATACCTCACTCTAGAAACGATTCTTAAATAATTAGCTGCTTTAAAAATATACGCTACAACTATTTTAAAATAATAACTCCTATGATTTCCCGTCTAACTTAATATAGTAGCGGTTTTCAGGAAATAGCTGCTATGATTTTCCATCAATACCCAAATACCTCACTTTAAAAGCGGTTCTTTAATAATTAGCTGCTTAACAATTTATAATAGAAGCGTTTATTAAATAATAGTTACTACAAATGAATAATAGCTGCTATTCAGTTACATAGCAACTATTTTTTTAAAACAACTGCAACAAACCGCTGCTAAAGGGAGAGTTTTCTAGTAGTGGTACTCCCTTAACTCCCGGCATGCACACATACGCACACATACGTATTTATACTTAATAATCACATTTTCTTTCTTGTTTCTTATTTTATGCCTTTATCTCATGGCAAAGTCTTGGGAAAGACTAAATTTAATTAGAATAATAAAAGGTAAAAAGTTTTAGTTCCAATATTAAAAAAAAACTATGTAACATGTTGTAGTTATAAAGTTTATAACCCGATTCATGCAATTCAAAATTTTTATCTTCATTTCTTCTAATTTGCACTTTTCGTTATTTCCATGTCTTATGAAAAAATCGTCTTTTAAAAGAACTACTCTTATCTCATAAAATAATTGATGGGCGGATTAATTCATATAAAAAGTGTTTAACATGGCCTATGAATATAAATGCGTACGTCAAACAAACTAAGTACATAAGATTTCGGTAGCCTTTTGTGATGAATTCTCGCCTCAAAACCCTCTCTTCCTTCTCTTTTTTTTAATGAAAACACCCGAGGGTGGGGTGGTATATATGGTTCCCCAAACCAAAAGAGAGAGAGTCAAACATTAGAGTAATTTGTACATATTTTCCACTGAGACAACATCGTTGCCTCCAAAAGAATGATTAGTTTCTAGTGACTACGGATTGTTATAGTAGACAAATCGAAGCTTGTTCTTGTGATGGTAGTTGCGATTCCAAAGTAAAGAATCTCCACCCCATGTGTTAATTCTTTACTTTGGCTAGACAACTACCATTCCATCATAGCAGAAAAATAGACCGAGAGGCTGTGCATATGGATCCCCATTCTTCTTGAAATGTTGATATGATTTCAGGATCAGGAATGGTTGCAGACTGTGGTTCTTAAACCTGCAGAAGCTTGTGTGGAGTCTGATTCATGTTGCAAGGATCAGCAAGGTGGTGCTATGTAGAAAGCATCCAGACTTGAGGCAACCAGGTTGAGTAGATAGCATCCAAGCCTGATTAAATAGCATCCAAGCCAGAGGCAACCAATATGAAAATTAGCAGTATCAATCATCCTTGGAGGCATGTCTATGAATCCTAATGTAGGGTGTGTATTCTATCCAGATAGATGAGGCCTTTAATGTTTTCAGGGATGTTAGACAAAACCAGAGAGGCTTTCATAGGATGAGAAGATTGGTATTTAGCAATAGCATCAGCCAGTGAGTTACATTCTCTGTAAGTGTGTTTAAGGGTGGCATTGCTTAAAAGAGTGTGTACTTGGAAAACTAATGGATACAGTGACCATTTGGAACAGCTTGGATCATTAATCATATTAACTGCATGCAGTGAGTCAGATTCAATGATAAGATTAGTATACATAGGGATACAAATCTGACAGACAAATAAAATAGCTTTTATTTCAGCTTCAAGAGCTGATTTGGCAGTGGTGATTGCCGACCTGATTAGGTGCGGAATTCCATTATTATCTCTGGTAATAAAGCCAATTGATGCAATGTTAGAAGACCATGAGGCATCTACATTAATTTTGATGAGGTTAGGCCCTGGAATTTCCCAATATACAATGGATATGGAAGGTTTTGGTGGTGGTCTGGGGTGGGGAATCTGTGAGGAAAAATGAAGGTTTACGTTGGGGTGAAGGTTTGGAAGGCAGGGGAAAGCTGAAATGGATAGATAAAGGAGGTCTCTAACTTCCTTGCCTATATGGATAGTAGAGAAAGTTTTGTTGTCGAAGTAGAAAGCATTCCTGGCTTTCCATAAGGACCAACAAATCAGTAAGGGCAACAATCTACATATCACTCTTTGCATTCCTGGAAGGTCATTACAGTTCCAAAAGGTGAAAAATGTGTCCATTACATTGTCAAGATTTGGAAGGTTAAAGTTAACAAAAGCAGCACTATCAATCCAAATAGATTTAGCCAGATGGCAGTTGATAAAACAAGCTCCAGAGAATCCGTGTGATTACAAGCAGGACATTTTGAGGCAATGTTAAAACCACATTTTTTGAGTACATCATCAAATGGTAAAAAAGAGTTTAGCAATTTCCAGGTAAAGAGATAGAAATCTTTTTTGGTAGCCTGGGGTTCCATATCAGTTTTGTAACAGGGAAGGTACCTGATAAGTATGTGAGAGCTTTGTATGCTAATTTAAAGGTGAACCTTCCAGTCTCCTCAGGTTTCCAGACAAGTTTGTCCTCTCTTTCTTGAGTAATTTCTGCTTCCTGCAAAAAAAATCAGAGTATCATGTCCTAGGAAAGGGGAGATCTGAGACAAGATAGAGCCTTTGTTATTGATAAAGTTAGCTACTGAGCAAGGGGAAAGTGTAGAGCTGTTGTAGGGTGGAACACAGTTAAGCAGAGGACCATTTGGACACCAGTTTGAAGACCAAAAATTACAGTTGCCTTGGCCATGGATGATCATAGAATTATTTTCAGCAAAAGCATTAATACTGCAGATTCTCTTCCAAGTTTGGGAATTTTTATGAGTTTGGGGCAATGACCATAACAACTTGGACCACAAAGTGTTGCCCAGTTGGCTTTTCCACCAGAGTTTAAGTGAGCATGAATCAATAATTGCCTGAACTGATCTAAAACCTAATCGATAGTACGTTTCAGGAACAACTATATCAGTCCATTTTTTCCAGACCTTATTCTTCCTACCCTTAGATTCACCCCAAAAAAATCTGGACATTCTTCTTTCAATGGATTTAACTATAGATCTAGGGGGCTTAAGGATAGTCCATATATGTTGTGGGAGAGAGTATATACATGATTGAATCAAGATCATTTTCCCTCCTGAACTTAGCCATTTATTTTTTCAGTTCTTCAACTTTTCATCATGATTTCAAGCAGAGGATGGAAATATCTAGTTAGTGTTCTGCCTCTAAAAATAGGACAACCTAGGTATTTAAATGGAAAAGTACCTTTTTTCATCCCTTGGATAGTTCTAATCTAATTAATCTTTGTAATTGTGGCTCTTTTGCTAATGTAAAAATCTGATTTCTCAAAATTAATTTTCTGTCCTGATGTTGATTCAAAAATTTGCAAAAAAGGCTTTAATCTTGATCAGATTAGGTTTTGAAGATTGCATTAAAATTATGGTGTTATCCGCATAGCTTAAATGAGTGGCAGGTGTGATGGCAGATGGCAAAGAGAAGTATTGAATGCTGTTATTCTGAAAGATAAAGGAGAGACTCCTAGAGAAAGCTTCAGAAAAAATGCTAAATAGAAAGGGGGATAGGGGATCACCTTGTTTGATACCTCTAGTGGGTTTAAAGAAACCAACAGGGTTACCATTGATAAGAATAGAGAAATAAGCCTGAGAGAGGTTGTTCATCATTGCATTGAGGAACTGACCTGAAAACCCAAATCTGCAGAGTATACTATTAAAAAATCCCAGTTAACCCTATCATAAGCTTTCTTAAGATCAAGTTTAAGTATACAATTGGGGACTCCATTTTTTTTTGTCTAAGAACCTTATCATCTCCTGAAGATAAAGTATATTATCAGAGATATCTCTGTTTTTCATAAAAGCATATTGATTATGTGAAATCGGTTTCTCCATGTAGGGTTTCAGCCTTTCCATTAGGACCTTGGAGCAAATTTTGTTGGCAACATTTGAAAGGCAAATAGGTCTGAAATCATCAAAGGAAGATGGTGTGGACGTTTTAGGGATTAGAGTTATCCAAGTACTGGTGATGCCTCTTGGCATGCTAGAGCCTGAGAGGAAATCATTGACAGCAGCTACTAGATCTTCCTTAATGAAATCCCAGCATTTGGTATAGAATTTGCAAGAAAAACCATCAGGCCCTGGGCTACTATTTTTGTTTAGACTCATGACCACCAATTTAAGTTCATCTTCAATTACTGGCTTAGATAGGCTGAAATTATCTTGCTCTGTAATAATGGTAGGTATTTGGCTGAGAAAGTGAGGGTAGTAGGTGGTGTCAACAGGTTGGTTAGGCTCAGCTAGAAGCTTAGAAAAATGAGCAATGGCCTCCTTTTGGATTTCTGAGTAATTATCTAGCCATTGCCAATGACAGTTTTTAATTTTAGAGATGTGCAATCTGCAGTTTTTTTCCTGAACTGTTTTATGGAAAAACTGGGTATTATTATCCCCACACTTGAACCAATTCAATCTTGACTTTTGTTTCCAGTATTTTTCCTTTTCCTTTAAAGCTCTAATTAATAAAGCCTTTTTCTCATTAAGGTTGATAAGGTCAGTATCTGAGTGAGATAGATCATAAGCAGCTTCCTGCATTTTCAAGTTATCCTCAGCAGTGGTGACATTGGAGTCTATATTACCGAAACATTCCTTATTCCAGATCTTTATTAATTTCTTAAGTCTAATCAATTTGAGGTATAGACCTATCATTCCTGACTGAGGAACGGGGATGGGCCAATTGTTTCTAATCAGATTCAAAAACTCTGACCTGTTGAACCAGCAGTTGATGAACCTAAAAGGTTTTGGGTGAGAGGGAACCTGGGATGATATTTGAAAGAGAAGGGGTGAATGGTTAGAGGACTGCCTATTAAGGATTTGGATAGAAGAAGGTGGGAATTTGTTGCTCCACTGTATAGTACATAATCCTCTATCCAATCTCTTTGAGGTAGGGTTTCTAAGTCTTGAGTTAGTCCATGTGAAAATGTTCCTTACAGTATTAATTTCCTGTAAACCTTTGGAATTAATCCAGTTATGAAAGTCCCTAATACTACCAAGATTATGAGAGCTAGGACAATTATATTATGAAAGTGTGGTGATTGTGTTAAAATCTCCTATGAACACAGTTTCATTAGTTGGATGGAGATTGGGATCATGCCATAAGGCTTTCCTACCCTCCCTGGTTCTAAGGGCATAAACAAAAACCACTTCCATATCATTATTAGAACCTGTGTGAGTGATTTTAACATTTAGGAACTGATCATGATGACAGATAAGATTAACAGATATAGAAACATTCCACATTAGCCAGATTTTGCCATTATGGAGAGGAAGGTTATGGGAGTAGTTAAGCTTTTTCCATGTAGGATTGGCATTGAGTATTATCATGCATGGGTTCAATAATACATAAAAGTTGAATTTTCTTCTGAAAGATCTGATGTTTTAATCTAAGCATAAAAGTTTCAATTCTCCTAAGATTCCAGATCAAAAAATTAAATTTAATGGTGTGTATCATTGTTCACATGATTTATGGCTTTTAGTGGCAGACCTTAGCATCATCCTGTTCAGTTGACTAAGGTAGTTTTTTTTGTGTTTAGACTTACCTTGGCCTCCATTCTTACCTGATGACTTAATTGTTCCAGTCAATAAGTCAGAGTGAGAGTGGGGATCAACTGAGTGGCCTTTTCCTTCTTCCATAGAGTCTTGGAGATCCTGATCAGCACATTCATCAGTGATAAAGAGGTTATCCATATCCTGCAAAATAGAAAATCTATTTTCCATCTTTCCTTGGTGTGAAAGTGGGGGGCTAGTAGGAGAAAGCTGATGAAAAGTAAGTTTATGGGATCCAATCTGGATATCATCTTTTGCATAGGTTTTGTGGGACCTGATTGGAGGAGTAAAGCACGTTTGGTCTAACAGCTTTGTGAGAGATAGTTGGGACCTGTTAGAGGTTTGGCTAGCAGGGAACTGATTTGGAGAGGGGGGTTGAGGTAGCTGGAGGGTAATAGTTTGAGGGACAGTTTTTAGAGCCTGGGGAATATAGGATGAAGGATCAGAGGCAGGGTTTGTTGTGGCTAACTGGTGAGTTAAATTTTCTGAGTTAGGTGCCTTATTAGGAGGCTGGTTTTCAGTGAACCTAACTGAAGGTTTGTTAAATTTGTTCCCAGTGGCATGCCATTGAGGTAGAGTATAGTTTTGGGAGATAGTTCTACATTGGCTGAGTGAATGCCCTAGTTTTGCAAAGTGATCACAGTACAATGGAATATCTTCATACTCTATTGTATATTTCTATTGTTATTGATTGAACCTAATCTGATGGAGTTGTTTAGTGGCTTCTGTAGGTCAATTTCAACACATAGTTTAATTGTTGAGGGTCTGGTTAGAATTTTGGTGGCTAGATCCTTCTTAATGAAATTGCCAATTCTATTACCAATAGCCTCGATCGATGAAGTATTATAGTAGTAAAGAGGGACTTCCCTGATTGTACACCAAATAGGAACAATTGGGGATTCCTTGTGTGTTGAGAAATAAGGAGACCACTTTAGAACCTTCATCTGAACACCATTGAAACTCCAGATACCTTTAATCCAGCATCTCTGGTAGTCATTCACTTGATCGAATCTGATGAGGACGTGTTTGAAGTCCAACGAGCCCAATTGATACTTCCCAGCGAAACCTACCGTCTTGAAAGATGACTCCAATTGCTCCATTGTGAGCCTTCCTTTAGTGAATTTTCCGACCAGGGCATTAGCGTAGTGGGCAGAGAGCTTTGAGATCTTCTCGTCGGAGTATAAACATGCTGGTTCTCCGAGGTGTTCCGATTTAGGGGTCAGCTCAGGGTTATTAGGAAGAGATTGGCAAAGAGGAGGGGATTTGGACTGTAGGGCGGAGAGGAAAGATTTTTGATTGTTTAGGGAGTTGTTGTTGTCGGCCATATTGGCCAGCAGTGGATGAGGCGTAGCCAGCGAGATCGCTAACGGCGAGATAGAGCCGTTAGCGGTGGAGGAAGCTGTTACCAGCGAGAAAGAGGCGTGGAGATTCAGAGATGGATGGAGGGAGATGGAGGAACAACAGTTTCTTTTAATTCTTGTTTTGTTATTGAATATGTGTGAGATTTATCTATATAAATTAGTTTTGTTCTTCAACCTGATCGATTAGATCGTTGTGTTCATGATCATAACTCGATTTAGTTGTTCACGTTGATGTATTGTTCTCGATCTATTTGTTCAGATCTTGTGTTCGCAATTTTATCTGTAGTTTTTTTTTGGGTTTGTATCAGTTTGGTTTCGCCAGATATGTGTTTTTAAGATGTTCGCAATTTGAACAACATAAATCATGGTTGGATCAAGTGGTGTTACAGTTGTAGAAGATCCTTGTTTGGCACAGTGATATTGATGCGTGATATGCTCCTCTCCGCCAAGTGGTCATAATTTTTGTGGGAAGCCAGTTAATATCCCCGACGACGATGATACAGTTTTATTTATTGGATATTTGATTTGTAATAGTATAGACGATCAGTCGAGTTAACATGTAATTTAAATATTTTTGCAATATATTGGTTATTGTTTAGAGGTTAGTTAGGTTGGATATCAATTCCACTTCTTATAATCGTCGCTGGGCATTTTTCCCACCATCTTTGGAATGAATGATTTTTAAAAAAAAACTAAGTACGTGATCAGAATTAGTCCAAATTTATCACCTGATCAAATTTAGGTAAAATTTTATATGTTGAAGCATTTTGGTCCAGAGATTCTGGACAAATCATTTCATTCCAGTTGATTCCAGTTGATTAGTTGAATAAATTGACCATTTAAAGGTTACAAAAGCTTTGATACCATCTCAATTTGAACATAGAAAAATGCTAAAAATATTCTCATGTCCCGGTAATACTCCTTCTATTTCTCTCTATTAGTGACATACAACGTTTTGTTGTTAGAATTTAGATGATGCTAAATGAGTGGATAAAATTGAAATGAAAGAAAGAAAAATAAAATGAATGGATATAATAACCTTAGATTTGCCATAATTTGAAAGTGTCAATATAAAATAAAGAGTGGGTCTCCTGACAGGTGGCCTGTCCATAAGCTTATGGACATGCCACTTATTTTTTACCTTATACACTGCATTTCTTAAATTAATACAAAATTTAAAATTTTTGAAAATATTTTTTATATCATTTATTTTTATTTTTTTACCTTCAAATACATATTATTATTTGTTTTAACTTATAAAATGCAATATTTAAATTTTATAAAAAATTATAACATTTAAGTCAAATACCCCTGAGGTGTCCATAAGCTTATGGAAATACCGTCTTTCCTGAGATTTTTCTTAAAATAAATATTTTAAATTAGAAAGTGTCTCACTATTAGTGAAACGGAGAGAGTATGTGTGCGGTGCGTAAAATTATCGATGAACGACCGAAAAAATGCTAAAGTTTAAAGAGTGGGTCTCCTGACAGACGGTCTGTCCATAAGTTTATGGACATGCCACTAATTTCTTACCTTATACACTGCATTTGTTAAATTGCATACAAAATTTAAAAATTTTAAAAATATTTTTTATATCATATATTTTTATATTTTCACCTTCAAATACATAATATTACTTGTTTTAACTTATAAAATGAAATATTTAAATTTTATAAAAAATTACAACATATAAAGCAAATGCTCCTGAGTACTGTCCATACGCTTATGGAAAAGCCGTAGACTTTCCCAAGTTTTAATATATGTATTGACTAGTGAAAAACAAATGGTTATTGAAAGTTACGTGAATTAATAGACAAATAAGTGAAAATGCGAGCATTATTTTCGGCACTTTTTTTTTCTGGTAATATTTGCACGGCGCGTAAAATTATCGATGCACAACCAAAATGAACTTGACTCCGCATATTAAGTCAATGTCTTCTTATCAAAATTTTTTTAAAAAAATACACACATATATATGACAAAGTCTTGGGAAAGATTATTTTTCTATAGGTTTATGGAAAGATGAGATTTATTTAGAATAATAAAAGGTAAAAGGTCTTAGTTGCAATATTAAAAATTTAGTATGCAACGTGTAGTAGTTATAAAGTTTATAATTCGATTTATGCAACCTAAAAATTTTATTTTCATTTCTTTAAATTTATATTCTAAATTTTAATTTTTCTATAAATTATGGTGGTCTCCCAGAGACGGACTCTTATAAATGTTAGGTCAAGGTCTTCTGGCAAAAATAAAAATATAATAAATTAGGTCAAGGTCTTCTGATCAGATATTAAAAATATAATAAATTAGGTCAAGGTCTTCCGATCAAAAATAAAAAATATAAAAATTAGGTCAAGGTCTTCTCTTAAATAATATAAAATATAAAAATTAGGTTAAGGTCTTCAACGTTGACTTTTTCAAATTTTCTGAATTTTTAGGTCATTTCAGGTAACCTATATGTCGCTTGCCATTATATAATTAGGTTTGATTAGTTTCACTCTTTTCTTCCTTTTCTAATTTCTCATGAATATATATGCCACGATGAAGCTTAATTCGACCTTAAATAAATTCTTATCGCTGGCTTCTTTAAACTAATCATATCGTTGCATTCGAGAATATGAACTTAAAAAAAGATTAGTATATATTTAGCCAAGAAGTAATCTAATCTGTTTTGGAAATAAAATAAAATTTTAACTAAACGTACGAAGCATGAAGGCAGGGACTGAACCAGGAATTTTATTTAGGAAATCGAGTAATTTTGAATCAACTATTAAATAAAAAATTATAGTACTAGATTAATTAATTCAAAGGTGAAAAAGATCAAATACTAAAGATAAACTAATGCTAAAGAAAATACATTGATAGTTTTAAAATGGAAAACCTTCTTCATTTTGTTTGGTCTGTGTTCTCGTCTCTTTGATCATATAAAATATATCTTGATATTCAAGTTGATGAAAAAAAAATTTTAAATAACTTTCCTTTATTTGTTTTTGCTTGGGATGGTCTCCTGTGAGGCAGCCTAAACTTTATGCAGGAGACTTTCTACAATTCTAACAATATTCTAGATCCAAAGACCTATTTCTAATAATTTTATATGGGCATATCTCTAATTATTTTACAGGGACCTATGCTAATAACTTTCCAGGGACCTTTTCATCCAATTTTTTCCCATCATTTTCCCGCCACCTGCAATCAACAAAAAAATCAAAAACAAATCAGAATTTTTTTAAAATTTAAAATGCAAAAAATCAATAAAAGAAAAAAAGCAGCAACCTCAATAGAAAATAACAAAACATCAACGAAAAATCATAAAATATCTACTAAAAACTGCAGCAAAAAATATATTAAAAATCAAATAAATAAGAAAATATTTTTAAAAAATTAATAAAAATTTGAAAAAACGTAGACTATGACTAACAAAAAATCAACTGAAAATCATAAAAACATCAACAAACCTAAATTATCATTTTTTTAAAAAAAACTACAAACATCAACTCCTAACAATTTATACTGTTGAGGTACAGTAGCGTTTTTGTTTATGTTTTTAGTTTTTTCTCTCATGTTGATGATTTTCATTTTCTAGATGAGTTTTAGGTGATATGGGTTGATGTTTGTAGCTTTTTTGATGATATGGTTGATTTTTTGCAGTGTTTTTTCCTTATGTTGACGTTTTTTTTGTTTTGTTAGTGTTTCAAGTGTAACTTGTAGGTGCTTATTTTATAACTTTTATATGTTATGAAACAAATTGGTGCTTAGAGTACAACTTGTAGATGCTTCAATAATTGATTGTAAGTGCTTCAATCGTTGCTTGGTAGGAGTTGATGTCTGTAGCTTTTTTGATGATATGTTTGATTTTTTGTGGTGTTTTTTTTTCTTACGTTGACGTTTTTCATTTTTTGTAATGCTTTAAATGTAGGTTGTAGGTGCTTATTTTATAACTTGTGTGGTTATGAAAACAAATTGGTGCTTAGAGTACAACTTGTAAGTGCTTCAATCGTTGCTTGTTAGGAGTTGATGTTTGTAGTTTTTTTTGATGATATGGTTGATTTTTTGTAGTTTTCTTTCCTTACATTGACATTTTCCATTTTTGTTAGTGCTTCAAATGTAGGTTGTAGCTAGGTGCTTACTTTATAACTTGAAAGTGCTTCAATCGCTGCTTGTTAGGAGATGTTTGTCATTTTTTTTATGATATGGTTGATTTTTTGTAGTGTTTTTTTCCTTACGTTGACGTTTTTCATTTTTTGTTAGTGTTTCAAATGTAGGTTGTAGCTAGGAGTTTACTTTATAACTTGTAAGTGCTTCAATGGTTGTTTGTTAGGAGTTGATGCTTGTAGTTTTTTTTTTTGAAAAAATGATAATTTAGCTTTGTTGAGTTTTTTATGAATTTCAGTTTATTTTTTGTTAGTTGTAGTTGACGTTTTATTCCTTCAATTTTTTTTGTTGATTTTTGTTTGATTATATATATATATTGCTGTTTTATTTGATTTTTTAGCATATTTTTTTCTGCAGGTTTTAGTTGATGTTTTTTATGAGGTTATGCTATTTTTTGTTGATGCTTCTGCAGTTTTTTTCTACAGATTTTTTATTATTTTTTGCATTTTAAATTTATTTTTGATTTTTTTTTGCAGATTGCAGGTGATGGGAAAATGATGAAAAAAAATTAACGAAAAAGGCCCCGGGAAAGTTATTCGCAATAGATCTTTGTAAAATAATTAGAGAGACCAATGTAAAATTATTAGAGATAAGTCCCTAGAACTAGAATATTGTTAGAATTGTAGAACCCCCCTGCCTAAAGTTTAGGCTGCCACAAAGAAGACAATCATATATTACTTTGGTATTAAGAAATATTCAAATCTTAATCGAAATAAAATTTTCTATTAAATAAAATTGTCAAAGTCTTTTCCAATTATAACTGGATATGTATTAAAGATAACATTGGATAAAAAGGTATATAAATCAAACACGAGCCCAAATAAGAAAAATGGACGTGTAGAAGACCCAACACATAATATCAGTGGGGTTCCATACTAAAACCAATTGATAATAGGAGGAGTAACCCATCAATCTTATATATGAGACATCTAGCCTCTCCACTTTTAATGTGGGATACTCTAACGAAAGAATTTTATTCCTCGTCGAATTATATGATTAAAAGCAAATAATCCTACAATTTTAAACTACTTCCTTTTCTTAATACACTATATAACCTGCGTTAGCTTTCTTTTTGGGGGGCCATAACTTTCTTTTACATTAAAAAAAAGATAAATAGAAAATTAACTTATTAATTTTGACGGAAAATACAAAATTAACTTATTAATACAAATTAACTTCTTGAAGGAAATTAACCTGGTAATAAAAAGATGGAAAGGATTAGGCACCCACTAGTTTCCCGAATTAATGTTCTGCCACTAACCATAGGCGACTGTTATTTTGATAGCACGATATGAAGTACAAAACACGTATGATAGGCACGGACATCATTACAATATACCATAAATATATTCATCATAAATGTATGGCACGAGAACAACACAAATATACAACACGAAACCAACCCTATATAAAACTATACTTACATAGAGAAGTGAAATAAAATAGTACATCTAATAACTCTAAAAAGCCTGTTTCCAATCTCCATGACTAGAAAAACATACTACTACAAAAGAACAACCTGAAATTTTGAAGCTCGAGAGTGCTAGAGGTTTAAAGCTAGATTGTACTATACTCAGTTATCAAAGGCGACGACGGTGCGGACCCTGAGGGGAAGGCGAAACTTGTACCCTGGAGATTTAAAAATAAAGTTAAATAGATTCAGACTTATAAAAGAAAAGAATACAATAATTTACTCTAACTTTTTTTTAAATTTCCTCATTCTGGTAAAAGTTCCTATAATCCTTTTTATACACCCCTCGGCCCCCATTCTAGTAAAAGTTCCTACCATCCTTTTTATACGATCGTTTATTTGTTTATTTTTGTTGATGTGGCAAGGAAAATAAATATTTAAATTATTGGACATGATTCAGCCTAAAAAAGGAAGTGATAATCTTTAAATGGAACAAACAGTAAAAATTTTATGCAAGGGTGGAGTGAGTGCAAGCTTTACTGATCATATATAGAATATAGAAAAAATTTATCCAATTATATTATTGTGTTTCACTGTAGCTCCAAGATTTTATGTGTGACATGTTGATGAATTAAATTCAACAGCTTAATTAGAGGCTATGAATCAATGGCATAGCCTGACCAAAGGCAGTGTGTGAGCACAACTAAAAGAAAGGAAAAATTAGTGATTAACACTCATGTAAGAATGGTTGGTCATTAGTGTTTGAATTGCGCTATAAATAGACATAGCATACGGGAGAAGAAGATACATCAAGGAGAAGAGCTTGAGAAGTTCATTTTTCCTTTCTTTATCATAGTTTCTCCGTTTTTATAATAGAGATTAAATTAGTTATCTCATTGTATTTAGAGAGCATGTATTGTATCCCTACTTTTCTACACTAGTGAAATCATCCTATATTTGCTCGTGATTTTTTCCCGAATTTGTTTTGGATTTCCACGTAAAATTATTGTGTCTATTTATTGAATCTCATTTTGACTTCAGTTGTTAACTGTTTGACACACCACCATATTTCCTAACACCTATTTCCGTCACTACTCTAAAATGTATGCTTATTAAAAGGAAACAAAAGTGTAAGTGAATAAGAAAAGATTTATTTTTGATAATTTTACAACACGAAAAAGAATGATGCATGCGAAGAATATTTTTAGAGCAATAAATACTAACTCGCCCATCCTGGTGAGTTTCCGACCCGGTGATGCTGGGAAGGAATGCAGGAGGAAAATGATGAACACATTGATGCAGACCATCACAAAGCCCTTTCCAGTTAACAAATAAAACTTTGACTTTGAGTACTTCTCCATCTCAAAACTTTGATTTTATGCAATAAGATGTGAAGGCTTAGAAGTTGATAGATCTGTATCTTCTGCATACGCGAAGGATTATATAGGTTCACAAGCACCATTATACGTCAACATGTCTATCTCGCATTTACTCAGTCTTTGACGAAGCTGGTTCAACTCTACTGTTGAATAATGACACCCCAATCAATTCTTGAGTCACGACGTCCAGCTATAACTAGATAGCTCTTGAAATTTCCAAGTTACTAAAGAATATAGATATTACGTGTGATTGTAATTATATTATATTTCTTTTTTTCTAGTTTTGTACAAGTCTTTTGTACCATTATATAATGTACCGTGACATCATAGATACAACACATATTATTACCCTTATTTTCTACATGGTATCAGAGACTAAAATACTAAAACCCCAAACAAAATTCCGTTGCCATAGTCGAGCTCCTGCTGCGTGTCGTCCTCACACATGGACGCTGCCGCTCGTCGTTTCCACTGCTCACCGACCGCTGCACCTCCGTCTGGTTGCCGCGAATCGTCGGCCTACGTCCCACGCGCCGCCGCCGTTCACACCACGCACCGTCGCGTTTTGCTGATCCAAACCACTGCTGATACAGTGATTCGTCATTGATCTATACCTTATTTTGCATCATGTCTACTTCTGGAGTTAATCCTGATGCTGCTGATCAGGCTCGCATCGATGCTAAAATTGAGACCAACAAGCTATAGAACATGAACGACTATGAGGTGATTGTAGCTTTACTGAAACAACTGTAGTTGCAACCTGGCCTCAAGTCTTCTGTACCTCAATTTGGTGAACGTCGTTTCACTCACCAAAATAATCTGCAAACTCTATAGATGAGATTAGCACAGTAGTAAGAAGAGTCGATCCCATGAGGAACGGAGCAAAAACTATAATAAAACACCTACTAATATAGAACACTTTTGGTGTAGCCACCACGCTTAATTTTCAGATTTATCTAACAACTAATAATGCAACTAAGTAATATAAAATATGAAATAGTAATGCAACTAACAATATAAAAAATCTAGCAAATATATGATTAAGGTAATCGGCTCGGAATAACTCACATTAGTTAAATATCGATCATAGGCGCAAAGATAAATCGATTCATATGCATCTATCAGTTATAAGAAAGTAGGTACGCTTAACCTCCCCAATTCTTTCGTACTTTATCAACAATTAACCAATTATAAATGACAAATTATAATTAACTAATTGTTTCTCTTACTAAGATGCTCCCGGAAAGTATTCGCTGAACCAGATTCACACCTCGATAGCATTAAGAATGAAAAGAACCTGATATAGCAATTACCAAAGTAAAAGCAAATAGTAACGCACACTTAATTGTTCCTCATCTTGCTATTACAGTCTTAGCTAGTTAGTTATTTTCCACAAGAACTCGCTAGTTACTAACCCGTTCCAACGATTACGTATTGGTGGAATTAGATAGCATTATCCCAATAATATTCAAGTTGATCAGTCTTAAATATATCAAGAATAAAATAACCCAAGAACAATCAATAACACATAAGAATCAATTATAAAACAATTAGGGCTCACGATTCATAAATTAATGCTTGTTATTCCATACCGATATATAAATTACCTACTCATAATTACTAAACTAAATAAATAAGTAATACAATAATATACGAACATAATTAATCTAAACAGAATATTGACGGAATAAGTAAATCAAACCAAGAATTTGGTTTGCTTGCATGCAAAACAATGCTGATGCCGAAACTATATAACCAAAGCTAATATAATGTTTTTCATCAAACCCTAACTCAATGTCCCCTCTCATAAAGCCTTGACATGTATTTATACATGCGTCCGGCTGTGAAGTACAAAACCAAATCCAAATATATTTCGGACTCTTCTTCCGAAAATAAATCAAAATCTATTCTAATTCTAATTAGCTAATTCTAAAATTAAGAAATTTCAAATGGAAGGAGATAATATAATCATTATCAATATGGGAAGTGAATATATTTATTTCCTTCAAATCCACATTTCTTCAATAATTTACTTTTCACCCCATAACTTCAGCAATTCTTCTTTTACCTCTCTTCCTTCATCCCTGGAAAAATGTCTTATAAAATAAGAAC
Source organism: Rubia yunnanensis (assembly GCA_037428765.1). Taxonomy (NCBI): domain Eukaryota; kingdom Viridiplantae; phylum Streptophyta; class Magnoliopsida; order Gentianales; family Rubiaceae; genus Rubia; species Rubia yunnanensis. The sequence continues at coordinate 66,990,558 of CM075071.1, read as the reverse complement.
ATTTTCCATTGGAACACACTGCCTCATTAAAAACCTTAACCTGGAAAACCCAATGGCAAAAAACCGTTGGTTAAGGGGAAAAAAGTACAATGTATAGTTCCCTCTCAATTCTTCGTAATCCATAAATTCCTGCATCGAAAACACCTAAAAGTGAAAATTATATCTCAATAAAATCATAATAATCCCACCAAATATGAACACAATATAACACACATCATGTACCTTTTGGTCGCCTCCCGAACAATCCCTACTTTTTTGGCCCTTCTGACGGTCCTGGTTTGGTTATTGCACCCACAATCCTGAAGGGCAAAGTGAACTACCTTGAATGGACTAACAGAATTTGTAGTGATATGCTTTCTAAGCACAAGATCGGGTTCATTGATGGATCCATTACCAAACCCCCGGACGATCATTGTGATATTGTTGATTGGCTTGGAGTTAATGCTACCATTGTCCTGGATCTAACAGACTCTAGATTCAGCATTGCGATATTCTTCAAGCGTTTTTGCCACAGTTAAGGAACCGTGGGATGACCTAAAGGCACAATTAGGTAATGGCATGAAAATTCTGCAGATGCGCAAATATATTCAGAACTTTCGGCAAAATAGTCAATCATTGCCATTTATGTTGGCAAACTAAAGAAGTTGTTTGATGACTATAACTCTATACGGCCTTTTTTAGTTTGCTTCTGTGAAGCTTGCAAACTAATGTGCACCAGTAATCTTGCCGCCCATGCCCTCCGAGAGAAGAATATTTGATCTATCAATTTCTCTTCAGTCTTGATGGAGGCTATAACACCTTGGGTTCCCATGTCATGAGTTTTGATCAACTGCCACCAGTCATGCACGTGAATGTGCTTGCTGCTCAGGAGGAGAATCACCGAGCTATCATTCGGTCTCGCAAGCCTTCTTTTGACTCCATGGCATATTCCTCAAAATGCCCACCACCTACTAGTTCTTCGACAGTTGTCCTTATCCCAGCTGATCGCAAGAATCTTGTTTATAAGCATTATCATCTCAAGGGTCACGACAAAGCTTCTTGTTTCCAGCTCACAGGCTATCCAGAATGGTACACGGAGATGAGGGAGAAAGCCAACGCCACCAAGAATAGGGCCCCAGCTGCTCGGCCGATCTCCACCGCCGGTCCAAGAGGTCTCGCTATTGCCGCCCGTCCACCTCCACCGGCGTTGCCGTGTCGCCAGGGTTTACGGTGGTGGCCTCCTACGGTAGTGCCCCTACCCGTTCTGATTTTGGCCCTGCTCTGTCTGATAACCAATGGAGCATGACCATGCATTTATTTAATCAGTTGAATTCCCTATCTGACCATGGGTCAGCTAAGTCTACTTTACCTTGGATTCTTGATTCAGGAGCCTCATATCATATGACCGGTGACAAGGGTTCTCTTACTGATGTTACTATTGCTATTGATTCTGTGAATGTTTTACTGTTTAATGGATATGTGTCGTCTACTACACAATATGGTTCTATTTATTTTGGTGATGTCACCCTTACTAATGTGTTCTACATTCCTAGTTTGCGATACAGCTTATTATCATGCTCTAGATTTTTATTTGCCTTAAAATTTCTAGCTTTGATTACAGAAAATCAGTATGAGGATTGTGATTGGTGTGGGTGAACAGCAGGGGGGTGGGGTTGTTGGCTTCATCTACTGGATACTCATGTTTGTCCTCCTATCCTGCAATTTTTTCCGACAGTTTCATTTGTTTCTTCTTTTGATTTACGGCATCAACGTCTTGGACATCCTTCCTCGATGGTGTTGTCTTCGGTTTCTTATATTAATTTTAGCACAAATAATACTTTTGCTCCTTGCTCTGTGTGTTATAGAGAAAAACAAACTAAGCATAGCTTTCCTTTGAGTTCTTCAAATGCTAGTACATTGTGATTGAGGTCCTTATAGAGCACCATCTTCTAGTGGTGCATTTTATTTTTTTAAAATAGTTGATGATTATTCCCGACCGGTTTGGATTTATTTATTAGTTTCTAAGTCAGATGTAGCTTCCAGATTTACGGAGTTTTGTGCTTTGATCAAGAACCAGTTTGGCCACTCTGTTCTGCACGTCCGGGCTGATAATGATACTGAATTTCTACCTTTGAGATCATACTTTACTGAATCTGGGATCATTTTTTTGACATCTATGGTTGATACACCACAACAGAATGGATGTGTTGAACGCAAGCATTGTCATTTGTTAAATGTTGTGTGTGCCTTGTATTTTCAAACTAATCTTCCAATTGATTTTTGAGGAGAATGTGTTCCTACTGTTGTTTATTTGACTAATCGGACACCGATGAAATAACTCAATGGTTGTACTCCATTTTAGATGCTCTATGGCCGAGATCCAAGCTACAAGCCTTTGAGAGTTTTTGGATGCTCGTGTTTTGCTGCTTACATTCCCACATTCTGTGACAAGTTTACACTAAGAAGTTGTTGATGTATATTTCTTGGATACTGTGCCAGAAAGAAAGGCTATCACTTTTATGACTTGGAGTCTCACACTTTCTTCAAAAGTCGAGATGCTATTTTTTTGAAGACCAGTTCCTGTATACAGCTCCTCCGACTTCAGGTGTTCTTAGGTGTTCTCTATGCTCTTACTAATTATGTAAATCGTGATAAATTTTCTAGTACGCATATTTTTTGGATGCAGTAACTTCTAGTGCATGCTCATTGGCTTGATGCTATGACTGATGAGATTAATGCTCTTAAACGCAATCAAACATGGACAATGGCTTCTTTACCTCTAGGTAAGATTGCAATTGGTTGCAAATGATTTTACCATACCAAGTTTAAGTCCGATGGTGCCATAGAATGTCACAAAGCTCGTCTGGTGGTCCTTGAGAATCGTAAGATTGAAGGGATTTACTATACTGAGAAATTTGCTCTTGTTGCAAATATGTGTTCGGTTCGCCTGTTCTTATCTTTTGCAGTCATTCTTGCTTGGGAACTACATCAAATGGATATGCATAATGCTTTTCTACATGGTGATCTGCATGAAGAAGTCTTCAGTGACCTCCCCCTGACTATCTTTCACCTCCTGGACATATATGTCACCTTCAGAAGTCTCCTTATGGTCTTTGGCAAGCTCCTCGCAATTGGTTTCCAAAGTTGGCTCCTGCTTTGCGTGCATTTGGATATGTTTAGAGTAAAGTAGATTACTCTCTTTTTGTGTTCTCCCGTGGTTCGGTATCTTTGTATGTGCTTGTTTATGTGGATGATTTGGTTATTGCTGGTAGTTTTTCATCGCTTATCTCTGAATTCAAGAAATACTGATATGTGTTAATTATGTTGTTTATTTTATTGGGATTAGCTGTGATTTTACGTGATTAATGTGCACTTTAAATGTTTTATTTGTAACATATCACAGTTTTTGGGCGCAAGAGGAATTTGGAGGAGAGTAAGGAGCATTGGGCAATTATGGAAAATGAAGCAGTCAAAATGGAGAGCAGAAATGTGTCAGCTATTTTGGAAATATATTGGGCTGAATTAAAAAGATAATTGTAGAGATATGGTGGAGATATTTCAGATCTTATCTTTTAAGAATCAGAATTTAAATTGGAAAATGATTGTAATTGATTTGGATTGATTTGGAGAATGGCTGGGTATAAAGCAGGACGAGTTTTCTCGGATAGAGGGGGAGTTTTTAGTTATTCATTCCAGGGAGTCAGACGAGAGTAGAATAATCTTTCTTCACTTTTGTTTTTAAAGCAGACCAGAGACTTGTTCTTCTTTTGTGGTGCAATTATTTTGGAAAGCATGTTATTTTCGTGAGCATTATTCTTTGTGGATTTCTGTGTATAGTTTGTTCACCGTAGCCAATATTCTATTACATAAGCCATCATTGGAAGCATTATTATATGCCTCGATTTCCATGTCAAAAGTTAATTTTCTATGTTGCATGCAACCAGGTTATGATTTTTGATAAAAAATTTGGTTGTTCCTTCTATATAGTTATGGTCGCCTATTTTTATATGTATTATTTGTTTGGTTTAATTATTATGAGTAGCTAATTTATATATCGGCATGGAATAACAAATGCTAGTTTATAAGTCGTGAGGCCTAATTGCATTATATTGATTCTTGCATGTTCTTGATTGTTCTTGGTTGAATTTTATTTCTAATATGTTTGGGCCTGATCAACTTAAATGTTTTTAGAAAACTGCTATCTAATTTCCGCCAATACGTAATTGTTGGATGGGATTAGTAAGTAGCACAGTCTTGTGAAAAACAGCTAACTAGCTAAGACTGTAATAGCAAGATAAGGAATAATTAAGCGTGCGATGCTATTTGCTTTTACTTTGGTAATTGCTATATCGGGTTCTTTTAATACTTAATGCTATCAAAATGTGTTCTGGTTTAGTGAATACTTTCTGGGAACATTATGGTAAAGGAACCAGTTAATTAATCATAATTAGTTGACTGTCGATAAAGTAAGAGAGAATTGGGGGGTTAAGCGTACCTACTTTCCTATAACCGGTAGATGTGTAGGATTTGATTCACTATTGCACCTATGATCGATATTAACTAGCATGAGTTATTCTTAGCCGATATCATTCATTCGTATATTTATTTCTCATATTTTTAGAGTCGTCATTTTTATTTTTAGAGTTAGTAAAATCACTATATTTAAGGCGTGGTGGCATCACCAAAAAGGTTTTCACAAATAGTAGGAAAAAATAATTATTGATTATTGCTTTTGCTCCTCGTGGGATCGACCCTGCTTACCATTGTACTAATTAGTATTAATCTGAATTTGCAGGTTATTTGGCGAGTGAAACGATGCTCACCAAATTGGCGCCGCTGCCGGGGAGCAGTAAGTCAATTATTTTTAATTTGTTTTCTCTACTAATCCGTGTGTTAATGTGTTTGGTTTATGAGCAGATCATCTAGGCCGAATTTAATATTCGACCCGGAAGTTGAGAAGACAGCCAAGCAGAACAGAAAGCGAACAAAATAGCAAAAAATAATTTCTACCGAGACTCTTCGGTTTGGCCAAACCGAACCCATCACGAATTCAGCAACAACCTCTGATTCGGGAACTGATATCGAGATGGACGGAGCCGGCCGAAATCTGAATCCTGGGCAGAACCCAAACAATCCATACATGTGGGAACTTATTGGTCATAGTGAAGATGATCCCCCCACTCCTATTCAGCTGCCAGAGACCAAATATCCGATTGAAATCAAGCTGGCATTCCTGAACGTACTTCCCAAGTTCCACGGGAGAAGCACTGAAGACCCTTATAATTTTATGAGCGAATTTATCAAGATTTGTAAGGTTCAGAAGAGGCTATCCACCATGACGGAAGATCAATTCAAATTGGTGGCATTCCCATTCAGTTTAACAGGAGCAGCAAATCAATGGTTTTCAAGCTTGCCCCCCAACTCCATTACGACATGGGCAGAATTTAAGATATTGTTCTTGAAGTACTACTTTCCATCCACAAGAACAGATACCTTGAAGAAGGAGATCACAAGCATCAAGCAAGAGTATGATGAGCCATTGAGTATGTTTTGGCTGAGGTTCAGGAAGTTGGTAGACAGTTACCCTAATCACCGAATGACGGAAGGCCAATTGCTTCAATGTTTCTATCAAGGGATGACATCCATCAATAAAGACTTGGTGAACTCTTCCAGTAGTGGTGGATTTTCTCACCTTCGAGTGAATGAAGCTAGAGAGATCATCAAAAGGTTGGTGGACTCTAAGAAGGAGTATGATCAACAGGAGGTACGAATCTTGAAAAAGGTGGCACAGACATCCACTTTCGAAAAAAGATGAGATCAAGGAAAGGATGGAAAGAATGGAGAAAATGCTATCCAAGGTTGTTGACAAGGTTGCGTCTGTACAAGAAGGGTCTTGCGATACGTGTGGAGCAGTCAACCATACGGCGTCGCAATGCATTCTTACTATGGGAGAGATACCTGTTCAAGCAAATGCTATGGGAAGTTTCAATGAGAGACAGCAAAAAGGTGGACCATATCCCCAAAATTTCAATCCAAGGCATATGGATCACACTAACTTCCAGTGGAGAGAACAAGGCCCCCTCCGCAGCAGCCTCAGCATTACCAAAGACCCTATGTTCCACCAATGCAATGAGAAGCTTCGGTTTTTCCCCATCCCTAGCAAGGAGGTCAAGAGAAATCTCTGAATGAAAAGATGGATATGTTGATGGACATGATGGTGAAGCAATCCAAGAAGACTGAATCAACCTTGGAGGAGCATGCACGATAAATTGCTCATCTATCAAATTCTCTTAATGAACTAAGGATGAAGCAGCCTAGATTTCCTTCTCAGGTCCAATTGAACCCTCATGAAATGGTAAATAAGGTCACACTCAGAAGTGGAAAGATGGTTGCTGCACTGCCATTGAAATCCGCAAACAAAGAAGCGAACCAGTTCACTGACCGAGGGTGCGGTTTGGCCAAATCGAACCCTGGAGCAGAAATTCATAATCAAGTAATGGAGGAAAAAGGCGACGAAACCATCGTAAAATCTGAGAATCCTGAGCATACTGAGACCAGAGATAAAGGTAAATCCAAGGTACCAGCTGAGGTAAGTAAGAGGTTGAGTTTACATGATCCTTCACTTAAACTTTTGCCTCATTTTCCTCTTAGATTAGAAAAGAAAAAAGAAGAGCATGTGGATTTTATATCAATATTTGGAAAAATGGAGATTAATCTTCCGTTCTCACAGGCAATAAGGATACCACCAATAAGCAAGTTCTTGAAAGATTTTATTGTAGGAAAGCCAAAGGATTCGAGCAAGATCATGATGAATGAATCTGTGTCTGCTGTGATTCAAAAGAAAATGCCTCAAAAGTGCAAGGACCCAGGTATATTTTCCTTACCTTGTTACATTGGAGATAAGAAGATTGATGCTGTCATGTGTGATTTAGGAGCTTCGATTAATGTTATGCCATTATCTGTGTATCAAACTTTGAATGGAGCCGAAATGGTAAACACTAGAGTGGTAATTCAATTGGCAGATAAATCTTGTGTATGTCCTGAAGGGTTGTTGGAAAATGTGCTTCTGCGAGTCAATAACTTTGTGTACCCCACAGATTTTCATGTGGTAAAAATGAATCATACTAATGATAAGGGAACACAGGGGGTATTTTTGGGTCGTCCATTCTTGAAAACAGCAAACACCATTATTAATATTGGTGATGGAACTATTTCTCTTGATTATTTTGGTGATAAGTACACATTCAACATTGATAAACACATGAAGAAACCTATAGATGCTGAGAATGTGTTTGCCATCAATCATACTGACCCTCTTGTCCAAGATTCTCTTGAGACTAAAATTTTGCAGGATATGAGGAACATTCCAGAAGAAGTAGATGTTCAAGTCTTACGTGATAAGGAAATCCATAAATTGTTGTGTTCAGTTTACTCTCAAAAAGTGGTGCCCAGAACTGAAGTAAACCACGGAGGGCCCAGCCCCACTCAATCAATGTTAAATGTTTGGAAAAATTCTGAAGGGCGCACTGAGTCCAGTTTGGTCAAACCGGACCCGCCCGCCAGACTAGTCTCACTTGATGTGAAAGCCTCAAATTGGGAGTTGAAGCCGTTACCACCCGATCTGAAGTATGATGATGATACTTTTCCAGTGGATATGGAGATGCTCAAGTGTGAGGAGGAAATTTCTCTACACACCACCCAGCCAAATTGATGGCATCCACAGTCTAGCCCAAGACTATAAACAAAGGTGCTAATTGGAAGGCAACCCAATTTTCTTAGTTTTTTTTCTTTTTAGTTTTTTTAAAAAAAAATCTTTTAGGAATTTCAATTTCTCATTTGCCCCCAATTCTTGATCTACAGAGTTGAAGTACTTGAATTTGCATCATGGAGAATTCACTCCTTTGGAGAGCTGAGATACACAGGGTTCCGTTTGGCCAAACTAGAGGTCTGCAACAGAACCTGATTCAGATACAACACTCTCTTCTTGTTGAGAATCCTCCAAACACCTCCCAATAAGTTCCCCCATCCCTGATTTTTTTTACTTTCTTTTTTCTTCAGAATTCTTTTTTAGTTTTTTTAGGTGGTTTTGTTCTTTCTTACTTTTTTACTAAACTTGCTTGAGGGCAAGCAAAGTTTAAGTGTGAGGAGAATTATATGTTTATGTGTTATGTTTTAATGTCATTTAATAAAAAATACAAAAATATTTTTGATTTTTTTGAGTCTGGTCAAATTCAGCATACTATTCTTTATATTATTGTTTCTTGATAGACTGAACTTGCCTGTGAGAAAGCTCTTGTGTGACATATTTGGTTACTTGATACACCTCAAAAATTACTTGGTAAATGAGTCTAATATAATTGGTGTAAATTGGCAAAGATGATACCTGGGATGACAAAAAAAGACAAGTAATTGAACATTTTAGCCCAGTAAATGTGAGGTTTGAGCTAGAGTTGAGCAGTCTCTATATCAATCTTTTTTTCTGAGAGTCATGACATTACTTGAATTATTTGGTGTGAAAATGATGAAAGGCATTAGGATTTAACCCCCACAGCTTATATGGCCTACCATACATCACCTTTAGTAAACCCTTTGAAGCCTTGACCTTTTTCTTTGTTTGAGCCACAATATAAATGAAACAAAAGCCTATTTTTATTCCCCTCTTTTGTGTCCCTTATATATGCATGCTTGTGATTATGATAGATTTTTCAGATTATTTGCTGCTGATTTATCAGTGAGTACCTTGATTTTGATGTATGAAGTGACCATGCGGTACTAAATTCAAAATTGCAGTAAAATGATAATAAAATGAGTGATTTGGTGCTGGAGATTCAGAAAAAAGAGGGCTGAAGTGCCCAGAAAAAAAAGAAGAAAAAAAAATCAGAAAAATCAGAAAAAAAAGAAAAAAAGAGAAAAATGAAAAAAATCCAGCACCAACACTTAGTAATTACAGCCAGTTCTGAGCAGATTTTTCTACTTTATGATAGCTGAAAATTATCTTTTTGATTGAGGAATTTTTGGGTTGAAAAGAGCATGCATGTATATTTATATTTTTAAGCTTAGAACCCTTAGGACCATACCTCATTCTTATTCCCCTAGCCCCGTTACAACCTTGAATAAAGACCTTTCTGATTTGCATTGAATGATTTGAGTATTGCCATGTGATATTCATATATTGAGTGACTGTCCCTTACATCTAGAGCGAATGTGTGAACAGTGAGAAATGTTTGATGCTTGTATGATTTTGACCAAGTTGAGGGCTGGTTTGCTTTGATTTGAGGACAAATTTACCAATGTCATTTGAAAGGTGTGAGAGTGTCAAGTGTGTTATACATGAGCATTTCTTATTAGTGAGGTAAAGTTTTTCTATGAATCAAGAAATTAAGGATTGGTATGCTGAGTTTGATTGTTTGTTGGGTTGTAGTTAGCTTCTTTTTGTTATTTTTCTTTTGAGTCTTTCTTAGAGTCAGCTGGGGATACTGGGAACTTTGTGATAAACAACATGATTTTACTCTCATTTCATACTTGAGGGCAAGCAAGTCAAGTATGAGGATATTTGATGTGTGTTAATTATGTTGTTTATTTTATTGGGATTGGCTGTGATTTTACGTGATTAATGTGCACTTTAAATATTTTATTTGTAACGATCACAGTTTTTGGGTTCAAGAGGAATGTGGAGGAGAGTAAGCAGTATTGGGCAATTATTACGAATGAAACAGTCAAATGGAGAGCAGAAATCGTATCAGATATTTTGGAGCTGATTTGGGCTGATTTTTATGGAGATATCTTTGAAGATATTTTGAAGATAATTTGAAGATTTAATCTTATCTCTTCAAATCAGAATTTAAATTTGGAAAAAATTCTATTGTATATGGAAGATTCCAATATGGATAAAATTTGATGCATGCGTATATATACGCAAGACGCAAGGCTTAGGTTGGGGGAGATCTAGTCTTAGTTTAACTAGTTTTGTATTTCATTCCATACAGAGACAAAAACATATTTTCTTCTCTTGGTTTTAATAGTTTCCACCGCAGACGCTGGAAGGGTGGAATTTCTTATTGAATCATAAGTCTTGCATTGATTTTTGTGCTTAAGTAATCAACTGTCATTGTTTCCCTTATTTTAGTTTTACTCCTGCGCATAGATTAGTTACTGTGGAGCATTGCACTTGTTTGGTTCAATTTGTCACTTCTAGCGAATTTCTTGCGCACAAGGGTGTGCCACGGTCTGATTAAATTATTAATTTCTTACGTCAACTCATGTTTATTATTTGTATCGATAGTTTGTTTAATTTAATTACTATGAGTAGCTAATTCATATATCGGCAAAGAATAACAAATGCTAGTTTATAAATCGCGAGGTCTAATTGCATTATAATTGATTCTTGCATGTTCTTGATTGTTCTCGATTGAATTTTATTTCTAATATGTTTAAGCCTGATCAACTTAAGTATTTTTAGAATACTGCTATCTAATTTCCGCCAATACGTAATTGTTGGATGTGATTAGTAAGTAGCACAGTCTTGTGAAAAACAGCTAACTAGCTAAGACTGGAATAGCAAGATAGGGGATAATTGAGCGTGCGTTACTATTTGCTTTTACTTTGTTAATTGCTGTATCGGGTTATTTTAATACTTAATGCTATCAAAATGTGTTCTGGTTTAGCGAATACTTTCTGGGAATATTTTGGTAAGGGAAACAGTTAATTAATCATAAGAAGTTGACTGTCGATAAAGTAAGAAAGAATTGGGGGGTTAAGCGTATCTACTTCCCTATAACCGGTGGATGTGTAGGAATTGATTCATTATTGCGGCTATGATCGAAATTTACTAGCATGAGTTATTCTTAGCCGATATCATTCATTCATATATTTATTTCTCATATTTTGAGTCGTCATTTGCATTTTTAAAGTTAGTAAAATCACTATATTTAAGGCGTGGTGGCATCACCAAAAAGGTTTTCACAAATAGTAGGAAAAATAATTATTGATTATTGTTTTTGACCCTCGTGGGATCGACCCTGCTTACCATTGTACTAATTAGTATTAATCTGAATTTACAGGTTGTTTGGCTAGTGAAACGACGGTCACAAAATTGATATGCTGAGTTTGATTGTTTGTTGGGTTGTTGTTAGTGTCTTTTTCTTATTTTTCTTTTGAGTATTTCCTAGAGTCAGTTGGGGATATTTGGAACTTTGTAATAAACAACATGATTTGGTTCTCATTTCATACTTGAGGGCAAGCATGACTCAAGTGTGAGGATATTTGATGTGTGTTAATTACGTTGTTTATTTTATTGGGATTAGCTGTGATTTTACGTGATTAATGTGCACTTTAAATGTTTTATTTGTAACATATCACAGTTTTCGGGCGCAAGAGTAATTTGGAGGAGAGTAAGGAGCACTGGGCAATTATGGCAAATGAAGCAATCAAAATGGAGAGCAGAACCGTGTCAGCTACTTTGGAAATATATTGGGCTGAATTAAGAAGATAATTGTAGAGATATGGTGGAGATATTTCAGATCTTATCTTTTAAGAATCAGAATTTAAATTGGAAAATGATTGTAATTTATTTGGATTGATTTGGAGAATGGCTGGGTATAAAGCAGGACGAGTTTTCTCGGATAGAGGGGGAGTTTTTAGTTCTTCATTCCAGGGAGTTAGACGAGAGTAGAATAATCTTTCTTCGCTTTTGTTTTTAAAGCAGACCAGAGACTTGTTCTTCTTTTGTGGTGCAATTATTTTGGAAAGCATATTATTTTTGTGAGCATTATTCTTTCTGGATTTCTGTGCATAGTTTGTTCACCGTAGCCAATATTCTATGTTGCATGCGACCAGGTTATAATTTTTGATAAAAAATTTGGTTGTTCCTTCTATATAGTTATGGTCGCCTATTTTTATATGTATTATTTGTTTGGTTTAATTATTATGAGTAGTTAATTTATATATCGGCATAGAATAAAAAATGCTAGTTTATAAATCGTGAGGCCTAATTGCATTATAATTTATTCTTGCATGTTCTTGATTGTTCTTGGTTGAATTTTATTTATAATATGTTTAGGCCTGATCAACTTAAATGTTTTTAGAATACTGTCATCTAATTTCCTCCAATACGTAATTGTTGGATGGGATTAGTAAGTATCACAGTCTTGTGAACAACAGCTAACTAGCTAAGACTGTAATAGCAAGACAGGGAATAATTAAGTGTGCGTTACTATTTGCTTTTACTTTGGTAATTGCTATATCGGGTTTTTTTAATACTTAATGCTATCAAAATGTGTTCTGGTTTAGCGAATACTTTCTGGGAACATTTTGGTAAGGGAAACAGTTAATTAATTATAATTAGTTGACTGTCGATAAAGTAAGAAAGAATTTGGGGGGGGGGGGGGGGGGTTAAGCGTACCAACCGGTAGATGTGTAGGAATTGATTCATCATTGCGTCTATGATCGATAATAACTAGCATGAGTTATTCTTATCCGATATCATTCATTTATATATTTATTTCTCATAACTTTAAGTCGTCATTTGCATTTTTAGAGTTAGTAAAATCATTATATTTAAGGCGTGGTGGCATCACCAAAAAGGTTTTCACAGATAGCAGAAAAATAATTATTGATTATTGCTTTTGCTCCTCGTGGGATCGACCCTGCTTACCATTGTACTAATTAGTATTAATATGAATTTGCAGGTTATTTGGCAACTGAAACGATGCTCACCAAATACTTGAGCTATTATTTTTATATGAAGGATCTTGGTTTGCTTAAGAATTTCTTGGTTATAGAGATAACTAGAAGACCACATGGGATGTTTCTTTCACAATGGAAATATGCCCTGGACATTTTATTTGACACAGGTTTATCAGCTTCTAAACTGACTTATTTTCCAATAGAGCAACAACACGATCTGGCGGGTGTTGAAGGCCCACTTTACCATGATCCTGAGCAATATCGGTGCCTGGTTGGACACCTGATATACCTTACCATTACATGTCCTGAGCTTAGCTATTCCGTTCATACACTTGCACAGTTAATGAGGTCTCCTTGTGTTATTCATTGGCAAGCTGTAGTTTGTGTTTTACATTACTTGAAGAGTCATCCTGGTCAAGGTTTATTTCTCTCTTCCCGTAGAACGTTACAATTGACTGCTTACTGTTATTCTAATTGGGTTGCATGCCCATTACCCGGTGTTCTCTTTCCGGATATTTTGTGATGATTAATGATTCTCCGGTTTCTTGGAAAACTAAGAAACAACCTACAGTTTCTTGGTCTTCCGCCGAAGTAGAGTATCGTGTTATGGTTGTCGCCTGTTGTGAATTTTTATGGCTTAAGTCTTTGTTTAAGGACTTGGGGGTTGTGCATACTACTCCTATGCGATTATTTTGCGACAGTCAATTTGCTCTTCATATTGGGAAAATCCAGCGCTTCATGAACGTACGAAGCATATTGAAGTTGATTGTCATTTTGTCTGAGATCTTGTGCAGTCTAGTACTATTGTTACTCATCATATCCACATTTCTGATAAACATGAAAACTTGTTTACCAAATCTCTCGGACGAAACCAGTTTCATTCATTATTTGGCAAGTTGGGCATTTGTGATCCTCAAGCTCTAACTTGAGGAGAAGTATTAAGGAATATAGATATTACTTGTGATTGTAATTAGATTCTATTTCATTTTCCTAGTTTATACATGTCTTTTGTACCACTATATAATGTACTCTGACATTATGAATACAACACACATTATTACCCTTATTTTCTACACACGTCAATTTCTTAAGATAAGTTTTGGAGAATACCTTAAACTTTATATGGTATTATAGTTCAAATTGGGTTATTGGACCTCCATTGGAATTCTCATTTCATTTGGTTGGATATTAAGTCGTGAAGTGTTTTCACGTTTGCACTTCGCACTTGAGGGCACGTGTAGAAATTCTCACATCAATTTATTAAGAGTGATGATAGGGAGAGTGAAAATTCATGGTGAAACTCATAGTGAATGAAGTGGCTACTAGGAAAAGACTAAATCACTAATCACCTTCCTTAAAAATTACAACTTATTAGGGACACATTTATCTTTTCATTATTGCCACATCAGTCACTGTGTGATTGCACTATACATTTTCACTCTTTTTATCATTACTCATTAATTAATGCTAAATGACTAACATATAATGTTTTGAGTTACTTCACTCAGTGTCACGTGATATTGAAATTTAACAACGTCCAAAATTAAATAACATCGCTATATATGTAAAAGAGGTCGTTTTTCTCATATGTTATGAGTCGATCACGCCAAATACAATTGTGACTTCTTCAAAAATTTCTGATTTCTCTTCAAACACGTCCATTTCTGCATCAATTAATTTGTACCCTAGCTGACCTGCATCAAAGATTCAAATGCTACTGTAGTGCAAAAACATTGTATGAAAATCATGAAGTTATTAGAAAAAACAACGGATTTTAATCAAATTTTAAAAGATTTTTAGTGATTTACTTTGTTAGAGTAAATCAGTTTTCTGATTAGATTTAGATTGATTTTGGATAAGTCATGTTGACTAGGCCAGAGTTTTACTAGCACTATCTTTCCTTATTGTAATCTATTCTATCATGTCAGCAGCACATCAATATTCCTTATGGAATATATATCTTGTTATGGTATTAGAGCAGTGTTCTGATCAACCTTCGTGAACCCTAACTGTAGCCCTTTGCGACCAATCGTGCTTTGTACCTTGCATCATCAACACCTAAAGTATCTTCCTTTCTCTTGAAAACCCATTTGCAACCAACAATTTTCTTTCCTTTTGGTGGCACCACAAGATCCCATGTTCTATTCTTGTGTAGAGATTCCATCTCTTCATTCATAGCCACCAACCATTTGTCTGAATTAACACTTGAAACTGCCCCTAAATATGTAGAAGGTTCCTCGTCTCCACTTGTTTCCTGTGCCACTAATAAAACATATGCAACCAAATTTGCATACCTCAATGGTGGTCGAATGTCATGTCTCGGTCTATCTCTGGCAATGGAATAATCCTCATCTCCCGGTTGATCTCCAGCATGTTCATAATCAGATTCTTCAACCACCTCTTTGGTTGGGTTTCTCTCGGAAGAACCACCAATCTCTAACTTCACCTGCTTTTGTGCACTATCCTCTTTTTCTGAATCACATGGATTACAAGACTCTTTTCCAGGATGTAACATATAAGATTCATCAAATGTAACATCCCTACTAATTACAAATTTGGGTTATTTGTGATCAAGATACCACAATCTATATCCTTTCACCCCTGAAGCATAATCGAGGAAAATACATTTCTTAGCCCTAGGCTCTAGCTTTCCCTCGTTAACATGCATATAAGCTGGACACCCAAATATTCTTAAATTAGAGTAATTAGCAGGAGTACCTAACCAAACTTCCTCTGGAGTCTTGAAATCAAGAGGTTCACATAGAGAGCGGTTAACGATGTGACAAGTCATAGATATGGCTTCTGCCCAAAAGTCTAATGTCAACTTGGCATTTGAGATCATGCACTGAGCTCTTTCCAAAAGAGTACGATTCATCCGCTCTGCTACACCATTCTGTTGAGAAGTCATTCTAACAGTACGATGTCGAGCTATTCCTTCATTTTAGCAGAACTCATTGAATTCATTTCCACAAAATTCCAACCCATTGTCAGTCCCTAATCGCTTAATTTGTTTTCCTGTATGTTTTTCAATCAAAGTCTTCCATTGCTTAAATGTTAGGAAAATATCACTTTTAAGCTTCAAAAAATATACCCAAACTTTTCTTGAATAGTCATCAATAAAAGTAAGCATATATCTTGCATCACCCTTAGAAGGAACACGAGAGGGCCCCCAAAGATCAGAATGAATGTAATCCAAAGTACCTTTTGTTTTATTAACTGCAGGTGAACGAAAGCTAACTCTTATCTGCTTTCCAAAAATACAGTGTTCACAAAAGTCCAACTTACCAGTACTTTGACCACAAAGTAGACCTCTCTTGCTTAACGATGTTAAGCCTTTCTCGCCCATATGTCCGAACCTCATATGCCACAATTTGGTGATGTCTTCATCTAAGGAAGTTGAGAAAACCACTGTCCCAGTTACTGTAGATCCCTGCAAAACATACAAAGTGCCAACTCTGCAATCCTTCATTAGCACAAGAGCACATTTACAGATTTTCAGTATTCCACCATCACCTGAATATCTGTACCCGAGAGCATCAAGAGTGCCATGAGAGATGAGATTTTTCTTTAAGTCAGGAACATGCCTAACATTAGTGAGTGTCCTAATAATGCCATCGTACATTTTGATTTGAATTGTTCCTCTACCAACAACTTTACAAGGAGCATTATTACCCATCAAAACAATTCCACCATCTCATTCTTCATAAGTGGAAAAACACCCCCTATCATAACTCATGTGGTAAGAACAACCCGAATCTAAGAGTCACTCACTAGAAGACCTTGATTTATTATCCATGGCCACAAATATGATTTCATCACTCTCATCTTCTGCTACACTAGCTTCACCAGCATTGCTGCTATTCTGCTCATTTTTATATTTTCTCTATTTTTCAATTTAAAACAGTCAGCCTTGATGTGCCCCTTTTTCTTGAAATAGCTGCAAATTTTATTTCTATATCTAGATTTCGACCTCCCTTTGGATCTACCACCTTTAAAATCTCTATTTTCTCCGCTACCCCTCACAAACAAGCCCTCAGCATAAGTTCCACTAGATTCCCCTGTAATGTCCCTATCAATCTACTCTTTAGATTTGCAGATTTTATACTATTGTATGAGACCGACTCTTTCCCATAAATCATAGTATCTCGAAAATACTTAAATGACATGGGAAGGGAACATAACAATAAAATGGCTTGATCTTTTTCATCAACTTTAGCATCTACATTCTCCAAATCCAAAATGATTGAATCAAATTTATCAAGATGTGATAGTATAGATGTACCTTCCGCCATTTTCCACATGTACAACTTTTGTTTCAAATAGAGGCGATTCTCCATTGTCTTCTTCATGTATGTAGATTTCAACTGATCCCACATACCTTTGGCAGTTCTCTCACTAGCAACTTCCTGCAAAACCTCGTTAGAGATATTTAAAATAATGGCTGATCTAGCCTTCTTGTCTAGATCACCAAAATCTTCTGGCGACATGTCCGCTGGCCTTTCCTCCACTCCTTCAAGGGCTAGCTCACATCCATCCTGGATTAGGATGGCTTCCATCTTGAGTTGCCACATACCGAAGTTTACACTCCGGTCAAACTTTTCAATAGAAGTCCATGTTACCATCATGATGGCTAATAGATAAAAAATGAGATATGGCTCTGATACCAATTTGTTAGGAATACGAATCCAATGTATTCTATTAGCCCAAAAAGATGGATAACAAAGACAACGTAAATAAAATAAAGGAAATAATGGACACAAGGATTTACGTGGTTCGGTCTAGTTGACCTACATCCACGGCCGGAGGAGACCGGAAGCTTCACTACATGTGGAGAAAGTATTACAAAACTTTGCCTACCACCTATGAAGGAATTATGTGGCAAAATATAAAGATGAAGGTTTTGGCTTCTACAACTACAAAGGAGAGCTAAAGGGAGAAGAAAGCAAGTAGCAAAGGAATACTATGCTTGAAGTGTGTTAGAACTTCTAAGTTCATCCCCTATTTATACTACTCCAAGTTCACCAATGGCCAAGAGCTCTCAAACAAAACTTATCCCAATATCCCAAGAAATCCCCCATCTTGCTTCAAGCATGGGTTGTGAACATTACTTCCAAATGGTTCTTGCCAAAAAACCATGATAGTTGAACCCCAATAGTCAAAGAAATAATGCTTCAACTTATTAAGCATGAGATGAGAATAGTGTTGCAATTTAATGCTTTGAATGATTGTCTTTGCTATCCTCCAAAGAAGTGAATGTTCATGGACAATTGGGTGAAGAACAAATTTCTTCACAATGCATTACAGAATTTATTTATACATATATAGGCAGTACCTAGGTATTCTCTCAACCAGATTGAGAAAGTCCAGTGTAATTGAGCTGCAAGATGGTGTTGAATTCTGACCGGGCAGATATATAAAGATCAGAAATAACATCAGCCCTACAAATTTTTTGAACCAAATCCTTGTTAAAGCATCAATGTAGTATAAGGCTGGGAAAGTAAGGTAGAGGTTGCCAGAGATAGAAACCTGTTCCTGTAATCAATAACTCCTTCAATGGTAGAGTTTAGATTTATTTAACTGAACTGAGAGAAAACATTTAAGATTCATCTAAAAGCGATAGAAAACAAAAAAAAAAGTTCAAATAATATACAGCTCTATTAGTTGAATACTCGGATTTACAAACTGAATTCTTCAGTTTAAATAATGCAGAGTTCTTAGATTGTGGGAAAGTAAAGTAGAGGTTGTTAGAGATACAAACCTCTTCATGTATTTGATAACTTCTTCAATGGAGTATTAGAGCTTAGAGTTAACTGCTTTGAGAGAAGATATTTCAGATTCAGTTAAAAGCGATAGAACAAATTAAGTTCAAATAATATACAGTTCTGTAAGCTGTATTCTCAGATCTGTAAACCAAGTTCTTCAGTTTAAGTAATATAGAGTTCTTAGATTATTTACAAATGAATGGTAAGGCGAGACCAAAACAACCACTCATAGGCTATATAAGAGCTAAACTAAGAAAGGAGGAGTATATAAGCTCTGAAAATAAAGCTTCTTAACACAACCAAATCATACTTTGACATTAAAAACACAAAATTACAGTGGACATACGCCTTTAGCCTATTCTTGCTCCACTTCTGCAATTCTCACACAAAATTTAATTCCCTCTCAACATAGAAATGGGAAAAAGAAGAGGAAAACAAAGTCAGAAAAGCACCACTTTTTCCTCACAAAATTAGACCTTTTACCATACATTAGGTTAGTTAATAATAGCGAAAATTCAAAATTTTGCATTGTACAGAGACATGGTTACCGAAAGGCATAGTCTTTATCATTTCTTAGCACAGCAATAATACATGTCTTTCTAAATTATAAATACATGCCTTCACTATCCAATGGCTATGCTTTACTTCTATCATATATCATGTGGAAGTTTCGATGTGTTTTTTTCCTAAAAATTTACTCCCATTGCTGGTTAATCAAAGGGCCATCACTTACTTATTGCGGAAATGGTTGGTTAATTGGCTGGGATCGTTGATCCTTAAAGCATAGAAAGACAAATAGCACATATTTTCAGCTTCTTCAGTACTGCTGTATATAGGCAACATACCTTGATCACTTTTTGAAAGCTTCAAGCTTCGCATCACAGTCATAAGTCCGAAACAAATATCAATCTTAGCTATCAAACTTAGACAAAGAGTATGCGATATCAATACATGTACATAAAAAAAAACTGAATAGCAAAGACAGAACTAATAAAAAAGATGAATGAAATTACCTCCTCCTGAATTGAGGGTCACATTGCAAAGTCAGATAGTTTCAGCTCCATTGACGCCTCTCCTTCATCTTCGGCTTTCTCACTGTCCTTTTCAACCTTTTGTTTCTTATGATCCTTCACATCAAACATATACACAACTAATCAACAAATATATACTCGCACAAAAAACACCATCCCATCTAGTCAACATCGGAAAAATCAAATTCATTCAGGAAAGGAAAAAGATCAACGAATGGAAACACTCGCAAAATCTCAAATGTATCTGTGCCTATATGGAGTGATTGAATTTCCTGTGTATGGAGTGATTGAAGGACTGATGATCTTCCACTTTTTATGGGGATACGGTAGAAAGAATAAGACAAAGAAGGAGAGTATTGTATTCATCTCGTTTAATTGCAGAATAGAGAGGAATAAGGAGCGACAGAGAGGAAACGAAGAAGAGGGGCCGCCGTCAGGCGAAGGTTTGAATTGCTATATCACATCCGGTATTTTAGTTGATTATTTTCTGCATTTATATTATTTAATATATAATATATATTTTAAATTTAATTTTAATTAATTAATATTAAATAAAATTTATTATTTATTTAATTAATACTGTCGCCGTGCTCCGCTGCTCCGCCGCCTCCTCCTCCGTGCGCCACCTTCTTCTTCGTCTTCTCTGGCCGTGCGCCACCACCTCCTCTCCTTCTCTTCTTCTTCTCCTTCTCCGGCGACTCCTTCTCCTTCTCCTTCTCCTTCTCCCCCTCCCCCGTGTTCTCCTTCTCCCCATGCTCTCCTTCTCCCCATGTTCTCCTCCTCCCGCTCTCCTTCTCCTTCTCCTCCCGTTCTCCTCCTCCCGCTCTCCTTCTCCTTCTCCTCCCGTTCTCCTCCTCCCGCTCTCCTTCTCCTTCTCCTCCCGTTCTCCTCCCGCTCTCCTTCTCCTTCTCCTCCCGTTCTCCTCCTCCCGCTCTCCTTCTCTACATGTTCTCCTCCTCCCGTTGTCCTTCTCTTTCTCCTCCCGTTCTCCTCCTCCCGCTCTCCTTCTCCTTCTCCTCCCGCTCTCCTTCTCCTCCCGCTCTCCTTCTCCTCCCGCTCTCCTTCTCCTCCTGCTCTCCTCCTCCTTCTCCTCCCGTTCTCCTCATCCGGTTCTCTGCCCCAATTCACTGACCCGGTCTGCGCTCTGCCACTTCCCGCTTCTCTACCGCCGCTTCTCGACCGCTTCAAGAGCCTTTCTCCTCTCCCGCTTCTCCGCCGTTCTCCTCTCGGCGGGGCTAGGGTTTTGCTCGACGGGGACGAAGGAGGAGGGACGGCGGGGCTAGGGTATTGCTCGACGGGGCAAAGGAGAAGGAGGGACAGCAGCGGGGCTAGGTTTTGTTGGGGATGAGGGACGGCGGCGGGAGGAGCTGGGGAAGATGAGGACGGCGGCGGGAGGAGCTGGGGAAGATGAGGACGGCGGGTGGAGCTGAGGAAGAATGAGGCACAGTGGTGGCGGTGGCGCACGGCGGAGACCGCCAGAGAAGACGAAGAAGAAGAGAAGAAAGTGGTGGCACACGGCGGCGACGGCAGCGGCGGAAACCGGCGGTGGCGGTGGTGGCGAAGGTGTCAGCGGCGGCGGTGGTTGTTTTTTTTGTTTTTGATTTTTGTTTTATTTTGAAATTTTAATATTAGTATTATACGTGTATATACGTATTAGGGCGTAAACTAGTAAAATACAGGGCGTGATATAGCAATAAAACTATAGTTATGGTAGATCAGTAGGTGTGCATTAATTCTTAAAACTGTCCAAAGTGAATATCGTGGAAACTAAATATTCATTTACTTTCAAGTGTAAAGTGCACATATAACCCTATATAATTGATGAAAGTGCAGATGTAACTATGTGCTAATTGAAAGTGCAAATATAACCCTATATATTCAGGTTATGTGCAAATATAACCTTTTCTGGCAATTTTATGCCGGAATTAGGTGAAAAAACAATTTGACCCTGCCACTTTATTTTTAAAGAAAATTGAAAATTCCAAATTAGGTAATGACCATATTGCCCTTCGTCTCCTTCAAACCCTTGACCACCTGCATCTTCTTCTTTCTCTGTTTGTTCTTCTTCTTCTTTCTCCTCTTTTTTTGTTTGTTCTTCTTCTTTCTTCTCCTCAATTTTTGTCTTTTCGATCTCTCGTCTCCGACCTAACCACCATCTCGATGCCAACCATCGCCGATGTCACCCTAATGTGGAAGGACCGAGGTTTGGGGCTTTGATTAAGAGCAAGATCTACTCTCCGGTAACTCGAAGAGAGGTGGCTATGAAGGTCGCAGGTGGATGCAGAAACAATGGTGGTGGAGGCGTAGGTGATGGCGGGGCGGGGCGAGGCTGAGTTGGGGCGAGGCTGAGCTAGGTTTAGGGATGCGATTCGTTATGGGGTGAAGGTGGTGATGGCTGGGAGAGGTTGGTGGTGGTGGCCTAGGATTGTTGTTGGTGGTGGTCAGGGGTTGGTGGCGGTAGTGGTCAGGGATTGATGGCGGTGGTGGCCAGTGATTAGTGGCGGTGGTGGTGGCCAGGAAGGGTTGGTGGTTGTGGTGGTGGCGGTGGGGTGAGGGTGGTGGTGGTGGTGGTCGAGTGAGGTTAGTGGTGGTGATGGGTGAAAATGAACAAAAGCTTTGGATGTTGGTGGTGGACAAGCGCTGGAGTTGGCCGGTGGTGATGGAGCAGGGTGGGTGGTGGTGGCCTGGCGGTGGAGCTGGAGCCAGGCGGGTGGGGGTGGGGGTGGGGGTGGTTGTGGTTGGCGGAGAGGGCAGAATTGTCCTTCTCATTTAAGACTTGGGTCAGAAGGGTAATTTAGTCTTTCAAGTTGGTTAATGGCCGAAATCACGGTCGGAGGGTTATATTTTCACTTTCATTCAATAGTCAGGGTTATATTTGCACTAAAAAAATAATTGAGGGTTATATCTGCACTTTCCTCAACATATATGGTTATTTCGGCATATTACCCTACTTTCAAATATATATTTTTTAATTAATTAATATTGTATAAAGCTGATGTGGCAAGCTAACTTGGCTAATTGTGGAAGTGCCACTTGCCCAAAAACTACTTGTTTTAGTTAATAATATATATATATATATATATATATATATATATATGTATATATATATATATATGTATGTATGTATATATGTATGTATGTATATATGGAGTACATATATATATACACACACATAAAGTCCAATTTTAAACCAACTAATCGTTAGATGGGGCTATTTTATAATTGATGTAACTAATGAGACGATTTGATGTTTCATTTTATATATTGCAACTAGGTTCCTACAACTTTGAAATTTTTTAAAGTATATCGCAATGTATAATTAATTATACTTTGACCCTAAAAGTTATTGAAACGGGATTTTTCTTAATTAATTTAACTGTTAGTCGGTCTAACAACAAACTTTTTCTATATGATATTACATTATATTTGTTAAATATACATTATGTTAGTTTTATAAGCTCGGCGAGCTTATCAAACAATATTAGTCAAGGTTGAGTTTGAGCTCAAGTAATGTACGAACTGGCTCGATTTCGACTCAAGCTCCATAAAATTCAATTTTCAATTAAGATTTGACCAAGTTACTTGCGAGTTATAATTCGTGATAACTTCGAGTTATTTATATTCGATTACCATTTCAATTGGTGAATGAATTTTGGTACAACAAGTAAATATCCTTTTTAATTCCGTATCGACTACCTTCATCATATTCGGGTGTTGCTATATCACGCCCTGTATTTTACTAGTTACGCCCTAATACATATATACATGAATAATACTAATTTTAATTTTTCAAAATAAAACAAAAAAAATCCAAAACAAAACAAAAACAATAATATTCTCGGTGCTGGAACCACCGCCACCGTCGGCACCAGAACCACCACCACCGCCACACGGTTCGGATCTTGGGAAGGAGAACCAGTGAAGGAGACCATGTTCGGGTCTTCCCAAGGAGAACGGACTGGGAGAACAAATGGAGAGCCGGAGAAGAGAACGGGGCCGTCCGGGAGAAGAAATGGAGAGGCGGAGCCGGAGAAAGAGAGGAGAGCGGGGGCCGGAGAAGGGAAGGAGAACCGGAGCCGGAGAAGGGAAGGAGACCGGTCGCTAGAGAAGAAGAGAAGATTGAGCCAGAGAAGAAGAGGAGAATGGGCCGAAGAAGAAGAGGAGAACGGTTCGGAGAAGAAGAGAAGACCAGAGAAGAAGAGAAGAACGGGCTGGAGAAGAAGAGGAGAACGGGGAGAAGAAGTGAGAAGAGGAGACCGGAGAAGAAGAGGAGAAGACAGGCGGTGGCAGCAGAAACTGGAGAAGAAGAGAAGAAGACTAGAGAAGAAGACTAGAGAAGAAGAGAATAATGTGCTTGAGAAGAAGAGAAAAAAAGGAGACCGGAGAAGAAGAGAAGAAGACCGGTGATGGCAGAGGAGATTGGAGAAGAAGAGTAGAAGAGTAGAAGACCGGAGAAGAAAAGGAGACCGGCGGTGGTGGTGCACGGCGAACGGTGGTGGTAAATAATAAATTTTATTTAATATTAATTTTTAAAAATTATTTAAATTAAATTTAAAATATATATTATATACTAAATAGTATAAATACAGAGCGTAATCAAGTAAAATACATGGTGTGATATAGCGACTCACTCAAATTCATACCAGTTTCGTCTAGGGAAATTTCAGAAACTGAAATTTTGGGATTCGGGCGTGAACGGTTTCTCAGGGGCAATTCATAAACTCGGATGGGTGGAAATGAAGAACGAAAACTAACATTTTTGTGCTAAATAAATTATCATAATGAACATAATTTGGACATTATTACGCACTTTGATTTAACAAATGACATGGCCACCATCTTATATATTTGATGGTTGGACGCATTAACATTTTTGAATTGGAACATTTTAGTAAAGAAATGTCTTCCATGTTTCTAATTGTTATGTAAGTATTAAGAGTATAAACTAATCAAGTTATTCATGAAGAAATTGCCAAAGTTGAATTTGTCTGAGTTTGAGTCGAGTACGAGCACGAACTCAATTAAATGTTAATTGAATAAATCTAATTTAGTATATTAATATTAAAGCTAATATTTTATATATGAATAGAAAAATATCTAATTTAGTGTATTAATAATAAAGCTAATATTTTATATATGAATAGAAAAATATCTAATTTAGTGTTAATAATAAAGCTAATATTTTTATATATGAATAAAAAAATAGGAGAGAGATGGTGTTATAAAAAGACAACTACGAGTTGGTTATGTATGCATATATACAGTTAAGAAGATAAGTGATACTTGTTTATAATAAGACCTACGATTAGAGGTGGCAAATGGATGGAGCAATCTAATATGGATTGGGTAACATGGGTAGTTAAAAAATATAGGTAATTAAAAAATGGGTCGGGTTGAAACCAGTTTAACTTGTGGGTAAAAAATCATTCAACTCACGAGTAAAAAATGGGTAACTCCATGGATTTCAGCTCAAACAGTTAGCTCGACTAACTGATTTCTTAGCCAAATTTCCGTAGTTGCAACCGAGGGAAATCAAGCACAAATGGAAGCTCTTGAAGTTGGTTATAACATAATCAAGGTCACTGCATTGAGGAGGGAATTATCATATATAGATTTGGATATTCAATTGGATGGTTTAGCTAGATTTTGATATGGAAATTGTAAACTCTTTTTAAAGTTATTTTTCCCTTTTCCCTTCATCTTTCTGAATCTTATCCTTCCTCCTTCTTGTTTCTGTTTTCTGTTCTTTTTCTTAGCCAATTTACCAATCAATCCAGCTTAAACTCTTCCATTCATGACATTTGGTATCAGAGCATTTTCCTCGGCTAAAAAATGGCAGAAAATACTATATTCAAGGCTTTTGAAAACAGCACGGAGAATAAGTTCAATGGGTGGTCATAGTATCTTAGGCAAGCTATGTATGGTTCTATGGATGCCAAGTTCATGGAAATCAACTCAAAGATCGAAGAGAAGACCGCAACTCAGGTGGGGAAGATCTTGGAATCACGAAACGCACAACTCAAAGAAGTAAAGGGCATGATCCAGAGCTTATCCAAGGGAAACGATGCTTAGAACAGTGAGTTGTCAAGTCATTCTTCTGGAGATCATTCTAGATCTGTGAAATCCAAGGAGTCCACAAAGAGAAGTGACGAACAACCAGAGAAGACCAAAGATCCAACTCAGAATTGGAAAGCATGGAGAAACAACCATTTTCTCCATCCAAGGATTAAGTCGGTGAATTTCAATGGAGACAAGCCAAAGGAATGGCTGAGGAGGTGCCTCAAATATTTAAACTACTTCTAAATTACTTATCTAGGATGTGTTGATGCGGTGGAGATCTACCTAGAGGGCAAGGCAGGGGTGTGGTTCCAAAACGAGAAGTTGATAAAGGAGCACTAGAGCTGGCAGAACTTTACAGATGCTATGACAGCTAGATTCTCAGATCTTGGAGTAGCATATGCTGTGGAATTTTTCAACAAACTATACTAGAAAGGCAATGTGAGGGAGTATTAGGAGAGTTTTGAGGAATTGAAAGCACTCATGGTTGGTAAGAATCCAAAACTTTCTGAAGAGTATTTTATATCCAGTTTTATGAGTGGCCTAAAAATAAGTTAAAGCCTATGTTGTAAATGTTTAAACCGGGAACTCTTAAGGGTACAGTTGAATTGGCATTAGTGCAAGAGCGACATCTAGAATTCTTAGGTAAAAAGGCCAAGGGATTGAATATTCCTAGGGGTAGTAATAACATGAATCATAGCATGGCTAATAGGCAGACTGGCGATAAAGGACCGTGGAAACAAACTGAGAATAAAAATATGTCTAGAGCTGTCAGGAGAGTTTCTCCTCAGGAGATTTAGTTTAGTAGGGATGATCATCTGTGTTTTAAATGCAGAGAGAAATATGGACTAGGACATCAGTGTAAGTTTAGACAATTAAACTGGATTAGCTCATAAATTGAGGAAACTGATGATGGAATTCTGATTATGGAAAAGGATGAAAAGAGTAGTGAAACTGAGGAAATCCCAGAACACTTTGTGCTTAACTCAATTGGAGGTGTTAAGAGGGTTTATACTATAACATTGTATGGAAGAATTAAGGGAATTAAGGTGAGCTTTATTTGATACACGCAATAATGAGAGCTTCATTGATCATGACATAGTGAAACTTGCTAGTTTAGATGAGTGTAGAGATAGACCTTTTGTGGTAACTGTGGATAATGGTGATCAAATCTATGGAGTTACTATATGTCCTAGGGCATAGTAGAGCCTGCAGGAACACAACTTTTCTTATGACCTGAGAGTTATGCCTTTGGGAGAGATGGATATTATATTAGGAGTTAAGTGGATGAGGTTATTTAGTCCTATATCTTTTGATTTTGCTGATCACCACATCACATTCTTTAGTGAGGGTAGTAAATGAACTTTACATGGGGAAGATGATGATGTAGTGCTCAAACTGATTAGGGGAGCTAAGGCTAAGCATTTGTTTGAATAGAAGAAGAGAAGGCTGAGTCAGACCTCTTTTTATGATGTATTTGGTTATGATATGGAGTACATGAAGGTTAAGAATTATGCCGGTAGAAAAAGTCAAAGAATACAGTGGATGCCAGACAATGTTAATTGTAGGTTGGTGAAAAGTGGAAATGAGTAGGAGTTTGGAGAACTAAATGAAGCTGAGAATCAGGAACTGTAACAGTTACTGAGCAAGTACAATGTTTTTTTTGAAACTCCTAATACATTACCTCCTGCTAGACACATTGATAACCAAATAAATTTGAAAGGAGATGCAAGGGCATTCAAGATGAAGCCATATAGATGTCCACATGCTTTGAAGGGTGAAATTGAGAAAAAAGTTGATGAAATGCTGGACAATAAGGTGGTTAGGCACAACCACAGTCCATATTCTTCACCAGTGTTGTTAGTTAAGAAAAAAAATGGTCCATGGGGGCTTTGTATAGACTATAGGAAACTTAATGATATGACAATGGAGGATAGGTTTCCTATATCAACTATTGATGAGTTAGTAGATGAACTTCATAATTCTAAATTCTTCTCTAAGTTGGATTCTAAAGAACTTAGGGGATTCTTGGGTTTAGGAGGCTATCACAGAAGATTCATTGCCTCTTTTGGAGTTATTTGCATGCCACTGCATGACTTATTGATGAAGAGTTCTTTTCAGTGGAATTCACAAGCTACAGAAGCAGTCAATCAACTTTAAAAAGCTATTACCTTAGGACGAAGATGTTAGAGTTTGATAAATCTTTCACCATTGAAACTAAAGCCAGTGATCATGGAATAGGAGCAGTGCTATTAAATAATCCCCAACCAATTGCATTTCTCAGCAAAACACTGTGTCAAAAAATAAGGGGCTGTCAACTTATAAAAAAAGTTACTAGCAATTGTAATGGTTGTGGAAAAGTGGAGACACTATTTATTGGGAAATCATTTTGTGCTCAAAACTGATCATCGGGCCTTGAAACATCTGTTGGATCAGAAACTACATCATGTTTTACAACATAAGGGGGCTACAAAGCTATTGGGATACAATTTTGAGATTCAGTATAGAAGAGGTGTGGAAAATAAGGCTGTTGATGCCTTGTCTATACAACCAGGAGTACCAAGATATATTATTAATCAGGGAAACCACACTGAAGAGGAATATGAGAATATTTTGAAAAGCCAAACAGAGAAAAACCAGGAGTTCAGTTCTCAGCCCGTGTTTGATGCAGGCATGATCAGTACCATTAGCACACTAAAACCATCTTGGATTGCACAATTAAAAAGAAGCTATCAAGATGATGATGTAAGTCATGATTTGATTGCACAAGCTATACTCAACATTGAGGCACAATCAGAATATCAGTATAAACAAGGCATATTAAAGAAGGGAAGGAAGATTTATGTGGAAACTAATGGTGATATCAGGAAAAACATTTTATCTTCTTTGCATGCTGCTGCAATAGGTGGTCATTCTGGTCAATCTGCTACCATCAGAAGGGTGTTAGTAATGTTCACTTAGCCTGAAATTAGACAAGATATTATGCAGTTCATCCAACATTGTGAGATTTGCCAAAAAAATAAATAAAAGTGAGCACTGTTATTCAACTGGACTACTACAACCTCTACCAATTCCTACATAGGCTTAGAAACACATCATAATGGATTTTGTGGAAAATTTACCACAATCCAAGGGATTAGACACCATTCTAGTGGTTGTTGATAGACTGACTAAGTAAAACCATTTTTTTGCATTAGCAAATCCATTTTCTGCTCAGATAGTGGCTGATCTCTTCTTTTCAGAGATCTACAAGCATCGTGGCTTATCTGAATCTATAGTCAGTGATAGGGATATGATATTTCTCAGCTCATTCTGGCAGGAGTTGTTCTCTAAGTTGGGAGTTTCACTGAGCTTCAGTTTTGCCTACCATCCTCAGAGTGATGGACAAACTGAGAGAGTCAACTAGGTTGTAGAGACCTTTTTGAGGTGTTTTTGTGGAGATAAACCTGACTTCTGGAGTGATTGGTTAGGTGAAACAGAGAGATGGTATAATACTACCTTTCATTCTAGTATTGGCATGACTCCTTATGAGGCCTTATTTTGTGTTAAACCATTAGCATTACCATTTGGGGCTTTGTCAGATTCTTTATTTTCTGTTGCTCATGACATGATGCAGCAGAGAGAAGCCGTGAATACTCTTTTGCAACAACATTTACACAAAGCACAGGAAATGATGAAATCTTTTGCAGATCAAAGGAGAACGGAAAGAGAATTTGCAGTGGGAGATTATGTGTGTTTGATAATCCAAAAGTATAAGCAGAAGACATTCAGTTGAAAGATTAATATGAAGTTAGCTCCTAAGTTCTTTGGTCCTTTCAAGGTATTACAAAGGGTTAGAGTAGTTGCATACAAACAGTAACTACCAAGCATAGTGAAGATCCATTGTGTCTTTCATGTTTCATTACTGAAGCAGCATATTGGAAGTGCTCCAACTAACACAATAGCCCTTCCTCCTGAAGAATTGGATGAATCACTGCCACTGTTTCCCAAGAGGATCCTGCACCGCAGATTTCTCCAAACTCCAACTGATCAAAAGGTGCAATGGTTGATCAAGTGGTCCAATCTTCCACCAGAAGAAGCTTCATAGGAGGGCATCTCAGTAATCCAGACTCGGTTTCCAACCCTCTAATTTTAGTCCAAAATTAGTTGCAGTGATGAAGTTACTTAGCTTGTGAGGGAATGTCATAATAAGAAGGGTAATTTGGTAGTTCCTCAGGCTATTTAGGGAATTGCTCAGCTCAAAAAGTTAGCTTGGCTAACTGATTTCATGGCCAAATTGCAGCAGTTGCAATTGGGAGGTCGTCCACTTACCTGTCAAAGTTAATACTTTTAAGCCCTAATGCTTCCTATCTACAATTAAGTAGATAATGGCAAGTCAGGGTCGTCCACGAGAAGAGGGATCTTTTCAAGTGTTTAAACATATATCGGAGAAAACATACTAGGCATATACATACATAGATATATATATAAAAAAGCATGTAAACAGAGGGGGGTTGGTTGGTTTTTAAGCCTAAGTTATCAAATTGAAAGTCAACAATTATCAAAGCAAGAGAACTATGCTAATCATGCAATACAACTAAAGATACGATGTAAATGATAATTAACGGAGCCTTGGGGCAATCCACTTCCACTTACAAACTTCCTATAGCTCATTGATTCATTCACTCATTCAATTACATTTATTGTTTATGGGGAATGTTATCACTTCTCAATCAAAGATCAACATTCATTCCTCCTTAAGAGTAGTTTGCAAAGACAAACAACGACCATTTGCAAACCTCATTGATGATCACCAAAGACAAACAACATCATAGGGGTATTTCATCAATGACATTTAACCCAAAGGACCATGGGTTTGATAACAATAAGCATTCTACCAAAGACATAATCATTTAACCAAACAAAGCATTTATTATGTTAAACTTAGAACAAACAACATTCAAGGTTCAACCTTTCTTTGCATCTATATGACAATTATGAAAACAATCCACATTAACATACTCATCTAGCAAGAATTACCACACACTATACACAAGAAGTTCTAAATCCATGCTTTTGGATTTCATATCAAATGAGTTAAGAAATTTGAAACTTTCCTAACACTCTAACATTTCAATCTTACAAACATTTCATATACTCAAACAACCCATGGTATAAATGAGGTAAAACACAAAATTAATGGCATAATAAATACTCTTCAATAAATGTTCATAAATGAGCAAATATAGAATAATACTACATAAGTTTGGAAGCTTCAATCAATTGCTCCCAAGAACAAGATTTAGCTACAAGAGTTCATACTCATTAATGCTAACAAACCAAACATAATACAAGAGAATTTAAAGATGAAAAATGGTATAAAATAGGGTTAGAAACAGTACCAAAAATGCAGGAAGAATAGATGTGAATGAGAGGAAAGAGAGTGCTATTTATAGTACAAAAAGAATAAGGTTGGGTTCTGGCCACCCGTTGGTCGCGACTCACGACGGGTTTGTCGCTACTCGTGATGGGCGCCAGAACTTAACCTTGTTTTCTTTTCTTCTTCTTGTGGTGAACACTTATCTTCACAATGATTCCTCTCATTTTCTAAGTCTTCAACTCTTTGAAGAAAGTCTTCAAAGTATTCAAAAATGGTCTTCGACGGCCTCCGGTCTTCAAGTCTTCGTGTCTTCGAAGCAAGTTTTCAAAGTCTTCGAAAAGTGATATTTTAATGGCCTCCGGTCTTCAAGCCTCCATGTTATTTCTTTGTCACGCAAAATCCACTTAGAAGAGGTAAAAGAGAATAAAGTTGCTCTTACCTCTTCTAAGAGAATTTCAAGGTAAAACACAAGCTCTTGATAATAAAAGAG
Source organism: Rubia yunnanensis (assembly GCA_037428765.1). Classification (NCBI taxonomy): domain Eukaryota; kingdom Viridiplantae; phylum Streptophyta; class Magnoliopsida; order Gentianales; family Rubiaceae; genus Rubia; species Rubia yunnanensis. The sequence goes on along the minus strand of CM075071.1, from coordinate 66,959,196 downwards.
CCCAAAAGTGCCCCCCAAAAAGTACTAAATTATGCACATAAAATGGACATATCAGCAACCGAGGGAAATCAAGCACAAATGGAAGCTTCTGGAGTTGGTTATAGCAGAATCAAGGTCATATTGAGGAGGGGGTTAGCATATATAGATTTGGATATTCAGTTGGATGGTTTAGCTAGATTTTAATATGAAAATTGTAAACACTTTTGAGAGTTCTTTCTCCCTTTTTCCTTCATCTTTTTGAATCCGATCCTTCCTCCTTCTCATTTCTGTTTTCTATTCTTTTTCTTTGGCAATTTACCATTCAATCCAACTTAAACTCTTCCATTCACGACACAAACCCATATGGTTAAAACCCATGAGTTTTAACCCATAGATTGACCCATCTGTGTTTACATACAAACACATATATGGGTATACCCGTGAGTTTCAAACCATATGAGTTTATATACCAATCCATATGGGCAGTGGCGGATTTAGAAAATAAATTTATTGGGGGCACATTAATAATAGAATATTAGAAAATAAAATATAGGGTAAAAATATATTAATGAAATTTTAATCATGGTATAAATAAAATAATTTTACAATATTTCTGTAAAAAATCAATATATCGATAACGTTTGATAACTCTTTTTTCAAGAACTCAATAAGATATACATTTTTCGGTGAATGCAACAAGACAATCATGGATCAAACTAGGAATTTCATTCCATTGCACATGATAAGTACATTATTAAGTGGTATATAATGTATATTCATATTCCTCCTATCAATAATTTTCTTGCAAATTATCCTAAGAAAAATTTATTAAAACAAGAAGGGTGCAACAGAACAAATTATCATGTGAGTATTTTATTTTATGATGATGAATGAATAGAAGGATAACTTGCCAAACTTTTATATTTATAAACATAAAAAGAAAATAGTTTAGTAGTTGTAATACATAATTTTTAAAAAACAATAGTACTTATAACAAGTCTAAAATTTATGATGTTGATTGAAATGAATAAGTGAAAATTCGAACAATCAATAAATTTATTTAATGTTGCCGAAAACTTACCTTTAAACATTAGGAACACTTGTACAATTAATTTTTTTTTCAATATAAATGTGGAACTATTAAGCATTAAAGATAGCCCCCACCCTGGATCCGTCAATGCATATGGGTAAACTCGCAATCAACCCACAAATCAAACTCGCCCCCATATTTTTTAATTACCCATTTGACTCATTACCCATTTTACGCATATCTATGTGAGTTTAAAAATAAACAACTCACTTGACCTACGGGCAGCAGATCTATTTTACCACCCCTACACACGATTAATTTCATAAAGTCAAACTAATCTTACTTTATAATTGGAACATGTAGTTGACAGTTATAAATTAGAGAAAAGTGCATATGTAACCCTATATAATTGATGAAAGTGCAGATATAACCCTGCAATAATGAAAGTGCACATATAACCCTGCGATAATTGAAAGTGCAAATATAACTCTGGTTAGTCAATGCCGGAAATAATGACTTTAGGGTTATATTTGCACATATGTATAATAGTTAGGGTTATATTTGTACATATGTATAATAGTTAGGGTTATATTTGCACAATGCATAATAGTTAGAGTTATATTTATATATATATATATAATAGTTAGGGTTATATTTACACTAAAAAATAACTCCAAATTATATTTGCGCTTTCTCCAAGTTATATTTGACTGAACTTCAGTCAACGGAAACTTAGCATGATTGCAAGTTGTACGATTAAAGCACTACATATATTATTGTTTTTCTTATATGTATTTTGCTCTGTTTAAGACAAATGTGCTTATAAAAAGTCACTTTAGTTACAATACATGAATGTAATCAATTATGTATTAAACTTATGTACAAAATAAAAGGTAATTGATGTTTATTGAACGTAGATTAAAAAAAGCCTACATAGTTATGAAGAACTATAATTAAATGTTTTAAGTAAATTTTAAAAATAATATACATTAGTCTCTATAGAAAGTAAACTAATGCTTTATTAAATAAAATTAACATACTTACAGTCAGGTGTTAAGACATGAATTGAAAATTTAATTTTAAGATAATCGAGTGTTTGTAGAAAGTCAACAAATGATTAATTAGATAAGATCTACATAGTTACACAGGGACATAGTTAATAAAACAAACTAAGCTAATTACGAAAGTTAACTTGAAATTAATCAAATAAAGTCCACAGGACTATAATTTAGTCAACTAACATTTACACTAGCCTCATTGATTTTGATTGTGCTAATAACCGAAGTTAAAAGTTCTTTTACTTCGATTTATTAGAAAACTTGAAGTAAAAAGTTTTTTTTAACTTTGGTTTCCAAAAAACTGACCTCAAAAGAGGTCCTTTGACTTTGGTTGTAAAATAAACTAAGTGAAAAGATGTCTTTAGATTTCGGTTGGAAAAAAATGAAGTTATAAGATGTCTTTTAACTTTGGTTGAAAAAAAACCAAAGTTAAAATACGTCTTTTTACCTCGGTTAGAAAAAATCAAAGTTAAAAGTTGCTCTCACCCAATGTTAGGTAAAGGTGTACCCGATGTCAAGTGACATGAAACCAAGATAGATACCCTACCGATGTCATGTGTAACTGTGCTTCACGTTGTTTGACTTGGTTTTGACTTTTTTTCTTTCTCGTCCTTGTCAATTGATGAGAGTAGTGAAAAAGAAGGTTGAACAATAATTTGTGCTCTATTGTAGAGGATCACGATAACTAATGGGGATTTTGGATGCTACAAGAAGTGCAACCAACATTAGATGCGCTTTAAGGAGAAATTGCATGAGGGTCATGTGTTTGACCCAGAAGTGTTGTGATTTACCTCTCTGGTTATGGCTATGGTGTCGGTGCGGCTGGGGCAGCTGACGGGGAGCCGAGTTGATCGTCTTTTAAGGAGAAATTGCATGAGGCCAAATATTATTGGACTATATGAAATTTAACTATAAATCATTTAAATTTTATTTAAATTATTTTTTATAATAAATAATAAAATTCAAACACTCATGTAATCGAGGTTGGGCGTTTGAATGAAATGAATTGAAATGAATTGTATTTTAGCATTTAAAATTTTGCAAGTATTCACAAATACAAACACATACAATTAGTCATATAGGTATTAGTGTAAAATTATTATAATTATTAGTTAGATTATTGGAAAGAAATCATAAAACCTACAAACATAGGTTTTTCTTTTGAGAGAGAGTTTCTAAACCCATAAATACACAAATACGTCACATTATTTATGTTTTTTAAATTTAAATAGGTGAATTTAATAATTAATAGAACATATTCTTATAAAGGCAAAATCTTAGGGAAGACCATCTTTTGATAGGCTTATGAAAAGACGGAGTTTAATTTAAATAATAAAATGTTAAAGGTCTTAGTGCAATATTAATTTTTTATTATGCAACATGTAGTAGTTATAAAGTTTATAACCAAATTCATGCAACCCAAAAATTTTATCTTCATTTCTTCTAAATTGCACTTTAAACCTTGATCTTTTCATGACTTATGGAAATACCGTCTTTCAAGAGACGTACTCTCTTATAAAATAATATATTATAAATGTCTAGCAGATATTAAATTTAGACCGACGAGAGACTTGGAAATGTCCTTTTCGATATTTTCTGGGGTCAGACTGCAAATATTTTAACATCGGTGCCATTTCTATAATATTCCCAAAAATATAAGGATTTTAACAGAATAAAATAAGATAACTCTCCCATTCCCCCAATTTCTCTCATAAAATCCCAAACCCTAATTTCTCCACCTCTTCCTCCATGGCTCCCGCCTCATCTGTCGTCATGGTCGTAGGCCTGACGCATAACAAGGAGAACTTTTCTTCTTTGTAGTATGATTATTCTAATTATGAACTACTTCATGTTCCATTCTACTTTGTTTTCCATTGCCTTTTCTTTATTACTGGAAATGTTTTTTTCTTGAAGACAATATCATTACGATAAGTTGCTGGATGTGAATATATATTTACTGATATTACAGTGTTTTTGTGCATTTGACATATAATAAATAGTCTCTATTTGTTCTATCCGTTTTCGAAATCCTAAAAAATGACATTCTCTTGCTGAAATGATTCATGAATTTATTTTCGTTATGTGGTGTAGTTGTGGTATCATGAGAAGTGAATCTTCTATTTGGTCCGCGCAGTCGATGTGCGTTTCCTTGCTTCCTTGTTCTTGACTTTTGTTGCTGTAATCTATAATCTCTCCGCTTTATCCGTTTTGCAATTAAATCTCAAATTTGCATTTTCTTCTTTTTTGCAATCAATCCGCTCGCCCTCAGCGGCCCATACCAGCCCACACCCAGGCCATCGTATGAGAGGTAAATCACGGTAGCCCAGCACCAGGACCCATGGGCTTGGCATTGCCTCGGTGCGCACAAGGGAGCCTTGCAAAGCAAGAACTCCCCCACACTGCCGCTGCCGAGGATCGAACCTGGGATTATTGGCTTACCCACCCATGTCCCAACCACTGGGGTACACCCGTGGGTGTAATCTCTCCGCTTTATCCGTTTTGCAATTAAATCTCAAATTTGCATTTTCTTCTTTTTTGCGGTGTTTGGGCATGTGGTAGAAGAACGCTGTAGAAAAAATAAGGTAATAATCCGTGTTTGTATTCATGAATTCATAATACATTATATACTAGTACATGATACCTATACAAGCTAGGAAAAGGTAATAGAATACAATTACATCTATAATTATGGTAAGAATACAATTCTAATTTTAATTCCTTAACACTCCTTCTTAAGTTGGAGCACGGGGATCGAAAATGCCCAACTTGCTAAGTAAAAAATGGAATTGGTTACGTTCGAGAGCTTTAGTGAACAAATTCGCAGGTTGGTCAGTCGTACGGATATGTTGAGTAACAATTACGCCAGATTGAACAAGATCCCAAACAAAATGACAATCGACTTCAATATGCTTTGTGCGTTTATGAAAAACTGGGTTTGCCGCTATATGAAGAGCAGATTGACTGTCACAATACAATTTCATAGGAGAGGAGTGCAAAACCCCTAAGTCCTTCAGTAAAGACTTAAGCCATAACAACTCACAACAGGTAACCACCATGGCACGATACTCCGCTTCAGCAGAAGACCGAAAAATAATAGGTTGCTTCTTAGTTTTCCATGAAATCGGAGAATGACCAATCATAACAAAATAACCAAAAAGGGGAACGCCTAGTAATCAGGCATGCAGCCCAATCCGAATCACAATAAGCAGTCAATTGTAAAGTACTACGAGAAGAGAGAAATTAAACCTTGACCAGGATGACTCTTTAGGTAGTGCAACACACGAACAACAGCTTGCCGGTGAGGAACACAAGGAGACTTCATGAATTGCGCAAGAGTATGAACTGAATGACTAAGTTCAGGACGAGTAATAGTCAGGTATATCAGACGCCCAACCAAGCGTCAGTACTGCTCCGGGTCATGGTAGGCTGGACCTTCAACACGTGCTAAATCATGTTGTTGCTCCATCGGAAAGTCAGTTGGTTTAGAAGCAGATAAACCAGCGTCTAATAAAATGTCCAAAGAATATTTCCTTTGGGAAAGAAACATCCCCTCCGGTCTTCTAGCAATCTCTATGCCCAAAAAATACTTAAGTAGACCAAGATCTTTCATATGGAAACATGAACTCAAGTATTTTTTGAACTCAGAGATGAGAGAAGAAGAGCTACCAGCTATAACCAAATCATCCACGTAAACTAGAACATGTAAAGAAACTGATCCACGGTGAAAGACAAATAGAGAGTAATCAGCCTTACTCTGAACAAAGCCAAATGCTCGTAAAGCCTGAGCCAATTTAGTAAACCAATTCCTGGGAGCTTGCCGAAGACCATAGAGAGATTTCTGAAGGTGACAAAGCGAGGCGGAGGCCGCATAAACACTTCCTCATGCAAATCACCATGCAGGAAAGCGTTGTGAACATCTATCTGATGTAGTTCCTAGCCATGAATGACTGCAACAGATAGGAATAAACGAACAAAACTCATCTTCACAACCGGAGCAAAGGTTTCAGTATAATCAATTCCTTCCAACTGGCGATTCCTAAGAACCACTAGGCATGCCTTATGACGTTCAATAGTACCATTGGAACGGAACTTCATCTGGTAGACCCATTTACACCCAATGGCCTTCTTATTCAAAGGCAAAGGGGCCAAAGTCCATGTTTGATTTTGCTTTAGCGCAGTAAGCTTCTCTGTCACAGCGGCTCGCCAATGAGCATGTTGGGAAGCCTCAGAATAAGTAGTGGGATCTGCACTAGACATTACTGCACCCAAAAATCTAAAATGTATACTTGAAAAATTATCACAGTTTACATAATCAGTTAGGGGGTAGAGAACACCTGAGAAAAGTGACGACGCATGGGGGAACTGAGTCGAAGAGGGGGGGTCTTCAGTAGTAAGGGCACATGCATAATTATCACAATCGTAATCTGCCAAGTAAGACGACTGTCGGCGAGATCGAACACTCTATCTGGTATGTGGCAATGGAGTAGCGAAACTATCCGGTACCAGAGAAGCTGGTAAAGGAGATGATGAGGATGTAATATCAGCGGCGAATGGTGGTTGGGGGTCTGCGACGGACGAAGGAAATTGACCGGTGGTGAACGGCGGTGAGTGACCAGCGTAGGACGCCGGAGATTGGCTGGAGGAGACAGGCAGTGACTGGCTGGCAACGGATGGCCGGCAGTGACCGGCGGAGATTGGCTAGCGTCAACCGGCTGAGACTGGCCGGCAGGGACTGTTGGTGATTAGCCAGCGGCGACCGGCGGTGCATGGCCGATGGCGACCGGCGGTGACCGGCGCCACTTGGCTGGCGGCGGACGACAATGACTGGCCAGGTTGCGGAATCAAAATTCTGTGCGACTCCTGCAAGAAGGAGGAGGAGCCAGAGGTGATATGGTGGCACTGCTGGTTTCATCGGTTGAAGCAGAAGTTGGAGTTACAGAATACGGGAACTTATCTTCAAAGAAATCGGCATCCCGACTGGTAAAAATCACATGGATTACCAAGTCAAAAAGGCGATAGCCTTTCTTTCTGGAAGGATAACCAAGAAATAGACACCGCCGACTTCCAGGTGCAAACTTGTCACGATATCTGGGAACATGAGCAGAAAAACACAAGCAACCAAAAACTCTTAATGATGAATAATTCGGAGCTTGTCCATAGAACAACTCAAGGGAGTACGCCCGTTGAGATGCTGGGTCGGTGTTCGGTTGATCAAGTAAGCAGCAGTAAGAACACATTCTCCCCAAAATTCAATAGGAAGAATGGCTTGGAACCGTAAAGCACGCGCCACATTAAGAAAATGACGATGCTTTCTTTCAACCTGACCATTCTGTTGTGGTGTATCAACCATAGATGTCTCAAAAATAATCCCAGATGCAGTAAAGTGAGATCGCAGAGGCAAAAACTCAATGCCATTATCAGCCCGAACTCGTTGAATTGTTCGGCCCCACTGGTTCTTCACTAAGGCACTAAATTCTAAAAATCTAGAAGCTACTTCAGATTTAGCTACTAACAAATAAATCCAAACAGCTCGGGAATAATCATCTACTATAGTAATACTAATCAATGACACCATAATAAAGTCCTCTATAGTTTATCATGGTATCAGAGCCTAAAATCCTGAAACCTTAAATAGAAAATTTTTCGCTGCTCTACAATTCCGAGCTGCCGCCGCCAATCACCACGCGCGGCGCCACGCTCCACCAATTGCTGCCGCCGCTCCATACCATTGCAGTCGTCACGCGTCGTCCGCCGGTTCTGCCGTCGCACGTCATTTGCCGACCGCCACTCTGATACCATGTAGAATAAGGGTAATAATATGTGTCTGTATTCATGAATTTATGATACATTATATAGTAGTACATGATACCTATACAAGCTAGGAAAAGGTAATAGAATACAATTATATCTACAATTATGGTAAGAATACAATTGTAATTCTAACTCCTTAACAAACGCTAAAGATCATTGGTGATGTTAGATACCACTTCTTGGTAGTGCGAATTGGTTTAGTAATCTTGGATTTCTAAAATTTGGTTGTAGTCATGATTCAGATGAACTTCTGAAGGCAGAATTGTAACCCATTTTGCTTTCAGTATTTTTTTAAATCGATACAATGAGTCAATCGACATCAGAGGACTTCAGATACAATTTTGGGTGACACTATATCGGTTGTAGTTTCACTGTCGGTTTCGGGTGAACTTTTAACTTCGGTTATTTTCAACCGAAGTAAAAAGAGAAACTTATAACTTTGGTTATTTTCAACATAAGTAAAAAGATGACTTTTTTACCATGCCTCCCTTTTCTTTGGTTATGTTTTGGCTGAGAACCGAAGTTAAAAGTGTAGTTTTAGTTACAAAAAATCAATCATAGTTATAAATGAATATTGAATTGTTTAGACACGCTTATGATAATAAAGGAGGATTTTATTTAGTAAAAGTTTACATATGTGATTACATGAAGTAATAACAGATTTGATTAGCAAGATAAACCAAATAATGCACAAGCACATGTTAATCTAATCAAAATGACTTGATTCAAAATGAACCTCCCCGAAGTGTACCTAAATCCGACATAAACCCCAATAAAATATTAGCTGACATGACCCGACCCTAACTAAACTTGAGTAAAACTAAACCAAGTAATCTGATGTGACACTATTACAAACTAGAGTTATCGTAACACTTTTCTAGAAACACTCATTTAAATGTTACAACAATTTATAAAGTGTTGCTTAAAATTTTAAAAAATATTACGTTAGATATAATGCAACAACATCTAAGGTAATGATGTGCTCAATTTATATCCCATTTTTAACACATTCGAAATCTAATTTGTAATAGATTAGGGACTTAATTGTAAAAAAATATAGATTTTATCAACTAAAGGGCTAGGATAAATTCATATGTTTTAGATCCTAATTCTTTAATTTATGAAGTGTTTTAGATCTTGTTGAAGAGATCGGGTTTGGAAGATTTCAAGTGTTGAGAGAGACAAATCTTTAAACTGCGAGCTGCAGCATATGTTGGGGCCCGCAGCCAAGTCAAACAAGCTAGAGGATGGGTCAACAAAGGGCATTGCGGGCCGCAGAATATACTGCGGCCCACACCAGCGGACTTAGGCTAATGTAAAAAGCTTGTTTTTCAGCCAAAAAACATTATCTCCTCATTTATTACACTCAAATTTCTCCTCTAAAACCCTAGAACACATTTATTTATTCATATTTTCTCTTATGTTTACCATGGATTTTTGTTCTTTTGTTATGGGTTAAGCTAATCTAGGCTAAATACACCGTTGAGAGCATTTGGTAACCATTTCTAGTTTGAATTTGTGAGATTTGACTTATCCTATTTTGTGATTTGATTATCAAGTATGTTTTGTGCTTTCTTGTGTGGTTAATGCATGATTTAGATTAGGATGATCAACTAGTTGATGATTGTGGGTTAATTATTTGTTAGGTTTTTTGTCCAACCCGGAAGACTTTGACTTTTTGTCGATGTGATCATCGTTGGTCAATATTAGGCTATAATTGGGAGTGACAACTAATTATGATTATTGATTGATAGAATTGCTTAGATTTAGGATGAATTTGAATGAGTTTGACTAATTATCAATGTGGCTCACTAATAACGATTAGCATGAAGGTTGATCTTCGTACTCGTCATTTGTAGATATACTTGTGCTATCTAGGTGTTTCTAATTTTTAGGACATTGTAGTAGTTGTGTTGGGTCTCTATGTGACTTTCTATTCTCGAGGAAATCTATGACGTTGATCGTCTAGAGTGACCCGAGGGTAAGGGTTATTGTGTGGCGTGAATATCTCACTCTAACTATAACCGAGGACGGGTGAAAAATGTCTTCACTCGAAATGTGTTGACAAGTTTTCCACAATATGTGGTTAAATGCATAAAAATAGGATAAGTAGTCGATAATCAAAGGAAGACTAGAAATTTAAACCAATTGCGCCCAAGACTCGTTATAATCTTAGTTACATCTTTTGTGTTAGTGTGATCATATTTGCATCATTCCTCTAATTGTTGGTTAATTAAGTTGTTTAAATTAGTCATATTGTTTTCTAAAATCAAAATCCCCCCAACTTGGTTACCACACAAAGAGTGACTTCTTCGTGTACCTTTTAACTATGCTTTAACATTCGATAAAACTCACTTTTCCTCATGGACGATCCCGTCTTACCACTAGCTACTATTTAGTAGTTAGCCGTAATTGGAGCCTATAAATACTATCTTTGAGAGGCACGACGAGAACCTCCCATGTAATGCTTGATAAGTGTTGCAATAGGTCCAACTTTGCATTTTTAGCACATAGAGAAACCATTTCCAAAGTGTTACATTATCCTTATTTTGTAGTAGTGTGACAATAATCTGATCCAACCCAACCTGAGAATGTAAATGCCCTATTTTAACCCCGATATAACAGTAACATGACCCGACAAGAACTAAACTGAGTACATGAATTAAACTATAGTCATCCGACCCAACATTGACCCAAGAAATAAAAACTACACAAAAATAACATTACACGAGGAACATTACAGTACACAACTGTAACCAGACATGACCTAACAAACATAAATCGACACAATTCAATCCAAATTTGAATTCAACACAAATACCGAGTTGACAGCTCTACACCTAACCTTTTAAGTGATTGTTTTGATGGTTTAAGTACCGTTTGATAGGTTTGTGTTAATGGATGAGAAGAATGATGGCTAATGGTATACAATTTATATCACTATAAAAAAAATTTTAATAGTGACGCATATTTTGTGACAGATAAGAAAATTTCACGAATTTTACCTTGTCTTTAGGCGTCACTAAATTTTATGACACGAGTATATGTCGCTAAACCAAACTACCACATCAGTACATGTCACAAAATTGATTGACACTTCTATTATTAACGCGTCACAAAAATATAAAGACACTCTAACGCGCCACAATATTTTAGTGATATACTGAATAAATGCACTTCCACAAACGTCACTACTAATTTAGCGATGCTATTGAGTATCACTATTATTCCAAAAAAGTTTCACTATTTGAAAGAATTTTTGGTAGTGTATTTATCTATCTAATGTTGAAACTTGAAAGTAAAGGTGCTGGTAAATTAGGTGAATTAGATATAAAATGTGAGGATTCAAGTATGATTCATTTATTAAATCTTGTTGACTTTGTTAATTTTCCAAGAAAATACATGAACATTTTTTTTCCTATATGCATAATTTGTTTTTAAATATCGGGTGATGGAAAAAAGACAACTTGACTTCTAAACTAATTAAGTCAAGGTCTGGAAGCCTGATTTTGTCAAATTTCCGAATTTTAAGATCTGTTCAGGGAACCTAAAAACCACCTTGAAATTTAAAAACTAGGGTTGATCGGTTATACTTTTGAGTCTGTCTCTTGAAAGACGGTATTTTCATAAATTATAGAAAAATCAAGGTTTAAAGTGTAAATTAAAAAAATGAAGATAAAATTTTCGTGTTGCATGAAACAGGCTATAAACTTTATAACTACTACATGTTGCATAATAAAATTTTAATATTGCAACTAAGACATTTTACCTTTTATTATTTTAATTAAACCCAATCTTTCCATAGCCTTATAAAAATACGGTCTTTCCCAAAACTTTGCCTTCACTCTTTTTCATTTCTATTTTTTTTAAATGCACCCTAGGGTGAGGGATATTTATTAGGTTCCCCAAGCCTATTTAGAAACCAAATAAATGCACAGCGATGTTTTGAAAATTTTACATCAGTAAGGCAACATCGTTGCCTTCAAAAGAAAGATATAAACTAGTAGACTAGTGTTTCAAAAGGAGAGGATGTATTAGTTAAGATGTCGAGGTCTCGAGGGCACCCAGCTCGATGGTTCCAGTTTCGAGTGATTGTGTGTTAACTGGTTCGAGTGTCAGGTGTCTCGAAGGTGTCTGGGCTGGAGATGTCCGAGGTATCCAGTGAGACGGCGGATCCACAAACTTGATGTATCTAAGGCTCGAAAGGTTGGGTGCTCGAGTGCTCGAGTACACGAGGACTCCCGTCCAACAGCCTGCTCCATTGCTCGAGGGGGTCCAGTTCTTGATGGCCCGAGAGCACGAGGGCTCCGGTGCACGAGGGCTCCGGTGCACGAGGGCTCCAGTATCTCCAGTGCTCGAAAAGTTCCAGTGTCGTCAGAGCTCAGGGGCATGGTTGCTCGAGGGTACGAGTGCACAAGGACTACAGTTCGAGGTCGTTCTTAGTGCTCGAGGCCTCAAATGTTTGAAGTTTCCAGTTCTCTAGGGCGCTTGTGCTCGATGTCTTCAGAAACTCGAGGGCTCCAATACTCGAGGGATTCAGTGGCTTCAGTGCTCGATGGCTCCAAAGCTCAAGGGCTCTAGTGCTTGAGGGGTCTAGTGTCTTCATTGCTCGAGGGATCCAACGTCTTCACAGTTCGAGGTCTCTCGAGCTCAAGGGTTCCAGTGCCCAAGGGCTTCGGTGCTCGTGGACTCCATTGTTCCTCCGGTGCTCGAGGGCTCATGTGCTTGAGGGCTCCGGTCCTTGAGGGCTCCAGTGCTTGAGTGCTCCGTTGCTCGAGTGCTCCGGTGCTCGAGGGCTCTGATGCTCGAGGGCTCCGGTGCTCGAGGGCTCCGGTGCTCGAGGGCTCCGGTGCTCGAGGGCTCCGGTGCTCGAGGGCTCCGGTGCTCGAGGGCCCCGGTGCTCGAGGGTTCCGGTGCTCGAGGGCTCCAATGTTCGAGGGTTCAGGTGCTCGAGAGATCCAAATTGAGGGCATCAGAGCTCGAGGGGGTCCAGTTGATGATGTCTTCAGAGCACGAGGACTCCAGTGCACGAGGGCTCCAGTGCACGAGGGCTCGAGCATCTTCAGTGCTCGAAAGGATCCAGTGTCATCAGAGCTCGAAGGCATGGGTGCTCGAGGGCATGGGAGCTCGAGGGCACGAGTGCACGAGGACTACTTCGAGGCCGTTCTTGAAGCCTCCAGTGGTCGATGTCTTCAGTGCTCGAGGGCTCCAGAGCTCGTTGTCTCTAGAAGCTCGAGGGCTCCAGTGCTCGAGGGGTTCAGTGCCTCCAGTGCTCAATTGCTCTAGAGCTCGAGGGCTCTAGTACTTGGGGGGTCCAGATTTGTAATATCTCGAGGGATCCAGCGTCTTCACAGTTCGAGGGCACCCGTCCTTGAGGGTTCCAGTGCCCAAGGGTTGTGCAGAGGGCTGTGTAGGGCTCTAGGTTTGCTCCTCCTGAGCTCCAGTTCTTGTTATTCCCAAGTGTCTTCAAATAAAGAGCAGGGACTAACACTCAGCAGTATCCATTCAAAGAAAAGGTGTGCTTATTTAGTATAATATATGGTGTATGCTCTTTGTCCAAAGAAATGAGGCCCTTGATATGTCCAGGAGCATTAGAAAGATTTAGACTCAAACTATAAGTCAAATGGTGCTTTGTAATAGCATCTGCAACAGAATTACATTCTCTGTAAACATATTTCAGTTCAACATTCTTTAACATGGAATGTATTTTAAAAGTTAGATAAAAAAGTGTCCAATGAGCAGTATATGGATCTATAATCATTTTTACTGCTGTCAAAGAGTCTGATTCAATTGTAACAGAGTTATCTAGATTAGGAAAAGATTGACAAGCAAATTGAATTGCTAGAATCTCAGCCTGAAGTGGGGAAGTAGCACTAATATATGTTGAATGAATCAGAAAAGGAGTTCCAGCACTGTTTCTGGTGATGAGACCTACTGTTGCTTTATTTGGGTTCCAGGAAGCATCTACATTGATCTTATAGCAATTTTGCTTTGGACTCTCCCAGAAAACAATTGATATTGTTGGCTTAGGAGGAGGTCTAAGCTTCGGGGTCAGATGCAACAATTTAGAAGGAATATGTGAAGAAGGATAATAGTGATAAGGTTTAGCATGAAGGGATAAGTATACTTGAACACAAATATCCTTACGTATCCGTTCAGGACAGAAACTGGTGTTATCGAAGAAGAAACTATTCCCAGCCTTACATAAACACCAACATATCAAAGGAGGAAGTATTTTACTTATCAGATGGTGCCATTTTGGTAAATCTTTACTATTCCAAAGCAAAAAGAATCTGTGAGTAATTGAGTCCTGTTGATTTAGGTGAAAACCCAAAAAGGATGTCATCTGAATCCATATGTTATGAGCAAGTGAACAGGATATGAAGAAATGTTGAATGGAATCAGAGTGAGAGCATGCTGGACATTTGAAGGCTAGACTAAAACCACATTTGATAAGCACATCGTCAAAATGTAAGAAAGAATGAAACATTTTCCATGTAAAGATGGAAACCTTTTTTTTAAGAATTGGATTCCAGATCAAATTACTGGCTGGGAAATTAACTGGGGTATATGTTAGTTTCTTGTAGGCAGATTTGAAGGAGAAAAATCCCGTCAGTTCAGGTTTCCATATCAACCTGTCTTCTCTGTTGGCATTAATTTCTGCATCCTGAAGAAAGGATAGAGTATCAAATTCCAGAAAGGGGGAAATCGTAGGTAAAATAGCACCCCTATGGCTAATAAAATTAGCAATAGTGTAAGATAGTAATGGCGAGATGATGGAATTGGGAATGTGTGACATCAGAGGTCCCCTCGGGCACCAGTTTGCAGACCAGAGATTACAGCTACCTTTGCCATGAATTATGAAAGTATTATTTTCTGCAAAGGTGTTAACCGAACAGATCCTTTTCCAAGTACTGATTTTCTGTGTGTTTGGGGTAGGGACCATATCAATTTAGACCACATAGTTATTCCTAACTAACTTTTCCACCAGAGTTTAAGAGAGTAGGAGTCAATTATAGCTTGGATTGATCTAAGTCCTAGACCATTTAGTGATTTTGGCACTGCTAAAGCCTCCCATCTTCTCCATATTTTATTCTTTTTACCCTCTGTTTCTCCCCAGAAAAAAGATGCCATTTTTCTTTCAAAAGTATGAACAATATTTTTGGGGGGTTGGTGACAGTCCATAAATGTTGTGGTAAAGAGTATAAACAAGACTGAATTAAAGTCAGTTTACCCCATGAACTAAGTCATTTATTCTTCCAATTCAGTAGTTTTTTGTCCATGTTTTCCAACAAAGGATGGAAGTATTTGTTTAAGGTTCTTCCTTTAAAAATGGGGCAGCCTAGATATTTAAATGGGAAGGAACCTTTCTTCATTTTTAAGATCATCCTTACCTGATTGGATTTTGCCACTGTAGCTCTTTTGCTGATATAATAGTCTGATTTCTCAAAATTAAATATCTGACCTGAAGTATATTCAAAAACCTAAGCTTTAATCTTAATCAGGTTTGATTTTGAGGCTTGCATAAAGATAACAGTGTCATCGGCATACATTAAATGAGAGGCAGGGGTGATTGAGGACGGCAACTGATAATATGACAAACTATTATTCAAGAATATGTAAGCAAGACTTCTGGAGAAAGCTTATGAGAAAATATTGAAAAGAAAGGGAGAGAGATGGTCACCTTGTTTAATTCCTCTTGTAGCTTTAAAAAAACCAACTGGATTACCATTAAGCAGTATAGAGAAATAAGCCTGAGATAAATTATTTAGTACTGCACCTAGAAAATTCCCACTGAAACCAAATTTAACCAATATGTTCCTAAGAAAATCCCAATTTACCCTATCAAAAGTTTTTCTAAGGTCCAGTTTAAGGATGCAGTTTGGGATTCTATTCTTTTTGTCCAGGAATCTTATCATTTCCTGAAGATAGAGAATATTATCTGAAATATCTCTATTTTTCATAAATGCAGTTTGGTTGGGAGAGATTAAATTCTCCATATGTGGTTTTAGTCTCTCAATTAAAACTTTCGAGCAAATTTTATTAATGACATTGGAGAGACTAATTGGCCTGAAATCATTAAAGGAGGAAGGAGTTGCTTTTTTAGGGATTAGGGTTATCCATGTACTAGAAATTCCTTTTGGCATTTCTGGCCCTGATATGAAATCATTAACAACATCTTTTATATCATTCTTTATAATAGACCAGCTTTTAGAATAAAATTTGCATGAGTAACCATCTGGACCTGGACTACTATTCTTGTTTAAACCATTAATGACTACTTTAAGCTCATCTTCAGAAATTGGCCTAGATAACAGTTGGTTTTCATGTTCAGTGAGGACAGTTGGAATTTGGCTAAGGAAGTGAGGGTAATAGAAAGTATTATCCATAGGATTAGGTTCAGTTAGGAATTCTGAAAAATAGGTTACAACTTCCTTTTGGATATCTGGGTAAGAATGTAGCCATTGTCCCTGGGCATTTTTAATTTTTGTGATCTGCAATCTACAGTTTTTTCTTGCACTGTCTTATGGAAAAATTGGGTATTATTATCTCCTAACCTATGCCATGTTGACCTAGCTTTTTTGTTTCCAAAATTTCTCTTTTTTCCTTTAGGGCTCTGAGCAACAGTGCCTTTTTCTCATTTAACTTAATCAAATCAGCATCTGAGTGGGTAGAATCATAAGCAAGTTCCTGGCTTCTTAGTGCCTCTTCTGCAATGTTTACATTTGCATCAATATTACCAAAGCAGACTCTATTCCAGGTCTTAATTACTTTCTTCAGTCTAATTAATTTCAAGTAGAAGCCTAACATTCCAGATTGAGGAAGTGGGATAGTCCAGTTTTCTTTAATCAAATCCATAAATTCTGGTCTATTAAACCAAGCATTTATGAATCTGAAAGGTTTTGGGTGAGAGGCAGTCAGGGTTGAAACTTGAAGTAGGAGAGGGGAATGATATGAGGATTGTCTATTCAAAATCTGTATAGATGAAGAAGGGAATTTTAGATTCCACTTAATGGTGGCAAGACCTCTATCCAGTCTTTTTGAGGTAGGCTTTCTGAGTCTAGAATTTGACCAGGTGAATAGATTACCTACTGTATTAATATCTTGAACTCCAGACGAACTAATCCAATTATTAAAATCTCTAATGCTACCTAAGGAGGGAGAGCAGGGACCCCTATATTCTGGAAGTGAAGTGATGGTGTAAAAATCCCCAATGTAGATAGTTTCATTATTTGGTAAGGCAGTCAGGGCTGACCATAAAACTTTCCTACCTTCTCTATTCCTTAGGGCATAGATAAAAACAGCTTCCATATCAATATCTAGGTTCAGGTGTGTAATTTGAACATGCAAGAACTGTTCATGTTGAGAGATAAATGAAACTGTAACAGGGTTATTCCACATAAGCCAAATTTTACCATTTTGAAGTTGCATATTGTGTGAGAATTTGAGTTTTTCCATATAGGATCCACACTGAGAGTTATCATGCATTTGTTCAATTATGCATAGAAGTTGGATTTTCTTAACCTTAACTAAATGAATTAGTCTTAGCATAGAAGTATCCATTCCACTAAGATTCCAGATTAAGAAATTAACAGTTGATGTGTGCATCATTGTTCACAAGATTTATGACTCTTAGTTGCTGATCTGAGCATCATTTTATTCAGCTGACTAAAATAATTGTTTTTCTTACCTTTAGACTGACCTTGCTGAATAGAGTTACCCTGATGCCTGGTATACTGTGATTCATTGTGATCTTTATGGCCATTATTTGAATTCCCATGTAATTCCTGCTCTTCCAGTTCCATGAGGTCATCTGATTTTGCTGTATCCTCCAAGTCATGCAAAATAGAAAACCTATTTTCCATCTTTCCATGTAGAGAAAGTGGGGGGTTAGTAGGGGGGGGGATTGTTCCCAGGATGATCTATGATTGCCAATTTGTAGATCATCTTTTGCATAGGTAATCAGAGATGGTCTGGGAAAGGCTGTTGCTTTTAACAGCTTTGTGAGTGAAGATTGAAAATTATCTTGGGTTTGGGTTATAGGAGATTGGCTGGGAGTCATTATTGGTGCTTGGAGGGCTTCATTTTCAGACCTACTGTTATTCTCTGGAGGCCAATATGAGGAAGGGTGAAGAGTGGGATTAGTTATGACTTGTTGATGCAACTTCTTTTCATTATTAGTGTGAGCATTAACAGCTTGATTCCCGATAGAGATAAGAGGTGCCTTACTGAATTTATTCCCTATGGGCTGCCAGTGAGAAGTATTTTGGCTTTGTGGCAAAAGATTTTCCCCTGATTTCCCATTGGTGTTCTGAAGGATAGCTCTACATTGATTTAGAGAATGTCCAAACTTAGCACAGTGATCACTGTAAAGTGGAACATCTTCATATTCAATTGAGTATTTCCTGTTATTTGTAACTGATCCTAATATGATAAAACTACATAGGGGTTTCTGCAAATCAACTTCAACCTATAGTACTCTTTTTTTTCATTTTTAAGTTTCTTTTTCATAATGAACCTTAATTTGACCATAATTAAAGTCATTATAACCACGACTTAAAAGTCGTCGTGGAAATTAATCATATCAGTGAAAGGCTGCGAGGATATAAACTTTAAAAAATCTCAATTTTTAATCAGCCAGAATTAATATACTTACAAAAAATAAAGGTAGAATTTTGTTTGTAATTATTTATTTTTCTCTGGATAGAGACGACGAATTTGATGCATTGATATATCACGGCCTTTCTTCATTCTAAGTTTCTTTTTCATAATGAACATTAATTTGACCATAATTAAATTCATTATGACCACGACTTAAAAAGTCTTCGTGGAAATTTATCATATAAGTGAAAGGCCTCGAGGATATAAACATTAAAAAATCTCAATTTTTAATCAGCCAGAATTAATATACTTTTGAAAAGTAAAAGTAGAATTTTGTTTGTAGTTATTTATTTTTCTCTGGATAGAGACGACGAATTTTATGCATTGGTATATCACGGTCAACCCTGCGTCAGATCATATAATAATGCGTCAGATCATATAATAAAAGTAGGTCCTGATGGCCAGTCTATTCATAAGTTTATTTATAGATTATTTATTTTTTATCTTATATACTATATTTGTTAAATTATATATATAATTTGAAAATTTTGAAAATATTTTTTATATAATATATTTTTATATTTTCACCTTCGAATACATATTATTACTTGTTTTAACTTATAAAATGCAATATTTAAATTTTATAAAAAATTACAACATTTAAGGTAAATGCCCTTGTTGACTGTCCATAAGCTTATGGAAAGACCGTCTTTCCTGAGACTTTCCGATATAATAAAATATGTTCTATATATATTGATGAAATACTAACTTTAGATATATTGAGGGATTTAATTCATATTTTTATTCAGTTAATGATCTCATATAGCCGTAATACTAAGGCAAAGTCTTGGGAAAGACGGTCTTTCCATAGGCTTATGGAAAGACGGGGTTTAACTAAAATAATAAAAGGTAAAAGGTCTTAGTTGCAATATTAAACTTTTAGTATGCAACATGTAGTAGTTATAAAATTTATAACCCGGTTCATGCAACCCGAAAATTTTATCTCCATTTCTTCTAATTTACACTTTAAACCTTGGTCTTTCCATAACTTATGGAAAGACCGTCTTTCAAGAGACGGACTCTACTACTAATACTAACTTTAGAAGTATTAATGGAATTAGTTCTTCAAGCGGGTGTTATAGAGTGAATAACGGGGTCCGGGTCTTATGATTAGCATGTATAGTTGGCATAAATTAGCAATTTTAGTCCTTTTTGTTTATAAGTTGGACTTTTTTTTCAAGATTATTATAACAGTTAATTTCATAAAGATGTAGAATAAAATTTTGAATAATCTGATACATGGATGTGAAGTGATTTTATTATAAGAAGTATCTATTTCATTTTCAACATAAATTAAACCACCAAAATACGAATCTTTTGTGAAATTTCCCCATTAAATATTAGAAATGAAAAAAGTATCTTAATTTAACATATGAGCGTTTTATTCATTTCATTAAGCAAGTCCACGATTTTCTTAAATACAATAGAGATTTTTAGAGATGTTTAACGAAACATCCACTCAAACATGGAGGCTTAATGATAATTTAAAAAGGGATAAGTGTTAATATAACCCTATCTAATTGATGAAGTGCCAATATAATCCTATGATAAATTTTAGTGCAAATATAACTCTAACTAGTTAATGAAAGTGCCAATATAACCCTCAAACCTCATTTCCGGTATTGACCTCAATTTTTCAGCGTTAACTCTATGTAAATTGACCAAAAAACCCTTTGGACTAATTCTGAAATTTGGTGGACAATTTTACCTTCATAGTTAGTCGGAACGCCATAGTTCGTTGAAATTATGTAAGGTTATATCAGCACATTATGCAACCTTATTGGGTTATATCAGTACATTCCTAATATTTTTAGGGTTATATCAGCACATTTCTAATGTTTGTTGGGTTATATCAGCACATCCTTAAAATTTATAGGGTTATATTGGCACTTTCACTAGCTATATAGGGTTATATTGGCACTTTCGATTATTGAAATGTTATATTGACACTTATGTCAAGTAGGTAGGGTTATAAAAGCACTTTTTTCTTAAAAAAAGACTTAGAACTCATATATGTATTGAAAGAAAAAAGAAAGTTGAAAGAATAGATAATTGAATACATCAAATAGTTTACAGTATAGAATCAGTTGAACTTAATTAATCTTAAGTAGAAAATATATAATTAAAACACACATATATTCCCTTATTTAAGATATATATTAAACAATACACAAAATTCTTGTATTCTATGTGATTTGTGTGCGCGTGAGTTGGCTAGGCTGCTGCTGGGTGTGGAGCTGACGGCGAACCTTTACAATTAGGATCGATCCTGAAGCGCAAGTTAGACAAGAAATAAAAATACGATCATATCAAACCAAAACTATGTTTTTACCCATCAATCTTATCTTTTAGTCTTATTATAAGACAAAATCTTAGGAAAGGCGATTTTTTCTTATACTTATGTAAAGACGGAATTTAATTAGAATAATAAAAGGTAGAAAGTGTTAGTTGCAATATTAAATTTTTAGTATGCAACATATAGTAATTATAAAATTTATAACCCAATTCATGCAACCCAAAAATTTTATCTTCATTTTTTAAAATTTACACTTTAAACCTTTATTTTAAATCGGTACATTAAATTAAATGTCTTGTTCTTTGTGTCATTTTGGTGTGGGTGGGTTTTGAATTTTTTTACATCAATTAATATTAGTAAGTGGATGCGTAAGTCTCCTTTTTGATAAAACAGCCAAAGTAAAAGTCATGGCCCATTATTATTCAATCAAATCAATCGCCAATTCCCATCCCATTCCCTGTTTACTTAAAATCAGTAATTATAAAAAAAAATAGAAACATAATAAAACTACTAAAACTAAATTATGATGTGTTTGGTAGAGTTTATAAATGCTCGCTTATAAATGAACTACCTTTTTAGTATTTGTTAAACAGCTAAAAAAATGCTTATATAAGTAGCGAAATTTTTTTTTGGGAAAAGACATAAAGCTATATTCTTCTTACTTTCAAAATAAGTCAGTTTTACTTATACCAAACACACCCTTAATTGTGTTAAAACTCACTGTGTAACTTGACTGCCGGGAGTGAGAGCGCGAGCGAGAGAATGATCAGGGCAAATTTGGAGTAGTTTCCGAGACCGTGAAAAATCCTGATTTGAGTGAGAGTGAAGCATGATAAGAACAATCAGGAAGAATAATACTGTGAACAAACCTAGCATTCGAATTCGAGTATAATACATGTTTGCAGAATCTCTAATTATTATTTAAGCCCAAAATTTAGCCCTTTCTGGCTATTACGGCTAGCCCTGGGCTGCTCCGACCACCCGACACCACAGGCCCGGTCAGGGGGTTAGTCACGGTAATCAGCCACCAGGACCCGCATGCGGGTCCGTACTCACCGCCCACGAGGAGCCCACTCGCCACGTGGCCCGTGAAGGCCACACTTTGAATAAGGTCATCCCACACCGCGGCTTGCGAGCCTCGAACGCGGGGTTTCCCCCTGGAATACATGCATCCCAACCAACTGGGTACACCCATGAGTGTAAAATTTAGCCCTTTCTGATTGTGCTACTTGATCTCCCTTTTATACACACATTTAAGGTAGAAAATTCAAAAGGCAGAGAAAACTACATATGAGGACTTCTTGAACTAGGAAAATATACGTTGACCATTAGGATTTATGACCCATTCATATGCATCTTAAAACTTGTGATATTAATGAATTCTACTGAATATTTGTGTAAGTCTATGCAAAAAATAAAATAAATTATAAAATGTTTAGAGTCCGCTCTAAAAAACCATCTAGTAAGATGAAGGAAAATCGAATAATAACAAACATGCAAAATAGAGATTATAAATTTGAAGGTCAAAGTTAATTATTTTATATCCGGGTTCAGTAGTGATACATATTTTATGACAAGTAAGGAAATGTCACAATATTTGCCCCACCCACAGGTGTTACTAAATATTTGTAAGATGTACACATGTCACTAACGGAATCCATGTCACAAAATTTAACGACTCTTCTAAAGTGAACAACATCTTAAAGCGTCACAAAAAATATAATGATATTTCAACGCATCACAATAATTTAGTGACACGCTGAATAGGGGACACTTCACAAGGCATCACTGACACTACAAAAAAACATATTGTGAGGCCTTGTGAAGTGCCCCTATTCAACGTGTCACTAAAATAGTTTGACTCGTTGGTATATCATTATAAATTTTTTGTGACGCTTTAAGATGCAGTTCAATTTAGAAGTGTCATCAAATTTTGTGACATGGAATCAATTTAGTGACATGTGAACAACTCACAAATATTTAGTGACACATGAAGGTGGAGCAAATATTGTGACATTTCCTTTCCTATTACAAAATATGCATCACTACTCAATTTTTTTTTGTTGTGGTCCTTTTTTAAAGACACGAAATTATAGGGATCTAATTCTAAATATAAAATTTTCAACCCGAATCCCTCTTTCTCTCACATCCGTCCTCCACACCGCTCGTCATGACCAACTCCGATCATCGCCTCTCGCAATTAGAGATCTACTCGCCGAACTATTGACGCTTCATTTTCGTTGAATCCGCCGTCTCCATTTCCCTTCACCTTATTTCCGAGGATTTGTTTCATGACAATCGATGGCTTCATTTTTTATTTTTTTTGCAAATGGACACCAAAGGTTGTAGGGGTCGTTGTCTTCATCATCTTGTTGCGCATATCTCGACATAAATCCAATTTTTGGCAGTCTTTATTAGTCAATTATCACATCGAGGGACATTGAATCACTTGATTTCCCGATGGACAAAACACTTGGGAGTACAGTGAAATTTTCATCGGAACCGGGTCACGGGCTCGAAATTGTGTGGATTACACCGGATTCGGGTCGGAAGATGGTTGAAATCACATCGACATTTGGTGAGTAGTTGAAAAGATATAAATTGTCACCAGCTAGAGAAAAATTGTAAAAAGTGTCAAAAAATCAACATGTAAACACAAGATTTACATTAAAAGAACAAAATTTAACTTTAAAATATATGATTTTAGTGGGAATAATAAATCTGAAAAAATATAACGGGGTTTGGTTAAAACATCAAGCACTGAAATTGAAACATCAAATCTAATAGTAAAAACCTCTGCATATTGCGCAAAAATTGTGGAGAAAAATTGACCCACACCACCTAAATTTATTGCCCGCTAGATACTTATGACCTGCAATCATTAATCCCCTAATTATTTGTGCCCCACAGTCCAAAAAATTAAGTCAAGGATTTGCAATTAATTATTTTATTGGCAATTTTGTGTGAATTGTTTTTGAACTGATCTAAAGACCATGTTGGAACATGGTGCTGCTGCAGAATTCACGCCAAAGATTTCGATGGAATTCAAGCCAAAATATTGAAGTGTTTTAGAATTTATGGTAACTGTATATTTGGCTATATACTGGGCGTAAGAAGCATATTTGAATTTATGGAAAAATCCCTACTTATATGGAGAAGTTTTATTTGAATATATGGGAGAGTTTGAGATAAGGTAAATCCCTTTATTTATGGGATTTGGATATGCTTCAACAATCAGATTTGGAATAGGAATATTGTGGAGATAATCATGGATATTCATATCTGATCCGTGGATATAAATATGGGACAAACACGGCTGCAAAATGAACGAGATTATTGAGCAAAGTCTGCATCCAGATTTGCGATCTTACGAAATTGCAAGAGTCTATACACTGTGTTCCAACACTGTCCTGTTGCACTAAGTTCAGAATCAAATACCTTAATTCCTCGGGAGGAGGAGATCCAGCGTCGACGGAGTTCGAGGTCAGAGGGAGTCTGATCAAGGCGGATCGGTAGCTAGGGGAGCTAGCAGAGTCCACACGTCATAGTTAGTTAAAGATAAGTATTTTGTATGTTATACTCTGTACTATCTTTCTAATTAGTGGATTCATTCTGAACTGGGCCAGACCCCGCAGATGTAGGTGATTTGCACCGAACTGCGTAACCAAGTTGTGTGTCTTTTACGTTCTACGTTATTTTTACACTTGGTTAAACTAGGTATGTTGGAACACACTCGTAAGAACTAGGAAAATTGGTAAAACTAAATTTCAATTGGTATCAGAGCTGAGTCACTTATTGTTCCCTTGGTTGTTTCAAGGAAAGTGAGATCCGGTTTTACCATGACGACAAGAGAAGGAGCTTCAATCTCTCGACCACCACTGTTAGAAGGAAACAACTACAACTATTGGAAGGCTCGTATGAGGGTGTTTATTAATTCCCTGGACGAACTGGCGTGGTTTTATGTTGAGAATGAATGGAATCATCCTACAGAAGATGCTACCAGCTCTAAGGATGTGGAAGGGGAGTCAAGCCAAAAACTCAAAGACAAGTCTAAATGGAGTCCAGGTGATCTTAGAGAATCTCTAGCAAATTCAAAGGCACTTAATGCAATATTCACGGCAGTAGATGAAAACCAGTTCAAGCTTATATCTACCTGCCACCAAGCGATGAGAGCATGGGACATCCTACAAACAGTTCATGAAGGAACCAGTCGAGTGAGGGAATCCAAACTACAGATGTTGGCTACCAAGTTTGAAGAACTCAAAATGGAGGAGGATGATACCATTGCCACATTCAATGGAAAGCTTAGAGATATCTCCAACATGGCTTATCAACTTGGAAAAGTGTACAAAGAAACCAAGTTGGTGAAAAAGACCTTGCGATCTCTACCTAAAAGGTTTGCAATGAAAGTAGCAGCAATAGAGGAGGCAAGAGATGTATCCACCATGAGCTTAGATGAACTAATGGGGTCGCTGCAAACATATGAGATGACATTCCAGCAACCTATAAAAGGGGTTTCCAAGGATTTGGCGTTTAAAGTTTCTTCAGCCAAAGGAAGTAACGAGTCTGACAGCGATGATGAGTTTGAAAAACTGGCACTTATTACAAAGAATTTCTCAAAGATGCTAAAAAAGGTGGTCAATAAGAAATCTCAGGAGAGGTTTGGCGGAAACAGACAAAAGCAACAAGACTCGAACAACAATCGTTGATTGAGGTTTGAACAAGGAAATATGCAGTTTGGGAGAAATCAGTACAATGAACCAAAACAGGCTGGAAGAATACAATGCAGAGAATGTGAAGGATTTGGTCATATTCAGGCCGAATGTGCTAACACCCGAAAGAAACAAGGAAGATCATATGTTACCTCTTGGAGTGATGGTGAAGAGAATGAAAAAGAGGAGGAAGAACTAACCAGTAATTATGTAGCCTTTGGAGCAAAGGTCCATGATATTTCAGAAAGTCAGTGTTCCAACACACTGAACAAAGGGAAAGGTGTAAGTACCAATATGAATCTGGACGAGGCTCGCAGTGATGAAGAGGATCTTTCTGTAAGTGATGAAGAGATATATAGCACATATGAACAAATGTATGCCTTGTGGGTTCAAGTAGCAGACAAAAACAAAGAACTGATTGAAGAAAAAAGGAAGCTGAGTGACAGCGAAAAGGAGTTACTGTCCACGGTTGCAGAACTTGGAAAACAAAATGAAGAACTGAGTTAGAAATTGATAGCAGCAATCAAGAGGGCTGAGATGTCTGAAGCAACTATCTCAAAATTAAATTCCGGAAAAGCGAAACTTGATGACATTCTGGATATGGGAAAGAACTTTGGTGATAGACACGGAATTGGATACAGGAAAGAACCAGAGGTTGTGTTGCTTGAAAAACCAGTAACTCTCAAAGCAAGGATTCGAGAAGTAAAACGGAAGTATGGGAAACCGTTTCAAAGAAAGCCTCTAATCTGCGGATACTGCATATATCAGGGACATGCTGAACATCAGTGTAAAAAGCTGATCAGAGATCAAATGTCGGGAAGACAACTGTGTTCCAACACAGTCGATACTCATACAAGAATCAGGAAGATTTGGGTCATCAAAAGGTCCAGTACGTGTATGGTCGCACACACCTCTTTATCAGCATATTCCAGTGACTCATGGTACTTTGACAGTGGCTGCTCTCGCCACATGACTGGCAGTTCAAAATACCTTACAAATCTTACTCCATATGATGGCGGGTATGTAACTTTTGGAGATGGAAAAAGAAGCAGAGTAATTGGCAAGGGCGAATTAAAGATTGAAGGGTTTTCTGTCTTCACAAGTGTATTATTTGTTGAAGATCTAAAAGCAAACTTGCTAAGTATAAGCCAGCTGTGCGATGACAACATGATAGTCGAATTTCAGAAGGACAAATGTGTAGTGAAGCATGGAGAAAACAGGGTTCTTTCTGGAATACGATCTTCAGATAATTGTTACCTTTTGGAACAAGAAGTTCGATGCATGCTTTCAAAGCAGGACGAGGGAATTTTATGGCACAGGAAACTCGGACACATCAACTATAAAACACTGGTGAAAATTGCTAACATAAAAGCTGTACGTGGAATGCCGACCTTGACCGGGAATGATGAAATCATGTGCGGACCATGTCAGCAAGGTAAACAAACTCGTGCTCCTCATTCTTCAGTTCAGTTTATTACTACTTCTAGAAATCTGGAATTATTACATATGGATTTAATGGGGCCAGTGCACACACCTAGCATAGGAGGAAAGAAATATATTTTTGTATGTGTTGATGACTTCTCCAGGTTTACATGGGTAGCCTTCTTGAAAGAGAAATATGATACAATTGAGGTATTTCGTAGCCTTGTAGTAAAGCTACAAACTGAAAAAGGAAGTCTTGTAGGAAAGATAATCCGAATTCGAAGTGATCATGGCAGAGAGTTTGAAAATGAACAATTCAGTTCCTTCTGCAATGAACTGGGGATTCAACATGAGTTTTCGGCTCCTATCACTCCTCAACAGAATGGTATTGTCGAAAGAAATAATAGAACTCTCCAGGAGATGGCGCGAGTTATGTTGGCAGAGAAGGAGGTTCATAAGAAATGGTGGGCAGAGGCGATCAATACAGCG
Organism: Rubia yunnanensis; assembly: GCA_037428765.1. Classification (NCBI taxonomy): domain Eukaryota; kingdom Viridiplantae; phylum Streptophyta; class Magnoliopsida; order Gentianales; family Rubiaceae; genus Rubia; species Rubia yunnanensis. The sequence continues at coordinate 66,931,737 of CM075071.1, read as the reverse complement.
TGTTATACAATCAATCGAGTGTATCTTCGACCGTTCACTGATAAGACAGCCTATGAGATCTGGAAAGGCAGGAAGCCAAATGTTTCGTATTTTCATGTGTTCGGAAGCACTTGCTATATCCTCAGAGATAGAGAACAGTTGGCAAAATTTGATAATCGGAGTGATCCAGGAATTTTTCTAGGGTATTCTATCAACAGTCGTGCCTACCGAGTCTTCAATCATCGAACTAACACTCTCATGGAATCCATAAATGTCATTGTGGATGATTCAGGAAAGGAGCGACCTCCAGAAGCAGTAGAGGAAGACTCCTCCAACACTCATGTTTCAACACAGTCTCAAACTCCAGGCACAGAAAAGCCGTCAGAACCGAATGAGCACCAGAATCCTCACTCTGCTGAAGCAGACCATGTTCCAACACAGGACCATGTTCCAACACTGCTACCTCCTACTGATGACCGTGTTGCACCACACATTCAACCTGGCTCAAATTTGAGAAGTACTCGATCAGTACCTCGAGTGGATTATCGACGACTGGCTGGTTTACACTGCTTTGTATCTCTTATAGAGCCCAAGAATTATAAAGAAGCCTTACTTGATGAATACTGGATTGCTGCAATGCAAGATGAACTCGGTCAGTTCACCAGGAATGATGTGTGGTATCTCACTCCTCGCCCCGAAGGCATAAATGTCATTGGCACCAAATGGATCTTCAAGAACAAGTCCGATGCAGATGGCTTAGTCACCAGAAACAAAGCCAGACTTGTTGCTCAAGGATATACGCAAGTGGAGGGTGTTGATTTTGATGAAACCTTTGCACCAGTTGCCAGGTTAGAATCTATCCGTATTCTACTAGCCATTGCCTGCTCTTTGAACTTTACTTTGTATCAAATGGATGTTAAGAGTGCTTTTTTAAATGGAGTGGTGAATGAGGAAGTTTATGTGGAACAACCTAAAGGCTTTGAAGATCCACATTATCCGCATCATGTATATCGTCTCAAGAAGGCCTTATACGGTTTAAAGCAGGCACCTCGGGCTTAGTATGAACGACTTACTAACTTTTTGCTTCAAAAAGGTTATCGTCGAGGGGGAGTAGATCGCACTTTATTTGTGCTTGACAAGGCATCAAAGTTTCTAATTGCTCAAATATATGTCGATGACATAGTGTTTGGCTCTACTTCATCATCTATGGTACAGGATTTCGTCACCACAATGCAGTCTGAATTCGAAATGAGCATGGTTGGAGAATTGACTTACTTTCTGGGGTTGCAAGTCAAACAAGGACGGAATGGTCTATTCATCAATCAAAGTAAGTATGCCTTAAACTTGATTAAGAAATTCGGACTTAGTAGTGCTCGTGCGGTTCGAACTCCTATGGGGGTTTCTGATAAGTTGGTGAAAGATGAAAAAGGAGTGTCAGTCGATCAAAAGTTATATAGAGGCATGATCGGAAGTTTGTTATATCTCACGGCTAGCAGACCAGATATATGTTTCAGTGTTGGAATATGTGCTAGATTTCAGGCTGATCCTAAGGAATCTCATCTTACTGCAGTCAAGAGAATTATTAGATATGTGAGTGGAACGTCAGAATATGGTGTTTGGTATTCAAAGAATCAAGATTCAGAGTTGATAGGATACAGTGATTCTGATTGGGCTGGTAATGTAGATGATCGAAAAAGTACCACTGGCGGATGTTTCTTTATTGGAACAAATTTGGTGTCTTGGTATAGCAAGAAACAGAACTCGATATCTCTATCTACTGCAGAAGCAGAGTATCTTGCAGCAGGGAGTTGTTGTGCACAATTATTATGGATGAATAAAATGCTGAAAGATTATGGAATTCATCAAGGCCCTCTAAAGATTTTATGTGATAATACAAGTGCAATCGATATTTCGAAGAATCCAGTTCAACACTCAAGAACCAAACATATTGACATAAGGCATCATTTTATTCGAGATTTGGTGGAAAGAAAAGAAGTGGAAGTGGCCTATGTTCCAACACACGAGCAGCTTGCCGATATATTTACAAAGCCACTTGATGCTACCACTTTCGAGAGCCTTCGACAACACTTAGGTGTTTGTCAAATCTGAGGTAATTTTTATCTCTGATTAATTTTTCGTGTAAATAATTTGTTTGTGTTCGTTACTTACGTCAAAAATTAGAAAAGGAGAAGAAAAAATTGGAAGGAAGTAAAGGCTGACCAAAAATAGGAAGAGTTAAATAAGGTGTTGGAAGTTAAATGAGGAATAACTCATTGATGGGACAGGAAGAGGAAAGGATATCATGACAACTTTTGGGAAATCTAAAAAGGATCTTCGCGGGAAAAGAGGTAAGCTTATGAAGAGTTGGAATTTGGTTTAAACTCTAACACTCTTTTCGAATTCCATCTCTCTCGACCCAAACCTCAAGAATATTGCCGAAATATCTTCTTGCTCTCCCTCTCTCTCACTCCCGCCACCAAAGAAAGAATGGCAACCTCAGGCACTCCAAGTTTTGTAGCACTGGCGCCAGATAGTGATGGAGGAAGAACAGAGAATGTGGAATCGGACGGCAATGTCCATGAGGAAATTCATGAATCTGAGAACAGAGGTCCGTTTGGAAAGGTATCCGGTCCTGATCCTCCTTTGATAAAAATTAATGGTATGAAATTCAGATCCTTTGATGAGATTTTTGAGTGGTTGCAAGCAAATCGATTCTATGTTGATCTCAGTAAAATTAGAAGCATTGATAAAGAATTAGAAGTGTTGCATGTGAAGGTTAAAGAAATTGTGTCCGGACATTTTTCTGATGTATGGGATATTGAGTATAAAACTGTTAAGTACATGAGAGGGATGTACGGTCAGCTAAACGGTAAAGGGAAAGACAAGTTTCATGTTTTTTGTCGTATGATTCCTCAAAGCTATGTGTGGATTAGAGAAGTCAATGAGGAACAGGCTGTTGGGATAAAGAAAGTAAAATATGGAGATAAGTTACAGGTCGGATTTTATGATGAAGTGAATGCAAAAAGGATGAATAAATTGAGGGAACCTGTGTTTATTGAACTATCTGATGATGAGGAGAGTGTTTCAACACACTCAGAAGAACCTGTGTATATGGAGGTCGAATCTGATGCTGATCTGGGGGGTACACAAAGTGATGAGGTTCAAGAAGGGTTGAATGATGAAGCCACTGATCAGTCTAATGAAGAAGGGAATCAGGAGATGGAAGGAGCTGATGAAGATCTACCAGTTCAGGGCAGTGATTCAGAAGAAGAGCAGGTTGAAAGAGCTGACAGTGTTCCAACACAGGACACTCCAGATTTGACTTACTCCAGTGACGAGGTCCTGGATGAATTCTTCCAAAAGGCTAAAGGAAAAAGGAAGGCCAGCGCTCCCATGGATACCAAGGCAGGAAAAAGGAGAAAGAAGAGAAGTGATAACACTCAGAGGAAGGGCTTGCCACCACCATCTATCTCCCAGGCTTTCTCGACAGATTACTTTGATGAGAAGGGAGCTGAGATGGAAAAATTCTTCTCCGAGAAGAAATTTATTGCCGAACGACCATTAGACTTGAAGGCCTATCAGGAGAGCGGATTCACCAGCTTCTTAAAGGCAATGGGGATGACGAAGGCCGCCACACTTCAAAGGCAATTCAATCGACAGGTGGTACTTGAGGTAAATGCTAATCTCATGCCTGAAAATTTAGATATTTCATCTGAGTGGTTCGGAAGAGTTTATGTTCGGGGGAAGGTTATAGAGTTGTCTGCTTCAAGGATAAATATGTTGTTTGGGATCGAGACTCCGGACATAGGGGGAGTATTTTCGGATGATTTAGATTTGAATGATGATGAAATTCTGGCTGTGATTTCTGGAGGGTACAAGGAGAAGTGGCCGGCTGTGGGATATTCTCAGGCATCATGTTTGACATCCAGGTTCTTCGGATTGTATCAGATTGCAGTCCATTGCTGGTTGCCATCTAGCAACACCACGACATTAACCAGAGAAATGGCCAAGCTACTCTACTGTGTTGGAACACAGCAGGAAGTCAACCTTGGGTTATTAATTCAGCAGCATTTGGTGCGACAGGCCACAACCCCGAAGGTGAATGACGCAGTAATATACCCATGTCCGATCTCAGCACTAGCCAAAAGTGCAAAGATGAAGGGAAAGGCCACAGATGTGATAGTTGACACGGAGTTCTTGCGGCCGAACAAGAAGACATTCGGACTCAGACATGTGCATGATCTCCCGTGGAAGGCTTCAGGATCAGCATCCTCATCAGCAACTGCAGCCAAGAAGATTCGTCTGATGGCAATACAGGCTAGACTTGGAGCTGTAAGAATTCAGATTGCAGCCTTACAAGCAGAACAAGCAAGGTTGGAAGAAGAAAAATCAAAGCTGGAAGGTTGATTAAGGGGGAGTTCTTAAAAGACTGATTTTAATTTTGGTGTTCCTTTGGCCTATGTGTGGCCCAGGGGGAGTAATTTGGATTTTGGATTTCTGATTTTCATTCTTGATATTTGGTTTTGTTTTTCGATTTGGGTGTCTAATTGCTGGATTTTCTGGAATTCTGGGATTTCGGTTCTCATTATTTGAATTCTGGTATTATGATCGGTATTCTATTCATTGACTGTTGTTGAGTATGTAGTTGCAGTCCAAAATATTATGGGTCCACAAAAATGCCAAAGGGGGAGATTGTAAAGTCAAGGATTTGCAATTAATTATTTTATTGGCAATTTTATGTGAATTGTTTTTGAACTGATCTAAAGACCATATTGGAACATGGTGCTGCTGCAGAATTCACGCCAAAGATTTCGATGGAATTCAAGCCGAAATATTGAAGTGTTTTAGAATTTATGGTAACTGTATATTTGGCTATATACTGGGCGTAAGAAGCATATTTGAATTTATGGAAAAATCCCTACTTATATGGAGAAGTTTTATTTGAATATATGGGAGAGTTTGAGATAAGGTAAATCCCTTTATTTATGGGATTTGGATATGCTTCAACAATCAGATTTGGAATAGGAATATTGTGGAGATAATCATGGATATTCAGATCTGATCCGTGGATATAAATATGGGACAAACACGGCTGCAAAATAAACGAGATTATTGAGCAAAGTTTGCATCCAAATTTGCGATCTTACGAAATTGCAAGAGTCTATACACTGTGTTCCAACACTGTCCTGTTGCACTAAGTTCAGAATCAAATACCTTAATTCCTCGGGAGGAGGAGATCCAGCGTCGACGGAGTTCGAGGTCAGAGGGAGTCTGATCAAGGCGGATCGGTAGCTAGGGGAGCTAGCAGAGTCCACACGTCATAGTTAGTTAAAGATAAGTATTTTGTATGTTATACTCTGTACTATCTTTCTAATTAGTGGATTCATTCTGAACTGGGCCAGGCCCCGCAGATGTAGGTGATTTACACCGAACTGCGTAACCAAGTTGTGTGTCTTTTACGTTCTACGTTATTTTTACACTTGGTTAAACTAGGTATGTTGGAACACACTCGTAAGAACTAGGAAAATTGGTAAAACTAAATTTCATCTCACATCCGTCCTCCACACCGCTCGTCATGACCACCTCCGATCATCGCCTCTCGCAATTAGAGATCTACTCGCCGAACTATTGACGCTTCATTTTCGTTGAATCCGCCGTCTCCATTTCCCTTCACCTTATTTCCGAGGATTTGTTTCATGACAATCGATGGCTTCATTTTTTATTTTTTTTGCAAATGGACACCAAAGGTTGTAGGGGTCGTTGTCTTCATCATCTTGTTGCGCATATCTCGACATAAATCCAATTTTTGGCAGTCTTTATTAGTCAATTATCACATCGAGGGACATTGAATCACTTGATTTCCCGATGGACAAAACACTTGGGAGTACAGTGAAATTTTCATCGGAACCGGGTCACGGGCTCGAAATTGCGTGGATGACACCGGATTCGGGTCGGAAGATGGTTGAAATCACATCGACATTTGGTGAGTAGTTGAAAAGATATAAATTGTCACCAGCTAGAGAAAAATTGTAAAAAGTGTCAAAAAATCAACATGTAAACACAAGATTTACATTAAAAGAACAAAATTTAACTTTAAAATATATGATTTTAGTGGGAATAATAAATCTGAAAAAATATAACGGGGTTTGGTTAAAACATCAAGCACTGAAATTGAAACATCAAATCTAATAGTAAAAACCTCTGCATATTGCGCAAAAATTGTGGAGAAAAATTGACCCACACCACCTAAATTTATTACCCGCTAGATACTTATGACCTGCAATGATTAATCCCCTAATTATTTGTGCCCCACAGTCCAAAAAATTGTATTTACACCCATATCCCTCCCTATCCCCTAAACTTTCTGAAACTATCCATCCCTATATAATATTCGCACACTATCTATTTTATCCTTGGTATCACCATGAGATATTGTATCGTACAAAACTTTTTCAAACATCGAATTTATTGATTAATCTTTTTGTCCTTGATCGATTATTACCTCAATATAATGTGCTTATTGAGCATTAATTTTTTCTAGCGAGACAACCAATGGTGGAGTAGTGGCGATGCACGGCGCGCAGTTGGTCATATTTATGAATTAATACTGAATGTATAACTCAACAGAAAAAAATATAAATACTCGTGAAATTGTAAAATATTATTACAGTATAAAAGCGGACATTATAAATAACTGAACACTTTTATTCATACATGAAAAACAAGAAAACCAAACCGAACCATGATTTAGGAGCCATCAACATTGGCCAACTTCTCAATCACGTTTCAGTGTTAAAACTAATTACAACAATCATAAATATTAAAAGCGATCACCATTTCACTCACTGCCCGCCGGCCGGTTAATTATTTCTTAGATGCCGGTTTAGCTGCTTTAGCTGCTTTCGCCTGTGATGAAACCAAATTAATCACTAATAATCCTGACAAAGTTTAAGCAAGAACACAATTGTTTGCAACAAATAATTGTAAATTTGGATTTTAATTACGTTTTCGTAGTAAGAAATGGAAAATGATCAAGAGGGGCTAAATCGTAGTAGGAAATTAACCTTCTTCTTGGGTTCAGGCTTGGCGATTGCAGCAGGCTTCCTGGTAGACGACTTCGACTTGGCCGGAGCTTTTGTCGATCCCTCGGACTTGGCCGGAGCAGTTTCCTTATCTGGTTTATTTTCAGCTTTCAATGATGCCATAATATCAAATGAAACTCTGTGTTTTTGACAAGCTTCCTGGTTAATGTTTGTAATTAAGTTGTACTGGTCACAAGCCAAATTTATAGTACTATGCATAATGTGGAAGAATTAGAATAAAGGTGGGCATGCAAATGGAAAATGGCATAATTTTATATATGGTATTATTTTCCGGCATCTGATTCATGTCTGATCATTATTTTTTCCAGAAATGCATCTGATGAATTATTGCATCTGATTTTCCTGCGGTATAGGGCATATCCTGCAAGATGTCATTCCTGATGATGAATTGATGCCACAGCCACTTGCCTTTGCAGTCATGTCGATTACATGAACTTCCACTACCGATATATAGATATATAAAATTTATTTATTTATTTATATATATATATATATATATATATATATATATATATTTATTTATTTATAAAAGAATATAAAAATAAATTTAAAGCGATTATAATATTTTTTACATCTTTCTTTTGAGATGTTCCGGTATGTTCTTCACCTTCTTTCTTTCAATGTTTAACAAAAGTGAATCTCACACTTCAGTAAGCTCTTAACAAAATTCAGTCTCATTTAGTTACATTACATGAGGTACTGAGTGTGTGTTTTTTCAATCACTAACATGTTTTTTGTTTTTGAATGATATTTGATAGAAAAAACCCGGATAATAAGGACTAGTTTAGTTAGAGGATCGTTATTTGGT